>OY821780.1:0-1200000 GCA_963682175.1 Triglochin maritima
ATTCGTTTGAATATTCATGCCACTCAAAAATTAAAGAAACAGTGAGAATTTTAAAAACTGAGTGTTTTTCCCAAAATTCGTGAGCTATTGCCTTTGGATTTTGACAAAAAGGAAAAAAATATAAATATTGATATAAGTCTCATATCAAAGGATCAAAGACACAGTAAAATATTAATGACACAGAAAACTCAATTCTATAATGTTTTACTTATTAGGTCTATTCAGTATACAAAACTAATATTTTCCTTTTTTGTGTACCCGTGTTGTCACTCGCTTGTAGAGTCACAATGATCTATGACCAACACGACAATCTTAACTTTGTAATTAATGTCCCATGTTAATTATCATGATTGCGAATATCTTTTGTTTTATGTAAACCAATATCTTTTAGAGCTCTACGGTTAAGGACAAATATCATCTTCCTTAACACTTCTAAAAGACGAATAACATAAACAAAGAACAAAATAATTTCTCATTCAATTCATAATAATTGACATTTAAAAGTAAACTTTTAGAGCACATTCCCTTCACAGACTGCTCAAAAAATAAAGAAATAGTGACATTTTAAAAAACTGAGTCTTTTTGCCGAATTTCGTGAGAGCCTTTGGATTTTTGCTAAAAAAGAAAAATTCTAAATATCTCCCTTCGAACGCATATGTTTGACATTTTCAAGTTATAATATTCATTTTGTATAATCAGACTGATAAAAAAGAAAAGGAAAAAGTGATCGGGCGGGCGTGGTTCGTGCAGCCGATCGCGTCGCCCGACGCCCAATCGGCCGCCCGGGGCATGGATTGGGTGGGGAGCACGTGCCCCCACCCGATTGGTTCAGATTTTTTAAATTTTTATTTGGTTAAAATTATTAAACAAATGTTTAAAAATTCAATTTAAATTCGTTTTATATCATTTTTTCAATTTTTAATTCAAAATATATTTTTTATTTGTTTGAATTCTTTTAAATTTTGTTACTCAGGATTGATCTCCAAATGACAATGGAAGAAAATGTAAGTCGTCTGGACTATTTCTGGGCATGGTTAAAAGAAATTTGGAAGTGACTAGAGTGAGTTGACGTGACAGAAAGAAAAACTGACGTGGCATAATTGAAAAATTAAGCCGTGCCGGGTAGTTCAGGGCACGGCTGCAGAGGCTCTCAAGTGCATTGTGCCAACTGCCAACATCACGACTTTACAATTGAACCAAAACAATTTCTCAACTTTAAAATGCACCAAATAAATTTGAACAAATGCACAAATAACCCTACAAATTCCTCGTAGAATACATAATACACTTAGAATGCTTTCAAAACAAAATGCTTTCAAAATAACAGAAAAGATAATCACATTCAGAAGAGAGATAACACCAGCTAGCTCGTTCTACTTGTTTATCAGCCCAGTGCATGCATAATATTTACCGCTTAACTGCTCTTTCAGCTCCTGTGATCTTCTCTCTAAGTTTGATGATACCAAAGAACATCACCCTATAAACCACCACCATTCCAGCCAGCACGGCGAGGTCGATCCATTTCGAGTACCCGACCTCCATCTGGTACAAATCCCTGATAATCTCCATCCCACTAAGGAACTCCGGCACAGCCCCAGGCCGGTTCTCGAACGTCAGCCCAACAAACTCATTTTTGCTAAAACCCTGCATGGCATACTTGTCAAATGAAATATGGTAAAACGGGTACTTCCAGACGGGTTTCGGGATGTTGTTGGGGAGACGAAAGAAGCCGCCGGTGAGCATAAACAGGCCCTGGATTCCGGCACCAATGATGATTCCTAAGATGAAATTGGGCACCAAGGCGGCAACCATCATCATTAGGCTTTCGACGAGGAGGAGGCAGTTGTAAAGTAGTAAGACGAAGTAGATAAACTGGTCGAGGCTTCTCTGGAAGCCGGCCGGGAAGTAGGTTATGATGGACGGGACGAGGGAGACGATCGCGAGGAATGGGAGGGAGGAGAGGAAGTGGCCTACTACGAATGCTGCCACGCCGTAGTGCCCGTTTAGCCGCTCGCGGCCGAAGATCTGGAGGTGGTCATGTTGCAAGAATGATATCAATTTTTTGCGAGAAACAAGTGCATCTGAAATCTCATTAATTTTCTGTGTACGTATTTATTTTTGCATATTAAATTTGTTAATTAGTATCATCCGAAGTTTTCGTTTAATCTTGTCTCTGTCATTTCATATGTCATTACCTCAGGTTTTTGCTCATTCTACTCTAGAAAATTAAACACTACGTATTCAATTGCTGATCTTGGTAGAGTGTAACATAATACATAAATTTTTAGCCAATAAAGGTTCTAGATATACATGCTTAGCTTTGCTGATTAATTAAGGTATCCACATGCATATAGACAAACTGAGTTACCTTAGTTGGTCAATTTAAAGTAACTTCAACTAAAGGTCAAAGGTTATATGTTCGAAACCCAACGATTATTTCACGATAGGATTCGAGACTTATGTTTTCATTTACTTAGTAAACACGACGTTGATACTCTTAATTAGGAACAAAATAATGAATGTATAATAGTTGACCCGCATTTGGACTATTGTAGTGCTATGAAGTTGGAGAAAACTCGATCTAACAAGATTAACCTCTTAATTGTATTTATGTTAATGGGTCAAAACTAGCTTCTCACCTTCATATCTTCCACGAAAGATGGGAATCCCCCAATCGTCATGAACGTCAAGAATCCACTAATAAAAAACAGCACCGAACTCCGACCCTGAAATTTAATTAATTGTCCTTAATTTTGTCATGTATTAGTAAAGAAAATTAACAAATTAATGTGTATATTAGTATATATTGACTTACAGCAATATCAGAAAAACTAAGTCCAAGATTGATAAAGATAGTGCCAAGACAAAGAGCAATCCCAACGTAGACGCCAAAGCGAAGCCAGTAGTATCCCCAATCTCTGGACATGTTGACCGTTGACCTTTTGGTCAACACAATGCATTGGTTTATAAATCCGGCTTGGCTCCCTTTCTTCAATCTAACCCCTTCCTGAAACAGTTCATCAAGTATATATGCTTCCAAATTAATTAATTATCTTGTTTGTTAATTAGCTTGTAGGGAGATTGGATTCACGTGTGTAAACCAGTCGACTCTAGTTAAAATTTGAACTCAAGTATTAATCTATATTATTATTTTCAAATACAATAAAAAATAGCAATAAAAAATTTCAATCGACCCTTAGTTTTATGAGTTCAAGTCAACTTGTTTAACGAACCAAATTCGAAGAATTTTTTTATTTTTCATCGAGTCCTTATATTTTCAAGTTAAACCAAAATCGAACTTTTCGAGCCAAACTTGAGTCGAATTTTGAGCTTCAATCAGAGTTGACAGTCTTGATTGGATTAGGGTGGTTGATTATTAGCTACCACTTTATACACCCACGACCAGTTGGGTGGGGGTGAAACACAAATTCAATTTTGAACCCTCTAAATAACCGGCGGGATGTGGATTAATGGAAATGATGATTAAATTAACCCGTACCACTTTATTAATCTCGGATACTCGATTGACCATTTGTTGACAGATATCGGAAGACTTGTAGGCAGTCACTAGAATGTTAATGGCGTCGGCGGTGCTTATAGCTTCATCACCTAATTGAGGTTCTTCTTCATTTCCCTAGTAATAAAAAAATTATATAGCAATTAAGACAACTAATGTATGTGCAGTTGAAAGACATGTGTAAATCCTTTAATAACGAAATTGGAAGTGTTTCTTCATTACCTGTTCGAAATCCCGATTGATTATTTTCAGGTAGTGATCCGCAGGGTTGGTCAACTGAGGGCATGGGAAACCATTCTTGGCAAAGAACTACAAATATGTCCAAAATTACACACTTATTAATACCTCTGATAAATAGAAATGACAATTTATATCGCATTTCAAATTTTAGTCGTTTTTATTTCAACAATTTTCAATTAATTTGTATAGTGTATCATAAAATAGATCACGTTTATTTGGTTATATATGCTTCATTACCTAGCGTTATTTCATATATTATCTACTTTTCGAAAACAAATTTGTTAGTATAGATGAATATTACTCGAGTCGACATATATTATAATTATTTTAAATAAATATGCACGTGCACATTTGAAATATATATGCCATGGTAAGGTTGAGAGTAATAAATGAAATAAATATGTATAATATATACATAAGAAGAAAATTCATCAGCTAGTGAGATTAAATCTGCAAATATAACATGATTATATTCGGGCTTGGATCCCTCCAGTTAGTGGAATGTCCATATGATTTGGGTCAATTTGCAGTCTAATGTTTAAAGTTTTGATGTTTTTATTTCAATAAAACTGTAATTAGGTTTTACATTTTATATTTTTGTTGATTGTAATTCAATTTACTAAAGAAGATTACAGTTTACATGAAATTAACAGACCCTTCAATGACCAAAGGGATCCAAGTCCATTATATTCATGTATCTCGTTTCAAAATAAGTCCATCTCCATCCCCAATGTTAAATCCCATGCATTTTCCCCTCTTCATTATAGAAATATAAATAAATGAGAGCATGCAGTTTCAAATAAAGGGAAAACCATCCAATCCAAAAATAGCCAAAACATTTTTAATTTTTTTTTACCTCGACAGCAGAGTTAGTTGGTCCAAAGTAGACAGTCCTCCCATAAGTGAGAAGACAAAGGCTATCAAACAGACCAAACACCTCACTACTAGGCTGATGTATGGCCACAACCACCGTCCTCCCGCCATTTCCAGCAAGCCATGAAATCCTCTTCATGACGTGGAACGATGAGGCGCTGTCGAGCCCGCTCGTGGGCTCGTCGAGGAAGAGAAGCCATGGTCTCATCAGCATCTGAAGGCATATACTTACTCTTCTCTTTTGCCCACCACTCAAACCTCTCGCCGCCTCGCCGCCGATCTTTGTGTCCATCACGTCTTGTAGGCCCATTTCTTTTATGACAGTCTCCGCCCGATCCCACTTCTCGGATCTCGACATGCTGTTGGGGAGCTGGAGCTGGGCCGAGTAGTAGATCGCTTCGCGGACGGTTAGGGTCGTCATCAAGATGTCGTCTTGGGTCACATACGCCTGAGGGCCGGGAAATGAAATTGTGTTGGTTGTTAATTGATATATATTAATCGTTTGTTGGTAGGGAAAATTCTTGATTAGTTTGGTCTTACGGATGTTCCAAAGGCTAATGGCTGCTTTCGGCCGTTGATAAGGATTTCTCCGGATTGGCCCGAGTTTGGCGCCAACCTCCCTACACATCGAGACGTACGTCAAACACGCGAACTTTATTGATGTTTAGAATGTAGTTGTTATCCACCCAAAATCCAGGATTCAGAGGAACAACTAATCATATTCCAAATCACACTCATTGTTAGTTTCTTGATCAATGTAAAGAAAATCCCAACCACCAAAGAATTGTTGTTTAGGGACACCAACCAACTTTAAGATGATTTTGTAAGTCACCTAAACTTCAAATCCAAAGGGCAAAGGTTGGTGTCCTCAAACGGACAGCACGATTGGATCCATACACTGTGATGTCCCTTAAATTTCTTACCTATATAATTCAAGAGAGAGATTTGTATATATGTCACTGTGTTACGACATGATTAAATGCACCAGCGGATACAAATACGAATATTGAATGCAGAATTAAACTTATCTCTCTTCCAACTTAAAAGCAACAAAACCTATGGAAATCCGACCGTTTCCATGGAAATTCGACCGACGTCTATGTATATACGATGTATACATAGACGTCGGGTCTGAGGAGGCTTATATCAGACGTATATACCCCCGTATATCCGACGTATATTCTATTTTCTACAGTAGTGCCAGCCTCTGAAATCTCCTGAAAAATCAGTCGAATGTTGTCTCACACCGGTTGACCATTTTCAACCTCTGAATGTTACTGAAAAATTTGGTCAAACGGTGTCCAACACTGGTCGACCGTTTTCACTGTTTTCTAGCTTAACAAATTTGGACCAATTTCTAACAAGATTATGTACAGAATTGTATATATGCTAAAAGTACACCAATTTGATGTTCTATAATCATACACGTAGCTCATGATATACATTAATTGATATACAATTTGGGTAAGATAATGTATTTTCAGAAGACATTATTTGAATTGGATGCGAATTTAAAATATATATTTTTGAAATCCTTTAGTTATCCAAATGGTGCCTAAAAATCTCAAGCCACCTCTGGTCTCTGGGCGATGCTTGGAATTTTCTACGGGGGGGGGATTATGTATATACACATGGACATTATCAATGCCTATATTTTAGCAACAAACACAAAGGCATGAAAGCTTAACTTAATCCAACAAAAACTTTAATACTTGCTAATTCTAATTTTAATTCCCAGCATTGGACACTTTTTTGTAGGCGTGTACTTATGACTTATGTGTTTACATTTGCCATTTAATTAAAAAATTTAATACCTGCTAAGGCGTCTAGGAGAGTGGATTTCCCAGAGCCAGAAGGCCCCATGATGGCCAAGACCTTCCCTGGCTCCGCAAACCCGGTGCTCCCCTCCAATATAATCCGGTCCGACGACTCCCTCTTTCCGGCGATGCTCACCCACACGTCGTTCCACGTCACACGTACCCCCTCCTCTCCCACGTCCACCGCATGATCCACCCCATTCCGCATTCTTTACACGTACGTCGATTAGATTGTTTCTCGCCGGAGGGAACCGGTGGCCTTGTTAGTTATAAGATGAGCTTGTTGGCCTCCTTACATATATATATATATATATACTCCGAACATGATGGGAAATTAAGTAATAAGTATTTCCTTGGTATTTCGAATAATTGTTATTTCCTTAATTAGTTGGAAATGGAGATGTGGTTGCGTGGTCAATAAAGATGGCTCAAGTGGAGTCGTGTAAACAATCAAAACGATTAGTTATCAACTTCAAAGGTCAACTTTCAAGAGAATGTAACGTTCAACGGGCACATATATTGTTGTATATAATGTGTTCACATGTGTTTTCACATTCATTGCTTTAAAAAGAACTTTTAAAGTCAACGTTCTCCGGCGGCTGAAAGTTTTCAATTTTTTTTAAATTATCCAACATCTAAGGACGTAATACATAAGATTCCATGTCTGCTACCGACTCGCATCCTCTCAAATTATTCAGGAACGGGAGAGGTAAACTTTTTCACATCTAAACCGTTGGATTTAAACCTTTTTTTTCGTGTAATAAGTTTATAAAATCCTAAGCCTTCTCTTATAATTTTCTGTATAAAACATAGCTCTCTTAGTTCGGTATGATCTAATTATACTGAATTACTGATACACTATATATCTTTGTGAACCGGATATGCCCCCAATTTGATCAAATTGACCATTTACATTTAATATTATTCAAAGCAATGGTTACGACTGCATAGTGGGGTTGGAGTCGTCGTAGCAGACACGGTTTTGGATTAAAACTAGAGGTTAAAATGACAGAATATGGAATAGGCAACGGGGTTATATACGTCGGGTATTGGCGTTCCATAAACCGTCGTCTAACTAGAAGTCGTCTATACCATAAGACATAGGCGTCGGTCTCCAATGACCAACGTCTATACCCAAAATTATACACGTCGGCCACTAAGGAAATCGACACTTATATATAGGCGAATAAACGTCGATCGGATGCACAGTCGATGCCTATTTTAAAAAGAATATGCGCATAGACATCGGTCGTATGCGCAGTCGACGCCTGTTCTAAATTGAATAGGCATAGGTCCTCCTCACAGCCGACGTAAATTGTGATTTATTTGTTTTCAAAATTAAATGATACATCATGTGTGTCATTTAGCTCTACTAAATGACGTGACCACCTAATTAAGGAATCCCCCGCACATTTCGCCTAGGGTGACGACCTCTTGTTCGGGAATTGACACCAGAACATCATCATCTAAAGAATTCCCCACGTCAACATTCACGACTCCCTGTTCCACAACTTTAAAGTGATGTGTAGAGAGGTTATGAACAGTTCCGGAAACATCTCTTTCAATAACTTAAACAGTGATGTGAAACTGACATCGGTCCAACTATTTTCTGCTTTTAAATTATACAATTTCACCACCACTGACAATCTAGTAAATTGGTGCAACCCTTAGACAACGACTTCTTATTGTCACTCAACAAACTACCAAGTAAATCGGGGTTAGACGAAAAATTATGAGTTATATCCTGAACCATGCCCTCTAACTGATCTCCCACACTTACATTGTCCCCGTCATTCTGGGAACAACTAAATGATTCATTTTCGTCGTGCCATATCCATCGTCTATAACTTGTGTCGAAATCATTCTCAAACAAATGAACTTTTATTTTTTTGGAAAGTCGACATTGACATATTATGACACTTATTGCATGGACAATACGCCATGTCTTTGGCATTCTTATTCTTTGAATGATTTTTGGCAACTTCTAAGAACATATTCACTCATTTCTCATACTCATCACTCAATCGGTTTGAAAGAAAAATGATAGTTTCAAGAAAAATGATAGTTATTATTGAAGTGAAGAAATAAAATTTCATTTTAAAAAAAAGTGTTCGTAGATGAGAAGATCTGGAGGCATGAAGATGAGAAAAGAATGATTCAGGAGAGAAGAGATGAAATTCTTAATCTAGCATGGGTATAAGGAAAGTTAAAAACTTAACTAAGCAATCAAGGCAAAAGCAAGCCTAAAGTCCACTATAGGTCCTTAGCATTAGACGACGCCTAACTTCAAGGTCCCACCGAGGATCTCTAGTCTGTAGGAAATCAAGAACCCGGAAATCCTAAAGGTCATCAAGATTCTAAACGGTTTCCTCTCCGTAATGCGTCCGGAATCCTAGGAGACAATGTCTAAATTGATTTTATTAAGTATTTTTTCTTATGTGATTTTTGGGCCAAGGAAATGGTGATGAAATCCCTCACCTTAACTCATATAGGTGACTACCCCCAAGTGTTTTTCATATATTAATCTAACAAACAACAAACTAAACAATCACTCACTCTCTTGTTTCAATACTAACTAATGCATGCTTTGTAATGAATGATGAGTAAAAGAGATTACGTACATTACGCCAGCAAATGATTGAATGATGATTACATGCAAGGAAAGTCGTATATGATGAATTACTTAGCAAATATTGTCTAATCTTTTGTTATAGGTTATTAAAGGGCAAGGGTCGATGAGTTACTAGAAACTACAACATAAATAAATATTTAACTAAACAAAATAAGTTTTACAAATAAAACATTATAACATTTCAACATTCACTAATTCACATGCGAAAATTTGAAATTATTCATGTTACACTAAATCATAAACTAAAACGTGGATTAGATCAAATGTGGGTTGAATAACAATGTGGGTCAAATGTGGGTGAATGATGGTTGCGATGGTGGTGGTTGAGGGTCTTGGTTGTCGTGGAGGAGGGTGATCGAGGTCGCAGAGGAGGTCGGCCGAGGTCGCAGTGGTGGCTAGGGTTTGATCGGAGATTAGTCGTGGTAGCTAGGGTTTGGTTTGAGTTATAGTAGTGAAACTATTCAATCGTAATATTAACCCCTTTATGAGTGCTTAGGTGTCAGTTGTTTAAAATAGTAAAAATAAAATATAGGCATCAGTTATTTCAAAAAACAGACGCTTATAGCTATTTTTAATATTTTATTTTAAAACATGGGGGATAAACAGCAAGAGAAATTTGAACCGATTAAGGAAAAACAAGGAGAAATCAGCCGACGGTGAATACTCGAGATTTTGGGAAGGATGCGAGTTAGGATTTGGGGGAACTAGTGAAATGTCAAGGCGAGTTGGGGTTTAGGGATTTGATTTTTAAACATGGATCAGGTTATGGGTTAGAGTCAGGTTTCATCTATTGAGTCGGGTCGAGTCTAGTAGCTTTGGGTTCGCTCAAATTATGGGTCAATTTCATAGGTTGTGGTCCGGTTGAGTTAAAGGGGGTTAAAAATTGCATTTCCTCACATATAGATAACGCACGGAGTTGGATGGTCGTTAATGGCATGCTCACATCGTCGCTCTGGTGTGGACCCACAAACGGCACGAGTGCATTTGCGCAAATAATATCAACTTGTAGGTGAATATGCGACAATACCAAAAAACCATAACCATGTTGTCAATTTAAACGTCTGAGAGCAATACTGTTGCAAAAACCCCTAAATAGAATGACCGTAAAAATCAATCATTTTTAAAAGGTCTTCGTACCCGTCACATGGTCTTCAACATTAACTACAAGGTTACGAATCAAAATCAAAAATTACACAAAATACCAAAGTTCTACTGGTACTACTAGCGGTGTTGAAAGTTGAGAACTTTAATTGACATTGCATAGACGGCAAAAAAGAGGAGGCTAAAAGCAATCAAAACGAGAACGGATACGCCCGTCATCCCACTTTCGAAACCAAGCTGCTGTTCGATGTAATCTTTGACAGTGCCCTGAAATCCAAGCCCCACAAGCTGCGTTTCCACATCCCCCAGCTGTGAGGTTATGATGCCGCGAATCGTCCAAGCCAGAGGGCAAGCATAATAAAACCAAATCCACCATCCCGGAATGTTCTGCATCATTAATGCATATACACACATATATATATATATATACATATTAACTTACAGAGGTACGTACGTACGTAGAAATCAAGGAACAATTGTATACGCGCGTACCGGTTTAGGAAGAAGAAATCCTGCAAATAGATTCCAAACAGAGTAAAACGCTGATGACACAACTGCGGCCAGATGTTGAGTAGGGGTTAGACCGATGGCCATCATCCCGTAGAAAGTGAAGTACGTGAACGTCAGGAACATAAACACGAGGTACATGAAGAATTTCTCTGCATGCATGCAAACCAAAAACCCAAAATTTATATAGGATATATATCATCCAGTACGTCCAATCTTGCTTTTGAGCAGAACATATATATGTTAATTAATTAGTACCCGTTGTTCTCTCGAAATTGATCATGAAGTATGTGACACAACCATATATGACCGTTTGCGCCAGGATGTACGGAATCTCCACAAGACCCTGAACGATCGATAATCATCCACACGAACGTACTTATTGTATATTATGGATAAATGCATGGATTTTAAATTTAGAACGTACCTGTGCCATAGCGTAAGGAAAGGGAGAATACAAACCGGCAGCCCTCTCCCTGTAGAAAACGGTTCTTTCAACGGAGACAACGGGCTGCACGGTGGTGGAGTTGTTGACGCCGAGAAACAAAGCGGCGGAGTAGAGTGCGCCCATGACGAGGAACAAGTCTTGGGTCGTCTCCCTCTTGGAACCAACGTTCCAGAAAATGGAGCCGAAAATGAGAGCACTGAAGGTTGTGAAGAAGAGTCGGACGACGTTGTAGAAGGGACTCCTCCAGTACACCAGATTTTGCTTTCGGAGGCACACACGGAACTGAGTCCAACTGTTCTGGGAATACTTGGTGGAGAAACTGAGGGGCTCCGTTCCGGTCTCAGGAACACTCAACTCTTGGATCAACCCCTCCACTTCTCTGAAGCACTCCGAGCTCTTGTAGATGTCCGCAAAGTCACGACCAACCCTTGCCTCGGCTGCCTGCGTCGTCACTTCCAACATCCATGTCGCCGGATTGTAACCATCCGGTATGCCATCTATTCCATCTATGCTCTGCAAGTACCGGAATTGTTAACAATTTTAATTCCTTATTTCTCTAGCTAATCAACAACCATGCATCTACGTACGTACATATGTCTATAAATAATATAAATTTAAAGTACGTAGCTGATGGAAGACCTGGAAGTAGCTGATCATTTTCTGGGAGTGCATTCCGAGTGAGCCTCCATATATCACTCGACCACCCCGTTTCATAAGAAGAAGCTGAAATTAACGTCGTACAACAATTTACATTAATATATATACATAAGAAGCTAGCTAACATGCATGCATGTAATACATTAATCGATGAATGCTTGGCTAGCTAACTTAGTTATTTACTCACCTCGTCAAAAGTCTCAAAGATGTCAATGCTTGGCTGATGAATGGTGCATACAACAGTCCTACCAGTGTCGACGGTGTTACGGACAGCACGCATTACTATGGCGGCAGCACGAGCATCCAAACCGGACGTGGGTTCGTCCATGAATATTATGGAGGGATTGGCCACAAGCTCCACGGCTATCGTGAGTCGCTTTCTTTGCTCAGTGGAGAGACCGGTGCTTCCCGGCAAACCCACCAGGGCATATCTCAGCGTGTCCAGCTCCACAAGACTCATCACTTCCTCTACGAACATCTGCAACATTAATTACATTACATTACATACATGTCTATTATATATAAAACGTAAGATAGCTCTTAATGCATGCATGCATACATGTCTCGTTTGGGGGGAGACGTCGCTGGGCAAGCGGAGAGAGGAAGAAAACCAGAGAGACTCTTCGACGGTGACCTGAGGAGAATGGATGTCGTTCTGCTCAACGTACCCACATATCCTTGCAAAGGTGCTTTGTTCCTTTGGAAATCCACATATTCTAACGTCACCCTCGATATAACCTCCCGTCTTCCTTCCGGCGAGAACATCCATCAGCGTAGTTTTTCCAGCTCCACTCGACCCGACCAACGCCGTCAACACACCTGGTCTGAATACCCCACTTACACCCGACAGTAGCTGAAGCCTCTTTTCAGGAATTCCTTTGGCACTCATTTCCTGTATATATATGTGTGCATGCAAAACCCAAATTAATATATATATGGTTAAGATCCAGTGAACTCAAGACTCATCAAATTTAATTTAAGCTCACTACAATCTTACCATTCCGTTAATTTCACTGTTCATTAGTATTACTGTTTTTTTCTTAATCTACCTTACAATGTGAAATGTGTGGTGGATATCGTGGGAGTTTAATTTAAAAAAATTAAGTTCTTAACTCGCTAGAAAATTCATACACATATATATAAAAATAGGGTTTAGGTATGTGACTAAATTCTCACTTTGGGCATATCAACAAAGTAATTGACTTGGTGAAAAGTCATGGACAATGGCCGGAAAGGGAGTATCATCCCTCTCTTCTCCGTCTTCTTCTCAACGCCCTCCTGCAGTCCGTTTTTTTTCGCCGACTCATCTTCGGATGGAACCGTGGCTGAGGCCTTCCCAAGTGCTGTTAAATTAAATATATTAACAAACAAAGTGCAAATTATTATAATGGGGTGGGTGATGATCGATTAATTAGAGATGCAGGGAACGTACGGTTTAGGCGTGCAAGAGCAATATTGAAGAGGATGTTGAAAAGAAAAGAGTAGGCAAGCAGAACCGCAACACCAATCCAATACCAGGAGTCATCTGTTGGGAGATTAAGCTGTCGGAGCACGTTGTGGCCCACAGAAGTAGTGACGTTGTTGTTGTTGCTGTCAACGACGAACAAGCTGGTAGAGTTGTGCATCCACCGGGTTGCCGTGAACTCGTTGACAGAGATGGCACGTTGGGCGTAGGACAATGGGGAGACCCAGAAGGCCCAACTCCACCACGGCTTTATTCTATGTTTCGGAACGATGAAGCCTCCCAAAAGAAAAATGGCGAGGATGGCCGCGGAACCGAAGGTGTTGGCGATGACCATGTCCCTTGCGATTGCCCCCATCATCCGGAACAGTCCCAGTGCCATTTGATGCACCGTGAAAAGCAGGAACATAAAACGGAAGAAGCTCCCCGGTCCTGGGGCGAAACCGACAGTGTAGTAGACGACGCAGGACCAGACAACGGACTCAAGAACGGAGTAGGGTAGTCGCAGAAGCCAGCTGGGAAGTGTGAAGGTCCAAGCGGGGTGGAAGGAGTTGTCTCTCTGCTTGTAGAAGACGGGGAGGCGGGAGATGGTTATCGGTAGCTCGGAGAAGCCGTTGAACATCATATGAACGAGACCGAAGAAGAGGCAGGACATGTAGAGATTGGCGTTGGCCTCGTCGGTTGGGTGGATTCTGGTGCGAAGGAACAAGGTGGAGGTGATGAACCCAACCAACGCCACCTGAATTGTCCTGAATATATACAAGAAGCGGTGTCTGCTGATGAGAAGCAACTCCCTGTCGAAGCACGCTTTCAGGAGCACCCACATCGACACCGCGTACTTGCTTCTCTCCGGCCCATCATCATTAAAACCCATATTCTTCTTGGTTTCATGATCATCCGGTCTTCTCCACCGGCCGTACTCCGAATTACGATTGAACTCTTCCACCATTGCCGGAACAGGAATGAAAGCGTACGGTTTTGAATCGTCCGCCGCCCAATACTGCCCTTGGTCCTTTTCCGAAGTCACCTGATCGCATGCAAATTAATCAATTAATTAACTTGTGTTTATTAAATACAATTAAAACACATATGTACCTCCTGGAGGAAGTCAGCGAGGGCCTTCCTGGGTGGCAAGGCGAAGCCCAAGGACTGGAAGAAGGGAAGGGCGTGGTGGGTGGGGCCTTGGTACACGATGTGCCCCTCAGATAAAAGAATGAGATCGTCGAAGAGTTGGAAAGTCTCGGGTGGAGGTTGGAGGAGAGAAATCAAGACGGTTGCGTCCATCTGATGGACGAAGTTGCGGGTGCATTTGATGATCTGGTAAGTGGTGGAGCTGTCCAACCCGGTGGATATCTCATCCATGAACAGCGTCTTGCGTGGCCCCACAACCATCTCTCCGGTGGTCACTCTCTTCCGTTGCCCGCCGGACACACCCCTGACCATATCGCTGCCCACAAGTGTGTCGGCGCAAACGTCCAACCCCAACACTTTGAGCACGTAATCAGTCGCCAGGCTATGCTTCTGCTCATCACCTCCGCCTTTTACAGACAATCCCTTCATGAAAGCATCGATTTCAGAAGTTGGTCTGATATTCTTCTCCTTCTCGAGTCTGGAAAGATTTTTGAGGTATTTGGCGAATTTGTGGGTGGAACGCTGGCATGTTGCTGCGAAATCCAAAGTCTCTCTAACCGTCAGCTCTCCGATGTGGTTGTCGGTTTGACTGATGTAGGCCGACGTGCTGTGGACCGCGAACTCCTCCAACCCCACCCCGTTGTACGTCACCTGTCCGCTCTTCTGCATATGCATGCATGCATGCATTATTTATTTATTGATCAATTGGCTTAAATCAAAAGATATAAAAATTCAACCTTTAGGGTTGAATCGAGTTTGCCGGCGAGCGCCCGGAGAAGAGTAGACTTGCCCGATCCGGGCGGGCCAAGGAGAAGAGTCATCCTGCCTGGTCTGATGCAGCCGCTGAGGTTGTTCAAGATGGTGAGTTTATGCCTATTGCTCCGGCGAAGACCGACAAGGCCGTCGAGAACGTCAAGAACGTAGTTGGGGAGAGTGGGAAGGGCCCTGCCACCGACGTGGACGTCGGCGGTGACGGTGAGATCTTGGAAGTGTACCTCGACCTTGTTGGGGACCTCCATCCCCACATTCTGGAGGCGTTGCTTGATCCCGGAGAGGATGTTGTAGTTGTCCTGCTCGCTGGTGGCGAAGGCCTTGTCGACGAGCATTTTCCTACCCTCCCGGTCCAGCTTTCGGATGTCGACCGGAGCATTGGGGTTGGTGGTGGGGAGGATGACGTAGTTGCTGCGTTTCTGGGAGGGGAGCCGCTGGATTGCCTCCCACACCAACTCTTCCTCGTCCATCTCCGACGACTCTGGGGATCGCCCCGGTCGAATCTCCACGTTCACCATGTTTGGAGCCGCCATAGTCGATCTTACCTTAATTCCTACGTACGTTTTTCTTCTTCAAATAAACAGATTGATCCACAAGAATATTCAAAATAAACTCTCCCTTTACAATCTCATCACCATTACCTCCTGCCGTTTCTTGTTACCTTCTTTTCTTTTCTTTCTTCCCAACCGCCGCACACCTATTCTTTGTCTTTCTGTCTGTTCCTTCTTTTCTATTTCTATATATACCAACCGGCGATCCAGTACGGGACTTTCTCATTTACATCCTAATCTTAACAAATTTTCACATCAATATCGAAAAAATGGGTCAAAATCGATTATCCTCTAAACCCATAAAGTCAAGGTATATTGAGAATAACAAAATCAACCGAACGAGCTAAACTTAAAGGAGACGTGATATACATTAATCTGAGGGTAATTAAACAAGTATTACTAGAATCGTGGGCATTGATGCAAAATTCCAAAAATTGGTATGTTTGGTTTGGCTAGTCGTCTTCAAGCTTCAGTTTAGGCATGCCACACAACTGTAACTCGTTGCGACTTGCTAAACTTCACATTCCCTGACAATTGCTAGAATACTTAATTTGGACGTACATGTTTAAAAAAAAATATTCTTCTCATTTGCAGTGAAGAAATAAAGATGTTTATTCTCAAAATATAGTAACATGTACATCATTTCTATTGAAGACTATATCTCCAAATTTTGTGACACATTTTGTTATTTCCCATTTATTACATATTTTCTATCTTAACAAATGTTTGTTGTTTTATTTCAGTTTTTTACCAAATACTAGTTTCAATGCAAAATCAATTAAACACATTAATTTGAGGGTCATCAAGCAAGTATTACTAAAATCGTGGGCGTTGATGCAGAATTCCCAAAATTAGTATGTTTAATTGGCTAGTCTTATTTGAAGCCTAACGAATTAACGACGCTTCCAGTTTAGGCATGCTGCACAACTGTAACCCGTTGCGACTTGCTAAACTTCTCATCCCGACAATTTCACCTGTAACTCACTAATACACGCAAAATATATATTAAATTATTAATTATATTCTCTAAGAGAAAATGTACCTTTTTTTTGGGTCTGTTATTGAGTAGTTCGTGTTTTTATGTATATGGATTTATCGGCCAGCAAAGATCATTAACAAGACGTAACTTTTCAAGGAACCTAAATTTTACATGTCATTCATTATTTTATATTGTCTACATTTCCTTTTATGACTACTTTTTTACGTTGAGTATTTGTTTCGTATGACCGTACTCGTATATGTTTGTTGCTTTCATCATCTATAGGCATTTGCATACGTGTTAATATATATATATATCGTTTATATACGTATAACATACAATCAAGAAGCTAACTGGAGAGTGCCCATTTGGTGATATGGGAACATAGCACGTACATTGGATCAGCATTAATACAAACAAGAATTTTCAGGCATCACCATAAGTGTTTGTGGAAACTATACAAGTCAAAACATTTACAGGGTTATGATTTCCACGACCAACCAGAAATCCTCGAAGATTCCTGGACAGTAATAAACCAAATATAAGTCATTCATTCGTCGACGCTCTTTATTTTTTTTCCTCGACCATTTTGACCCATCAACCCATTTATACTACTACCCTTCCTCTTATAGGGAAAGAAAATGATGCATGTTTTTCTTACCTCATACTTGTATTGAGTTGGATGTCGATCTTGCTAGCTTGTTGTGGTGTGATTGTGTTTATTCGGAGTGAGTTTGATCATAGGGTAGTACTGCTTTGGCCTTTGGGTGTATTGGGTTGGATATATATATATATATATATATATATATATATATATATATATATATATATATATATATATATATATATATATAGAGTAAGGTTAGAATGAGCCCTGAGCTCATTTTATTTAAATGAGCCCCTCAAGATCTAACCATTCATCTTAATCTGAATGGTTTTGGGTGTTTTACTTTAAGTGAGGGTAAAAAAGTAAATATAGTGGTCTTCCCAAACCCTTTAATCCACGTTACCAAAAAGAAACCCAATATTCTTCCTTTTATTTTCGTCATCCCTTTCTCCTCACCCTCCCAACCGTAATTGGTTAGTTTTTGCAAGTGATTTCGTTTTTGCAGTAAATTTCGTTTTTGCTTGGGTTTTTTATGTTGATTTCGTTTTTGTTTTGTTGTTTGCTCCTAATTTCGGTTCTATTTGGTTTTAGGTTTTGTTGTTCATTTCGATTTTGCTTGGGTTTTCTTGCTTATAACGAAATTTTGCAGCAAATGATTTCGTTTTTGCAAGTGTTTTCTGTTTTGCAGCAAATTTCGTTTTTTGTTTGGTTTTTGGCTCCTAATTTCTGTTTTGTTTTTTTTTAATTTTTTGCTGCCGATTCGATTTTGCTTGGCTTTTGGTTGCTGATTTTCGTTTTTATTTTGTGGATCTTTAATCTTGCGGTTTATTTGGAATCTATATATATTTTTGGTAGAACATTGGGTTTATATAACTTGACTTGTGGCTTTGGAATTCATTTTGATCTGTATTTGTTTAATTAAATCGATTATTTAGGTCTTAGTTGTGCTTTTTTTCTTAGTTTCCTTTTATTTGTAGTGGTGAAAATTTTGTTTCTTTAACTTGGAGTTTATTCAGTTGAACTACTATTTGTTTTTAGAGGGCAAAATTCCAAATTATGGAGATTGTAGAAAGAAATCCAACCTCTTGTAAGTCCGGCCAAATCCAATCATGTCTACTGGAAAATGTGGTAAGTTTGATTTTTTTTACATTTTGAAAGTGGATTTTCAAATTGAAAACTGTGATATTAACATATAAAGTAAAATCGAAAATAATTTTAGGCTTGTAACCGGAAGATCGTAATGGTAGCCGCAATATAAATATGAGTACTGTAATATAATATTGAAAACTGTAATATTGATGTTTCGAACCGTAATATAAAATTGATTTCTGTAATATTGACCGTTTTAGTTGTAACTAGAATATCTCTTTTGTAATCGTAATATAGTGAAGTAATGTGGATTTGACAATGTAATATTGTTATATCGTTTCCAAAACAATAATATTGTACACCTAATGGTGCACCATTTAGGATAATTTAAAGATGCAGAATGAGGAGCATGCCAAAGAGTTTTTTCTTATACCTAACGTTAAAAGTGAGCTCAAACCAACGTATGGCCAGGAGTTCGACTCGATAGACAAAAAATTAGTAGTAATAGCATTCAATCAGATCTTGAGAGAAAAAATAATATAATTGTCATAGACAATGTAAAACGTGCATGCAATATTCCGACCACGACTCGAGAACTTGTCCTACTAAAAGAAAATAAGAACTCGTGAGTAGTTAATCATCTTTTTCAAAATGAATTATACTTGATAATTGTCTTATGTTTTTTTTTTTTTGGATTTTGCAGAGTTACAAAAGATACAAATAAATGGCAGGAATGACTTGCAAGGAAGATTAATATTCGTGGACAAGATATACATGCAAATAATCTCCTACAGGAATATACATCATTTTTTAATGTTTTGATATACATACTCTAGTAAAAATAATATATATTTTTTAAACATTATATATAATCTTTTTTTTGTTGAATATTTTTGGTTTTGTACCAAGAAATGGTGAATGACTATAGGTTATGTAACTTTTCTACTATATCTACTAGCTGTAATAGTATGGTGCTAACTGTAATATCGAGGGGTTGCTAGTAATATTGTTTTTCAAAACGTAAAATTAAAATAGTAATACATTAACCATATGGAGTATCAAGATGTAATAATAATTTGCTAGACGTATGATACAATTAATTTTAGTCATTCCAAATTAAGAAAATGGATGCCTAATAATGTGTATATTGTAATTTGGTTCTTCATATAATTTTAGGTTTAGAAACGTTTCAAAAAATGATCTAGAATTACGACATGTGTTATGTAACTTGTACAATATATGTATTAGCTGTAATATTATAGAACATTCTATATTGTCTTATTTTTGATTAATATGTTAGGTTCTGTTCAACGCAATGGTTAATGAGTACTGGCTATGTATCTTGTTTGTCTGTATATTGTAGCTGTAATTTGACGGTAACAACTGTAATATCGGGATGCTGCTGTAATATAACTTTATAAACCGTAATATTAAAATAGTATTACCTTAACCATACGCAATATCAAGATGTAATATTAATTTGCGAGATGTAAGATACAATTAATTTTAGTCTTGTCCAATTTAAAAAATGGATGTCTAATAATGTGTAAAATGTAATGTGGATCTTAAGATAATTTGAGGTTTACAAACGTTTTAAAAAGAAGTGATGGAGAAGTACAACATGTGTTATGTAACTTGTATGAATAGAGTTTACTATCAGTTATAATATTACAGAAAATTCTATATACTCTTACTTTGTTGAATATGTTAACTTTTCTTCAACGCAACGGTGAATGAGAACAAGTTATGTACCATGTTTGACTGAAATTATTAACTGTAATATTATGGTAAAAACTGTAATATCGACAAGCTGCTGTAATATTATTAGTCAACACGTAATATTAGAAGGATATTACACTAAGCATAAGTAATATCAAGATATAATATTAATTTGCTAGACGTATGTAATAATAACTATAAATATTCATTCATACATACAACAATTGCATGCAATTGTAATGTTGTATAATTCAAAAAGTTAGTAGAATCCCAAAAATTTCCTCTAATCTAAATTTGCTGCTTCACCCTGCATAATATTACTGCTTCTCCCTGCATCTCTTCCAGTATTTCAACAATTTGAAGGGCTAATGGTCGTTTGTGGCGTGTCCCCATGCATCTTTTTATAAGGTTGATGATCTTTTTAGAAGTCTTAGGACCGCACCCTTGTCCCTTTAGAACATCGTGGACTTTCACATTAGGATTATTGTTAGCCTCTTGCATCAGGTGCTTACTTATCAACTCGCGCAGGATGCATCCATAGCTGAAAATGTCAGATTCTCTGACCTTGTGCTCTCCTGCATGACAGATTGCCAATTGACAGAATTGAAACATGAATATGAAAATTTGGATAGTCATTTCCCTAAGAAAAATGTGATGTATATGATAATTTACGTTTCATTACAGGAAACGTTTTCCACATAAAAAACTATCTACTGCTTCACTTACCACGTCATCAAGATCAGAAGCAATTTATTGTCTAAGAAATTCTGCATTAGATAAAGTAAAAGATGATTAAGGAAGTGCCTCCATAAGAAAGTACTTTATTCTATTTAAACTAAACAATTTCCAACTTCTCACGAAAGATGCAAAATCCACACCTCATCCCAAAACCAAACTCCATCCAATGGAATCAATAACAATTTGCTCTCAGAACATACTACATTTATTAACAGAGTGACATTTCCTAAAAGCTACAAACAACAATCAATAATTCTCCATGCTTCAATGAATTAATTTCCTAAAGCTACATCCAACGGAGCTCATTTCAGAAATTTAAAATATCATCCACTCCTAATTCCTATTATTTGGGGTTTTTTATCCACATTGTTTTCCTACCAACACAAGCCGCGTTGCCTCTTGATTTCCAAAAGATCATATACTTATAAATTCAACAAAAAACCACTCCAAAAACCTTAAAGATCAATCACATTCCTAATCCACCACATTTCACAAAGACACCCAAGAACCGAACCTGAATCAGCGAGAGCGCCGAAAGACACCTATCAAACGCACTCGTCGACGCCATACATCCGGAACCGCCGAAGAATCCTTATGCGTCCGCGGCACCAACCTCTTATACGTCTGCACGTACAAAAACAACACCAGCCCGTCAACCCCAACGCCACCCTCCCCTGCCTTCGGATCGACATCATCGAGGGCGTCGAGGAAGCGTTGAGCCTGGTCCTCCCCGATCTTGAGCGCCCCGGTGAGGGTGGAAGAGTAGATGGGGGTGGATCGGAGGAGGGAGGAGGCGAGGGAGGAGAGGAAGGGGATAGGGTCGAAGGAGGAGAGGGAGGGGATCGGTGATGGTTAGGGTGAAGGTGAAGGGATTATTGATTTTCCAATTTTATCCTTTCCTATCTAAAAATAACATAGATTTACATCCACCATTGGATTTGATTTGGATAGTGGATGTTTAGGGGGCTCACTTAAGCCTAATTGAGCCCCGGGCTCATTCTATAATTTCTGTATATATATATATATATAAGATGCATGTGAGCTTATATTACTTTGGACACTTCTAATTAATATGACTCTTTAGCCTCATGCTATGTTAACAAAGAACATTCAGCTTAGGGCTGATGAAACTCTTCCCAGAGAAACACGCATACTTTGAGAGAGCCTGTCATGAAACATTTTTTGAGAAGAATCAAGAGTAAATTAAGATATAGTTTCCTCGTATCGGTTGGAAACTATTTCATTTTACATATATAAGAGAAACAAGGTCCCCATATCGGTTGGTATCGGGACAGAAAGATTATCTGTGTGGGGCTCACTCTTCGTGGTATAAAACTCACTCGTAGACACCGTTTAGGATATATATATATATATATATATATATATATATATATATATATATATATATATATATAGTTGGTTATATATATATAGTTGGTTATTTGCTCGGGTATATCTCCGCAGATGCGTAATTGAAACTTTGCACCTGAGTTTCGACTATTTGTTTGGATGTACCTACATATCGATATTATTTACTTGGGTGCACCTCTGACGTTAATAAGACTCACTCTGTTATAACACCGTAACCACACAGTTAGGATTTTGCATTGTACACGTTAAGAATCTTCAATCTAATACAATCAATGCGTTAACACCTCATTAATTCAAATAATTTCTAATGATCTATCACACAACACCACATCGTTGCTTCTAATTAACATCTAATAATTTCAATAACATTTGTCATCATATCTGACTCACTATATGAAAAATACAAGATCTTTGTCACATATTATGACCACTCATAATAAATATCAATGATATATTATTTAGGCACCGCCATGTCTAGTTTGACTATTTGACCTTTATGAGAGTCACTTAGACCTCTTTATATTTCACTTGGATTTCACAATTTGAAGGGGAAAATCGAGTGCATGTATGAAAATTGTAACATGAATATCACCATATACTATATTTTAACCAAATAGCATATGTAGTTTGATAAGACACTGCATGGCCTATTTCTAAAGTTTGCTACTTCAATGGTCACTTGAACATTTATGACTCAATATGTGCTTCAGGCATAGTCATATGAATGCAACGATTTGCTGAGAAACTTTCTATTACGGTTAGAGTACTAATTATTCATATGGAAAGTGAAACAAAAATTCTCCCTTTTAGGCACTTTTTTATTTGTGATCTTCTGGTCATGAAATTTGACTTTTGATGTAATGCAATGAACAAATAACAATACACAGTAAGTTATATATAACAAAAACACAATCTTTTGATGATCATATGTATCTTTTAGGGACCGGTTCATACGAAAACTCTTGATTTTCTACATCTTCATGAAAAAATGATTTCAAGTAAATATTAATGAATTAGCCTTCCGGGCTAATGTACATATTGTATATTCAAAAATTAATGACCCAATTCTAATAGAGATGTGAATCTTGACATGAAATTCTTATACTAGATTATTATTTCTGGTAATATCTAATGTAACAAATAATGTTTTGGCATGCTAACAAAGTGGTTCAGCATATCAATTTCAGCAAATCATGGATGTATACATATGCATAATCAAATAAATAAATCATATGTCTCACACATAGATTGTCAGTAATCAATCTCAACCATGAATAGTATTATGTAGGGGAGAGCAGAATTCGATCCGGTCTGGTTTGTTGGACCGAACTGATCGTTCCAGTCTAGTCCGAATCCGGTCCAAAAACCGATTTTTAATAGGAAAAACTTGGTTCGATCCGGATTTTTGGACCAGACCGGACCGATCGGTCCGGGTTACGTCCGAACCAGATATGATAGGTCCGGACCCCGGAGAGCATCCGAGTCCGGACCGATGCTCTCCCCTAGTATTATGTCCTTTTGTTATGAAAGAAATTAAAGTCAAATCAATATAAAATCATTGTTTGTCAATGTCCATATGTAATGCATAAACAATTGTCCAACTCTTGTTTCTTTCTCTTGTCTTTGATATTTTCAAGAGCAACGGGTTGGATTCAACCTCCATAATCCATGATAAGTATTTCTTATCCATTATCGACAAATTGTGCAAGCATTAAAACACGATAGGTACATGCACATGAAGTAACAAAAATATGTTCATTTTTATATTGCATATGCAACTTATGACAACTTTTAACACATATACACAGGGGTGTAAATGAGCCTAAACGAGCCGAGCCCACAGTGTTTGAACTTGGCTCGTTTAATAAGCGAGCCGAGCTTGGGCTTGACTCGTTTAATAAACGAGTCATATGTAATGTTTGGGTTTGGCTCGTTTATTAAACAAGCTCGAACTTGGCTCGTTTGCTCGTTTAAAAATTTCAACAAGATTTTCAGGTCGTTTAGGTTTGTTTAAGGTTTGATTAACTTGTTGTAAAATATAATAATTACATTTTATAAATATCATTAGCATATAAATGGAAAAATTTATAAATTATATGTTCTACTTTTAGGTAATTGAGATGTAGAAAATAATATGTTTATTTGTGACATATATGTAATATGTGTATACACTTAAACGAGCCAAACGAGCTCTTATCGAGCTAACCGAGCCAAGCTAGGGCTTGACTCGTTTATTAAACGAGCAGATTTTGGGGTTCGAGCTTGACTCGTCTAATAAATGAACCGAGCTCGAGTCGTGCTTTATCGAACCGAGCTCAAGCGAGCTCACGAGCTCGAGTAGAATTTGACAACCCTACATATACATGTACTACCTTTTTTTATGCATAATAAAACATCTCAAATATGAATATATTATAATGTTCTTGGACCATATAATAAACATATATTCATATAAACAATTCTAAAAGCAACAAATAGCAATGTTGATTGTATGTAATATATCCTCTCCTTTTTTATACAAAATTGGTATGATATATTCTATGCACCATGTAAGTAAATACGAAATTCATTATCACATGATAAACAATTATACAATCAAGATGTTAAGTAAAATGAACAAATAGATATATACAGTTTTTTTGTTATATATAATATAACATTGTGCAAGATCATGCAACTCATTACTCATGACAATTTTGGGTGGTGTTCAGTACATATACTTAATTCATAAGTATAATCTCTTACAATCCTGGTTACATTAATACTTATATTTCATTTGATTGCCAGTTACTCTTAGTGCTCTCTCTCTAAGGACTAATAAAATAAGGTTGAGTTGATTATGATCTGAACACCAAACAATTGGAATTGTTGTTTTTTTCTTTCCTTCATAGCTTGTTCCAATTCACACATGGCTGTGGTGTATTGAATTACGTTGCATGGGACATACAAGATCTAAAAGAAAATTTGTACATTCACGATCGATGTCAATAACTAAAAGCCACAACAGAAAGAAAACAAATCAAATAACGTCGGGATAAAAACTTGATTTCGATTGACATAACCAATCATCAAAACCACCAATCAAAACCTATGTGTATTATAAACATTTTTGTCGATCATATTATTGACATTTAATTTTATGATATTAACTTTTTTTGTTTCTTTTTTTCAAATCGATAGCAATAGTTTGAAGGATGCATGATACATACATCATATTGAATTGCATACCTCCGTTTCGCGCACCACCAAGTTGATCCACGAGTTGAGAAAATTTTCCCACGATCAACATCTTCAATTGGTTAAGCTAGAGACATATCATGCTAATAACGTTGGGAAATGAAAAAGATATGAAGATTTGGGGAAGAAAGATGAAGATTTTCATTGATATTTTCTCTTCCCATTACATGACACAACCTCATATATATACAAATTACAAGCATTCATAGACAATACTAATTGAAACATAAATATATATGTAACTAAAAAATGTTACAATACTAAAAAGAGAAGTTACAATAATTTATAAAAGTTAAAAGTTGAATCATCCATCACATATATAATTTCATAACATTATTAATTTTTTTCCTCCCAACAACATATCCATTTGGTCATTCTACATACACCTTTTCGTTTTAATCACCACGAAACGGTGCATCAATTTTAAGTAGCGACTACTACTTTATGTATGCATGGCATAAGAATGGTTTGTAACGGTAGGGAAGCACTTAACTTGCAAACTAATCTATACATTACACCTATTCACACGAAATTTATGGGGCCCGCCCAATAACAGATATTGCACTACATAGTGCAATGGGCTGGACTCAACATATACCGAATTTAATTCCTCTTGTACATGGCTAAGTTGGTGGATGCCATTTTTTAAATTTAAAAAAAAACAGTTCCGACGTAGGCACGTCGTCGGTACATGGTGCACAAGGGTTGAACCTGAAAACCAACCCTGATTGGTCGGGTTGGGTAGGGATTCGGGTAGGGTCGGTCGGGTTGGTAAATCCCAAAATCGATGGTCTTGGGTCGAGTTCGGGTTGGTAAATCGGGTCAACCCGAACTTTTCTTTAAAAAAACGTAAAGCTTTGGTATAGTCCTACATATTCATCATTATTTGGCTCCAATCCTTCGGTATATTCATCATTATAATAAAAAAATTAAAATGTAAAGCTACGGTGGTTTATAAAAACACTTTTGGATTCTAATAATTATTATATTTTAGATCCTAATAATTTAAAATTCAATGTTATAATTATTCATCCTTCAATAAATAAATAAAATTCGGGTCCAACCCGATCCGACCCAACCCCAAAATTTGAGTCAGGTTGCGTTGAACCGGAATCGGTTCGGGTTTTTTCAAACCCGACCCATGTGCACCCCTAGGTACTACCGTACCACATGACCTTTTGCTAATAAAAGTGATATGAAGTTACGATTTTTTTTGGGAATTATTATTCGTTGCCGTGTTTTTACTTAAATCGTACGTATAATTGACATTTTGTCATTCACAATCCATTTAAACTAAGGTTTTTGTCTAAGTTTTCCTCACTTTACCAGTACTAACACCACGAAAATGTCTAATGAAGCATCCAGATCTGGTGAATTAAGCCCAGCAAAAAAATCGTCTTAGGCGTCTGTCTAAGCCGTCGCCCCCATGGTGGGGGCGTCCTAGCCAGACGCCCAAAATTTTATTTTTTATTTTTTTATGTTGTGTTATTTTAAATTATTTCATGTTCGTTGCAAGATTTCCGTGGTGATGGAATAGATTACAGTGAGTTTTTTGTAAGTCCACAAGTATTTCCAACAATCGATGACGTGAATAAATTGGTGAAACAAGTTTTCATCGGAGTCGGAGTCTTTTTGGTAATATCATCTTATAAATCACAAACATATAATCGGATGAATTGTTATCTGAGATGCGATCGCAGAAATGAAATGAGTCTTGGGATATGGATATTGCAGTACGGAAGAACACGAAAAGAAAGGGTTGTGGATGTCGTTTTTTGATAAAGGTAGTCAAGTGACGGGAGAGTGATGGATGGGTCGTAGTTTCTTATAGTACTCATGGTCAGCACAACCACAAACTTCCAGTTATTCAGAGGGTCACCGACAGATCAACGGTCTTAGTTCTGAGACCAAGGAAATTATTTGTGATATGACTGAGGCACAAGCGAAACCACGTAACATACCACCTCTACCCTTCTGAATTACTCACTCAGCAGAAGAAGAACTATCATGTCACCCCCGTCCTCTACCATACTGCTCATCTCGTCCACGTCCTCTATCATACTCTCACTGCCTCTCCTCCTCTTGTCGCTCAAACTCCAACCCATACCGACCCACGTCGTCACTCTTGTCGTCACTCTCCACCTCATCTGAATCCTCGTCGTCGTCAAAAGAATCATCACGTGTCTGACGACGACATAAACTATCTCTCTCCCTCCTAACCGAAGCAGATATATCACGTCTACGTGGATGACGATGTGTCGAATCATCCACGTAAGCATGTACAACGCGTAAAGGTATGGATTTTCCTCTTCCTTCACGGTAACCCGATGACTATTAATTAAATTTTAGAAATAAAATTTTGTTAAATGGATTTAAGCATCTAACTTAACAAAATTATTAATTGTTTTTAACTAATTACCAATTAATACTAATTATATTTACTAATTATTACTTATAAATAATTTTAAAAAATGGAGGTGCCCACTCAAAAAAAACTTGAAATAATTGAGACATTTTACCATATTCGAGTGTACCGGGGCGTCCACTGACTTTTTTCCTCCGAGACATTTTTTTATGATTATGAGAGAAATATGAAAAGATAGTGGTGGTAGGAGAGTGAAATGAAGAGATATATAAGTAAAAATGAGAATGACAAAATGGTAATTCGCATGGACAATTTAAGTAATTTTGGGATAATTTAAGTAATTTTAGGACAAATTTAAGTAATTTTAGGACAATGTTTAACGGTTCAGATATTTTTTTACAGACGCTGACAACTCGTTTACACAGACGCGCATCTAACCTCTGGAGAGGCGCCAAACCTAAAGCAAACAAAAACATCCCATATATCTCGTACATTAATATATTATAATATACCAACAACATAAATTAGTAGGGGGGATCCTGATATAATATTATTCTCCTACAATGATAAAAAAAACGCAATGAGTATGTTTGGAAACTACGGTGAGAGCATTTTTCCTTGGGAAATTTTGTAAAACGTCCCAAACACAAGGTTTTCAATCCAAATAACAAAAATAGCGAGGGATGTGTTAGATTCATCGGTGAGACTTTACATGTACAAACCATCATCTTTAAAGAAACAGCTTTGCATCTGCCTTGTTGCGTTTCACCGACATGGTTTACACTTTTGCGATCTCACTGTCTTTAGCTCCTGATCTTGTCGGACATTTTGCTTAGCCTGCGATCTAACGTCAATCTGGGTTTGGGATGACGTCCCACGGGTCCGTACATAAACGTGGGGTCACAAAAGTAGAGTACATTTGTATATGTCTATGCTCGTCGCCTAGAATAGTCCCGATCAGATCCTCTACAACAATCGTTGAAGAGATAAAGCCTTGAGACCTCGTCTCACTGGCCTGGACCTTGTAAAGCTTCCAATCTTCCCTGTAAATGAAAAAAATCAGAAATTATGAATATAAACTTATTACTAAAGTTTGAGGAAGGGAGTGGGTCGAGGAGGAGGTGGTAGTCAAGGAGGAGGCGGTGTTCGGGGAGGGGAGGAAGTGACAGTCAGGGTGGCGGTGGCGGTCGAGAGGCAGTTGGGGTCGAGGAGGAGAAGAGGCATACCCACACAGTAAAGTAACGAGGACGACGATGGGGCGGGGCGGTGTCAGTGGTGGGACGAAGCGACATCGGTGGGGAGGAGGTTTGGGAGAAGGAGAAAAATGACGAGGAAGCCCAATTCGGGCTACTGATAAAAAGATTAATCACTGACGGTACTTATCCATCAGTGATTGTTGTTCATATAGGATTGTCAAAAGGCCTCCCGTCCAAGAGAGTTAGCCAGAGCGAGTGAGTTCTTTTTATCAATCGTTGGAGATTAATATGTAACGATCGCATTTCGAAATATTCACTGACTGTAGTAATCCGTCGGTGAATTAAGTCACCAATGGAGTTTATCCGTCGTAGTTGGTTATAACATATGTCGGTGATTGTTTTGCGCCAAAATAATTTTTATCGTCGTTTGTATTCTGAAACTTATATTGATGGCACTTATACATCGGTGTTAGTTTCCTTTTCGACATTTAAAATGAAAAAATAAACTAACATTTATTCGTCAGTGTTTCTCACCATATCGTCAGTTATAAGTTCCATAGACAATTATTCATATTCGTCGGTGTACACCAATGTTCTCTGACGGATGTTATACGAACGGATAGTGATTCACTGGTGTAACTTGTTTTTCTAGTAATGTAAGATTCTAAAACATAAGTTTGGATTCGAACATATCTAAACTGTAAACTCCTAAACCCTCAATCTGAATCAAAACATATATAAACTCAAAATCCTAACTCCCTAAATGCTTACACCATAAACCATAAGTGTGGACTCGGACATATCTAAACCCTAAAACATAAATCATAACCCAAACATTCTACGCTCAGTCCCCTCTAACTAGCAGCATGCAGTGACTCTCCTTTTTGATATAAAATAGTGATTTCCATTGGAAGGGGGATGATGATCTATCATAGTTGGAGAGAGATGTGATGATTTGCCATGGACATGGGTGAAAAGAGACATGATGGTTTGATATGTACATGAGTTGGGCTCTGGGTTGCGGGTGAGTTTTGGTAAAATTGGGTGTTATCTTGCAAGATGTAAATTGTTTATTCACTTAGGCCACGTGTCAAGAATCTATTGGTGTAAAATAACCGACCCACTATGTTACACTCACGACCACAATAAAAAGCCCAATATGGAGCACTGTAGCATTATTCTATGATTTTCCGTCCTGATCCATGCATCATCATTTTATCATTGATTTTGTCAGCATCGATGGATACCATCTATCATATACTGTAATATAAAAGTTTCCAAGGACGAAGCAAAAAAAAGAAAAAGAAACAACGAACAAGAGGAAAAAGACGAACAAAGAGGGGGGAAAGTGTGGATTTTGTTGTTCTAGTGCAAGCGGTAGGATTGGCGTTGGTGAATCCTGGCATCAACATTATTATTGTTAATTGGCACATCCTCATCAAAACGAGAGAGGCCGCCGGCATAAGCCAAATTAATTCAGAAACGACAAAACATGAAGTTGGCTAATATATTAACTAATGGTGAATGATTTTGAGATCAACAAACTAACAAATTAATATATTAACAACATCTATGAAACAACTCACTTTTATTTTATTTTATTTACTCTATCTCATCCTCGTGTTAATTAAATATCAAACACCCAAAAAAATACGTATGTTGATCATCAAGCGAGATATCAACTGATGATGTAGTCTCCCCATCGGTAAACAACCCAGTTTTCAGCAGTGTCTGTGAATCTATCTTACCACCACCTGTGACTCTGTGAGACTTGTGCTGGTAAGCTATTAATTGGCATTAAGTTGGGTACCAAACAATCTGCACTCATCGAGTGATTGGTTCCATTTCAACACTGCCTGGTTGGATATGGATGGCCGGGGCAGGGCTGAGGCAGTGCTGACTAATTGGAATATGATAATGGGCGAAAGATATGATTAATGAAAATGACAAACAGAAAGCTAGAGCAGGTAAAGACGAGAGTTGAAATGATAGGTGAATACATACATTACGTGGTGTTCTCAATCTCAATCTCAATCTCAATCTCAATCTCAATCTCAATCATGCATGACAGAGAGATACACACACTACTATTCTCGATGATTCATGAATATGGATTTGTCGTCTTATTATGGAATGCTGATGCAATGTGATTTTTTTATGTAACAAAAATATATAGGCATGAATATTTTATGAGTAGGCAGTAGTAGTAGAAGAAGAAGAAGATTCGAGAGCAAAGATTGAAATAAATAAATAGGTAGGTAGGTGTATATGGACAAAGTAGGCATGCAATAATATGTCACCCAGGGATAAGTTAAGGATAGGGAGGGCCCTATCGCACGATTAAAATAGAATAGAATAGGGGCCTATCTAATATATATATATATATATATATATATATATATATATATTCAATTCAAAAGATTATATTCCATGTAGCTAAGGTATGTATTTATGCTCATGCAATGCATGAATAGATATCATATCGTAGCAAGCAAGCGCACACACACGCACCTTAATTATTAATTGGGTGTGAATGTGTGATGGCGTTGGAGATGGAGTACTTAGTGTTGCTGTTAACGGCAACTGGAGTAGTGTTATTACTATGCACCACCACCTGGCTATTAGTGTTGGTGTACTTGAAGAAGAAGAAGAAGAAGAAGAAGAAGAGTGACAAAGCAGCGTTGTTGTTGGCAATGCCACCGGACGGGGGAAGGTGGTTGCCGGTGGTGGGGGAGACGTTGAGCATGATCTCGGCGTACAGGACGGAGGAGCCGGAGAGGTTCATAGACGAGAGGGTGGAGAGCAGTGGATCGAAGGTGTTCACGACCCACGTGTTCGGGGAGACGACGGTGTTCTCGGCTGATCCGGACGTGAACCGGCAGGTCCTCAAGAGCGAGGGGAGGCTGGTGGAGGGGAGTTATCCCTCCTCCATCTCCACGTTGCTGGGGAAGCACTCGCTGGTGCTGGCCAAGGGAGCGCACCACCGCCGCATGCACTCCTTCACTCTCTCATGCTTCTCCAACCCCTCCGTCCTGAGAGACGTCCTGTTGCCTGACATCCACAACGTCGTCATTGCTCATTTTGCGCAGCAGCAGCAGCAGCAGCAGCAAGTATCAATGATGGACGTGGCTAAGCAGATGACGTTCGAGTTGGCGGTGAAGCAACTTATGGGGGAGCAAAGCCGGGAGTGGACGGAGGGCCTCCGGAAGGAGTATCTCCTCCTCGTCGACGGCTTCTTCTCACTCCCCATCCCCTTCTTCTCCTTCACAACCTACGGGAGGGCCCTCAAGGCCCGATCCAAGGTCGCCCAAGCACTCTCTTCCATCGTAAGGCAAAGGCTCAACACCACCGCCAACCAACAACAACAACAACTGATCAAGAGTGACAACGTCGACGTGCTCGGGATGCTGCTCGCCGAGGGCATCACCGACGAGGAGCAAGTGGTGGACTTCTTGTTGTCCCTCCTGGTGGCTGGATATGAGACCACCCCCACCGCCATGACCATCGCCGCCAGATTCCTAGAGCACAACCCCACAGTCCTCGCACAACTCAGGGAAGAACACGATAAGATAATTAAAAGGGATGATGATGATGATGGATCGCCGTATTTGTTTGGGTGGAACGACTACAAAACCGCAATGCCCTTCACACACTGCGTCATCAACGAGACCCTCCGGATGTCCAACATCATAAGCGGGGTGTTCCGGAGGACTACCGCCGACCTGCCCATCAAACTCAATAATAATGCCAATACCATTAATGGAGGCTCCTCTTCTTCTTACACCATCCCCAAGGGATGCAAGCTCTTCGCGTCCTTCAGGGCTGTCCACATGGACCACCAGTACTTTCAAAACGCCCGTACCTTCGACCCATCCAGATGGCTCAACCCAAACGTCGTACGTATCCTATATATATATATATATATATATATATATGCTGTCATGCACTCACATCCATGCATTTACCATTTTACTATTGTACGTACGTATTCAAGATTTCAATCAATCATTCATATATATATATATATATGCACGCAGGATCCCCACAGCAGCAGCAGCAGTACTGGAAGCAAGAACACCAACAAGAACCCCTACTTCTGTGCCTTTGGAGGTGGAGCTCGACTATGCCCCGGATATGAACTCGCCAGGGTCGAACTCTGCGTCTTCCTTCACCACCTCGTCACCTCCTTCACCTGGGAGGCCGCCGAGGACGACTGCCTCCTTTTCTTCCCCACCACTCGAACCCTCAAGGGTTATCCCGTTCGTCTCCGCCGCCGCTCCATTTCTTAATCTGCATGCTTTCTGTATCTTTCTCTTATATTTACTGCATGCATGTAAAAAGTACGCACTAGCAAGTTAATCCCTTACTTTGTATTGTGTGGGATCCAACTCCAACTACATAATTACTTCAACATGAATGATGATGGATGGGTTGGTTCAACGGACCTGCACATTAATTGCATGCTCTTGTCTGCATCTGTGCGTTAATTCATTACAAAAAAATTAATACTGATGAACTACATTTTCAAGTGCAGGCTCCTAACAGGGGGTACTACTGATCACTGAAGATTTATTGTATTGTATTTGGATATAATAGGGATATCAACACATCAGAACACGGCGGAACATATACAAGGCAGTCGTTTGCACAAACAAAAATGTTCCAAGTTAATTACATCAAAAGCACGAAAACACCATCATTGGTGAAACATAAAATTGTCCACTGAATTTGTTCCAAAGGAGCTGTCCTAAAATACCCGACAATAAAATGCACTCAGATGCCTTCAAAAAAACACTCAGAAATCTTCAATTCAGAAAGAATCTACATCATCAGAACCAAAAGAAGTACGAAAACTTATGAACAAAAATCAATTGCGGTAACTGGTAGCCCATAAACCATCGTATCCTGCAACAAAATTAGACTTGCATCATATTTCAGAACAGCGACAAATTGCTAGGGTTGAAGCTTTAAATAGTCACTTTTCTGAAACATGGCAAAGTAAAAACAAAAAGGAATTGACGTTCACAGGTCGAAACTATTAAGTCAAGTCCTCTTTAATATAGATCTTCATATCCTAAAGATATTAAAAGGCAATCTTTTCAGGTGATTATCAATTTTAAATATCGCCACCAATTTTTTGTCTACCAATTATGAATCATCTTTAGAACTTATAACAGCTTCAGTCTACTTTTGCTACAAGGCGTCCAAATGAACAAGGATAACTCAACCATTTTCAGGTTGTATATGGTACCAAGTTGTTTCTGATTATTACCAGCTGTGCCGGGTCTTTGTATCCACATTGATTGATTCAGGAATGAATCATGATAAGCTTAATTCTGTACCAAAGACACAAATGTAGAGCAAATTTAACAATTTCTCTGAAGCTCTAACCTACTTGTGCTGTGAATAAACGTCATATGGACTAGTGAGTAAATTCACTATTTTGTTGGAGCACTCGGGAATATAGAATGGCCTTTGTAGATAAGCTACCAGCTGATCTTGAAAGGGACAAATGATGATTATAAGCTGGAAAACCAAGGCCCTTCATATGAAAATTATTATTATCAACTTCCAAACCACCTATAGTAACTTTCACTGCAAAAGCATATCCTAGACAATTTTCTATTTACTGAGCGAAAATTTCACCAAACACGAGGTGCACACCCATGCATTGTCCTGTCTTTTGTTGCTGCTAATGTTTCCCACAATTTTCTAACTCAATATCAAAACATACACCTATAAGAACATACATAATATACACGTTCATTAATTTAAAAGTCGTTTACCTTAAAAAATCAGAATAGACTGTGGGTCTTTTTCAGACGTTTCTGTCTCCACAAAGGTAACTTGTAAAATGCATCTTTCGTCATCCCAAATATCTCTTCAAACTCCTTGGTTGATAGATAAGCCTGTTAGTTGGAGATACATGTCAGCTCATGTCGGAAATTCCTGAATTCTACATTTGCGGAAGATTAACAAGAGCAAAATGTTGTGTTCTAGTCAAAAAAGCCAACTAGAGTAACCTAAAATCTATCATGTGAACTATTTCACATTATAAATAGATGGAAAAAGAGTGATATCCATTTTATGAACCGAAGCTTGTATATAAGGACACTTGGGGAACTCCAAATTTGGTGTGTTAAAAAAGAAGATGGCTGATTAAAATAGCTAGCATATTCACAACACTCAGACTAGTGACCATGACATTAACTATGTCTACAACTCAAGCCATTGAACACCAAAATGACACATGTTACCAAAAGATGAGCACTCACAGAAAATTATAAAAACAAGCATAGTGGACAGCTATATATATATATATATTTGATACTTGTAAGACATGAAGCGATTTCTAAATTTGGTTGATTTACTCTTCTATTTTAAGTGATGTGGGATTAACTCCCAACACTCCCTCACGCGCGTAACCGGGATTATTTTTTGTGCCTACACATGGATAACACAGTTAGAGTAGTGCCCCACAGGTCGACCAACAAGGTCTAATAACATGTTACATTGCCACCACCTCTTTAAAACCTAAGGGTTAAGAAATTTGGTTGGTCCACCACCTTTTTAATACCTAAGTACTTCGGTGGAAGGTAGTGAACAAATCTCTAATAAAGTGGGGCTTTTTTTGTAATTTGAGCCATACGAGATTTTCACTAACACTATATTCAAAAAAGTAGCAAACAATTAAACAAACTACAAAAAATGACATAACTGGACCTATAAGACGAACAACAAACATCATTGCAAAACTTCTCACAAGTTCAATTCCTTAAAGTGTATATTTTTTGTGAGTACTCAAGGATTGCTAAGATCTTCATAAGGTAGTGGTCATCTGCACAGAACCACTCACATTTCAAGAGCAGATCATCATCACTATCAGAAGACACCTCCAAAGGTTGTGGCCCAGATGATCATCATCTCACAAAAGGTGTGTTTTTCATTGTGGCGTTCAGCCATGATATCATCTGTGTAAGTTGTGCATCCCTTCCTGAGTGCAATATGTGGCAGCACATTTTCTTGCTTGGTTTGAAGTTTCAATTATTATGAAATGCAAAAAATCTTGTAATGTAAAAATGAGCTAGCTAGAAAGGAATTTTTTTGATTCAATGTAGGGGGTCCAAGAGGTTTTGGAAAGGCTTAAACATGGTCAAGCTCCGCTCAATTTGCCAATTTGCTCATGAAATTTGCTGAGGTTAATAGGTATAAAGAGGTATTTGCTGAATCTCATAAAAGAAGAGCATGACCTCAAGGATGGCTAACTTCAAAATCTCATAAGGTGGAAATAGGAAAGATGGGGTCAATGAAGGTCAAAATCAACATAAAATCAAATGTCTTCTCGTAGAAAAAGAATAATGTGGCAAATCATACAACCTCTAGCCTCGATGGCACACTAATTAGCAAACTTAGTACTAGAAGCATGACATTGTACAATATCCAAGGTGGATTCATCTCCTTGTCCCCATATTCATTTCAACTAGCACTAAGGCAACAAAGGGTGAGTGAAAGAAACGACGTCTTTGAAACTTCGAAAGGTTTTTCCTATAACTCTTTCCAAAAAATATCTTAAGAACTAATATCTAGATTAAATAAAAAAGAAGCACCACCCAAGACTTCAAACGAAATTGCCCAAGGTAAGTCTTATTGCCTCATCGGAAATTCAATCTTCCATTTCTCATGTGAAGTCTCAAAACAACAAATATGATTGTGAAACAGATTAGCTTGAGAATTCTAGCTTGAGATTCCATATAGAAATTTATATCTGAAGATTGAGTATTTGGGTTTGCAATAAATATATTTTATCATAATTGCTTATTCAATGGAAAATATGGAGCCAAAGCAGAGACATAAATATGAAGCGGAAAATACCTCCCTCTTGTCCATGTCTATGCCCGTCACTATGACCTCTGCTGGAAATTTGAGAAGTTCATATGGGAAGGTTTTCAAACCATCCTCTTCTCCATTTTCTGCACCAGGAGTTGTCACTACTGCCACTTCTGGTGGTTTCTCATCTAAATGATTTGATGGCAAAGTTTCATAAGAACGATCTGCACGAAATATAAAGGTAAAACATTAAATAGAAGTTTGGCAACTAGAGCAACATGTATAGAAGTTATGTTCAGGGTGTACAGTGCTACATTCGTGGATTTCATATTCGACTTCAAAAGTTGGCACGAATACGAATGGTGTAATTATGTTGATGTAAGCACCTTCAGTAGTTGCGTCTTTGATCTGCGTAGTACCGTCGTAGGTAGGAGAATCAGTAGGTCTCTTAACAAAGGTAGGAGAATCAGTAGGTCTCTTGACATAGGTAGGAGAATCAGTAGGTGTCTTTGAAACAAATACTGGACTCTGGGAACGACTACTTTTTGGAGTTTTGATATGTGAAAGTCCACTTGGTGCAGGAGAAACGCTTCTCATTCTTGACCTGTCCGAACCATTTGGTTTTCTTCTTTCTACAGGGCCGAATTCAGAGGGTCTTGCATTAGTGTTTGAAGGACTTCTGGGACACTGTACACGAAAGTAATCAGTTAAGAGTCTGAAAGACAGTCATGTTCTCACTATCAAGTTGTACAGAAAATAATAATAAAACAGTGTTCGAACAGTGTACAGAAAATAATAATAAAACACTGTTCGATTTGTTAAGTCCAGTACGTCATAATGATTTTGATGTGTTTCATGCCTTGAACTGTCTCCTTCCTGTGGCATGCTTGCAATAACCTCACTTTCTTTCCTTCCTTATGAAATAACAAAACATGTTCATATTCTTTGAGTAGATTCATGTAAAGACGTAGCATGTTGTTTATAGTTTTATGTCAATTTATCCATTTAATTTATTCACTTTTCTCATTGTTTTGTGAGACATGATAGTAGATCTAGGGTTCCTAAGTGACACGTGCCCTCCATTTCATTTGTTTTTCGAGATCCTTTTATCCTTCAACATCTAAATCTAAATCTCAAAGATCTGACCCATAGTAGTGTTCATTCAATGCAATCGCTTGTTATTGTTGCCGAACTTGACTTGCATTTCCATCTGAATTGAAGTATGAAAGAACTGAATGGAGATTCAGATATTTGTGAACACAAAGTGAACCTGTTCGTCTTCTCCAATGCCCATGTGTTTACAAACAATTTAACTCGTCAACAGCACCTAGTAGATCTTGACTTAGCTATATGATACTACCAGATGAGAGATATCATAATTTTATCTTTCCGAATTTGATATGGCTATTTTACTAGTGCAAAAATAAAGGAAGTGCAGATAATGGTGAAGGCTTTTACCTTCTGATGTGTCAATCCGTTCAAAATAGCAAGCTTCCTTTCAAAGGAGTTCCCATGGATCTGCAAAGAGACAATAACCATTATTAAACAGTGGACATAAACAATGGAAGCTAATTTTCAAGAGCATAACTAGAGTATCCGCTTACATAGATCCTTTTTTTATCATTCAACTTATGTAGAATTGCAAGCAACAATATATATATAATCGCAAAAGCACCATAGGAAAATAGGATGATGATGAGAGAGAGAAATTCTCAACTTGGACTAATGAAAAAATGACTTACGGAAGCCTTTGAGAAATCCCACTCGAAGAAACGAGTGAAAAAAGGAGGCTCGTTTCCTTCAGTAACAACATATATGACAGTATCTAGTGATAAATCCTCTAGAAGAATGTCTAACTCAAGGAATTTCTGCATAACAATAGAAAACAACAAAACATCAAGCATAACTTCTATGAGATATCTGTATATAGCTTCAATTTAAGAGCATCAACAAGCATAAAAATAATATGGCTAAGTTTTTCGAGCTGAATTTGTAACTGCAGCATGGCCCAAAAATGTTACTCTACTACCCACATACAAATATTCAAAGCTAACATTGTTTGCATACCAAAGTGTTGCCAATGACACCGGAGGATGAGATTTAGGAAATTCTTCAACAACAACAAAGCCTTCAATCCCAGACTAAGATTAGGAAATTCTTCGATTGGAAAATATCCAAAAGGAAAGACTATTGTTACTTTGTTAAGGTATATTGGGAGAAAGCACAAATTGGCTTTGTTGTTGGTTTCCTTCTCAGAAGGATATGATGAATATTTTTATTGGCAATGATATTTTTATTCATTCGGGATTAGACTAGATACTTTTCCTATACATGAACAATTATGTACGAGTTAATGTTACTATCACTGTCGAGAAAATTGAATCCTCCTTTCTCTCCCTCTCCCCTCCCAATTTCATGTTGCTATCATTGTTTTTAGAGTTAACGTTGTGACATGATTGTGATCAATTAAGTTATTTGAACGTGATTATGAAACTATATTGTTCGATCTTAATACATCAGTACTTTGGGCACACAATTTTATTGGTTGATTGATTTCACAAATTTGAAGAAAGAAAGGTGAAGTTCGTAAGTTACATAAATCAATAGTTCATTTTTTATGTTGTAAAAACTAAAAAGTCTAAATTGGATGATTGTGTTTAAGACATATTTTGACAGCTAATTATTGTTGATAATATTGAATTCATTAGAATAAGCAGGAAAAAATTAAATTTGTAATTGCAAAACCAATCTACCTTAAGCATGCATGTCCTAATAGGTTCCTGGATTTAGAATGTAATTAAGAGATTCGCATGGTGAAAAAATCCAGATAAATGCCAAAAAAACAGTGATTACCTTGCCAATAGATAGTGCTTCTGTATGTGCTATGCCTGCATGTTGCCCTACCCAAACATAGATCTCAGAATAGCAATCCAGGACAAGTACTTCTTCCGTGTTAAGATCATCTTGTGAGAAAGTAAAAATCTCCTTCACCTGCGAAGTGATACAAATGAAACAAGATACGTTCCTGATATAAGAAACAACATCCAGCACCTCTATATTCACATACGAAGAAGAAAACTATCATGTAATAACCTAATCTAAAACACCTTAATTAACTAAACCTAAACCTAATTAACACTAATCTAATCTTGGAACAGTGAAGCATGAGGTGTTGGAATGTGAGAGGAGAGAGAATTGGTGGGTTTTGATTGGTTGAGGTGTAGGTTGGTTTGCCTATTTAAGGAGAAGATGTGGAGGAGTTTAGGGTTGGCATTTTTCTTCACCTAAACCTTATCCAGAGCGTGAGAGGAGTGAATTCGGAGAAGAAGAAGAAGGAGAAGAAGAAGAGAAGGAGAGGAAGTGAAGGAGGAGAGTTGGGTTAGGCTTGCTGAAGCTTGGGAGGCTTCCACAACCGTCGAAAAGGTATGTCAAATCTTCATTATAACTCACATAAGCCTTGTGAGTGTTGGGGATCGACGTTGGTGTCGAATTCCCCGTCGGATTTCAACCAATTCAGAGGTTGAAGACGACGATCGGTCGACCGGTGCTTGTGGGCAGTCGACCGATCCTATTATTATATTGATGTTTACCCACGAACGGTCGAACGATGTCCTTGGACGGTCGACCGTTATGCCAGATTTGTGCGGGAAAAAGGGGATATGCTGTTATCGGTCGAACGGGACCACTTAGCCGGTCGACCGAATAACAATGAGAATGGGTCGGTTGGGGTTTTGACTTATTAAACGGTCGAACGCCCTTAACCTTGTTCGACCGATCCATTCGATGCTAAGTCGGTTGGGAGCTTTGACCATCAAAACGGTCGACCGCTCTTTAACTTTCGGTCGACCGACTGAGCATTTTAATTAAGCAGTAGAGTGCCTGTGATGTTTCGGTCGAACTGTATAGCAGTTCCGGTCGACCGAATGTCACTTGGGCAAGATACTGAGAAGTCCTGTTATCGGTTGAACGACCCCTTGGTTCGACCGATCGGATATATATATTATATAAATTTGTATAACATAGACCATTCAAACGGTCGACCGCTAGATGACTTTTGTTCGACCGATTGGTCGGTAATTCGGTTGGCGTGGTTCGACCGGTAGACTTGTTTGTACAGTACTGTGTACTGTGTGGGGGACCGGTCGACCGGTGTGCTTTTAGCGGTCGACCGATCTGCCGCAGGTTGGTGGATTTATCCACACGCGATCCGTTGAGTATAGGTCGACTACCGGCTCCGATGCGACGGTTGATTACCGGCTTTGAGAGTTACGGATTTCACCTTCGACGAAGGCGTATTATTGTACTACCATTTTCCTCTCTTACCGAGCGGGGTGTGAGGGATGTGTGCCGTAAACCTTGGGCAGTTTGCGAGGGTTTAGCGGTAGGCCGAGGATGTTCCGGCAGGGTACGCGTTTGGCAGCTCTTGGGGGAGCAGCGGCTGTCGTCTGACCCGAGTTGTGTATTCGGCGGGCTGACTCGCTCCTGGAGTGCGGCGTGTACCGGGGGTTCCTTCCTGCACTTTTTGGGGAGCAGTGGTGTCGACTGACCCTTGTGAGGCAGCGGTGGACTGACTTGACCCTAGTGGCAGGAGTGGTTCAGTGCCGCGGAGGCGGTGAGGGCATTATTGTGGGCCCGAGGCGGATGATCATGTGCATGACATTGCATTGTCTTTAATTCCTTTTTATATTTGTAGGAGGTTTGGTATACGGGGTTCCTTCAGGGAACTCAGGCATGTTTGTTTGTTTTCATTTCAGGTAGCGAGCAGGTTTAGAGTCAGGTAGTGACCGAGAACGGTGCCCCCGGGATTAGATCATGTTCTTCTTATTAGCTTCTTTTGTTTGAGGTAGTGATTACATGTACATTCACTTTTGTTGTAATCACAGTTGACTCATTTATATAGTTTGACTTCCACGTGGGTCTGTATCTTATATTTTTTATATATATGTTGGTTTGTTTTCCCGTGACGTGCCCTGTGTTGACCATTGACGGTCTTTATTATTGTTTAAATTTTCCGCTGTTTTCGGGTACGTTACATATCATGCTCCCAGTTCACCCTTAAATATTATATTTTTGGCTGCAATTTATAAAGAGTTGCTTATCGTCGTGACATTTTCATTTAAAACCAGTTCCAAGGTCATAACTAAAATTTATGCTATAAATTTAGGAAGATGGTTTAACATCTTCTCATAGTTAAAATTCAAAAATATACCTTAAGAGCAAACCACAACCAATATAGTAAATTGGTTAGGCGTATATTGGTTGTTTAGTCCTCTAGTCTTTTGGTCCTTCAACACCTGATTTTTCATGTTCTCAAACTATAATCACTACAACAAACCACAAACACCTCTTTTACTCTCTCTACAGACACCTCTTTTAATTACTCCACTAACACCTTTTTTTAATCGAGCTCCATTAAAACCTATTTTAGTTCTCTTTTATTAGTTACCTAAACATATTTTTAACCTAGAACCCCACCATCACCTCTTTCTCCTCCTCTCCTATATAAAGATGACCTCACAATACACTTTCTCCACCATTGCCAATGATGGAGAATATTGAGGGTTCCAATAATTTCATTGTTTTTTCATATTTATTCTTTTCTTAAATGTTTTTTCTTTATTATTAATATCATTGCCATTTTTTCATATTTAGGTGTCTTTGTTCTTTTAAAGTAAATTGGAATCTTTGTTTGTGCAATGCACGAAATTAAGAGTAGTTTTCTAATATAACATGATCATTTTTCTATGCTCTATGTTATCAGAACATAACAATGTTATGCTCAATGTTATCAGGACATAACAATGTAAAGGATGGTTTTGAAGGGAAAAAACTTCTAGTTTCGATTATAGAGGTTTACGCGGGTTTCTTATCTTGTTTTACATTTTTAGATTGTTTCAAGGTCAAATTTTCCCTAGTTAGTGAATCCCCCAATGAACTCACACACAGATGAATAGGTGGAAACTTTAGACGCTCACTTTTCTTACAACATGTACACCGACACCATGACACGTAGCAAAAGTGCATAATAAACAATATGTATCAATCAAAATGAATTTCTTAAAGCATTACCTTAAGATCATCTGAAGGGAATGTATCAAGGGCAAAAGAAGCAGAATCTTGCGTTAGCCAACCTTAAGCAAATTAGAGCCGAAAATTCTAAAGTACAAAACAACTGCATGACAACTTGTTAGCGAAATAACAATTTAAAGATTATGCATTCACCTTCCTTCAAAATGCAAGAGAATAAATGTGGATCCTCGAAATGTAACTTATTTTCTTTTTCCTTGGGGTACTGCATTTTCTCACCAATTGCATTCCAGAAAATAGCTGGTTCAGTGCCTTCTCTTACTGAAACAGGCTGCTTCACGGGCTGATAATTTAAACAAGATTAGATAATTGAAATCATGATGTGATGCATAGAAATGGTCAGTGTATAAAAAAGAAAGGAACACCAGGAGGCAGAGAGAGTCATGTACTCAGTGAGTCAGTGGAAGTATGTATTCCAATGAAACTCATGGCATTATAATGAGGTGCCTCTTTATGTTTAGACTTTAGAAAGATGACTTTTGAGTATTCCAAAATAAGTTCTTTCTTTCTTATTGTATATGAATGAAGAAAAAAAGAACACAGATTGGATGAGAAAGAAATTTATGCCTATTGTCTTGAAACAATATAAGTATTTCATACCGTTGATTTTGTGGCACGAAAGAGGCACTCTTACCGTTTTGTGGTTACGACTTCTGGATGGTTTTAAAATTTATAGTTTGGTTCACTAACATAAAGAGGCATGGTATACACAGGGGAGCAGAAATTTCTGACTTGACACAACAACCACCACATGAAACAGGTTGCAGCCTGGCCTAACAGGGAGTCTAACCCGGCCCATATATAAGTGTACGGGTCGGGTGATGCAACCCATTTACAACATGTATATGCTGACAAGTAGTTAAAGAAGTACGGGTGGGCGGTGACCAACGTTCACATATCTCATGTCATGTGTTCTTACTCGTCAAAATGTTCCGCACTTGCATGGATAAGGAGTACTTTGTAATTTGTGAACTCATCTCATAAAGATGAACAGGGTACCATTTAGAAGTGCAGCTGCCAAAGATAATTGACACAAATGGGATTCAAAAAGAAGTTTCTTGTTAAACCATAACTAACTGATTTGTTACCTTATTGGTTATTATGATCCTTAAATCACAAATATTATCCATTTAGTCGACATGCATGAAAATTGAAAATGATCTCATTTGAGTTTAAAAAAATGAAGGTTAATATATTGTTAGTGTAAGTGGAAGATTAGGATTGTACTCACCTACTCAGACACCTTGATGTAGTTCAGTTAGTTATGTTGATGAGAATGAATCATAGTTGCATAGAAAATCCTTTTCATGACAAACGGACTGCTAAAGTTTTCAGCTCTGAGTACCATTAGGTGTGTGAAGCTAAAATTATAACTTTTGGTACATCTTGACCATGAAATATGATGGACCATTTTCTCCAAATCTTTTAATTTTATAATCTATGTATTCAATTGATCCTATTTGTCATTTCAAAAATTAATATTTGCTTCATATTTTTTACCATGGTACTCATAATTCCTCTACCATCATTTTCAAAATTCCATGAAACGCATCTTCATAAATGCATAGAAGGTTGATACCCAGTAGTTGGTCCAAATATAGATCTTTAACTCTTAATTACGCAGATGGACAATTTTATCATTGAGTTACAAGTTACCACTTTACTAAGGAAATAATATATCTTTCCATGAATTTTACCTTGTTCGGGCAGTGATAACCTTAAGAACCAATCTAATCCAACTATGCTTTTGGGGAATATATTTACCTTGGTCAAAGTGAAAATTGTCATATCCTAGATAAAACAAAGTTTATCAAAGGGTCAGCTTGATGTGACAAAATACTAGATGCTTACTTTGTACATGACATAAAAAATGAAGTTTTGCTAAGGAATATCCTCAATTATTAAGTAGGGAAAATAAACAGAAGCAGAATTATGAAGCTTCGTATTAAAAAACAAAAATACTAACGAAAGTTCATACATTTATAAAGTCCATCATACGGTGTAGGATAATTTGGTCACGCCGAGATGACAAATTTCCAGTCCATGCAAACATAGCTTCTTCATCTTGCAGGATATAACAGTACGATGAATTAAGGGAACTTGAAACCTGAAAAATGTTTTTATTTGTGAACATAAATAAACAATAAACAACACAATCCGGAAAGCACAACAGCAACACATTAATGAAGTTGAAATAGACCGTTTTTGTTGAGGTTAAGAAGGCAATGTGTTATTACTTATTGATAGCAATCCATATGGATGGAAACAACTCCAGTTCAAGTCCTTGACAATGAGAGACAGGCAAGTGATCAATCCACGAGAAAAGTTTTTTTGTTGAGAATAGTGCCACGGACACGTTAGACTATTCCTGTAACTAAATGCCTTTCCAAGAGATTCAAAAACGGTTTGATAAATATCCAAGTTGACTTAAAATTGGAATCTCATTACTACCGGAGTCAAAAGTTTACTAACTTTTGGCTTTTGGTTTATAAAATGGACTCAATTACAATGAGATGTGATCTTGTGGCTTGTAAAGTCTAACATGGTTAATAGGTTATTATGATGTTGGTAGTTGAAGATTTTAAATTGAGATGAAGTGCATTGTTAATCTGCATAGAATTTTTGGATCAGAAATCAAGTCTTAATTATATTTAGAATTAAAAGCTAAGTACCTATTTGACATCTCAGTTAATATCCCAAAGAAAAACCCCAAAATTCCCATTATTTGCCCATTTTGCATTGAGAGAGATTCTGTTAGGCAATTGCCAACGCTGATTGGAAGGGGGAAAACAATTTTGGACAAATTAAGGGTGGTCGACTGGTTAAGATACTTTTCTATGAGATTTCTTCCCTTTTGGCTTTAATTATTTCTAGCAAGTATCCTATGACATAATCTTTTATAGGGTTCCCCGCGTATTTATAAAGTATCTTAGAGGCTCTTATCTTAAAGCCAGCATTGCAAAAGAAAAGTTGAACTTTTACATCATTCTTCTACCCTCCAAAGCGGCTATAAGGTGTACGGCTTCATGATCGGTGGAGGCAACAATATAACTTGACAAAGAGGATGATATAGTCAAAAGCTTCACTGCTCCAGTTAACTCATTTAAATTTTTAACTATTAACTAATTAAGACAAACTAATTGACCCTGGGACAACTACCGACTGCAACTAGTCAATGAGCATAAGAAGAAACCAGCAAGGGGCTTATCTGAATGGGTATTATTCAGTGTATAGCCTCAGATATTATTGAGCCCATATGTCACGTGACTGAGCCAATTTGAATGGGTTTGGTGCATCCACTTGAATTGGTACATGATCTTTTAGCACCTGAATTCTTGAATTGGTTGCACCACCTCCAACATTCTTTTGATACAGCCAGATTGCTTCTCTTGGGCCAACATTTCATCACTGGCTTGGGTCTGGGCTCGATCCCCTTCCTTGTTATTTTTAAATGCAACTTGAGACCTTGATAACAAGGAATTACATCTATTCCCTTAAATCCTTAATGTTACATGTATATACCTTTGTCTAGCTTTAGTGTGAAAAAAGGGATCTTGCTCGACATAAATTTTACAATAGGACTTGGGACTTCTATATTCTGAGCAAATGTGCAAAGATAATCAATGCATATAGGACAACATATCAAACGATCATATGGACAATTGTTTGACTGAAAACTTCGAATACGCCAAGAACAATGCTTTTAATCCCAAACTAGTTGATGTAGGCTAGAAATAAACCTCGTCAAGAAACACGGTTCGGGGTAGAGAACCATGGACGAATATAATGGCAAAATGGTCAAAACGTATTATTATACTTCTTCGACAATACTAGCATAACAGTATTAAAGATTGCCACATCTGCATATACACTAAAGATTTTAAGAGGTTAGGTTATTTGTGATTACTGGCAATGTATGTATATACTCAGATTTACAATGGCATATATGCAAAAAGCCAAACAAGTAAATAGTAGTTAATTTCAATCTAGATGTAACTAATACAAGGAAAAATGGCACCCTCTGCCTTCAATCAAAACTAAACATACCAGATCAACTTGGATCCCTTGCATATTATTCCGACCAGATCCTTGAACTCTGAAGAGAACCTTTTTGTCTTTATTGTATGTTTCATCAGCGCAACCACTTTCAGCAATCAATCTCCTATATCCCGAACTCATTCCACCCTACATGAAATGTTATAAGAAACGTAAACAGATATTATGCACTGGTAGGTAAATATAATAAGAAATGTAAAATAAAATACACCTTTTCTTCTCACTTTGAGAATGAGCAATGTCTGAAAGATATCAAAGAACTGAATTGGCTCCTTGCTTTCGTATACTTGCGCCTACACCATGATTGAGATTAAGTTATTATTCAGTACGAGCATAATTTTCTTTAACACAACCATTGATAATTACAATAAAAAAGGAATGAACAGATCAAGACATGTATGCATGAGAATCGCTATAGAAATAAAATGAATCGAGCATTCATGAAGCAACAACCATAACATGCTATAATTGTGGTGAAGTCTTAGAGTATAACAGAATAAGACAACAGACAGAAACAAACCATAACAGGATGACCCTTCATTGATTCGACAATAGTGCTCATACGAGAGACTGCATAAATTTGGTCTTCCTGTAAGAAAAAGGTAACCAAGAAATTTTCAGATACAAGGTGCTTATGCTGTTAACAATAAGATTTGAATATTGGAAACTAAAAATCAAACTGAAACTGATCCCAAAATATCCACCACACCAAGTTTGTGAGTTCTTTTAATGTGATTTTATTTCTCATATTTAATTGTTCATATTGTTCAACCTACAAGACTAATATTTCTTTTTACTACCAACTTGACCCCACAACCAAGCCTCGCAAAATACTCCTCATTTGAAAAAGATGGGGAGGGAAGTTCACATACTGTTAGCAAAAAAAATTACGTCACAGTAGAAAACACAAATTGGAACATATAAAGGCACAGATAAAGATTATTTGTTTTAATAGATATCAGAAAGAGGCAGAGAGAACAAACATCTTATCCTCACAAACTTCAAGAGGCAAAAAATAGGTCCTTTCTGAATGAAGGTTGTGTGTATATTTCAGGTGGGATCTCTTACCATTGCACTGCCACGCCCATGCCATGTATAGATCAAATAATAATTCCTTTCACCATAAGGATAACTATATTGCACAATATAACAGTTTCCACTATATAGTTTAGCTTGTTCAGCAACAGGAACAAGAGAAATATCACCAGAATCTACCAACCACACCTACAAAGAATTCAAACGTCAAATAGGTCATTGCAGTGAACTCCAGTTACTCCTCAAAAATACTTGCCATATAAAGTTTGTATGGGGTTTACTTTAAGAGTCCCACAGCAGTCTATAAATGATTCAAGGTTATCTTCAGGAATTTCCCTTACATCGTAGCCTTGAAATTTAAATATTGCTACATAAAGTTGAAAAAATATACATTAGCACAATGAAGTAATTTATTTCTTAAGAACATGAATCATCCAACAAGACACATACCTGCTACCTTTTCTTTGCCTTCCTCATACAAGCTTGCAGCTGCGGCAGGGGGCCATTCATCAAATTGCAACTTGAACTGCGGAGTTTCAGATCCTTCCGTCAAAATAAGTATGCGAGTGTTCATTGATCTGTCTTGAGACCGAACAAGATCCTGTCAGAAAATAAATATAAGTCTACCAAAGGAAAATGTTTCCTGCATGAGAATATAATGACATAAGCATGTGAAATTCTTCCTTCCATGATCGTCCATCATCTTAAATATAGAACCCCATGAAAGCACAAAGGACAACAAATGCAGAAACTCAGTGATGCAAATACTTATAAAACAATTTGCAGAACATGTACATAGAGTTACACATCTTGGGATATTTGTGGAGAGAATTCAGGAAATAAAAGTATTTTACCTCTGTAGCAGTGATGACCATTTTTCTTTCAGTGACCAAAGTGCCCCTTCCCATCCAAATAAAGATTTCACCACCACAGTCCAACATATAACACCAGTTTGACTTGAAAATTGATCTCTCCAACTTTTCAAATTCAAGTGGGCAAATCTTTCCTTTATTAATCCTGAAAGTTCATTAAATGAGTGCAAATGCCCCACCTCCAAATTTTCCCAGGGAACTATGATGTTAAATGTAAAACAAGAAAAGAAATTATGTTATTGAGGTTTCAAAGAGCTTACCAATATAACTTTTTTGATACGTTAATTTGGACCTCTTCTTTTGATTTCCTTCCAAGGGGGGCATAACCACCAAATAAGCTCCAAAACTGGCCGACATTGGGATCATTGGCAAATTTCCCATCATCTGCATTGGGAATTGGTTAGTGGCTGTAACATGATTCACAAAGTAGTTCACTGATGTATATTGTGCCATGTTGTCTTTGGCCCAATACACTTGCACATCGTTGGGATCTAATTACTATGTAGAGCATATACCCCCTCCCCCCACCCTATCCTCAGAAAAAGTAAAGGTATTTTCTAGTTTTTTGGATTTTGACACATTCTAGTCCCTATCTTTCCGTAAACATTCGGCTTCGTTTTCAGATTAGAATTATTGGATAAGGTATAGAGTATGTCTTGTATCAAGTTCATGTGGAGTATGTGCACCAGGCCAATTTGCATTAACACCAGCTTTTGGTCTCATTGTTCCCCTCGTAACTGCACATCCATGCACAGTGGCAAGTTTTTTTGTTAATTTTCACCAAGTGATGTGTACTTCTATACTTATAAGTTGAAATAGATGTAAATGGTAAGAATAAACTATATACACCAACCCAGAATATCATAGTGTTTGTTATCATGTATCTGAGCGATAAAAACAAGGTTACTATCTAATTGTTTAACCTACCACTCATCTTACAATACAATATCAAACCTTAGCCTGCAATGAACATTTTCTGATTCCTACCTATATGTGAAACTTCACACCTTCCACCGTGGTTATTATCTTTAATGTATTGGACTACCTCCAAAGCTTTAGCTCTTTCTGGTATGCTGGACTTGGATCCGCAGAAGAGATAAATTTTTTCTTCTGTATCAAGTATGAATACATCATTATGACTCAAGGAAGAGCGGGAAAAAGGCACCTGGTTAACATGAGAATCATAGTCAATTGTTCCGAGAAGAAGAAAAGGCAGCAGAAAATAAATATAATATCATTCGACAATTTCATCCGTGCTTTTTTTATAGAAAAGAAAGGCAAAAAATGTACATGATTCTGATGCATGTGTTATTAATCATAGGGCAAAATTTGAGTTCAGGTGTCTTAGTACAAGTTGTAGGAGTTGTTTCTTCCTGCCTTGCTGGTTTTTGTTTTTGCATCACTGTCATGTCTTCTTGACTTAGTTTTTGCTTCCTATCACTTTATTAACAATACCAAGTTGGGATCTTCTCCTACCAATATTGAACAGAACATGTTGAACAACATCTTCTTCATCAAGAAATATGCAGTTATACGATGATGGAATACCATTTTGTTTTTGTTTTTTCATTATTCGAGTATCTGTATTTAGCTGATAACTCTGAAATTGAAATAGCGAGAATTTGAGGTGTGAGAAAGTTAGGATCGTGGTGCTTACTTGTGTGACGGAAATAGCGTGGTCTCCCTTGCACCTTAACAAGCTGGTGTGGTAGTGTTTCTTTAGGGAATGCGTGGAAGAGAAGTTGCCTTGGACAGGTATAACGCACGGTTTGAAGTAGGAGAGGAACTTTTCAGATTCAGAACCTTGAACCTCTCGATACTGGACGGCACACGATCCCAGTACATCGTCCAGCTCAAGCACTTTCTCTGAAGCTAAATTTGCATCGGCCTGAGTGGACTCTAATCCGATCCAGTAATGAATGTCGTGGTGGGACGACTGGGAGACCCCCGGAAAAGTCTGGAAATATGTAATACCATTGGGTGAGGTGAGGTGAGGTGATGATCATTATCAGTAGTAATAGTAGTCTCAAGTCTCAAGGAAAAGACAATTTATGTATGGTTAACATAATAATTACGCTGAGGACGATATAAGCGCTGCCGGAGTAGAATTTGCCATGGGAAGAGGTTGGAAGAGGGTAGAGTCGGTGGTTGTCTATGCCCCAGATTTGCAACCCAAACTTCAATTTACTGCCACTGCTGCTGATGGATGTGAGGTATAAAAAAATTGAAACAGAAGAAAATATAACAAACAGGAAGGGAAGGGAAGGGAAGGGAAGGGAAGGGAAGTATAATATATGGATAGTGATACTAACATGAGTCCGGCGAAGGCTTCGTCCATCTTTGTTTTCATCCTCGATCAGTCACAGCCTAATTAATTTAGCAGGCAGCAACACCCAACACCCAACAGGAAGAAGAGAGGTATTCTTCATCACCAAACCAAACCACCAACCATTAATTTGCGATCTATCTTTCTCTTCTGTTCTCTAGTCAAACATTTTTGAAGAAATAAATAAAGATGGCCGATTTGGGATTTCAGATTTGGAAAATTAAACAACTACCAACCGAAAACGACTGACAACAACAATTAATTAATAATAAGAAAAGTCTATTCCGCTCCATTCCATTCCATTCCAGTTGTGTTTGTGGTGTGCCACTCATGGCATGAAGACCCCTCTTCTTCCTTCTCATTTCGGTCTTCCCTCTACTCTAGTCCTCCGCCCTCCGAGTGACCCCATCTTAATTTCCTTCTTTTTTTTTTCTTTTCAAACAAAACAATAAGGTTTCTCATTACTATCTTTCCCTTAATTTTTTTATATAATAAAACATAAATTTAAATTTCGAAATATAAGAGAATTATTTTTTTTTCGAAAAGTAGTCGGATCGATGGTGTGAACCGCGATCCGTCAATTTTTTTTTTTAATTCCACGGACCGATTCACACCCGCTACCCGTGGAAATTTTAAAAAAAAATTAGTTTTTTGCAGAAACTTTACCCCTCCGTGAATTTTTTTTAAGTTTTCTGTTTTAGTTTTATTTATTTCTGTTTTTCTTTTTTATTGTAATTATTTGTAATCTTTTTTAAAAAAAAATTCAAAATAAGTTTTCTAATTTATATTATTTTTTAAAAAAAATTAAATTTGTTTTTAATTTTTTCAAAAATCGATCTCAAAATCATGTCGATTACTGGGACGTATTGAAATGTTACGGTATTTTATATAATAAAAAAATAAAATTTCTTAACCACAATAAGATATTATTTACAACTGAATATTAAACAAACACTAAAACTAATTAAAACAAAAAATTGGTAACGTTGTCGAAAATTTGTAGGGTGTACACACATTACAAATAGTTTTTGAGATCGACACAGCCAAAAATTAAAAACACAATTAATTTTTTTTTTAAAATAATAACAATTACAAAACATATTTTGAAAACAAATATAATAAAAAACATAGTTAAAATGATTTTAAAAAAATCAAAACATAAAACACAACAACTAAATCCGTGATTTTATTTATTTTCTTTTATTGTTTTTGATTTTATGTTTTCATTTTTTAAAATCATTTTAACTATGTTTTATATATATATATATATATACTTCAAAATATGTTTTCTAATTTTTTAAAAAAATTAAAAAACTTAATTGGGTTTTTAATTTTTTACAGTATCGACCTCTAAAACTGTTTGTAATGTGTATTCACTCTACGAATTTTTGACAACCTTATGAATATTAAAAATTATAAAAATTAGAAAAGAGTTCAAGGATCGTGGGTTCATGATTTTTTAATTTTGTTTTTAATTTTTTCAAAAGTCGACCTCCAAATCACGTCGATAACTAGGCATATTGAAATGTTATGGTATTTTATACAATAAAAAAATAAAATTTCTTAACCCGAATAAGAAATTATTTACAACTAAATTTTAAACAAACACTAAAACTAATTAAAACAAAAACTTGGTAATGTTGTCGAAAATTCGTAGGGTGAATACACATTACAAACAAGTTTGAAGGTCGATACTGCAAAAAAATTAAAACACAATTAATTTTTTTTTAATTTATAAAAATTAGAAAACATATTTTGAAGTATATATATAAAACATAGTTAAAATGATTTTTAAAAATCAAAACATAAAATCAAAAACAATAAAAGAAAATAAATAAAGTCACGGATTTTAGTTGTATTGTTTTATGTTTTGATTTTTTTTAAATCATTTTAACTATGTTTTTTTATTATATTTGTTTTTAAAATATGTTTTGTAATTGTTATTATTTAAAAAAAACGCCTCCCCCAGACGCCCTGCCCATGGGGGAGGCGTTTTACCGAGACGTCCCCCCATGGGACGGGCGTCTGTGTATGACGTTTATCAAGGTGGTATTTGTAAGTCAGGATGTTTTACTGTCGGGGGATTTTGGATCTTAAAAAATGTTGGATCTGAAAAAAAATTGAATCTTAATCACTTGCAAAAAGCTCATTGTAATCCGACCGGTTACCACCGAAAACTTGCAAAGAAACGTCAAATAATTTGAGATAACACACCGTATAATTTTAATTTGACAAAAAAAAATGGGACGTCTGGCAAAGACGCTTGTACCATCGTGGAGGCGTCTGGCTAAGACGCCTCAACCATGGTGGAGGCGTCTTAGCCAGACGCCTCCACGATTGTACAAGCGTCTTAGCCAGACGCCCGAGTCGGGAAAAAAAATCCGCCTCCGTTACTTCGCCTGATCTAGGTGTTTCGCCAGACATTTTCGTGGTGTTGGTACTATGAATGTTAGTAAAACTGAGTCAAAAACCTTGTTTAAAGACACGGGACGATATGAGTATTAAATATATTGTTAAGGACAATTTGGTAATTTCAATGGACGATTTAAGTAATTTTGGGGCGACGTTTAGTAGTTTTTTTAAATTTTCACGTATCGCTGGTGTGAACCGCGATCCGTGGAAAAAAATTAAAAAAAATTGACGGATCGCGGGTCACACCCACGATCCGACTACTTTTCGGAAAAAAAATTCTTAAAACATCGAAATTTGAATTTATTTTTTATTATATAAAAAAATTACGGTAAAAGGCACAATCATTTACACAATTTTAATTTTTGGTAGGTCCTAAACTAGTAAATGGAAAAACATGTATATACTGATAAGTATGCTACCAAAATTCCTATAGCCTGCCTTGCTTGCTTGCTTGCCTGCCTGCCCATGTGTATGAATGAAGCAAAGAATTTTAGAGTTCCACCATGTTCAGTGCCTCTGTTGTGAAGGCAAAGGGATATGGTAAGCATATTAGCAGCCCCAAGAGCAACACTGCTACACCAGCCAAAACATACTTCTTCTCTGGATCTGTTATCTCCTCCGACAGAGGCGCAATTGGTCCTCTTTGTAAGAAGAATATTAAAACCACCCAGTAGAATGCCACGTCATTGAACAACGACGATACACCAAGAAGCGCCAGGGTGATGCTTGTAATACGAGTACCAGCCTATCATTTATTTAGATGATAAATAAATCAATCGATCAAGTGTGTGTGTGTGATTCATCAAAGCAAGAGGTGAGCAGAAAAATTCTCACTAACTAGATATAAGAAGTAGTTTTTCGTGAACCTTATAATAGATAGCAAGGTGCTACCAAATCAAATTATAACTTCACATATGTCAAGGTCGATGTCCATATGAATGTATATGATAAATACTTCTGTTTTGCTAAATGTTGTCTATTCCATCTCTAACTGGGCTCAGTAGTTGCTGAGTGATAGTCCATACGTAAAATGATAATTTACAGAATTAGGATTTCAAATACCTTTCTTCCCCACAATGAAAAGGCTATGCGACCTCCATCAAGTTCTCCAGCAGGAATGCTGTTTATGGCATTTATGAGTAACCCTGCCCAAGCCCACAACACAAGGGGATTGATTGACAGAGAGGTACCTTCTTTTAGAGCATCTCCAAGGAGCAGCTTGGCTGGAAAAATGAATCTGTTAAACTTCTTGATGCAGTAATATGTTTGTTGAATAAGTTGTCACAGTGCAATTATGTTTTCAATATGCATGACAAATACTTTTGTTTTACGGCCTCCATGTTAGAAATTAAGAGAGAATCTGTTTTCGGAAGAAGAAAAGTTGAAAGAAACTTGGAAGTTGTGAAGATGTATATAATGGTCATTCACAGTTTGGAGTAAAATAAGTTATAACATGATAAATTTAAATAATTGGTTCTGTAGCTATCAAGATAGGGAAGAATCAGACTGCCAGTAAATATTAAGGACCATCAGCAGTGACTGTATTGATCAGTAAGGTAAACATTACCTATACCCCCCACAAGAAATGATTCATGAAAGACAGCTGGATCAATAACAATGCCAATGCCATCACTTGGAGGTAAAATAAATCCAGCAAAAAGTAGAAGAAACCCTACTACAAAGCCAGGCAAAGGCCCTGCAGCTGCCAGCTTCAAGAGATCCTGACGATTGCGCACGATGTTCACAATTCTTGTAATTGCTCCAAAGGAACCTACCTGCAACAAGTAAGATGAGCCCCTAGGAAAATAGAAATTATTTATGTGAGAAATATGCAGTTTGAGACCTTTAATTATTAAAAGAACCAAATGTACCGGTGCAACAGTCTTTTCTAAAGATATAGGAACTTCCAAACAAAAGGGAATTTTCAGTGAAGCTAAATCAAACCAAATAATTGAAATTATTAAAGTAAGTATCAGGTATATCAAGCAAAAGCGTCAAAAAGTAGACAATAACAATAAACACGTAAAGCCAAATATCATAACTCACTCTAAGAAATAGAAGTAATATTAAATAATATGAACATCAAATCGCAACAAATATTGACTCAGATAGTCGGTATAATTATGCATTCTGGGGGGAATCAAAAGCCGAATACACACGTGCCTCTGAAATTTCACATGCACATTACGTTTTACTTTGAAATCATCAACTTTTTGGATACAAATGTGCAATGAAATGCGATGACGGTGAGTTGCAATGAGATGATGGTGAGTTAAGACCTGTTCCGCACCTGCCAACTCGGCACAAAGTAGGGAACACCGAGTTTCACTCCAATGTCTTTCGCAACAACAAAATGGCCAACTTCATGAACACCCAAAACAATTAGGGTAGTGAGAGCTCCAGGAAGACCATCATTTAACAATCCTAGATTTTCAAATGTAGATCTGAACAAACAAAAAAAGGCCCACTAAATTAATGGCAAACAATGTATTAAATTTAGAAAATCTAATCGCCTTCTCTATGTTTAAGCTTAAGAGAAGAAGGATGCAAGTGGAACACAAGCAACCAAAATAACATCTACATGCATTTCAAAGCAAGCTGTTATGAATAAATTGAAAAGTAGAAATCAAAGGAACCTTACAATAAGTTTGATTGCAGAGCAGGAACATTCCGAAGCAACAAAGTGAAAACAGTAACTAATCCGAAGGTGGCAGCAGCAAACCATTCCGGGACAGCTGAATTTTTTTTTTTTTTTTTTGCGGATAATTAAAAATCGACAAACAAAATAGAGGACACATTTTAAATACTAAAATGACAATGCTAGTTATATGAAAGAACTGGGAAACAATATGAATAACATAGTTCTTTGGTCATGAATTGAAATTTGGTTGAAAAGAAAATTAAGATGTGAATAATATGAAAAATTACAACGGAAAGGTCTGTTACCAGTTGACTCTGGTTGCAGAGTTTTCCTGGGAACCACCACTGCAACTGGCTTATCGTCCTCAGGATTGATGAGAAGGAAGAGACTGTATTCATCTCCGAATTTATCCTGACAACAGAGTCAGCTGAAGATTAAAAACAAAGAAACCGTATTCTTCCTGCAACATAGAATTGTAATAAACTGTTATTTTCCTTTACCTGCATTCGCGTCATTATCTTTTCATAACTTTTAGCTGCTGTTCCTCTTAGATTTCCTTTAAAGAGGACTCCCTCCTACCAACAAAATCAAAACAATAAGCACAATGCACTGTAAACAACGAATGATATCTTGAAACGTGGATAATGAATAGCATCCCATCCACCACTTTCCTGCATATCAACATTCACGTCTGACAAGAAATACGATGATGGATGCTTGCTATCCATGTAGCTTCATGCTGAGAATAATTTGTGTAGTAGAAGAAGAAAATGTTTGGAATGACTCATGTTTAAACCTAATATAATTAATTCTTCTACACTTAGTGATGGACTACTATCCAGATGCAGTGGAAGTGCAGTAGGTTATATCATGGGATATTGTCTTTGCTTGTATTGAGACTACAACAACTAAAAAATGGGAGCACACTAAAAAACAACAATACTGATTCTCGAATAATAACAATAATAAGAAAACTGGGTACGGTGAATCTCGATATTACCTCATATGGCTCTTGACTGGTAATGAAAAAACTGTCAAAGCCAAAAACTTGCTCTTTGAGAATATCGATAGTTGCTTTTGGAATTCTGATACTTTCTCCAAGTTGCTGCAGTATGTTGTTTATTCAATGGTCAATGACTTATCGTCGTAATCAATAACATATGGTGACCCAAAAGAACAAGAATCGAGGGAAAGATATATGAACCTAATTAGTTTGAAATTTTATGAAACTCCACTTCTGGTGGTAAATCACCTTCATTCCAGGAAATGGGGATCCAGCTGCAATCTGTGCATCATCCTCCTTCTCCTGTGGATAGTTAAATACTATGGTCATTTGTTACAACGGACTATACTCTACAATTTATAGGAAACACACAAATAAAATGTGGCACTTTGGAAACAAAACAATTAAAAAAACTACCATTATGTGGAACTAGTAATATACCTCTCCATCACCTCGAGTTACTTGACCCTCATCACTTTTCTCCAAGAACTTCTCCAATTGTGGAATTGAGGATTGATCCAGGCTCTACATAAAGATTCTTCATGTCAACCAGTGTTTTTTTTCATTCAATATTGATACCAAAATAGTCCACCATGATTATTATTTTTAACTTGAAAGGTAAAACTCTGCAATTACGAGTCGAATTACAAATTTTACTGAGAAGCTATTGATATGTTTATTGTTGAATTGTTAAACCTTATACTAGCACCAATCGGCGAGAAAGATGCCTGAAGGCCCTGAACATTGTTATGTTTCTCTCACCCACAAATAATTGTAGGTTACAACTTACAAGTGTACCTCTGTATCACCTTGATTTTCTGGACCACCCTCATTCTTCTTGAAGTAATTTTCCAATTGTGTTATTGAGGATTTATCCGTAACCTATAAGGAAAGTTTCCAAAAAAGTTAATTATTTTTTCTGCAATTATCAACAAGCACCGTGGTCATTTCTGCCGATCATATATATAACGGCTAGTACCTCCTGGCCACCTGGGGTTGTCGCATTGCCAGCGTTCTGTTCAAAATACTTGTCCAACAGCTTAATCGAGGACAAATCCTTACCCTGTGAAAAGCGAATTCGCGAGTCAGAAAGAAAAGAACCACGCAAAAGAAACTTGTGGCCAAAGGGGTAAAGCCTACAACCTGAAAGTAGACGTAATCACCTTACTAGTGATGGGCTCGGAGATGGGAGTCACATTGGTTTGTGTTGTTTCTTCTGTAGGAATGTTACGTTGTTCCTCACCAGATGCCTCTGTCTACATCAATATACTACATTAATCACTCAGAAGTGAATTTTAGTTTTGGGAACTAAACTTCTGAAAAGTAAACTTCACTTAAATACTACTTCCTACGAACGTGCCATGCTCTATTGGTACTTCAAACTTGGGAAGAACCCTTACCTTGCCTTCATGTTCTGAGTCATCCATGGCCAAGCATGTCATTCCTCGCCTCCACGGTACAACCCGCCTAAATTAGACTCCAAGGGGAACATCACTCAAAAGAAATTGTAAAAAACAACCTTTTCTGTTTTGCTGTTCTGATTTTTAGTTGACAGAAGGTAAGAAAAGAGGAAGTAGAATCGGACCTGTGAGCTGAAGCCAACATGGGATAAGTTAAGGTGTTGTTAGGGCTTCGGAGACAACAAGTCTTCCTGGTGACATAAGTGGGAAGCAGAGGAGAAGAAGTAAAGAAGACAGGTATGCTTCGAGATGAAGATGGCAATGGAAGAAGACAGCGCGAAGCGGAGGGAGACAATAATTCCCTCTCCATCTTTGTCTTCCCCCACTTAACCCAAAACCAATACTGAAACTGAAACTGAAGCTGAAGCTGAAGCTGAAGTGGCCACCTTATCTCTTCTGTTCCACCTAAGAGACATCCAATCAGATTTGACAATGTCCATTTGCCACGTATCTTATCAACTACCCCCACACTCCTAATCATTAATTTATATATATTACCACTCCACTCCACTGCTTCAACAATTCGAGCATATATACATAATATATAAGGTTAATTTTGAGTTCTCAGCTGAAGAAAGTTCAATTAGATTTAACACTTGGTTGGGTCCCACCAAGGCACCAACAACAGAATGCTTCAAAGGATCGACGGCTAAAGTTAAAGCAGATTAGATTCGACCAAAGCAAGAGTTTTTCGGACACAAAACTTCAGAAATATTATCACCACCGTGCTTCCCCGTTTAGCTAATACAAGAACAAAATATTTTATCTTATACTAGTTGGAATAGACTAGAAATGAAACTATAAGAATCACGGTTCAAACATGTGAATTGTCTTCTTCCACGCGTTTCTATCAAATATTTTAAATCTCTTTTGACTGCTTCCTCTCAAGTCAATCGTGGTCTACCTATTCCTCTTTTTATGTCTTCGATCCAATTCAATACTCATCTTCTTATAGGTGCTTCCATAGGTCTTCTTTGTATATGTTCAAATCATCTCAGTCTGTGTTGGATAATTTTCTCTTCTATTGGAGCAACTACAACTCTCTCACGATTGTCTTCATTTCTAATCTGATCCATTCACGTATGACCACACATCCACCTCAACATCCTCATTTCAGATACACTCATCTTTTGTATATGTTGTCTTTTAGTGGCTCAACATTCTGCATCATATAGCATTGCAGGTCTTATTGTTGTTCTATAAAAAATGTTTTAACTTAAGTGGAATTTTCTTGTCACATAAGACATCTGAGGCTTGTCGTTATTTCATCCATCCTGCTCTAATCATATGGTTAACATCTTCATCTAAAGATATCTTTTCTACGCACCATTTGCCTATCTAATATAATCACCCCTTCCTCGATATTAACGGTACTGAAATAACACTTCATATATTCAGTTTTATATCTACTTAGTTTAAAATATTTTGTTTCTAAATTATTTCTCAACAACTCTAGTTTTCTCTCCACATCTACCACTCTCGTCAATTAATATTACATCATCCGCAAAAAGTATACACCATGGAACCTCACATTGTATGTCTTTTGTCACCTCGTCCATTACTAAAGCAAAGAGATATAGACTTAAAGTTGAACTCTGATGAAGTCCAATCTTAATCGGAAAACCTTTAGTCACCACATCACAAATTATAATGTTTGTTTCAACTCCTTCATACATATCTTTAATTAAATTCACATATTTTGTTGATACTTTCTCTTTCTCAATGACCCACAACATAACATTTCTTGGAACTCTATCATATGTCTTTTCTAAATCAATAAAAAACATATGTAGATCTTTTTTTGTTCTCTATACCACTTCATAAGTTGTCTAATAAGAAGTATGACATCTATCGTTGACCTTCCAGACATGAAACCAAATTGATTATCTCTAACACATATCTTTTTCCTTAGACGGTGTTCAACTACTCTTTCCCACAGTTTCATAGTACACATGAGTTTGATACCTCTATAGTTAGTGCAACTTTGAATATCCCATTTATTCTTATAAATTGACACTAAAATACTTCTTCTCCACTCATTTGGTATTTTATTTTCTCAAAGATACTACTAAACAATTTAGTTAACCACGTTACTTGTAAGACCCGCTCGCCTACGACACTATTATGTCTTAATTTTCCTTATGCTTGATTATGGACCATCTTTATGTTGTTGTATGCTTTGTGTGATTTTGGTTGTGTTTCGGGAGAGTTTCCTTCCAGGGGAAAGTTTCCTTCTTAGGCAAGTTAAATTGACTCGTAGGTGGGTGCGCCCAGTCGGGCGATTTTGCAATCGGTTGACTTAACCGGGTCGATCGGGCACAAATCGTGTGTGTGAGTTGGCTTGGACTTGGTTTGGACATGTAGGGCTGATGTGTGAGGTTGGGTGTTGTGGCTGCCACATCACCAATAGGAGATCCTCTTATTATTTGCAAACTTTTGAATTATGTGCATTATGGAATATTTTGATTGGCCTTCATTAGAAATTAACCTTTGCCTTTTGTGTTAGTTTCCTTGAAACAAAAACACAAACCCTACCCAGCCTCAGCCGTCCCTACCTCCCTTCCCTCCTCCACACCACTACCTTTGACCACCACGACCACCATCATCTCTGACCTGCTGCTGGCTGATCTCTGGTGGATTTTGTAGAAGAAGCTCTAGTGGACCTCGTTGTGTGCGGCTAGAAGAGTTTTTGCTGACCTCCAGCTAGCTCAGACGTCTTTTTGCTGATTAGGTATGCCTCTAGCCCTTGGATTAGGATGTGGTGGTGGGTGTTGGGTGTAGTTCTGCACAATATCAGTGGCTGGTCGGTCATGAGGATTAGGGTTTGCACAACTAGAGTTCTACCGATTGGGTGAGTTGTGGTGCAACTTGGATCTTCAGTGGCTGGCTGTGGATTCCTTCCCCTTGCACGTCCTTTACCCCATGTTTCCATGATGGTTTGATGGACAAGTTAGTAGGGAGGAGGCTGGACTGCGGGGAGAAGGTTGGGTAGGTTTGTTACATGTATCTTGCGTGAGGTGCGACCCTACTTGTGTGGTTGATCTCGAGATCTTTTGGGGTTTGTTATCATGTTTATTTTGTTGTAGCATGCTCACTCTCCTGGATGCATTACTGATTTCTGAGATCTCTTCCTAGCATGAACTTATGACTTGTTATGTTATTAGATCTGTGTTATCTAGCTAATTGTCCAAAGAATATTGCTTGATTCGTTCTGATTTGGTTTGATCATATGTCTTGCACGATTTTGTAGCAATTATCAGGTGATTCTCCCATGACATGCTGCTGGGTATGAGACATATATTCATGCGTTATTTAGTGACTATAGTCAGATAAACTTTTATGACATAGTGGCTGATATAGATCGGGTATCCATGCAATAATTCGTAACTATATTCAGACCATATCCCATGCCTTGATTTCTGATTTTAGGTCATGTATGCTTGCATTACTTCTCAGTTTTATTCACATAATATTCCATGATTTTTTACTGATCATAAGTCACTCAATTATGCGTTAGTCGAGGTCTATGTTCAGATCATATTCCATAATGGGTTGCCGATTTTATGTCATAGTGCTAGCATTGCTTAGGGATTATATCCTAATGTTCCCCTATAAAGTATATGCTGATTTCAGACCATATGTTCATGCATTGCCTCATGATTTGATTCATATAATCTCTGATCTAGTCTGGAATACTAAGTTCCTATCATATACACATGTTCTGAAATCCATGATGCATGATATCGATAGTTTGTGATGTTGGTTTATGATACCTTCTTCTATGGTGCATGTTCTATTACTTATTTCATATGTTTGTTTCTGATATGAAGTATGTGGTTGTGGATATGTATGACACATAGGATTTCAGACCTTATAACATCATTATCATGACTCGTAGATGACTCGATTAGTTGTTATCTTGATTGCCGATTTGGTTATGATTGCTTGCTATTGTGAGTGTGGGTTGATTCCTGATTGGTATGTCTGATTTTCGAGTTGGTTCGGGGCTGCTAGGAGGGTATCCGGATACTCCTCCTTGAGCTCGTTCCATACATCGTAGATGCATTAGATTTTAGATGCTTAAGTATCTTGCATTGCATTTAATCTGATTAATAATTCTGGGCACGTTCCGTTTTCTGGGCCGACGGGCCACGAGTGGGTCCTCTAGCTCCAAAGGTCATTCGCATAAGACCTTCACGTTGGGAGGCCAGACATAAAATAAGTATTGGGCAGGCGCGTTGTCATTCTGTCTCAGGGTAGGTGTTCCCAAGTTCGCGATGGCACCATGTAGGTCACTTGCCGCGAATTCGGACACTTATCCGGCGCACCGCTTTGTGCCGAGCGATGTGTCACTGTCGAGTGACCGCCTTTGACCAGCAAGGTTGGTGTTTTGGTTCCTTTCGAGGAATAGTTCGGGTGCGCCCGACCGGCACGGCTTATGAAGTCATAGCCTTTTGTTGCATTTGATGCTTTCTTGTTATGTTCTGACTAGCATGGTTGGTATTCTGGCTTTCTTGAAGGAATTTCTGCGGGTGTTACCCGATTGGCACGACTGTTGGAGTTGTAGTCTTCTGATGCATTATGTGTTTTTCTGTTTCTGTTTCAAATGCTTTTGTCTTAGATAGATTGCATGTATTCTTTCATATAACTCTGATTGGGCCAGAGGCATACTGGGTTTTCTTAATTGAAAACTCACGCATTTGTTAATTTGGTGCTTGCAGGTACGTAGGTTTCCACAGGGCGGACTGGACGAGTAGTCGAAGATTTTGTACACGAGGGACATGTCGACAATATTCTTTAGTTTGTCTTTTGCTTCCGCATTATTTACGATGTATTTCCCTTTGAACTCGATGTAATGTATTTGACCTTCTTACCATATATGGATATTCTCTCATTTTTCAGTTATGTTTTATGTTAGTTTATCCATGTATGATCTCTCTATGTATTGTCGAGTCGTTGTTTGGTCTGTCTTTTGTAACTCCTTCGGTCGTCGCGGAGGTCTCTGATCGCGACACTTGTAGTCTTTCCCAATGTGTCTACCCGTGAGATCGGGGGCGTTACTTTACTACTTTATCCCCAAGACATTTCCACACCTCAATCAGGATCTCGTCTGGTCCTAAAACCTTACCAACTTTCATCTTTTTTAAGACTTCCTTAACCTCAACTTCTTTTATCCTCCGTACAAATCGTCTATTAGATTCCTCAATTGTATCATCCACTTCAAAGTGTCGCTATCATTTTCTTCATTGAACAACTTATCAAAATATCTTCTCCACATTTCCTTGATATCTTCTGCCTTAACTAAAATGTTATTATTATCATCTTTAATGCATTTAACTTGATTAAGGTCTCTAGTTTTCTTCTCTCTTATTTTAACTAACTTATATATTCCAACATCTCCCTTATTTGATCCCAACTTTTTGTATAAATTCTCATAAACAACCTCTATAACATCTTTTATTGTTTTCTTAGCTTTTTATTAGTCAACATATACTCTTCTAAGTTAGTTTCATTTTTATCTTTAAACCACATCTTATAACATTCTTTATTAGTTTTAATTGTCTGTTGTACATCATCATTCCATCACCACGTGTCTCTCGAATCTAGTATACCTCCTCTACTCTCTCCAGAAACTTCTTTAGTCACTCGTCGAATGTAAGATGACATACTTTCCCACATACTATTAACGTCTCCTACAACATCCCAATGTCTTTCTGCCTTAAGTCTATCCCTAAATGTCATAATTTTTTCTCCTTTAAGATTTCACAACTTAATCTTCACATTTTTATTACACTTATTTCGTATCACACCAATACGAAAACGAAGGTTCACTACTACCAACTTATGTTGAGTCACCACACACTCTCCAGGTATTACCTTACAATCTATATAAGATGCTCGACCATCTTTTCAAGTAAACACAAAATCAATTTGACTTCGATATTGCTACAAAATGTGACTAAATGAGATGCAATGTTTAATGTTTAAAACCCTTGATCACCCTTCAGCTAATGTTTAAAATATTTTAGAAAGATCATACTAAAAGATATCACATGCAATGCCCATCAATCATTTTCATGCGGTTCAGCAGCCAATAACATGACAATTGGTAATTAGAATAACACATCATAACCAATCGTATCCCAATCAGATACAAAAACATGATACTCATAAGATTGAAGATTTGACTACAAAAATTAACTAAGAGTGTGTAGAGTCCAAAAAGACAATTGACTACACATACACACGTGTATGAGATCCACAAGTTGTAACTGGTAACTGTTTTCTTAAATTAACTACTTTTCTGTCAACTAAACATGTTTTTCAGTGTGCCAAAAAGAAGATACTGCAGCCATGACATGAGCACCATCAGCATTGATCTTCAAAAATCTTAGTAGATGTCATGTTAGTCGTGCATCAATTCCTGAAATTAGAAGGACCAATTATCAATGCTCATTGCTCAATTTAACAAGGAAAAAGAAGAATGTAGCTATTCAAATATTAAATGGAAGGAATGGAATAAGAAAAGAAGCAAACAATCGTCATTGCCGATCAATCGTCATTGTCAATCAATCGTATAACAAGTAAATATGCTGAAACAGAGAGAGAGAGAGAGAGAGAGAGAGAGAGAACATGTTTGAAGGGCCAACATCCCATCGAGTCCTGCGTTTTCTGGTAAGGTTGGTTTGAGGACGATCAGTCTGGAAACGATTTTTGTATTGTTGAAAGATGAGGTGAGAGTGAGCATCAGTTTCTTCGTCGTAGTTGTAGTTGTCGTGGTGGCAGCAGACGATCCAGCCATAGGCATAAGTGCGAGATCAGAAAAGGGATTAATACAAAAAAAAAACCTATTATCATATCATCCAGGAGCAGGAGCAGGAGTAGTAGGAGTAGGATAGGAAGGATTAATGACGAGGAAGATCTCCCCGGCTTGGAGTGTCCTGACGTCGTCGAGGAATTGGATTAGGTGTTGATGGGTCCGGAAGGGAACCGGATTGGGAAGATCGCTGTCGAGATTGTACCAGAGACGACCTATCTTCCTCAAGGCCACCCAATGCCTGCTCCGCCACAGCCCACCCAATCTCCTCACGGGGACGTTCAAGATCATCCCCACTAATGTTTCAGATTCAGATTCAGATGGCAACTCGAATTTTCTTCGTCGGTCGTGCCATATCACGCTCATCCCCTTCGATTCCACAGCCCACATCAGCACGTTCACGTCGTAATTCCCGGTGAATCGGTTGTGGTGACCAATACTGTCCGTCAGACTCAGATTGGTGGCGATGGCGTCCAGTTGGGCGCGGGTGAACACCACCGTCCTTTCCCTTTCCCTTTCCAGGACAAGAAGATTGTTTAGGGCGTGGAGAAGACACAACTGAAGCCTCTGTCTCTCGTGGTACACCTCCACCACCTCCTTCTCCCCTTCCATCCCCTCCTCCCTCACAGAGTCACAGATCAGAAAAGGATATTTAATTGCTTGCGTGAAACAAACAAACAAACATCACCACGCCGCCGAATCATTCATACATAATGTAAATAATAAACATTTTTAAATTGTATTTCCTACAAAGGCCAGGGTAGGTACTTCTTTACAACTGTTTAATAAATATTTCACATTTTCTGTATTACATGAAATCATATCGTACTAGTAAATAATGTACATCAATAATTACATGTACATCCAAATTAACATTTCTTTCCAATTACCATCTAACAGACCATCAACTTCCACTTCTGTATCCAGCTCTGCTGTCAGGGCTCACACTCAAAACACATGGGAGAGAATGGATCTACTACCTATATGGCTATATAGCAAGCAATGGACTTTCCAATTTATAGTCCATATCCATCTCATCTCGATAAGATGCTTAACCTCTTCTATTCCAAATAATTAATCAAACATAAAACAATTTTAATTTGATAATGTTAGCCATCTTCTGAGTGATATATTAACACCTGCTCCATCCATCAGATTCAGACGAGGCTGCGTGTTTAAGTGACACCCAAGTACCGGGAAGCATTTAATCAAATCCTAGCGCCCATCGTCAAGAGCTTCATTTCAACCGAAGCTGATCCTCATGCTTTCCACTTATGAACTTCGTCAATTCGGTTGGTGCCACAACCAACTTAAGCCATTCCTGCAGCTCTTCACCTTCAACCTTTTCTTTCTCTGCACCAAACCAAAACGCATCGTGTTATCAAGACTGATGCATATCATATCCATGCATATCATATCCATCAACGTGAACGGATCTCTTTTATCTATCACTATTTTTTAATCCAGAAACAAACCAACTAATAGCATTCTCATCGTGGGGAACTATGTTATACAACATTTCACAATAATATAGTGTGCCATACACCACCCATGTGCACGTCCCAACATACTCCGCGTATGAACTACACAATACTCTAAATTCACACCCTTAGGTCACACTCGGTTCTTCGGGCGTAACTGTTAATTCCAGTTTGAACTCACAAAATTGTCTTATGGCATTTTCTTATGTAGATATACATCTTAAACATTCTTAAATTATTTATTTACTAGTACGATATGATTTCATGTAATAAAACAACGGTAGCATTGTAAAACTTCTACAACTTTAAGATTAACACTTCCCGCATTTTTTCGTTCATTTTTTGTCTAGCATTTCCAATACTAAGGTATCTTCAAACATGACATTTTCATAAATGTCAACCTAATCAAATCAGCACTCTCATGATTCGTTACATCAGCATGACATTTTTCTCTCTCTTCTACTATTCATCTCTCAACCACAACTCACTCATTAATGTCACATCAACATTCTCTCACTTCCACCTTATTTATTTTCCATTCTTTTTAATTTTTCACAATTCCAATTAATTATATCACATAATTTATTTATCATATACTATTATAATTAAATGTGAATATTTACGGACAATTGAAAATAAATTTATTAAATATTAAACTTACGGATAGTATGTGTTGTATATCTAATGAAATGTTTGGTTGTGTTTTTAAAAAAATTATGTAAAATAATTAATTATTTGCAACTACTTCTATATAATACTCGGGTCGGTTGGGTGTTTTTTGTTTCATGGTTTGTTCTCATCCACAAATGCACAACACCTAAACTCAGCCAAGCAATGCAATGCTTTACTTCGAAATTTATTATTTCCACTTGATAATGAACCTCAATTACAATAAATCTAAAACCTTGACAAGAAAGAAGTCAAGAACTAAGTAATGAACTAAGCCTGACCTTCCAAATGAGCCCCAAGTCCTTCTAAAACAGTTGGATTGGCACGCATAACAGAAAGTGCTACTTCCAGCGCAGAGTGCAGCAGTGATCTGACCTCTCCTTGAACCAAATCCACCAGACGTCCCTGTCATTAGTAAATCTTGGTAAGCACTCATATCAAAACAGGAAATCTTGAAGAAATCAGAAAATTCACCTGATCCTTCGACCAAGGTGCACCACCAGAATCATCAAGCCCACCACCAGATAATGTGGCCAATGATATCGGACCTACTGTCGGACTTAGACCATATTCAGCAACTGCTTTATATGCCATGTCTGTTGCTCGTTTTATATCATCAAGGGCACCAGTAGACACACGACCAGAATACACAACTTCCTCCGCAGCCCTTCCTCCTAGGAGTGTCACCAAGCGTCCACGTAACTCATCAATGAAAAGTAGGTATCTATCTTCGGTTGTGGGAGGACTATAAGTAAAACCGAGGGCACCTCCAGACCGGGGCAGTATGCTGAGTTTCTGATGAGGCAGTGAAACATAAGCAACTAGGCTCTCATTAAAAGGAAATAGTCCACAGAATAAATAAAGATACTACAAAGAAGAAAAATAATAGCAAAAGGTTTACCTCTACACGTGGTTGTCCGGGAAGTAAATTTGCCACCGCAGTGCCCACAACAGCATGGCCTGCTTCATGACGAGCCACCACAGCTTTTTCACTGCCCTGCAATTTCGCATGTTTTTTCTCTATGCCCTGGAAAACAAAGTTAAATTCTGAATCTTTAAAATAAAAAAATAAAAAAACACAATGTCCAAAGTTACAACAAAGACTGAAACAATACTTCTTTAAATTTTTAAATTTAAAAAAGCAAAGGAACTTACGGCAATCGAACGTTCTACAGCTTGGATGAAGTCTTTTTTCTCCACAACAACTTTATTCAGCCTCCCAGCCAATAAAGCTGCTTCATTTACAAGATTAGCTAAATCTGCCCTGAATGATGCCATAAATGTCAATGGGACTTCCCAATAGATCGGATAAGTGATACTTAACATCAAGAGAAGATATCACATACCCAGTGAAGCCAGTGGTCATTGCTGCTATATCAATGAGATCCACATCTTTTCCCAAAGGAAGCTCCTTCTTAGAAACATGAACTTTTAGAATGGCTTCTCTTCCAAGTTTATCAGGGGTTTCCACCTAATTCATATTATTCACTAATTAAAATATGTACCTCACTGGTTAAGGCACTCAAAGTCTCACAACACTGAAAATACAAACCATCACTACACGATCAAATCTCCCTGGACGACGAAGTGCAGGATCTAAGACATCTGCACGATTAGTTGCTCCAAGAACAATCACTGCAGAATTACTATCAAACCCGTCCATCTCCTGCATGATGATTGCAAGCCTAAGAACTAAGACTTTTTGCATATCTATGGAAAATCTGAATAAGTTTTAAAAAAATCTCACAGTAAGCAGTTGGTTGAGTGTCTGCTCACGCTCATCGTTGCTTACAATACGATAGCGACCATCACGGCTTTTCGCAACAGCATCTATCTGGTAATTGGATGGGAAAAGGCTGAATTCGGAAGCTTTTACAAATCGAGATGTGAGATAACAATTAAAGTATCTCCACCTCATCGATGAAAATTATTGACGGGGCCTCCTTCTTGGCCCTTGCAAATAGGTCTCGCACTCTTGAAGCTCCCATACCAACATACAGTTCAACAAACTCACTTGCAGAGCAACTTATGAAAGGAACTTCAGCTTCCCCAGCCACAGCTTTTGCCAGAAGAGTCTTGCCCGTCCCAGGAAGACCTACCTGTAAATCTCACAAAGATATATATAACAAAAAAGTGCTTACAAAAGGAATCTCCCATAGTAGGAGGCTCATTACTTCAATTGCGAATTGAGAGAATGAAAACAAAACTCATTAGCAAACTATTAATCAAGTTCAAATACACCCACCAACAAGACTCCTCTAGGAGGACGAGCGCCTAGACGTACATATCTGTCTGGGTTTCTTAGAAACTCCTGTGTGAGAAATATCATTAGATTAGAAATGTACCACTATTTCGATGTAAAAAACACAAAGTACTTTTCATGATGTCAAGAGCAGCATACGTACAAACATACCACAATTTCTTCAAGTTCCTCTTTAGCCTCGTCAACTCCAGCAACATCAGAGAAAGTTACAACATCAGAAAGTTCAGATTCTTTTGATCCACCAGAACTAGAGACCTTTCTGTTCCTAAGTTGTCCAGCTGTTTGCTGAAAGTGGTAAATTTAGCATAATGCATTAAATACTAATGCTAGGGAGCAAATTTCTCTCATTAAAAAGACAGGCAAAATACATATTACAAAAAAAAATGCAGCATTTGAAGACCTGGGAGAAACTAATTGGAAATCGCTGAAGAAAACCTACAAGCACAGCAATGTAGAAAAGAGCAACCTGCAAGAGATCACAGTCCACATTACATTTTGGAATCCTGCAACTATCATGAAGTTGTGCAGCAAATGTCAATTTAGAGGTGTCAATAGAGATTACCAATGCAGAGTTGAAGAATCCAGTACCAGAGCGCTTATCGGGGGACCCGAACTCAACATCATTCTCAAGCATCTTGTCGTAGGGTGTGTTGATATCGGCTGGACGTGTGGTAGTGTAGACGACTCTCTTGGTTGGGGCGACAGTCCTGAGCAAGGCCTCGGCTTCGGGGGAACGGGCGGTGGCATGATCAATGGCAGAGGTGACAAGTGAAGGGTCGGGTCTCAACTTGAACATGATGTGGACGCCGTCTACCTCGACCTTGTGGACTTGACCATTGTTGACCTTGGTCAAGAAATCGCTGAAGGGGACGCTAACGACAGACGTTGGGTTGCGGGGGTCGGAACCGGGGAAGGGAATCCCAGGCCTGAGAAGCCTCATGGCGAACATGACGATGCCGAGTTGGAGGAGCAAACCCCCGACCTCCTGGGCCCGGATTAGAGGCTGCCACTGCCACTTGCCCTTCCTCCACCACTTGTTGCTCTTGTTTGTGCGAGGCGGAGGTGGTGGAGGAGGAGGAGCGGAGGGGGAAGAAGAAGGAGGAGGAGGAGGAGCGGAGGGGGAAGAAGAAGAAGAAGAAGAATAGGAACCTTCATCGTCGTCGTGGACGGTTGTTCCATTGGTATTGTCATCATCTGGAGAAGAGGCAAAGGCGCGGATGGTGGTCCAAAGGTGGGATGATCTTTGGAGTTTGTGCGGCGAAATGGGAAGAGGATGTGGAAGAAAAGCCGTGGAGCGGAGGAGGGAGGAAGAGAAAGAGGGTCTTCTTATTGGCCGTCGGATTGTCGATTTCAGGCCGGAAAGGGGATTAGGAGGGATTTTCAGGGGAACTACCACTTCCATCATTTCGATTCGATTTCAGGAACCAAACCAAACCAAACCCTAAATTAAATTAGGACCATTAATTAAAGAAATAAAAAGGAGGAAATTAAATGGATGGAGAGACGAAACGAAACGAAACTGTCGGGGCCAATAAATGGATGGATGGATGGATTGATTTTGGAGATGAAGCAACAGAACACATATCTCTACTCCTCCTAACAACCGTCCGATTGTCACTCACACTACACCATCCGACGGTCTCCCATATTTTCGTCCACATACATTTTCTCGAGAAAAGAGTCCAGACCAGACTGGACTAGAATATGGGCCTCCAATCGATCGTCAATTCAACATGTTTTCTTTTCATCAATGATTCTCATGTGTTTTATTTTCATCAATCCATTTCGTGATCATACACACTGCATCAACCACGTCTTCTCTCCTTCAACACGTGTTTCTTCTACTTCTGAGTACTATCTATGTTTCTCATTTTATCCCACTACTACTCGCTCTTCAACAGCAACGCCATGTGTACATATTTGGTGAATAATTGTTCGCTTTTCACTTCCACACCACATTATTATATAATTTATACATGCATCATCCCCTAATAATATTTATGTTGTAGAACAAACAAACAAACAAAAAAATGCAATGTTGCAATTAACAGCAAAAACATCACAGGACAGAAACATTAACAACAGTCATCGATCTATAAATCTGGTTACACAATGCTCTACTTCTTCATCTTCTGATCATACATACATACAATTCACCTTCGGATGCTCTACAATGAATGAGGTTTAGATATTCCATTTGGATGATGGACGGTGGTTATATCGTGTATGCTGGATCTCCTCTTCTCCTTCCCTCCTGAATTCAGCCTGATGAAATACTTCTGTGCATGGCTGGCCACTTGAGTTGGTGTTCTGGACGTCACAAAACTCCTCGATATATTTCTCCAGTCACCTTTTCCATATTTTTCCAGACCCATCAAAAACAACCTGACCATCATACATACATATCATTTATATATATATATATATATAACATGACTATCATCAAATAATAGACTGTACCAAAAACAACAACATTAACTACAATTGCAATGCCATTTATCGATCTAAATCCAGACATGCATGTGTATGGAAGGAATTAAGAAAGTGAGAGATGCACGTACTTGTGTTCTTGTTCAGTCCAAGGAACATCCTTCTTCCTCTTGTGATCAGAGGACATCCTCTCCCATTGCAGTGTGAATGAAGAGGAGGAGGAGGTGTAGCCTGGAATTGGGATCAATCCTGCCTCTATGTGGCTCACATCATCCACAAGTTCCTTGTAGTGCCTCCTCACTTCTTCCACAGACTTGCCCTGTATCATCTCAGCAATCTTGTGCCATCTCTCAGGTGTCTCCTTGTCATGGATCGCCAGACCTCGCTCGAACATCTTGTTCTCCTCCATTGTCCACCACTTTGAACTTGAAACATCAATCCCCAACCTCATCATTTTCATGCAACCAGCTGACTGCACAATCTGTCTGACCAACCAATTCACAGCCTCAGCCTCTATATCATTCAGATTGCCTGGTCTGAACCATCAGGCGTGACAAACCAATTCAATATGACCCACTCAAGGAATCAAACTAATTGAGACCCCAAAGATCAAAACCTTACTGAGTTAAATTTGGAGGCTTTCATGAATAGCTTTGATTTGATTGGAGTAGTGGTACTAAATATTCCAAAAAGAAGAAAAGGATTGCTGAGAAAATCTTGAGAGAATATTAGGAGAACAAGCAAAGAACAGAATCAAAGCAGAGATCTTTCTCTCTTTTTCCCGTCTATATGCTTTAAAAAAGGCCCAGGAAAAAGAAAGATGGATCCAATTGCACTTGTTTGATCTCTCGATTTTATGGTGGAGGAAGGGAATGGATGGTGAGCTATGACCAGGCCTAGTTTGAAAGTTTGTGACTCCCTTCTTAGAAACTTTCCTAACAGACAAGAGAATATATGGATTAGATAAGCTATGGGTACTCCATGACCACATGAATGTGTGCACCATTAGGTAGACATTTCACAAATCTCAATGTCATATTTGGAACACAAAGTGTTAGCTAATATAACATTAGTAGTATGGCATATAGTAATGATATGGGTCTACTTCTACATCACCCAATCGATTTAAGTTTTTATGACAAATTCAGATGGAGTGTTGGGCCAATATACTCATGAGTGACGGACTGGAACTCAAGTTCAATACGAGCTCGTACGTTACAATATTTATATAGTTATAATTAGAAAGGTGGTGCTGCTTCATCACCAATCCTTAAGTTAACTTTGCCACATCAATATGATGGGCAAGGCAATCTTTCTTCCAGCTGTAGTGATTAGAAACGGAAAGCTATTAACTAAATACTGAAAGAATCAAATCCAATTTGTGTTCCCATTGCTGACAAGAAAGAAATGGCTCTTTGTTTTACCTTTCCATATTAATTAATTAATGGAAGGTGAGGGGCTGAGAGGTGATGGATAAGGATGTGTGTGTCTCTTCCTATGTTCCACAACCTCCCAGGTCAGGTCTAAAAACCTTTTACTTAATGTTGTGTGTAATTGATCTATCTACGTTGAATACGAAGAAATCTTGTTCTGGATTTCATAGTCTTGTTCTTTTTCAACTGTGGACTATTTTATTTCATTTCTGTACTTTTAGGATAAATAAATATAAATAAACAGATCGTGATTCTGAAAAGAAAAGTGTTCATGATAAAACTTTGAACCACAAACACAACAGCCTCCGTGGGTTGAATACGATTCTTACAACACAACAAAAGAAAGACTACTGCAATTGAGAATTCAAGTAAATTACTTATAGGTAGTTCTGAACAATATAAAAAATATATATTAAAATATCCTTGAAAAGTCACGTAATTAGCGCTTAGTGTTTTTAACTGGGTGGTGTTGTGATAGGTATAAGAAGTAGAATTTTAATGCAGAAGAATGATCGAAATGAGAGAGTGTTTTTTTCTTTCTTTTTAGCAGAGAGACCTGTTGTCTGATTCATTCCCACTGCCCGAGAAAAATCCACTAAATGGATGAGATGAGCGGGTAAATCAAATAGAGCTGTTGTTTTTAGTTGTCACGACGTATTATATATATATGGTCAAGCTCTAGTAAGGCTAAGGTTCATCAAATTTAGTTTAAACCTCATACAATCTCACCATTAGATCTTATTTACAGTTAATCTCATCATTCATTAGCATAACCGTTTTTATTTTAATCTACCTTATGATTTGAAATGAGTAGTGGATATTGTGGATGCTTACTTTAGATAAATTAATTCCTGTGCTTACTAGACAATTCTTGTGTGTATATATATATAAAGAAGTGAAAATGATAAGCTAGAGATTGATTCTTTAGCTTAGGCATTATTGAGCAGTTGAAGTTAAAGAATTGTGTTGCTATCGTCTGACACATACTTCCTATTAGTAGAAAGATACTAAGCACTTTGCAGCTAACAAAACATATTCCTTTTTCAGTGCACGAACATAATAATAATTCACAAAAACAAAAATGACCACAAACAGAGATATACACACAACACAACACAACAAAGAATCGTTGTGGGCTTCTAAGTGTGGTACGTGTGGGATGTTGCTGGACTCCAGCAGCAGACTTCAATATGATGGATGCATTTGGTGGTTAGTTTGAAAATATCGTTTGGAATGTGAAAATTTTAAAACAAACAATCACAAGAGAACTGTTGTTGTTTACCTTAAATAAGTGTTTAAAGTATATGTGCAGAAAAACAGACAATCAGTCGACCGGATGTGTGTTAATTTACCCAGCAAAAGTGTCTGTCGTTTTTCGGTCGACCGGACACACGTTTTGGAGCTGGGCAAAAATTACTGTCGATTTTCGGTCGACCGGAACCTTGGATTCGGTCGACCGGAAACGTTCGAGGAGCTGGGAGAAAAGTGTCTGTTGAAATTCGGTCAACCGGAACTTAAGTGTACGGTCGACCGTTGGAATACAGTTATTGGATCGGTCGACCGATGCACCCGATCGGTCGACCTTTTGGACCCAGTTCTGCCCACGTTTTGCACATTACTCCACCCGATTTTGGTGCAACTTATACTTGTTTTGGCCTCATATATAAAGGGAATTTCGTCCCCTTTGTATTATCAATTATTTCTATTGTCCACTTTTATGTTCTTGAGAGAAAAGAGAGAGAGAGAGAGAGAGCATCCTTGTGATTTGGTAGGAGAAATTTGAGTCGGGTTTTTCGTCGGTTCGTTCGCGTCTCCTGTAAGCATCTCTTGTAATACGTTTCTCTATAGTGGATTTGAGTTGTGTCGTCTGTGGTTTTTCCCGCATTGGGTTTCCACGTTAAATCTTGCGTGTTTGTGTGGTTTGAATCTTGGATTTGCGTTTTGTTCTCAAGTTTAGCCAATTGGATTCGTGTTTTTTTGTTCCGCTGCGTATTTGGGATTGATTTTAATTCCTAACAACTGGAATCAGAGCATTTGGGTCCGAATTTGGGGATTATTTCTTCAACTTTTGTCAAATACTTATGGCGAATAATTGGAAAATTGAAAAGTTGAGTCGAGATGTTAATTTCGGCTTGTGGCAAGTCAAGATGCACGCAATTCTGGTGCAGCAAGAGGTGGAGGACGTTCTTGAAGGCATGGACAAGTTGCCAAAAGAAATGTCCGATCAAGATAGGCAGAAGCTTGATCGAAAGGCGATGTCAACCATCAAGTTGTCGTTGTCCGACGAAGTTCTGAGAGAAGTGTTGAAGGAGAAGACGGCTGCAAGTATGTGGAAGAAATTACAAGAGGTCTACATGAAGAAGTCACTTGCTAGTCGGATTATCTTGAAGAAGAAGTTGTTCCTATTCAAGATGAAGTCGGGTATCTCCCTTCAGCAACACTTGGATGATTTCAATGCAATCATCATGGACTTGGAGAAGGTTGAAGCAAGGTTTTCTGATGAGGATCATGCGATCCTTTTACTTTGCTCGTTGAGTTCTTCATATGATCACTTCGTGGAGACGATGATGTACAGCAGGACCGACATCTCTCTTGCGGATGTCAAAAACGCACTCTCCTCCAAATCTGATATGGAGAAGAGGTCTGATGGTTCTGATTCGAGCAAAAGTGAGGCACTTGTTGCTCGTGGTAAGGGGAAAGAGAGGAGTTTCTCAAAGAACACCTCTAAGACCAAGTCGAATGACAAAGATATTATTTGTCATTACTGCAAGAAGAAGGGTCACAAGATATCAGAATGTTTTAAGCTACAGAACAGAGAGAAGCAAAGGGGTTCTAGTAGCGGTGATCAGTCAGGTTCGAATGTCGCGGAGTCCGATTCTGATTTTGTGTTGGCAGCTACAGGTTCTTCTGAAGCTTCCGACGGTTGGGTGATTGACATGGGCAGTACATTCCACTTAACTCCGAATAAACACTGGTTTTCATCTTATGAAACAATGTCAGGTGGAATGGTTGTGATGGGCAATGGTGACAGGTGCGAGGTTGCAGGAATTGGTTCTGTCAGATTGAGGACCCATGATGGCCTAGTCAAGATTTTATCGGATGTGCGACATGTTCCGAAGGCGAGCAAGAATCTGATTTCAGTAGGTAGCCTGACTGCAAAGGGCTACAAATTCAGTGGTGAGGATGACTGCATATCCATCACCAAAGGATCACTTATTCTGATGAAAGGGAAGAAGTTTGGGCCCGGTAAGCTTTATATGCTTAAAGGAGAAACTGTTGTGGGTGACGCAGCTGTAGCGTCATCGTTGTCTGGTGAGGAGAATGCCCAACTTTGGCATATGAGGTTGGGGCACATGAGCGAGAAAGGCATGGCGGTGTTGAACAAACGTGGTTTGTTTGGAAGTCAGAAAATCGGCAGTCTGGACTTCTGTGAATTTTGTGTTTTTGGGAAGCAGAAGAGGGTTAGCTTCTCAGCAGTTAAGCACACCACCAAGACTACTTTAGATTATGTCCACTCTGATTTATGGGGACCTTCTCAGGTTCCATCAAAAGGTGGAGCTCGCTACATGCTCACATTTATTGATGATTTCTCCAGGAAGACTTGGGTTTATATTCTGAAACAGAAGAGCGATGTGTTTCAGAATTTTCAGCACTGGAAGGTTATGATTGAAAATCAAACAAGAAAGAAAATTAAGGTTCTAAGGACGGATATTGGTTTGGAGTTTTGTTCCTCAAAGTTTAACGATTTCTGCAAGGATGAAGGAATCGTGAGACACCGAACCGTACGTCACACACCACAACAGAGCGGAGTAGCGGAACGTCTGAATCGAACTCTCTTGGAGACAGCTCGATGTATGCTTCTGAATGCGGACCTGACTAAGGATTTTTGGGCAGAAGCAGTGTGTACCGCTTGTTATTTAGTGAACTGTTCGCCTCACACCGTTTTGGATATGAGAACACCGGAAGAAGTTTGGACAGGTGGAGCTTCAGATTTGTCCAAGTTGAGAGTCTTCGGTTGTCCAGCGTACGCACATGTAGATCAAGGAAAGTTGAATGCTCGGTCGTTAAAGTGTATATTCCTTGGCTACGATTTGGGTGTGAAGGGTTATCGTCTGTGGTGCAAGGAATCTCAGAAGCTCATGGTTGAAAGAAATGTTGTCTTTAATGAGCTTGTTATGTTACCTTCCAGGAAAGACACTGTTATTTCTACTCCCGTGTCAAGTGGGACTCCAGTTCAGGTGGAGCCACCGGTAGTAACTGCTGATGAGGATACCGGTGTGACACAAGGAGAGAGTTCAAAATATGAGGAAGATGAAGAGTATTTGTTGGCAAGGGACAGAGAGAGGCGGCTGACCAAGAAACCCCGTAGATATGTCGAATCAGTCCTTGCATATGCTCTTAGTGCAGCTGAAGATATTGGAGCCTCTAGTGAGCCGAGCAAGTATTCAGAGGCAATTTCAGCACCCGATTCAGCTGCTTGGGTGGGTGCAATGAATGAAGAGATGAAGTCTCTTCATAAGAACCAAACTTGGAAGTTGGTAGAACTTCCAAAAGGAAAAATGGCTGTTAGCTGCAAATGGGTCTTCAAGAAGAAAATCGAGGGTATTTCAGATGTGAGGTACAAAGCTCGATTGGTTGCTCGTGGTTTTAGTCAGGTGGAGGGTGTGGATTATAGCGATATTTTCTCACCCGTTGTGAAGCATACTTCTATTCGTGTTTTGTTGAGTTTGGTTGCAATACATGATTTAGAGTTAGAGCAACTAGATGTGAAGACCGCTTTCTTACATGGAGAATTAGATGAGCAAATTTACATGTCCCAGCCGGAAGGTTTTGTGGTCGAGGGTAAGGAGAATCAGTTCTGTTTGCTGAAGAAATCGTTTTATGGGTTAAAGCAGTCGCCTCGACAATGGTATAAAAGATTTAATTCTTTTATGGTTGGACATGGGTACAGCAAATCCCAGTATGACTGCTGCGTTTACCGAAAGGTATTTTTAGACAGCTCTCTCGTTTTGTTATTACTCTATGTAGATGATATGTTGATAGCAGCTAAGGACAAGTCTAAAATTTCTGAGCTTAAGGAGTTGTTGAAGGCTGAGTTTGAGATGAAAGATCTTGGATCAGCAAAGAGGATTCTAGGTATGGAGATACGTCGCGATCGTACATGCAAGAGTTTGTTTCTCTCCCAGCAGCAATATATTGAGAAAGTCTTGCATCGTTTTGGCATGGAGAATGCCAAGTCTGAAAGAATTCCTCCCGCAGCACATTTTAAGCTCTCGGTAGACTTGTGTCCCAATGAGGAGGAGGACAAGGCATACATGTCACGTGTGCCTTATACTAGTGCAGTTGGCAGTTTGACGTATGCTATGATATGCACTCGTCCAGATATAGCTCAGGCGGTCAGTGTGGTGAGCCGATATATGTCGAATCCAGGAAAGGAGCATTGGTTAGCTGTGAAGTGGATTCTCCGGTATCTAAAAGGTACAACTAAGCTATCTCTGAAATTCGGTCGATCTTTGTATTCATTAATGGGGTTTGTTGATGCCGACTACGCGGGAGACCGTGATAGACGAAGATCTATGACTGGTTATGTGTTTACTGTTGGGAGCACCGCTATTAGCTGGAAAGCGACGTTGCAACACACTGTTGCTTTGTCTACAACGGAGGCAGAGTATATGGCAGTGACCGAGGGTATCAAGGAAGTTCTTTAGCTGAAAGGTTTATTTGGAGAGCTTATTCCAGGTCAGAATACAGTGGTTGTTTATTGTGATAGTCAGAGTGTCATTCATCTGACGAAGGATCAGATGTACCACGAAAGGGCGAAGCATATCGACGTCCGTTATCACTTCATTCGGGAAGTTGTTGCTGAAGGAGGTGTGGTGGTGAAGAAGGTGGGCACTAAAGATAATCCGACTGATATGTTGACGAAGCCAGTTATTTCGACTAAGTTCATGGTATGCGTGAACTTGGTTGGTTTGAGTTCCGAGTAGGTGGAGCTAAGACGACGACACAATGAGGAAGGAAGTGTTTCCTTCAAAGAGTTACAGGGGTTATTCAAGGTAAAGGTGGAGATTGTTGTTGTTTACCTTGAATAAGTGTTTAAAGTATACGTGCAGAAAAATAGACAATCGATCGACCGGATGGAGTGATTCGGTCGACCGGATGTGTGTTAATTTACCCAGCAAAAATGTCTGTCATTTTTCGGTCGACCGGAATCTAGGATTCGGTCGACCGGGCACACGTTTTGGAGCTGGGCAAAAGTTACTGTCGATTTTCGGTCGACCGGAACCTTGGATTCGGTCGACCGGAAACGTTCGAGGAGCTGGGAGAAAAGTGCCTGTTGAAATTCGGTCAACCGGAACTTAAGTGTACGGTCGACCGATTATGCACTCGCGCAAGCCAGAAAAGTTACTGTCGATTTTCGGTCGAACGCGACTTCAATTTCGGTCGACCGTTGGAATACAGTTATTGGATCGGTCGACCGATGCACCCGATCGGTCGACCGTTTGGACCCAGTTCTGCCCACGTTTTGCACATTACTCCACCCGATTTTGGTGCAACTTATACTTGTTTTAGCCTCATATATAAAGGCAATTTCGCCCCATTTGTATTATCAATTATTTCTATTGTCCACTTTTATGTTCTTGAGAGAAAAGAGAGAGAGAAAGCATCCTTGTGATTTGGTAGGAGAAATTTGAGTCGGGTTCTTCGTCGGTTCGTTCGCGTCTCCTATAAGCATCTCTTGTAATACATTTCTCTATAGTGGATTTGAGTTGTGTCGTCTGTGATTTTTCCCGCATTGGGTTTCCACGTTAATCTTGCGTGTGTTGCGTGGTTTGGATTGTGGATTTGCATTGTATTCTCAAGTTTAGCCGTTTGAATTCGCGTTTTTGGATCCGCTGCGTATTTGGGATTGGTTTTAATTCCTAACAAGAACATTACCAAGGATAAACACAAGGTGCACCAACGTATATATATAAATATACAGATTTGAGTTTACAAAAGGGTGATTACGTCAAAAGCTATAAGATAAAATATACAAATGTAATCACAACAACCTCAAAACGAGGGGGAAGAAGGATCTGGTCCCAGACGCTCTCCTCCGCAGACACCACCATCTACCTCCGCTCACGGCCTGAAAGCAGACATAAAATGCCTGAGTTTCCAGAAGGAAACCCAAACCCTAACACATATATGGACAATAATGAAATATGCAATGAAAATGAATAGCACAAACCGACACGACCGAGTGCAGAAACCGATGTGCAGGTCCGACGAGCCAAAACGGCCTATCGTCGACCGCTCCCACCCCCACACTAATAATAGGTGAGCGTAAAAGCAAGTTTGACATACCTTAAGGCTTGAAGAAGTCTTGGAAGAAACAACGACGAGCGCTTCCTCGCAACCCCTTCTTCTCCGGAGAACTCTACGAACGACGATCTTCGCTCCTCCGGCGACTCCAACAGCAACTCTCACATCCACCAACACCGAATAAACACTTAGGGAGAGATAGACGAGTGAGATCGTGAGAGAGAGAGAGAAAATGAAAAGTGAGGGAGAGAGAGAAAATCCGAACCTTATATACAAGACCCACCTCCGATCTCAACCGTCCATCTCAAACCTCTCTAATCCACCCCTAAACATTATTAGCACAATAAGCAAGGATTAGGATATTACATTGGGTGCGGGAAAGAGGCAAATGCAGTTGGCAGCTGGAAATGGCCACAACTTCACCCAAAGAAAGTAGAAGGAAAAAGAGGGGATTTGGGCTCAGATCAACTTGTCGGCATATAACTAACTATAAGTGTGTTTTAACATCACAACACTGATTGTGATTGATAATAGGGTCATTCATATGCTGTTTGTGGTCCATGGATTAGTATTTTTTTGGGGTTAAGTCCAGCCCATTTAACCATCATTATCTTGAAAGGCATAAAACCAACTCACAACTCAACAACCATTTATCATAAATAATACTCTTGACTTGCATCATGCATGACCACATGAGCATCCATAAATCATTTATTATTGTTTAACTCGTCCACGTCTGCATTATTATAGATTTAATTAACTTACATGCAAAGGAATGTAGTGTACAACAAGGATGACGTGACTTTTTTTGTTTTGTTTTGCAAGAAAAACCCAGAGACATAGCAATTGTATTTGTTCACCAAGTCGTCATTTTCAGTTGATTTCTACCGACAGACAGACAGACAGACGGACGGACAATGTTTTTTTGAAGAAAATTACAAATCGTATATTATCCTGGATCAACTGATATGCTATCTATCTTCTAGTGTTAAGACTTGTCATATGCAACTTATTATAGTAGGAATTTCGTGTTAATTATCATCAAGTATAAAATTGGTATGCTAGTTGAACCCGTCAGTCACAGTACGATCATGTTTATGTTGAGAGAGAGAAAACGTGCTTTATCATATTGAAGTGATGGAGAGCATGGAAGTTTTCCACATGATATATAGTTATTCTCTCTTAAATTAATTAAAGTGCAAACATTGAATAGAAGTATATACCTGAATGAATCCCCTCATTCTACTACAGAAAATTATTCAACTCAATGCCCCTGATATGAACGTGACCCCACGACATCATCAATTCAGTCGTTACCAATCATACAATGTAATAATGCTTCTGGAAGAAAAGAAAAAAAGTAATTGTATGGGATGATGATTTGGTAAAGCACTCGATAAAAAAGTCAATTGTCCCAACTCAGGAACTCCAACTTACTTATTAGTCTCAAAACACACAAAAAAACACAAGGATGAAGAAGACAATAACAAATTAAGTCATTGGATATGGAATATATTTCAATATTGCACAGACACAAAGACAAGGCACGTACGTACCTTGATGTGGAGTGGTGGATATTTGAGAAAAAAGTCCATGTCCACTCGATTATGATGATGAAAGAGGGGAAGGAAATCCAGTCTGTTACTGCACATATATAATATAATTGTACAAAAAACTAGTAAATTCTTAGCATGCACGATATAATATGATATCACACACTACCATACCTATTGAAATGGTCGTTGGGAGGAGGAGGAGAAGAAAGAAATAGAAGAAGAGAGGCAGGAAATGTCAGGAAAAACATCATATCTTCTTAATTATTCCAATCCATATGCAGCAGCAACAAAGAGGTTCTCCGATGAAATTACAGTATTCCAATCGTGGCCTCTCCAGCCGGAACAACCAAGATAGTTCGGAGTACTCACAAGCATCAACAACAAGTATCAGCAGCAGTAAACTAAGCAGAAGACCATCATCTGCATCCTCAAAGTCTTTCAAAGTTGCAGCTCAACGGGCTGCAGGGTCACTTATCACCTGTTTCACCCCCTTCAGCCGCAATAAAAAAAATCCGGTGGAAGTACATGAGGAGGATGGTAATCCTTAAGTCTTCTTCTTTTTTCCTTTGATTTTCATCATCAATCAATTTATAAATTTAACATCAACTGCATGCACTTCGAGAGGCAGAGGGATATTCCTGAAAGTAAAACTGCAAGATCGAGATTAGCACTTAATCATCCTCTACCAGTTTACATGCCCAGTCAACCAGTAACTTTCAATCAATAGAATTACGAAAAAGTATTCAAATCGGCCGCTTATTTCTACTCATAGAAGCAAAACCTAATAGAGGATGAAACTTATCCTGTATCAGCTTATTTGGTTGACCAACACATATGTCATTGTAACAGTGAAATAGCATAACATGGAAAAATTGGAACAATAACATTTTCACTCTTTTTTTTAGAATCTAGAATTTCTTCATCGGTAACTTCTTTTTTTCTTCATCAGACAGGTAGTAGTCATTGCAACCATATGAGAGTCACCTTCAGTTAAGTCTCCAAAATAATGGAGGCAATTCCTTAAAATAAAATGTTTTCTTATTGATTTCATGAGCACTAAACTACACTAAAGAGTATTTTTAATGCCGGTTGTAGTCATCGATATCCTATTTTGAACCCTCTGTAGCATGTATGACAAGATTGTGGGTTCAAAACCAGAGAGAAGCAAGAACGTATGTTAAGCAACCCTTACGGACCTGATATAGTGACACCAAACAACTATTGGTAAATTAGTATTTCCTCACTCTGTAAGCTTACAAGTCTAATATTATTTGCAGGATACAATATGTGTAAGAAAAAATGACCTACTTGAATGGAAAAATCGTAGTATCAACAAAAAGAAGTGCACTTATTAAACATTTATTAGCTCTAATCTTTTTATTGGTTCGCTAATAAAAATCTGTTGTTCATCCAACAGCTGCACTGCCACAAGTATCAACACCACCAAAAGTTCCCCAACTCAAATTCAAGACCCCTTCACAGGAACAAATATCTCAATTATCCATTCGGGATATTATTAAGGGTACTAATAATTTCTCCTTGGCCAACAAAATAGGGGAAGGCCATTTTGGGACTATTTTTCAAGCAATCCTTAAAGACGGATCTGTTCTAGCGGTTAAACGAGCAAAGAAGGTACAAAGCAAGTTATAATATGATACTTAAATAAGAAAAATCAATAATTTTTCATGCCCCTTTCTTTGTTGCAGAATGCATATGAAAAGCATATCTTATCTGAATTCAAGAGTGAGATCATAACATTATCATGTATTGAGCACATGAACTTAGTGAGGTTCCTCGGGTATCTTGAGGAGGAGGACGAACGGGTGATCATGGTTGAGCATGTCAGCAACGGGAATTTGAGAGAACATCTAACTGGTGCGTTGAACTGGCAGAAAATAATCTGTGCTAAAATTGCATATAAAAGGTATTGGAGCTACACTACCTAGAACCAAGCTCCATTAGAGAAAAAAACTAAAATAGTTAGGTATTGGAGCTTGGTTCAAAAGCAACCACTGGAAGAAGAAAAAATTAAAATAGCTTGGTAATAGCTAGCTAAGTACCTGAAATGGAAGATTCAAAACTCTTATTGGATGCAACCACATGAAAGGTGATGCATCCTTCAGAAGAAATCAAAACTTTAGTTGTTTGCTCTATGCTCCTGAGCCCAGAGAGTTTATTGGACAGCCTGGTCCACATTTAAATTCTTCAACTGCATTGTGAATGAAAATTCATCCAACTTTATATTCTTTATACACTACTAAATAAGTTAAATTGTGCAGGATCTCGAGGGACCGTATTAGAGATTGCTGAAAGGCTGCAAATTGCAATAGATGTGGCCCATGCCATCACTTATTTACATACATATACAGGTTTTGCTCTCAAACTCACCACTAAGTAATGAACCAAAAATGTTAAAGCATCTAAAAGCTCGACTATGTGACTCCAAAACTGGCACCATACAAATGCATCAAGTATGTGTCATTTTAAATGTGGCATATGTCATTGAAACCGGAAAGAGCCGATTTACCCACTTTAAGAAGGGGAGTACTCGAATGCTAAGAAATCCACAATCAAGTAGAATCCTTTCCAACATATGGTTATGGAGTGTGCCTCTCTGGAGATGTTTTCTAACTTCCAGAGCCTGTTTTAAAATTAAAGGGTTGAACTATCAAAGAAGTGGCTATCGTGTTAGAACTTGATAAAGTAACCGTGGTCATACCTGTAGGGTTTTCTCTGACTCAATAACAAATCTCACCCAAAATTTTCTCAATTGCATAACATCATTTTGCTATGAGGAGGTCAAGTTCTTACTCCTGTGCATAATAGTATGCAATTTTAATAAAAGTATATAAAATAGATTCTAATAGATGCAATGGTAACAAATAAGTATACGACTCTTGTGATTGTAGCAAAAATGAAACTAAGATATAGCAGTATTTTCCAAGAAAGTTGTCATTTCTTCTACATTGGCAGATAAACCCATCATCCACAGAGACATAAAAGCTTCCAATATTCTCATCACGGACAAACTTAGAGCCAAAGTGGCAGACTTTGGATTTGCACGGCTTGCTCCAGATGGACCAGATGCAAGTCATGTTGTTACACAGGTTAAAGGAACTGCAGGTTACTTGGATCCAGAGTACCTTAAGACATACCAGCTTTCGGAAAAGAGTGATGTCTACTCGTTTGGTGTTTTGCTTGTTGAGATTGTATCCGGAAGACGCCCTATTGAACCAAAAAGACAGAAAGAACGAATGACCACTATATGGGTATGAATTTAGAACATTTAATCTTTTAAACTGTCATACTAATTTTTCTGATGTATAGTTGCACTTTTTGTCTGGTGTTGCCCTTGTTTCACTTAAAGAAGTGAAAGGTAGACTAAGATAAAACTAAATCATGCAAAAGAGAACAAGGTCTATGTGAGTAATTGTGCTGACAGATTGTAAAACATGCCTATTGTTCTTCGGTTGAACGCCAACATTCTTTTATTATACAAACTATGTGAATGGACGACACACAAATACAATTTTAACTTTTTGATAGGCAGTTTTTGTTTCAAATAATTACTATCAGTTGTTGCTTGCAAAAGAGTAAGGATAGGTAACAACACAGCTAATTTTTGCAACAACAAAAAACAAGGATTAAAATCAACCTTGTGTAAAATTTCTACGGGGCCATAATATTTGTGCATTATTGGCATTGCTCATGCAGGCGATGCAGAGATACAAACAAGGAGATGTTGTAATGGTGATGGACCCAAGCCTAAGAAGGAGTTCATCGTCGCTTAGAGTGGTGGAAAAGATGGTGGGGTTGGCTCAACTTTGCCTTGCGCCATCAAGGCATGATCGACCATCAATGAAGAAATGTGCAGAGGTATTATGGGATATCCGAAAGGAATTGCACAGACAAGTAGATGAGGAGTTAGAATGGGGTAGTTCGCGATACGAATCAGAAGTGGAATCAAGTAGCCCCATAACAGCATGGGAACTAGAGGATGTGCGTCAAGCAGCTACCTGGGACCTCCATTCTCCACTTCAACCCCCCAAAAGTATGGGAAAGAGACCATCTTCTTGTTCAACCTTAAACAACCCACCACAGTCTCATTTATATGACCTTCAATAAATGATTCTAATTAAATTACCAAATCCAAATCCAATGGGTGTGTATATATTACTGGGACCTATATACAGTTAGAGGTGAATTACGTACGTACGTGCAAGTACAGTTGTTGTTGTTGTTGTTGTTGTTGTTTTATGGTCAGGCTGCTGCCATTTCATTTCACTTAAGACAGCAGTATTCTTTGCGGATAAAGTTGATTGAGAAGATACGTTTAATGCTTCGATCTATTTTGTGTATGTTTTATCTGTTTGAGGTTCAGTACTTTTCTTAAAAATAAAATAAAAAAAATTGTTGCTTGGTCCATGTCCTATACATTTCCACTTTCCTATTGAATATTGTAATGTGTTTGTAGTTGACTGAACAGTATGCATTTCGATAGTTGAATATTGAGTTTATGCAGTTATATCATATATATATATTCATGTTCTGTGCAAATGAAAGGTGAAAGGATACCAGAGCAAAGTTGATGGGTTGATTCATTGTGTGGTACAGTACGTGGTTTGAAAAATAGATAGATGAGATTATGAGAGTATGTATGGAAGGAAAATAGAGACCTGATCGAAGAGCAACAAAGATGGTTCCAATCTCATCTGCATGCCTACGGATGCCGTCCAGGTCGCCACTTTTGTTAGGGTCGTTTTGTAACAAAGATAGATTATGAGGTTGAAATTCTTTTTTTTTAATCCCAAAAATCTCATGAGATACCCGACAAAAAAAACTCAATCCACCTCGCACAACCCGTCTTATAAACAGGGTGAAAATCACAATTTGTCCCCGTATAACCCGCAACTCGCGTAACCCAATAACCTACAAAGTATGTCTACACGACCAAATAGGGTCCGTTTGGTAACACGATGCGTCGGGTTTTGTGTTTGCAGACGTAGCGTTCGAAAACTTTTAGAATTTCAATGTCTCGTGTGAAGAAGTCAGACACATGTTTTTTTGTTTGGATGCCCCCTCCATTTTTCCGTGCGTCTGAGGTACCTTTGTCCAAAACCCAACAATCCTGCATGTTGTTTGGGTGTTTTGATTCTTGAGTTTGTGTTTTGCATGTGAGATGCAACTATGCTTTAACGGTAATACTAGTGCTATATATATAAATGGTTTGGGTTTTTTTTGTTACACACTCATCTCACTCATAATTTCAATTTCAATGTCATTTTGTTGGCGAAGTATAAGTAATATTAATTATCTTTTAAAGTATTTTCATATAACATAAACACCATTCAACCTATATAAAATTTTGATTAAAAGTAAATAATGAATATTGATACAATAGTTAATTTACAGATGACTCAAAAGAGTTTCAAGTGAGTCAAATAACAGTTAAAAAGAATCTAACAAAAAACAAATTATATAAAATACCAAACCAAAAATTTAAAATAACATGCACGTCGTTTCCAAAATCATCCGGTTGAAAGTTTGCAAGTTTTTGGTAACATTTCCACAAAATTGAAGTCACAACTTCATGCAACTTCTCTGAATACATGCTTCAAGTTAGGATAACTTAAAATGCAAATCCAGATTGCTTCTTCAACCACAACATTCTTTGCTCCGTTGTTGTCAAAGTTACGAACACTTGACGTTTAGAACGCTTTGCAAAACAATCCACACAACATGCACCCATTCCAGCCCATTTGTAGGGATCTACATTTCCTGTAAAATGTCAATACAATGCTCGAAAGAGTAACTTCCAGCCTTCTCGATTGCCTTTTCTTTGTGATCGATGTTGCGCTTGCAATGGTCAGCAAGACCGTCAATGCTTTTGGCTAGGACAACACCACCACTTCCTCGCCTTGCATTCTTCACTTTCGGTCTAATATTTCTTGTAGGATTTGGATTGTTCCATTCAGTCGGCTCATAGCCTTGGTCTTCTGTTTGAAATTCTACCTCATCCTGATGTGAAGACCCTGCATTAGATTCTGCCTGTACTCGAGAACTCTTGTGTCTAGTTTGATGGCAAGTTCCCCCAACGGTAACTGTATTTTGGAATAAAGTGTTCATTTCTTCTTCGAATAACAAAGGGTCATCCTTGAATTTCTCTAGTCGGCCTTTTTAAGCTGAAATTTATAAAATAAATTCACAAAAAGAATACAAAGAATTCCTGAAATTTATAGAACACTACAACCACGGAAGTTAAAGACCTCAAACCTTGTTGTTTTAGCCCACCATTCTGATGTTGCAGTATAGGTCTTCTTGATTGGATCATAACATGTTCCGGTTTGAGCTTTTAACCACTTCCAAACTATCCAATCTTTCTTCCTAGAATCCCAATGATTCTTGAATTGTGCCTTCGAGTACTTGATTCTTGTTTTAACAAAGAAATCTTTGGCCATGTCGCTAGCTCCACCTTTAGTGGAGAAACCACCCCGCCTTATCCCCATCTCTCTTTTACTACATGCAGATCTCTACAAATGTTTTTTTCCTCTGATAGTCCCACAAAGCCTTGAGTCCTTTTTCACCATGGGGTGCTCCTCCGATTGCTCTTTTGAATACACGACTATTGTTTGTGAGCAAAAATCCACTCCAGAAGGTTCTTGCGAAGAGAGATCCAATGAACGAGGAGGAATCCTCTCCGGCCCAAACGCTTGCATGTCTTCTGCAGCGTACTCTGCAAATTGACTGTCACGAATCTCTGCAACACTAAGTTGACGTGCTCCTTTAATTGGACTCGGTTGGCCAAATGGAGCTGGATGATATTCGTTGTTTTGTGCCATCTAAACATTCAATAACACAACAAAAGCAAAAATCAAACAATAAAAACAAATACATTCTAACAAGATACATTATTGTAGTATTAAAAAAATTGAACTTTATTGTTGCACACGACAAAGTAAATTAAAGGTACATTCTAATTGTTCATTCTCCTTCCTATTTCATCTCTTATGGAGTCACGAAGTGCTCTCGTTTCATCATCATCCGTCGCATAGAATTCCATGTATCCCACATTGTTACGTCAGGTATGTTTACCCCCCTCATCTTTATCTTCATTAGCTAACAAGTCATCACCCAAGCCTTGCTCAATAATGAAATTGTGTAAAGCTGCAGCAGCCAACACTAGCTTCACTTGACTACGATACGGGAAAAGAGACATCTTATTCAAAATATTCCATCTCTTTTTGAAGACTCCAAAACTCCTCTCTACAATATTCCGTAAGGAAGAATGCAAGTGATTGAATTGCTCCTCTCTACCCCTATGTTGGATTTGCTCAAACTCACTAAGATGATATCTTGTGTTTCTGTAAGGTGCCAAAAAACCTTTTCATGTTAGGATAACCCCGATTCAACATATCTTCGTCAAATGATTCCGATTCACTTGACTCAGTTTCAGATTCACTCGATTCAGTTTCAGACTCACTTGATTCAATCATATAATTTTCTGATTCACCCGACATTTTAAACTATAAAATCAAAGAATAAACCACAAGTACGGTATTATGAGTTTAACACTAAAATGGGATCATCACGATAGCCAAAAAAATTCACACAATTACATATCTAACAGAATGATTTCATAACATAAACAAGAGAAAGCAATGCAAGAAATAAACTCTAAAAAATATGAAATTAAAGGGAACTCCACTAGAGAAGAAAAATAACCTATTTGCATTTCAATCTAGAATGACATGCTCTAACATAAAAATGGAAGATGGGTACAAATATAAAAAAATCAGATCGTCAAAAAACCCAAATCGGGTTTTACGAAAGGAAACAAACACTACCTCAACATCATAAACACAGCCAATGCATAAAAAAATCTCTAAAAATCATGAAATTAGATAGAAAACCATTCTATTATGTATTCGACTAGCAAAAAAGCCCAATCTAGAAATACCATTTATTTGACTAGCAAACAAACGTCAAATCTAGAATCACACATGAGGTGAAAAAAGGAAGAAATCAAACATTTTCAAGTAGAAAAAAAAAACAAAAACCTAGGATGAAATCAAAACAAAATCAACTTGTGAAAACCCAAACCTAGCTAGAATCGGATTATTTAGAAAGAAAAAATAAAAAATATCGTCGGCACAAACCTTGCAGCTCTAGATGAGGAGAGGAGAAGTAAGGTTTGGGAGAGAGAAGGTGGTTTTGGGATTAGTTGGTTTATATATATGTTGGGTGATAGTTAAATACGAAAAACACAATGGTAAAATGATCCATTAACCCAAAAGGGAAGCTGTCTCATCCCCCTCACCCAAGCAAGCATCTCAATTGTTATTTGGGACGTCGAACGTAAAAAGTAAATCTGATACTTTTGACATGTATTGCATGTTTGCTATAACTCTTTTAATATTATAATTTTAGAGAAATTATATGATTATATATTTCGAATTGTAAAATATATGGTCGTTTATAATAACCACGTAATAGATTTGTAAATCTTTTTGTGCATTTATATTTAAATATTTTTACAAATACTATTTCGAATTTTTTTACATACATAATGATCCAATCTGATTAATTAATTGGTGTTATCACATTGGCATACTTTTCAAGGCTTAACAAATCAACAAAAGTCTCAAATATTAACGGGAGTGCATTCTCGGTTTTGTTGTCACTTTTATTTGTACATATATATACTCTTAAAAATACGAATGAATCAACGTAGGAAAAATAGGATCGTCAAGATGTACTTGCTTGATTAATTATTGACGTACGAATTCCCTATTCAAAGTCTCATAAGTATATGTTTCCATTCCATTCCTTGTAGGGTTGGTTACGATGGAAGAACTATTCTTTCCATAACCGTTTCTGATCGCTCTCATCTCATATATCGATCTTCTATAATACACACACATATATATATATATATATATATATATATATATAACACAAACAAACATAAAAATACGATGAATAATCCATTTTCTTCTTCCTCTTCGTCATCTTGTTGTTTCTGTACATGTTCTTCTAATTCCGACAAGACCGCCAGCACCATGCCGGTCACCTCTTCCAACACCACCAACCCATGTGGTGGTGTTGCAACCAGACGGCGACATCCCGACAGCGTCGTCGACGTGGAGAAGCAGGAGGAGCGCGTCGGCGCCGGACACTTGTACGTCGAGCCCACCAGAATCAACAGCGTCTGGTTCTGCGGCCGCAACTTCTCTTGGAGGTCCAAGCCCTCCTTGCTCAGGAAGGCTACTTTCTTGCTCCTCCTTATGTTGTTCACGTTTGTGGTTTTCGGCGGCGGACGTGGTGGTGCTAGTGATCGGACTAATTACCCCGACAACTACGACCGCTTGCCGGCGGTGGTGGTCATGGAGGAGGAGTTGCATCTGCATGGGGAGGTGCAACATCAAAAGTACAAAACCTTGCAAGTACGTATATACGCTTTTGTTTAATTTTGTGTCCAGGACCAGAATAGTAAGTAAAATCTTTGGTTAATTAATACGTACATGTGATCGATCGATATCCTTAATTTTAACAGAAGGTTAATAAATAATTAATTTGATAGATTCCTCGATTCTTACCCGAAAGAAAGAACGTAAGCTACGACCACTGCATCAGTAATTCCAAAAGAAGCCGCACAAAGGAGACTCAGGAGAGGGCCACAGATGGTTACATTATGGTTCGTGCCAATGGTGGACTCAACCAGATGAGAACTGGGGTACGCATACATATACATATATATATACATACATATTTGCATGCACCAACCCATCGATTTAATTATCAACCTAGCTCGACCAATTAATTAACATATATAATATATATATATTATTGAAATTAGTATACTCTTGCAGATATGTGACATGGTCGCGATCGCGAAGCTGATGAACGCAACACTTGTTCTTCCATCCCTCGACCACACTTCCTTCTGGACAGATCCAAGGTACGTACGTAATTAACATTTCATATTGTTAATCTGGTAGACAATTAATTAACACGACATTGATTTTCTGAAAACAAAAACATGTGTTAATTAATTGAACGTGATGACAAAATTGCAGTGAATTTAAGGACATATTCGATGGGCGCCACTTTATCGATATGCTAAAGGATGATGTCCATATAGTGGAGTCCCTACCACCTCAGGAGTATGCATCCATTAAACCCCTGAAGAAGGCGCCGGTTTCCTGGTCCAAGGTATAGTTAGTTAGTATTAATTCAATCAATTAAAATTATGTATATATATATATATATATTGATGGGTAATAATATGAAGTGAATGTACGTACCGTACAGAGTGGGTACTACAAGAAAGACATGAAGAAATTGTTGAAGAAGCAGAAGGTGATCCAGTTCACCCACTCAGATTCTAGACTGGCCAACAACGGCATCCCACCTTCGTACCAACGTCTGAGGTGCTTTACCAACTACAAGGCCCTGCGGTTCGCAGAGAGCATCGACACGCTGGGAAGGAAGCTTATCGAGAGGCTTAGGGAACTAGGAGGTCCGTACGTTGCTGTGCATCTGAGGTACGAGAAGGACATGCTTGCGTTTACAGGATGCAGTCACAACCTGACAGCATTGGAGGAGGAGGAACTCAGAGACATGCGCTACAACGTGGCTCACTGGAAGTACAAGGACATCGTCGACGGAGAAGAAAAGAGAAAACAAGGTATGTGTCCGATGACGCCTCGAGAAGCTGCCTTGTTCCTCAAGGCCATGGGATTCTCCTCTGAACTCAACATCTACATTGCCGCCGGAGATATCTACGGTGGATTAATGATGAAGGCTTTTATAGCTGAATTTCCAAACATCCACACACACAACACCCTCCTCACACCACAAGAACTAGACACGATCCGAAAGTACAACAACCGACTAGCGGCAGTCGACTATATGGTAGCCTTGGAAAGTGATGTGTTTATGTACACTTACGATGGGAACATGGCCAAGGCTGTACAAGGGCATCGGATGTTCCAAGGATTAAGCCCCACCATCAATCCCAACAAGGAGAAATTTGTGGAGTTGGTGGATAAGCTTGACGGTGGTGAGCTGAGATGGGAGGAGTTTGAAGCAGAGGTAAGGGATTCCCACCCACAACATAGACTTGGCACTCCACACAACAGGAAACCTGGATTACTTCCCAAACTCGAGGACAACTTCTACGCCAATCCTTTCCCTGACTGCTTCTGTTAATAATTACCTTCCACTTCTTTTCTTTTCTTTTCAAAGCTTATCTTATACTTAATTGTCTTTTTTTTTTATAGAATGGAATATGTGTGTATCAATTACATGCAATTCAATTCAAATTTAGAAAACATCTTTCAAACTAATATTGTGACCAGGGTATGTGTATTTACTTAATTCAGCATATCAAAACCAATGCCACGGTGACTTATTACTTGATCATGGAAGGGAAATATAACAAATAAAAAAGAAAGAAAAGGCAAAAGGATTAAGCCACGTTGGTTGGGCTTTTTATTACTGATAATAACAAATTTACACTCCTAAATCTAGAATCATGTAAGCAAGTAGAAATTAAGACCATGAAATATCTAATAAAACATAATCATGCACAATTGCCAGGCCGGGTTAAAAATGAGTTTTATATTTATTTTATCTAACCAATAAAATTTCACCCTAACACACACAAGTGTAGACCCCAACCCACCATTACTGGACCAACCCATCTAGAGCCCAGCCCAGCCCAGCCCAGCCCAATTTAGGTTCTTGTCCATAATCGGGTCGAAGAAACCGAGTAATGAACGATCCAAGAAAGAAGGAACGAAGTTAGCCAGCCTAGGGTTTGGGTCTCATCATCTGGAGTGGACCTCCTCCTCCACCACCACCGTCTCCTCCTCCTCCTCCACCACCGTCTCCTCCTCCTCCTGGTCGGTCTTCAGTCTCCACACCAAACCCTAAATCCATACTCGTTTGTTCACGCGCATTTCGACCTCCTTCCAGTTCCACATCAAATTTACATCTTGTTTTCGTTTGTTACGTCTCTTTCTTGATCGCCGATTCCTCATCTTCTGTTTTTTTTTCTCTTCCTAACCTTACTTGCATGTTGTGATTCAAGATTTTAATGTTCCAGCCCTCAATTTGATTGTAATAGGTTATTATAACTAATTTGATAGGTTGGGTTGAGTTGGGTAAACCTGCTAATAATTCAACTAATTCAAATTCGGGTAGGCAGAACCTCTTGCATAAACCCTACCCAACCCAGATCGATTTGTCAAGCTTACCACAACCACATGCTGCTTATGGTGCCCAAAGTACACTGATATGTAAATCTTCGAGGTCACAACCCTTTCTACTCCCCATCTATCTCTTGATATTATGATCCCTCCACTTCTTTTTTAATTGGGTAAAATTCTAGATTGTTCACGTCGGTAAAAACCACAAATTATGCAGTGAGAGTTAATAGTTTACCAGAGTATAACATTGCCATTGTCCAATTAACTACGAAATTATACCTTGAGTGAAGTTTATGAAATGCCTACCACACTTCTCTGACCAACTCTTTTGCCTATCTCAGAGAGGAAATATACAGCACTTCCATTTACTTATATCGGGTTTTCTTTCTTTTTATGATCATTTTTTGTTTTGTTTTGAGTTCGCCTTCTTTTCCTTAGGCGTGGTACATGTAACAGCTGCTAATTTTGAACTGCAAACTTAATGGGGGTATTCCTTTCTTTGTAGGTTGGGTTATACTGACTGTTTGAAATCATGGGGTTTGATAATGAGTGCATATTGAACATACAATCTCTTCCTGGTGAATATTTCTGCCCAGTTTGTCGCACACTGGTATACCCTAGTGAAGCCTTACAGGCACAGTGCACACACCTGTATTGTAAACCCTGCTTGGCTTATGTTGTTGCAACAACTCGGGCTTGCCCATATGATGGGTACCTCGTGACAGAAGCAGACTCCAAGGTTCCTTTTTCTCTTTTGTTTGACACAATTACTTACAATCAGACTTTTTGTAGTTGTTTACATGCAGTGATTTGATTTTCAGCCTCTGGTTGAATCAAACAAGTCGATTGCTGATGGCATCAACAATATACAAGTGCACTGTCTTTATCACAGAAGTGGCTGTTCATGGCAAGGCATGTTCTCAGAATGCATTACCCATTGTGCTGAATGTGGTTTTGGTAATTCCCCAGTAGTGTGCAACCGATGTGGAACACAGATCATACATCGTCAAGTGCAGGAACATGCACAAATCTGCCCTGTAAGCTTCAAGATTTTAAAACAACTGTTTTCAATGCTTCTACACTTCCATTATTCAAGGCTTCGAGCAATTTCTGATTTTACACCTGTCAATATTGTTTATAGGGTGTCCAACCTCAGGCACAGCAGGTGGAGGGAACTTCGGCTCTGACGTCTGCTGGACAAAACCAGAGTGCTCCTCAAGCAGTGGCACATGCTTCTCAAGTTTCCTCTTCGCAGAGTGCAGCAGCAACAACTGCTGTTGCTGCTGGGACCTCGTCATCTGTTCTTATTACTGGAGTTTCTGCTGCTATATCTTCTGCAACTCAAACAACTAGTTCTGGTCAAACTCAACCCCAAAACAGTGGTCTTGCACAGGCCACCCCAACTCCTGAACAGTGGTATCAGCAGCAGCAGTACCAACAATATTATCAACAATATCCTGGTTATGATCCCTATCAGCAGCATTATGAGCAATCTGGCCAGTATCAACAACAAGCTCAGTTACAGTATCCACAACCTTACGTGCAGTCTAATTCACAGCAAGCGGTTCAAGGGCAGCAGCCTTTACCATACATACAGCCTCAGCCCCAGGCACTTCCTGTCTCCCAGACCCATTCACACCCCCAAATTCCTCCCGTTGCTCAGAGTCATTCCCAGTCGCAGGGCCAACAACCAGTACATCCACAAACTCTTCCTCAATCTCAACTTCATGGGCATCCGCAAACCCAAATGCATGGTCCTGTACCACAACTGCAGGCAACACTCAACCCTCAGCAGCAGTTGCCTCATATTCAAATGCAACCTCAGAGCCACACTGCTCCACCAACTGGGCTTCCTCAATCCCAGCCATTACATCCTCCTACTCAGGGCACTCAGATCCAAGCCCCTTCACACCCTCCGTTTCAACACACATCAACACCACAAAGTACACAATCTCATGTCCCACTGACACAACCACAGTCACAGTCACATACCCAAGCATATCCTCAGCAACCTCCTCAACAGGAACCACATTCCCATCCTCATCAAATTCCTCCTCAATCTCATCCCCAACATCCTCCTGCACATGCTGTATCAGGTCACCAGTCCTATCCTCAACCCCAAGGGCAACAGCAATTTCCTCCTAGTGCTGCACAGCAGCACCCGGTGCACTATCCTCAGCAACAAGGACTTCCATATCAACAACCTCAACTTAATGTCCAGATGCATAATCAATTTCCTCACCAGCAACCTCCTCAAATGCGGCCAGCACAGTCCCAAGTTCCAATGCAAGCACAAATGGGTATGCGTCCACCTCATCCCCATCAGCCTCCGGTCCAGCTGCAAATGCACCATCATCCAGGCTGGTCCCACAATCCCTCGGCCCAAGTGCAGTCACAACAATCTGTAAGGCCTCAAGTTCTGCCATATTCACAGCAAGTTCCAGCTGTTGGACAAACTAGGCTCCAACAAGCACCGCCATTTCTCCAGGCTACTGTGTCGTCTCATTCCTCTTCTGGTCAACATGTTGGTTTGGCACCGCAAGCAGCTTTACAGCCATCTGGGGGCAACAGTTCTTCTACGTTGGTGGCTCCTGGTAATATTGAAAATGCTTTTGATGGTAGGAAAAATGAGTATGCAACCAATAAAACAGAGCAAGCAGCTGCCGCAGACGTTGATGGAACCTCTGCTTCTAAGATACAAAAACAAGAAGATGCTAAGCATGGAGAAGAAAAATCTGCTATTGTAGCTGAGGATAATAGTACACAACCTTCTGACGTTGAGACTGTTCCAGAATCTTCTTTTGATGGCAAAGAGAATAAAGAGGGGATACCCACTTGGTCGAACTCGAACTACAAAGAGGAGACCAATGGTTCAATGGAATTCGCTCGATCTAAAAAACATCAACTAGATGACAATCTGGCGTCCAAAGTTATTAATGGTGAAAAAGAAAGTGAAAAATCAATTCATGGATTTGGTGTGGAAGAACAGAAAATGCTAAAAAGTCCCCATCAAGGCACGACTCAATGTGATGGTCGGAGTTTTGACATACAATCTAAAATCTCCGGAACTCCTTCACAATCGCGTCCACCCCCTAGTGACTTGCCAAACATTCCTTATGGGTTACAAAATACGCAAGGCAATGTTTCACTTAGAGCCCCTGCTCCTGACGTGATGATGCCTCAGCAAATGCCTCATGGCCCTTCCTTTGGTTCCAACTTTCCAAGGCCTCCGGTTCAAAGTTTCCCACAAGGCTTGCCTCACCAGGGACCAGGACAGCCGATGTCTGTGCCTGATCCTTTTCATCAACCCAGTAGACAACCACTGGGTGCTTTCCCTGCTGTGGCTGGTACACCGTCTCTTGGAGGAGCTCTCGGGCCTGCTGGCCCTGGGATGGCTGCACAGATGCATGCTAAGGGTCAGAATCACCCACTTAATGCTGAAAGCAAGATGCCTTATGCGGATTCAGTGTCTGGACGTCCTTCGGGGGGTCCGCCTGCAGGTTCATTTGACACTTCTACAGCAATGCTTCATAGAGGACATGGCACTGATGGACAGAGATACCAACCAGGCCATCCTGATCTAGGTGACCGTGGGCATTTTCATGATAGGTCACCTGGCTTCTACTATGCTAGACCTCATGGGCCTCGTCCGTCCTGGCCTTTGGAGAGAGGACCTCTAGATCAACAACCTGGAGCACAGCATAACATGTCGATAAATGGACCCCCTGGGAATACTGTGGAACCGTCGTTTCATGGTTCAGCTGATGAAAGATTTAGGCTGTTGCCTGATGAGAGGTTCCGGCATCCTACTGGTGAGAGGTTCAGGAAGGAGTTTGAAGATGACCTGAAACAATTTCCCAGACCAACTAGTTTGGATAGAGAAGCTGTTCCCAAATTTGACAATCACTTCCCATCAGCTAGGATTCATGAGAGAGGTTCACATAACTTGGGTCCTGATTCTGGATATAGGTCCTTTGAAAGGCCATTTGATGGCAATGCTGGAGCAATTCCATCTAGAAAATTGCCACCTTTTCCATCTGATGCACCCCATGCAGACAGCCTTAGTGGTTCATATTTCCACTCATTAGATGCTGGAGAAAGACAAAGGTTCTATGATAACTTTGCTAGAAATGAATTTGATCATCCAAACTTCAACAGACCCTCTGATTATGGGCCCCATCGCATGGATGGCCGTTCTTTTAGAAGCTCAGGACAAGACTTTGCCAATATTTCTTCAAGTAGATTTGGCCCAGGTGGAATGTTGCATAATGATGAATATCATGAAAGAGATTTGCGTGGAATGGGGGAACATTCCCGACTGTTTGGCCATCCTTCTGAGCCACATGGCAATATATTTCATGGCGATAGATTTCCCAACTTGTCTCCACCTTCTGGGGTCTCAAGCCATTTTCGCAGAAATGAGTTCAGCGCTTCTGGGAATATGCTTGATTTTCCAGGGTCACGTGTGCCTGGTGTAGGTCCAGGGGGATTCAGTCATTTGCGCCATGGGGAACCCGGATATAGTAGCAACTATTCACCACACGGAGTAAGCTCTGTTTCTATTATCTGAAGAATCTCATACTATTTTACTTCATCTACGTTTATTATTTGTGCATCTTTGCTTTCAGGGTTCACTTCATGGTGATCCATTTGACCACTCAAGGAAGAGGAAGCATGGTAGTGTCGGCTGGTGTCGTATATGCAAGATTGATTGTGAAACCGTTGAGGGTCTGGATCTGCATTCCCAAACAAGGGAACATCAAAAAATGGCCATGGATATAGTTTTAAGTATCAAGCAGAACAATGCAAAGAAGAAAAAGCTGTAAGTTGTTTGTGAAGGTGCCTTACTGCCTTGTGTTTGTTCATTGTCCGGGAACTGTGTGAATCTATGTGTTAGTATTTTTCCATTTGCTATGAAAGTTGAAAAGAATAAGTTTTGCATTTTCTTCTGTTAGAACTATGGAAGGCAACATGTCACTTGATGAAGCAAGCAAAGTGAAGAAGACCAGCACTGAAACCCGCAAGAATAAGCATTAGGGCGTCTCCCATGACCATTGATTGGCTGATATAGGTGGCTATTGGTTATTCGTTAGTATTTTTTTGGTTAAATATCATGTAGAAGAAGTGTTATGAAATTACCTTGTGTGTGACATCTTTCACATATGTGGTTTATTTGGCTTGTTTTGTTTTTCAGGTTGAAGTGTTTCGTGGAGTTTGGTTTTGGGGCTGATAATTCACTTAAGTTACTGTACCAGATGATCGTGAGTTCTTAAGCTTGCGACCAGCTATTCAGATCTACCTTTTGTTTTTTGGTGTTTTAGCAGATGTTATTTTGCCTGCTATTTTTGTTTAAATTGGAACTTAAGGTTGATGCTTGACTATCGTGCCTACTATTTCATCTAATTTGCACTCACTGCACTTCAAAATTTAAGTTCTATTGAAGAATTAAGATGCTATTATAATCTTTTGTTGTCTGTGTTTTTCATAGTGGATGAGCACCAGATTTGTTCATCCTGCTATTTCCCTTAAGAAAGTTATTCAGTTATTTCAACTTTTAAGATGTTCATGAATATATTAAGATTGCTTATGTAAATATTTGAAAAACTTTTATTACAGCTTGACATTATTTTTCTCAAATACATATTAAAACCCAAATCTTAGATAGAAGCAACTTTAACTATGACAAATCCTATCTTTATTGCTGTTGTTGGTTTGTAGTTTTGTACACCTCGAAGTTCCTTCACAAATTTTGGGCATGATATCGATAAAATAAAAATTTAGGCATGACAAAAAGTCTTGTTTAGTGTAGTAAAGCTCAGCTAGGCAAGATAATGTGGTTGCCTTTAACTTGCTCAATTGAGATTTTCTCCCTATTCCTCTAGAAGTTACTGGAAAATACATGATAGGAAGTAGTTCAGCACAGAAAGGGACAGCTATTCAGTGGGTTTTTTACATCCTTTGTTGAGTGGCATATCTAAGCCTGTTTTCCAGTTTTATGTTTTAAAAAATTGGGAAAGCCCCTTCCACTTTCTCACTTATGACAGTTCTGGTAACTATACTTCTATGGCTGTATTGGTTTCTGTGTTTGGCTATACCATTAGCAATGTTATGTTGATTTGATGCACGGTATTTGATTCGTTGTAGTATGTTTATGTCTGAGGGTTTATAGGGATTTAGTGTTTCAGACTTTGTTGGTCAAGTAACAATTGCTTGGTGGATGGGTCAAATAATATTTGTTCTGAATAAGTTGATGTCTTATACGGATTACTAAGGAAGTCTTAGTTGTCATTATTTTCTTCTATTTTCTTACTATTACTCCTAGGTCTGGTGGAGTAGTTTTTACTCAATGATTTCACAGAGTTAATGAGGGCATTCTTTTGGGGGTTTCCATTCTCTAGGTACCTCACTTTTGTTTTTAATATAGCCAATAGAATAATTTAAATTACCAACAAATGTGTACTTTTAGGTGTTCTATGCTTCACTTCTAAATTTCCAAGAAGCAAACGTCTTGACCTTTGGCAAACATCTTGACCTTGGCATCCTTGTGATAATTTTGTTACAGTCTTACAAACGGAAGCCTAATGATAATAGCGCACTTGATAGCATTAGCTTTCTAGAAGTCAATAACAAGACATCGTGCTTAGCTTTCTAGGATTTAATAAAGTTACAAACAGAATGTGAGTTTTTGTAGTTAGTACTGGAAAGAGTTTGCTGCCTCATCTGCATATTTGATCCCCTCCATGTTGTTTCTTCGTGGTTCGGAATTTTTTAGTGTTTATAGTCCACCATTGGGAAAATCCTAGGTCATGCAGTGAAAGGTTGAATGCCCAATCTTCTATTTCTCAATCCGCAGAGTTCGCCTTTTTGTGCTATTATGTTGCCAATTTTTCCCCTACTTGTTCCTTGAAATTATGTGTATTGGTTAAATATTCTACTGTAGCAGTAAAAATGAATAAATAAATAAATACGTTTATGGAGCTGCATTCTTCTTGTTTAGTAAATTTCATACAAATACTCTTCTGTTTCAGTTGGTACACTGGTAGTTTGGAGCAAGTGTTGATCAGAGACCTAAAATTAAATTTCCTCATTCACTAATGAAACCAAGAAGGATTATATGAGCAGGTAACTTGGTATAGATGTTAGTGAATTGATTATTTGAACAATGCCTTCTTTATTTGTTTTAACTTTAATCTCTTTGGTAAGTTTGATATATTGTTTTCTGGTATGGTATTAGTTGTTTGTTAATTTATTTGATAAGCTGGCGATTTAGTAAAGCATTCGCTGAAGTAAGTTTTTGGGGTTGGTGTCCAAAAGTGCCATTTTTTATTTTTATTTTGCTGATCGTCCAATAATATTTTTGGATCAATATCAAAGTGCATGTAGGCTTTGGTTTTAATTGCTGTTGGACATAGCTTCAATATCAAAGTGCATTCGCAATTAGCTTTATATATCAATGTCCTTAAGGACATAGCTGTTTTAGTTGCTGTGGTGGTATTACATTTACCATGATTTATAGGATATAAATGATATAAAAAATATTTGATCAAAATACTTCCTTAATGATGCAAATGACGAAGGAAGATGGTATAAAACATGCATATTGCGAATGGCATGATAACTAGTCTTTGGAGGGTGGAGTGGGACATGCTAACTGCGATCGATATATAAAGCTAATTGCAGGTGTTTGAGAGTTGACATTAGCTGCATAGCTAAATGACTAGTCCTGATTCCTGAGATTATAGAACACCTACTTGCAATGAAAGTTTATTCTTAATGAACAGTAAATATGAAAAAAATTAGTTTCTTTTTTTATCTTGACGTTTGCAGGAAATGCGTATGTAGTTCCTGTTCTTTTGAGAAGAAAGTGGAGTGAGCATGAATAAATAGCAACACTTGAGGGGTTAGGAAAGTTAATAGGATTCTTGGTGAAAACGTGCGACTGAAGAATCGAAGCTGTGCAAGGAAACCTCTTCTGGAGTAGTTGAATAGGTGATAGCTAGTTCATATCAATTAGTGACTGTTACAGTATTTAGCAGAATAAACATTTTTCCTTCTCCATAGAAACTGACTTACTGCTAACATATAATTTTATCAAGGAACCACCACAACAAAGCAAATGTAGTAGAGGAGGGGAGGTATGAGCTTAAGAAGCATGTAATTTAAAAATAGGAGCATCCCACCTTCCCTGTCATGTGCGGATATGCTGCACGGTGGTTTTCTATGTCACTCTTACCCAACTGGCAACTTAGTTACCTTCAATCAATCAATTGTGTTGTGAAAACCTAATTAGAAAAATAGAATTTTTGTCCCATAGCTGTTTTGCCTTGGAGTCAGTATATCAAATATAAGTTAGTAACAATGAAAAGTTTGACTTTCATATGGAGATGATTAAAACCAAGTATCGGAACATGTATCTCACGATATTTTGATAGTTGAGATTAATATTGACATACTGATAAAAAACTTACATGTTGAATCTTAGTAGATTTTCTTGTCTATCAGTCATAATGATTTGAGTAGTTTTGTATGTTTAAACATACTAGTTGGGGTTTTTGAACATACTACACTGTTTTTAATAAAAGAATGTTAACTTACCTTGATTCCTTTTCCGGTTAACCTTTTGGCATGTCCATGAAAAGGCCAAGTTAGTGTGTCTTTTTATTCTTTTCCATTTTCTTTGGCACCTTTTTTCCATAAAGATCGATTTCTTGATGGTTTTTTTTTAAAGTTTCTCCGTTCTACATGCTTCATACTTTCAGGCTACCTTTAGGGCAAATTGAAGCATCCATAAAGTTGCATTTCACCAATGAATTTGGTCAGTTGTATTGCAAAACTAATTTTGGCCTTTTTTTCTGTATGTTTTGAAATGTGATTTACTCGTCCATTTATTTTGTTCTATTTTTTAACTTTTGCTTGCTTTTGTGATCCTGGCTTGAAATGTAAGACTGCTGATTTTCCAAGAAATAAAAAAAAGCAATTGCTTACAAGGTTAATGAGTTAGTGAGGTGGTTAGTAGTTCTCATCAAGCATGAACAAACTATCTTCAACTCTGCCTTGGTGTGTTAGCCTCGTGCTTTCTAAGCAATTTTGGATTTTGAGTCAGTTAGTATTTGATTTTATTTCTGAACATTTGATTTCTAACTTCTAAGCCATCCTGGTTTAAACCGATAGAAATATAAGACCCCTAGTTCCAAGAAATAAGAAAGAAACTGCTTAGAAGGTAATTGAGTTGGGGAGCCAGTTAGTAATTCAAGTGAAGCATTAGCAACTATCTTCAACTCTGCCTTGGTATCTTAGTTTTGTGCTTTCTAAGACAACAGGGACATGAAGATTTACAACTGAAATGTTTTACATAGGGTGTTATTGATATTAGATCTAATATGGAGACTGAGTACTAACAAATATGTTGTCTGGAGATTTAAAAGAGTTTAGGGTATGGAGAATACTTGGTTGTACCAACTGGTTTTATGAAAAGTGGCAAAAATCTCCAAATAAAAGTTGCATTTCCTTGTTGATTGTGCACAGATTATCGTATGCATGTATGACCCATTTAAGGGTAAAACCGAATCACACGACAATTTCAAAGGTAGTTTTCTATGTTGAAACATGCTAACTGAATGTTTTGTTATGCCTTAAGATATTTTACGATCAGGAATAGCAATTGATTTGTTATTATGATCTAGATGATTTTTGAATAATTTGTTTTGATTAGTTATGTATAGAAACAAATTAGCTCCGGTCTTACTGTTGAAATAGCTGAGCCAAAACCTTTTTGGCGCTGTAATTATTTTGACCGGTCCATCCTTTGGTTCGAGCTGCACCAAACCCTTGGTTCCTGTTAATATTCCTTTCGGACCATTTTTATAACATTGTCTTCAGTAGATTGGCAAGGTAGCCAAGGCTGGCCATTCCTAGATAAGAGCAGCTAGACGGTATGAAGAACTTGTGGCACATATTGTGACCAGATTGGCAGGGTAGCCAAGACTAGCCATTTCTAGACAAGAACAGCTAAACGAAACAAAGAAGTTTGGTTCTGTTTGGTTCAGGTCCATATACAGTGGCCATATTGGTTGCTATTTTCTTGTAGTCAATATAGATGAAGATTTTTCAAAGAAAAGGAAAATAAACAAAATATGTGTTTTGTTGGGAAACGTTGGTGATAGTGCGTGTTAAAAATTGTGTGAGCAGTAGTTTTTGCTTGCTTCCTTGCCGATAACACAGACGAGTTTGTAATCCAGTTCTGATATCTGGAATTCTGGTATAAGGATGAACTTGAATTCTGGTATAGTGATATCAGGCAATCTAGGTAGAGCTGGCGTTCTGTTGTTTGACGAGTAGATGGAATTTACAAACAAAATGTAAACGTATGCCTCTGGAGTCTGGTGGACTCTTTTCATGTTTTTGTTGGAAACACAAAACAATGTTTCTGGTGTACTCTAATAGTATTATTTCTTGATATAGGAGCTTGATATTTTTGATCTATTATACACAAACTGTCATTAATATTCTCTACCGTCTTGGCACGGTTCGTCAACATTCTAAGTCAAGGAATCCTCATAGACTTGTTTGGGTTTATGTCCTCCAAGATTTGATTCAATGTTCGTTTTAATGTTTTGAGTTTGTTTTGCTGTGTTAGCCTGTTGTAGTATTGGCAGCTATGAAGCGTACGTACTTTGTCCCATCTAGTGAAGATCATCTGAGGGCAAGAAAGCTGTGTTACTGTCTCCGTGTTCTTTCAGGCATGCCTTTGATAGGAAGGTTGTTTACCGGGATGCTCTCGTAATATCATGTAGTTGTGCTGGTGTTGTGTTCCATCCACGGAAGATTTGTTAACTTCGGCTTGTTATGTATGGGTTACAATTACCGATAAAAAAAAGATGTAAAGGTTACGATTATGATATTATGTTCCCCTTTTATTAGATGTCTGTTTGTGATTAATAAATAGACTACAAGTCCATACGTCATTGCTTTGGAATGTAGGATAAATTGCCCTCTCAATTTCCTTAAGTTCTAAGAGATCCGTTGTTTCCTACTTCTTGTGACAAAAAAAGAAAAAAAAAGAAAAGAAAAGAAAAAAAACATAGCTTGGTAACTGATGCTTACACAATGACGTGAGTTCGTTGCTCTAAAATATTTGTTTTTGCGACCACCAGCAGATTTGGTCATTTGAAAAAAATTAATGTTTGAGAGGTGGTGGTGAGCAATAAATACTAGGCTAGGCAGCAAGTTATTTCTCCAACCCCTCCACCTCTTCCGGACTCCCAATGAAGATGGGAACCCTCTCGTGTATCTACAAACCAAGTAATGTAATAAAAACTCAGCAAGGGTAGTAAAAGTACTTAATTACTAATCAAACATATATGATTCTCATCGAACCTCGTGAGGTTCTTGTATGTCCAAGATTCTCCGGTAATCATCAGATTCTTTGACCTCCTGCTTGCTCGACGATAAAGCTCATAGGTGAGCATTCATAGAGCAGCCTAAGCTTCCCCTTCTTGCTCATCTTGTTGAGTGGATTCCCGTAGATACCAACAACGTCCGGTGTACCTGAATGAGTAAGGCATTTTTGTCCGGGATCCTTGAGACGGTCGACATATTGTCTTGAGTTTTTGGAGATGAAGAGGTTTGACGGGAATGTTGCTGTGGAAGAAGCCATCCTCTCCTCTATGCCACTCCTTCCTTCCTATCCTATAATATTCCTAGCTTATCTTATAATGAAGGTGTGTGTAGAGGTAAGCAAATTAATTTTTCATGTGGGGGGGGGGGGGGGGGACCTCACATTTCTAACACTTTATTTATCTGCTTCTTTGCCTTGATTTTTGAAGAGTGGACGTACGTGGGTGTTTGTTAGGAAGGAGGCCTTTCACCACATAGGCTTGGCTTCACTATAAGAGGAATCGATTTCTTATGTTTTGCGTTAATTAAGCACTTCACAATCACGAGTCCAAAAATGTTATAATATACAATATGACGGGCAGACTTGTAGTCAGCACCTTCAGAAATTAGAGGTTAGGATGAAGTCCTTAGCTTATTAGATGATGAATGTGGTTCTGGAAACCATCTCACTGACTCTATTTTATTTCTTGGCACGTACGGATAACCTGAATGCTGTCATCAGCAGGGTTCACCCTTAGTGATTTCTGAATCTCAGTCATATCTCAATCAGACTTTCATACAATCAGATTTTCTCATAATATTTTACATATATATATTTCTTCAATACAATGCAATTGAATGGAACTTTAATTTAACTCATAAACTATTGTGAAGAGCTTGTGTAAGCATAAGAGTTGGCATCACATCTCCTTCCTCTTCCTTATTGCTATTATACATGGATGGGTCCTTATCTTCTTCTGTTCGGCACATGTAGAAGTAGATGTGAGGAGTATGCAATTTCAATGTAGTTATGACGTTGATATACATCATATTAATAATATCCTTCACACGGAAGGAGCAGATGCAACTGACATATCATTGAGCTCCATTGAACTTGCCGGAGTCATTGCCTCACCGGAGCTCATCAACTCTACCATGGAGCGGCGGGGGTTCTCTCGATTGGCATTGCAAAGATCAGGTAGATTTACACCTGCTCACAGTATATACGACCATTCTTTAGTTTGGATATTGACTGATAAGGTTTGGAGTCTCTTTTAATTTGTTCATGTTTTAATTAAATTAGTAGGTACGTACCTTCACCGGCAGAGAGGTTGATGTAAAGGTCGACGATGTTGGGGCAGTTGTTCTGGCAAGCTGGCGAGCATAACTTACTGATGAATTGAGGGTCAAGCAAAGTGTCGGAAGATATGCCCACATTTGTGCGGTCGAGCCCACATGCCTCCACGCACTCGTCTTTCTCAACCCAATTTGACATCTTGTCTGTTGTGACCACCTTCGACGTTGTGCACTGGTGTTGTGTTCCTCCATTTTCTCCAGGTGAGCTCTCCAAAATGCACCTCTTTCCCTCATAAGATATCGAAAAAGAACATATGCTTTCGGGCAACTCCTCACAAATAATCATTGCTACAACATCATCATCATCATGTTGTTACATTGATTAATCACATTATACATACATACATACATACATACATACGAGGTATATTGATTAATAACTTACGTACGTAGCATGATCAAAGTCATACCTGAAGAGGATGAGAGGAGAAGGCAAAGGGAAAGGAGGAGGAACACAAAGGTGGCCATTTCCTTAATTTCCTTTTGTTTTGGCTCCGATAGATGTTCTTGGGCTAATTATGGTTTGAGGTTGGCATATTTATAAGGGACAGACGTGTTATTCTTAGAATAGAAGGTAACAATTAGCAGCAGCGGAAGGGATGTTGGACGGTTGGTGCAATTCCATCCATTGTTATGTTATGTTAAACTGTTTGTTATCTCCAGCTAGCTAGCGGACGGCATGGGGATTTCTTAGCTCGCTAATCACGTTGGGTTCAACTCTAACTTGGTTTGTTTTTTAAGTCGTTACATGTCTTTCTTAATTAACTGCCTCGTGTTATTTAAGGCCAGGGATGTTTCTAGAAATTCAGAAACCTTACCTTACTGCATCCGAAGATCGCTTAGAAGTTGAGAATATGTGTTGTTGCGTGTATGTAATTTGCATTTGGTAGGTAGTCTACATTTTGTATTAATGTGAGATGAAGGTTAGTAAAGTTCAATATGGTGGAAAGCAGGTTATCATTAGTTGTGATGTCTTCTTCTGAGGCCTGAGCTGAACAAGTTAGAAAGCAATGCTGTCTGAATCTGATATGTCAATTAGGCGACTCGAAATCGAATTAACTAAAGTGATGTATAATAAATATTTGGTTTTGTAGCTAACTGGACACATCCTATTTCTATGGGCTCATTTTAAAGCCCACACACTGTACTTATTATTAGAAATAGTAATAAAAATAGGAAGTGTGTTAAGTATTTGATTGAAAGCATGCAGCTAGTCATGTAAACGGGTCGGGTCAGGGCGGGTTTCGAACCCACCGCTACCCGACCCGTCTAAGGTAGGCGGGTTGTCGGGTTGGGTGAATTTTTTAAACCGCTAACCGACCCGGCTAAGATCGGGTAAACGGGTTACACGAGTGTGGCGGGTCGGGTAAACGGGTTATGCGGGACGAGTAGATGGATAAATGGATTTTTTATATGTTTTTTTTCTTCTGCATAACACTATAAATTAAAAACATGACACATTAGCACCTTAAAAACATTACCAATGTGATGAACACCATAAAATTATAAATAACTTCAACTTTAAAACACTATTAGTAAATTAGGGATTAGAGAATATGTATATGGTATATAAGTGTATATATATATATAATATTTATTATTTAATTTATTAAATTCTTAAGCAGGTAATCGGGTAAACATGGTGGGTAGAAAATACAACCGCTACCCGTCTCGTCTATTAGTCGGGTTGACAGGTATTCGGGTAGGCGGGTTGAATTTTTTACACCGCTACCCGAGTTAAGCATGTCGGGTTGATGAGTCAGGGCAGGTTTTACCCGTCCCATTTACAGCCCTACATGCAGCCACTCAAACCAACACCACGAGAAGATAAGAGTACAGTGGAGAGGGAGAGAAAGATAAGCCTCAAAACGCCAACCTCACATTCCCAACTCATAGATAGATTGATAGATAGATAGATCATGAGAATAAATAAAACGTCATTCATTCCAAAGACACCATTTCTTTCTAATACATGCATGAATCGACACACATCAAAGTAATTATCTGAGATTAAAGTTAAGATGGCGGGAAGAATTAGCAGCCTAATCTCAACCACCACCACCACCACAGTTGCTTCCTCGCCGCGCCTCCCTTTCCTCTCTCGCTCGGTCCATTCCTCCTCTCTCTTCTGCTCTTCCACCAACAACCGAAGCAAGAATGCTGCGGTGCGTGTGGTGGACACGACTAAGACAGCCGCAACGGAGGAGAAAAAGAAGAAGAAGGGGGGTTATGACGTAGAGACATTGACGGTGTGGCTGCTTAAGCAGGAGCAAGCTGGGGTGATCGACGCCGAGATGACCATTGTCCTCTACAGCATCTCTACTGCTTGCAAGCAGATCGCTTCCTTGGTTCAGAGGGCCAACATCTCCAACCTCACCGGAGTTCAAGGCGCCGTCAACGTCCAAGGGGAGGACCAAAAGAAGCTCGACGTCATCTCAAACGAGGTACCATATATATATGACGCTTAATTTTGATAAATAACTATAGTTAGCTAGTTAGTTAAGATTATATATGTAAATGGGAAGTACAGGTGTTTTCGAACTGCCTGAGGTCGAGCGGGAGAACGGGTATCATCGCGTCTGAGGAAGAAGATGTCCCAGTGGCGGTGGAGGAGAGCTACTCTGGCAATTACATAGTTGTTTTTGATCCCCTTGATGGCTCCTCTAACATCGATGCTGCCGTCTCCACTGGCTCCATCTTTGGAGTCTACACCCCCAACGATGAGTGCCTTGCCGACTTCGACGACGACGATAACACGGTAATTAATTTCATCATGTTAGTTAAATGCATGCTTGTATGCAATATTCTATTTCTATAGGACAGTAACATGCATGCAATATATATTTTGTGCAACGTACTGCAGCTTGATGCAGTTACACAAAAGTGTGTGGTGAACGTTTGCCAACCGGGGAACAACCTTCTGGCCTCAGGATACTGCATGTACTCCAGCTCCGTCATCTTTGTGCTCACCGTCGGCAAAGGTGTGTTTGTGTTCACTTTGGATCCGACGTATGGTGAGTTCGTATTGACGCAGGAGAATGTGAAGATACCAAAGTCGGGGAAGATTTACTCGTTCAACGAGGGTAACTATGAGCTGTGGGATGAGAAGCTGAAGAAGTACATGGATTCTCTGAAACAACCAGACCCCAAGCCCTACTCTGCTAGGTACATTGGCTCCTTGGTTGGGGACTTCCACCGCACACTCCTTTATGGTGGCATCTACGGCTACCCCCGCGATCACAAGAACAAAAACGGCAAGCTCCGCCTCCTCTACGAGTGCGCTCCCATGAGTTTCATCGTTGAGCAGGCCGGAGGGAAGGGCTCTGATGGTCACAATAGGATTCTCGACATCCAACCAACCGAGGTACTTCTTATCGATTCTGACCTCAACACCATAACTAATCAAACTAACTCAACTTGTTTTTACGTACGCACGCACGCAGATCCATCAGAGGGTACCTCTCTACATTGGGAGCGTTGAAGAAGTCGAGAAAGTGGAAAAGTACTTGGCTTAAGTTGCCGCTACCTTAACACCAAAAAATTGCTTAATTCTTCTTCTTCTTCTTCTTCTTCTTCACTCCATTTCCATTCACAAGGATTTTGTTTCGTCCTATAATATTAACTCTCACATAGAGAGTAAAAATTAATATGCTACGCGAGGAATCTATATATGGTTATGTTAGTCAATCTAGCTCTCAAGCACACACTATTTTCAAAAATTGGTTTGTTCTGTTTTCCTCTGTTGAAAAAGAACAAGGTTGAATGATTATACCTTGTTCTTTCATCTCGCACCTAAAATGTACGCCAGAATGAATTACTTGCATCTAACCAGAAAAGTAATGTGATATATGACACATGAAAGAGAATGAAAATATATATTAACACAAAATTATATATCAAACATTCATCTCAACGCAAGTAGGCATTAGAAGAAGGAAAAAAGAGAGGCTATGGAAGATACAAATAGACATTCCTATATGGGGAAACACAAAACCTGTGAATTTCAATTCTTGTTGTGATTAATTCTACCTTCCAGAATTGCCCCATCCTTCAAAGTTTCTTGAGCATCAGAGTCCATTCCAAGACTGAGCAAAGCCGCAGCCTGAAGGTAAAAGGCTACTGGCCACTCTGGGGAAAAAACTTGTGCTTGCATAGCATCTCCAAGAGCTTCTTGAAACATGCCGTTCATCAAATAACACAGGCATCTCCGAGCAAAAACGGTAGGAGAAGTTATTGTTCCACCATCAATAAACTACAATACACATGCATGGAACACAACAACCATTGTAACACAGCTGAAATGGTAAAAGAAATAGTTTTTGCAGGGAAAATATGATTTGGTATCACTGAGAAAATATCTGTAAACACAAAATTCATATGAACTATATCAACCATAAGATGTAATTAAGAAAGAAAAGTGTCACTTGGGTCATGGTAATAAGACTCTTAAATACTTTCAAGTAGGTCAACTTTGTAACCGAAGATGCGTGTGAACGTATTTAGCTACATAAACAGCTGGATTTCAGGATGAAGAGCCTGAACTTATATGAGCTAAGTTAGAAACTTAATCAAATGAATGAATAAAATGTCAGCATCTTCAGCCACATATTTGTTATGAAACTAATACAGAATTATGAGACTCTAAACTCAACAATTACCTGACTAAAGCTCTCAATTGCGATTGTGAAATCTTTTGCCCGGAAAGCATTATCAGCATGCTTCCTAATATCTAATGTGTCCTGCACTTGATTGGTCCAGAGCTGGAAAGAAAGCTGCAATAAAGTAATTAGTGATCAGGACTCACTGCACTTAAATTCAAACTATAAGAAAAATATCCTGCCAAATAAAAATAAAAATACTGGAAGTCAAAATGTGTAGGATACATGCAGTCCGAACATTTCCCATATGCTAGGATACAAAATTAGTTCTTCCGCTAATGATTCTCTAATATGGTAACGGAACACAAGAAATTATGCATGAAATCATGTTGGTGAGTCAGTTGTGACGATAAAATCACACATTCAAAACTGAAAACGTAGAAAGGGTGATGGGACACAAAGTATGCAGCTTACATCATTAGCAAATCCTTCATCATCTTTGTATCCAACATCCTCCAGTATTTCATGAATAGCAGTAAGATCCACTCTGGAACATGCTTCACCAAGAGGACCTAATGTTGGTTGAATCAAAGGTGGGTTTCCCTCAGCTATGCCCATCAATTCGTATGAAGGTATCTGCCGATCATAACATTAGGGAATCGAACAAAACTGAAGTTGTACTAATATAAGATTTGAATTGGTCATGGCACTACTCACTACTAGAAGTACTGGTTATTAGAATGGGAAGTGGGACAAACTCATATCTATCTATCTTTAGAAATAAAATAGGATAGTAGATAAACAGATAACCTCAGTGTCCTTATGAAGAGGTGTTAGAGCAACCATTAGTGATCTTGCATTTGGCCTCTCTCGAGCTTCGTAGTGTAAGCAGCGAGTGGCTAATTGAACTAGTTCTGCACCATCATCATCTGAAAAATGTCCTTCCAAACATGAGTCCATCAGTGTTTGGAAGTTCTTGCCACGTATCAGATCAAGTGCCTGTAAAATATATGGGTATTGATTGAAGGAAGGAGCAAGGCAAAACAGATGAAATAATGATGAGAAGAAGAAGACACATATATATATATATATATATATATATACATGACTTGGAGGTATATGTTTCCCACTGAGAAGATCAAGTAAAAGAGTGCCAAAACTGTAGACCACACTTTCAGGTGTGACGCGCCCTGCATGCCAATCAATTAAGACAGGAGGATCGCATCAATAATTCCTATATGATTTGTACGTGTTCATCGATCGATCATCTGCTGTAGCTCTTATTAGATAGATAACTGAATAAATAAATAAATACATACCTGTTCTCAAGTACTCTGGAGGTGTAAAAGCGAGATTGGTGCTGTAGCTCTTCCCATCTCTACTGTTCTTCATGAGACCGAAACATGAGAGCCTAGGATTGACATCCTGGAGATACTTGAAATTAATTAATTTAAGCAACCAAACCAAAAATCCAACAAAACACACACACACACACACACACATATATATATATATGAATAATATATAGCAACCTGATCGAAGAGGACTCGATAAGCATTGAGATCGTGATACAAGGTGCGTCCATTGTTACAACAATACTCCAGAGACTGTGCCAGATATAGAGCCACTCTTATCCTCATTTCCCATTTCATAGGCTGACTATCCCCTGTTTAGTTAGTTAGTTAAGGTAGAAATCCAATTAAGATAACATAACAATTAACAAGATGATCCATGCATGCATGCATCATATTAATTACAGTGGAAGAGGTGCTTGGCGAGGGTGTCGTGTGGCATGAACTCGGAAATGAGGAGCCTCTCGTTGGCCTCGGCACAGCACCCAATCAGATTGGCAAGCCGGTCGTCCCGGAGCTTGCCGACCACCCTGGCCTCCTCCTGGAACTGCCGTCCGTCAGGCCAAGCCGACTTGTTGAACCTCTTCACGGCAATCAGGCTGCCGTCGGGGAGGCTGCCCCTGTACACCACGTTCGGGGCCTTCTCCCCGTGCTCCGACACGATGTTGTCCGACGAGAACCCCGCCGTCGCGCTACGGAGCTCGTTGAAAGAGTAGTCTCGGAACGACGAAGACGACGACGAGTTGTTGCCTCCTCCGGTGGGTGGTGTGTCGTAGTGGGACTTGTTGTTGGATCGTGATCGGGAGGAAGACAACGACGACGACGACGACGGCGACTTTATCTTCCCCGTCGTCGACGCCGGCTGCTGCCACAGACACATCGAACACTTTCCTCCCATTTCTGTCTTTCCCACAGAAACAACAATGTATGTGGTGCTCAACCACAACAATAACACATGTTCTTGTCTTTGTCTTGTTGGCTTTCTGAATTCTGCTCTGTTCTACTCTGCTCTGCTCTCAAGGATGATGATGATGAAGAAGAAGAAGAAGGTCAAACAAACATCTGATATGCTGTTATTCTTCTTATTGTTGTTGTTGTCATTTGTTAAATTATTCGAGTTATGGTTCATACGTATTTTTTAGATTAAATCAGAAATAATGATGGACATAAACTAATACTCTTTTGACACCACAACTGCCTTTGTTTAGTGGTTTTCTAATCTAATGCTTATTATTATATACAAGAGCTTGGACCAGCTTAAATATTGTTTCTTTCTTAAATAAAATGTGATGGAGGGAAGGAAGTAGCGTAGGGTGGGATAAGACTACAAGGGGATTATAAACACACAATCCATTGATTACAAGAAATGTGAGCAGGTGTCCTGTAATAAATAATAAATAAATAAAATAGTGAACTGTAAATGTAATGTAACCTGAACTGAACACATCTGCATGTTTTGACCTTAATAAATGGAGTTCAGTTAAGATGTGGCTGGCTTTAGCAAACAGACAGAGTGAGAGTGAAAGCTGTTGGGTCGAGTTTCAGTTCTATTTGTGGCATATATTATAAATTGGTGCCATGTTTGGTGACAAGTCAAAAGAGAATTCCCATTTGAAAAATCATCAGATGTACGTCAATTAAAAAGCTGAACAGCAGGAGGAGGACGTGAGGAGCACAAGCACAGAAGCTGAAGCATTTGTTTGTTATTATGTTTATTTCACTCCAAACACAATAGTGGCAGTGATTAACTTACTCCCAACAACATGAGCACCACCACCCACTCACACCAACCAACTGCCAACCTAACTTCAAACGTGTTACACACATCTCATTACATTCAATATCTCTTTACGGAGAGGTGGAGGTGAAGGGGTGGAACCCTTTTGAGATTTGACTTTTTGGTTGGTGCTTGTATTATAACACTAAGATTAAGGGGGTTATTAATATTAATATCAATATTATGTGTGTGAGAGAGTGAGACAAATCAGCAGGCAGGAACATGCATGCTCTCTGCTCACTTGCTGTTGTGTTGAGGTCAAAAAGTACATGTGGTATGGTGCCAAATGAATGAATGATGGATCCCATTCTAACCAACCACTATTCACTTCCCTCTTGCATGAATTATCAAACAAACAGACAGACAGAACCAATCTAACTCCAATGAATGAATGCCCCCACAACTTAGGACTCACCATTTAAAATTTTAATACGATCGAATAGAAAAACACCAACCAAGCTACATTTGTCAACCAAAAAGTATTCAACCTTGGACTTTTTGCTTGGATTCGCATATGCTACATCGGTACCCCTATACCTCAGTTTTGAATAAACTCCAGGTCGTTATACTTGCTGAGACGTTGTATGTAACGAGCATATTGTTTTCTCACGTTCAAAGACAAGTTTAACACTCTAATCTTATTCTGACCAACATGCACCAAACCATTCAATATTTAAGTACTTTTAATCTTTCACTTTCTCGGATCCTTTCAAAACAATTATGCACTCAAATACGACATTTGGTTGGCCGTTAAAGTCCTTAATCCTCGTAGCATTCTACATAAAATCGTAAGGAAAACGTTATGTACCATGTGTTGTAAAACTAACAAATGTCAAGTAAAACATTGAGTTATACATGTCAATAAAATATGCAGCATGATCCATACGAAGCTAATAAATAATATCATGTTTAGAAAACAACATAAATATGCAGCGTGTTGTGACCCTTAGCTTGTTGACAAATGGCGCATCCACGCACCAAGGCGGCCACTCCCTTTCTCAGCTGAGGCCAGAAGAAACGCTCAACCACGGCCCATGTCGTTTTATCTCGACCAAGATGACCCGATAAACCCCCAGAATGAGCATCTCATATGACTTGTTCGCGAAGAGAAGTTCGGGGAAGACACAACACGGGTCCTTTGAACAAAAGCCCCTCGAGAATATGGAAGTTGCCGGCTGAAATCTTGCGTGAGCATTTACTCCACAACTCGCCAAAGTCTTCATCATCTTGGTATAGTTCTCGCAACAAGTCTAGCTCAGCAATCTCAGCCCGTAGTTCCACAAGAAAGATAGCTCGACGGCTTAAGTCATCGACCACTACGTTTTGAGATCCGGATTTGTGCTTAATTACATACGAGAATTGTTCCAAGTACGAAGCCCACCGTGCATGCATCTTATTCACGTGTTGTTGCCCTGCAAAGACTAGTGGTCGTTATAGATGATAAATTCCCCGGGGATAAGATAAGATTCCCAAGTCTTTAAAGCTCGGAACATGGCGTAAAGCTCCTGCTCATACGTTGACCATTGTTGTCGTGCGTCGTTAAGCTTCTCACTAAAGAACGCAATGGGACAACCACCTTGTGATAGGGCTCCCCCAACACCAACACCACATGCGTCACACTCCACCTCGAAAGGCAAGTCGAAGTTTGGAAGGGCGAGGATGGGAGACGATGTGAGCTTCTCCTTGATGAGCTTAAAGCTTTCCTCGGCCTCGGGAGTCCATAGAAAGCTACCCTTCCTCAAACAATTGGTAAGAGGAGCCACGATAGAACTGAAATTTCGGACAAAACAACGATAAAATGTTGCGAGGCCATGAAAACTTCGCACCCCGGTGGCTAAGCTAGGCGTGGGCCATTCCCGAATTGCTCGAACCTTCTTATCATCGATTTGGACTCCTTCAACGCTGATTACGAAGCCTAGAAATACTAACTTGTTGGTGAGGAAGTGACATTTTTCGAGGTTCACGTGAAATTGGTGGTCATTGAGAGTGGTGAAGAGCTGGTGCAAATGTGTGAGGTGCTCTTCCTGACCATGGCTATAAACCATGGTCAGGATCTTGCGCAGGAATCGACTCGCTTCGGAAATCCATCCGGGATCGTCGGAATCCACCAGTGCGCAAGAAAGTAAAGTAGGCACAAAGGCTCTAGAAACTTTTTGCTACCTCTCTTATTCCCATCTCATCCTTCTTATATTTACAACTCAGGCCAACAACGTGGTCACATCACGTCACCATTTAACTAACCACATGGCCACATCACCACACTAAACTCATGTATACTAAACTTTGACTATTACAACGTATCTGGACACAATTACGTGGCTTGACGTATTTCATCAAACCAACTCAACTTGGTTCGCCGGCTCGAATTGGATTTACTGGTGGCGTTTGGACGACTTCCTTCTCTCCCGTTTGTCTAAGAATTCTTCCGCTATGTGTTCTGCATCAGATCCCTCTTCAGGTTCTTGCTAATAGGCGAGACGGGACCATTCATCCAGGATTGGTTGACTTGGAGGCAAGTTTTCCTTATTGTTGACATTGTCTGTTGCTGCGCCATTATGTTCCCAATTGTGTGGTCGATTCGGTCTCTCAAGGAGACATCCAAGACTGATGGAAAGGCAGCAAGGAACCTTGCGAAACTCACGTTGTTCCGGCAATTCTACATTGTTGTGGTTGGTTACCTCTACTTAACGAGGATTGTTGTCTTCGCGCTCGACACGATTTCATCTTACAAGTTCAAATGGGTCAGCGTAATGATGTCCGAATTGGCCAGCCTTGCCTTCTACCTCTTTATGTTCTACATGTTCAGACCAACTGAGAGGAATCAATACTTTGCGATCGACGACGACGAGGAAGAGGCAGCACAGGTGGCCCTGAGAGAGGAAGGGTTCGAACCATCAATCTTACCCGGCCCAACTAATAGTAATAGATACTTGGATCAATCAGAATACAAAACAGGGTCTTTATTACTTTGGCACGAAATTTGTCAATGTGTATTTCCGTAGGTGTCAATAGTACCCCAAAGATATGAATTCAACTTTTGGAATGTTTTGTATTGGTAACATAACGATTTCACGTTTTAATACCATTCGACATATACCACTGCTGGTGTGGAAGAAGAATGACACCCAACAATGCCCATGACGTGCCAACATCGTTTTATCTTCGATCTGCTGCTGATGAGACTCTATGTACATTCATTCGTGTGATAAACAAAACAACTTTTGGAGTGTTTTTTCATTTTGCGGTATTTTATTTGTTGATTGCCAGTTATCAAATGTGTGTCTGTAATCAGTTCCTATTGAATAAAGTTGTCTTGAATATTTGTAATCGATCGGTTCCTAACCGATTTCCAGAGACTTCCAGAAGTGGTTCAGTCGTTTGTGATATGTCGACGACACAAACAAAATAAGACAAGGGAGTATATGCAAAATGGCCTCACCTGAAGAAAAGTTAAATCCATCGCTCTCACGTATTCCTTTTTATAATTTACCCTCCTCCGGCCATCGTCGGCGTCGAATCCGAGCCAAACTAGGGTTTCCTCCTTCGGCTCCCAAATCACCCCTCCAAAGGTGACCTCTTTGCCCCTTCTTTTGCTTCCTTACTCACTAATTCCTCCCTCGATCCAGAAAATGTCGTCAAAATCGCACCTTTTTCGACCCACTACGCTACGTAGGCCTCTTCTTCTCGAATTGCGTTTTTTTCTTCCTCACACTCGTCTGAGTTAGTAGGGTAAAAGAAAGTTTATTTTTTATTTTTTTTTTGCTTTTCAGTTGGAAACCTCAAAATTTTGATGATCTTATTGTGTCTCCAATTTGATGGAGGTTCTTAATCCAGTTTTTCTTCTTCTTTTACATCTTTTTATTAAGAGTATTATTGGATTCGATCGGTTCTCTATTCGTGGTCGTGGATGGATCAAAATATCTGAGGTTAAGATTGTTATCTACATGTGTTTCTTTTATGAAAGCTAACACTTTGAAGTTGGTTGAGTGCGCAGTGGATTTTTTTTTCGATCCACCATAAGCTTCTGTAATGATCGATCATCATACTGTAGTAGAGGCTGAGGGTGGCTGGACTGCGGGAGGGAAATTCCTTTTCCTCTCATTCTGTAATCTTATTTACCAAAATCACGCCTCAATCCCACATTTTGGGGGTTGTATGCTCACATCCACAGTTAGGCTCGCTTGTACATCTCTTCTCATCAGTTAATAAACGCCTTAGGTCCTGTCTATCTCCTTTATCTCTTCTTATCATTTTCTTCTTGGCTGTTTGTAGTTTTTCATGTTTTGAACATCCTTATTTCTAGGAATATTTGGTGTGTGTTTGACATTATTTGGTCCATGTTTATTAACCATAAGTTATTGTACAATGATTCAATCCTGAATATCCCTGAGGGGTTGGTCTTCGTAAGTACTTGTCATGGATATTCGGTGGGATTGTGGGAGGAAATTCAGGATGTTGAAATTTAAGGTCTTCAAATTTAACTCCGAAATGGAACTTCAAGATAAATTCCATGTCTGAGAATTTGTTTTGTTGTGTGCTTATGCTTGCAAATATCAATGATTTTGTTCTTCCTTGCTTTTTTCATGCATTTGTCTGAAGGTGCATTTCTGTGAAGGTGACTGTGACATGAAAATTTGGGGATTTGCTAGATTTTTCTGATTTGCATATCTAATTTGTCACTTTATTATTGTACTTTTAATGGTATTAGGTTGTATTATTGCTGGTTACTATGGCCCTCCTGTTGTTTTGCATGTTTTTTTTCTTTTATGAGATGTGAGTAGAATGTTTATGCTTGTATACTGGCAAGAATTGCCTGCACCTGGCACTGTTATGAGGTTTAAAAGTTTTAAGAACCACATTATTTTGAGATGGTTCCTCTGGTAATTATGGTTTTGAGTTTTATAGAAATATCAGGGTTGTGTTTGTAGTTGTGCATGACAAACATTACTTGCATGCAGGTGCTATTGCAGCAACAATCAGATGGACATGAGGGGTGTAGAGATGGATATGGAGATGGAAAATAGTAATGTTACAAGAGGGGGCACAGGTGGGTCTGTTGTACATAATCACCAACAAGCAGAGCAAGTGCTTGGTGGAAACATGAGAGATCTGCTTGGAATGGCTCGATACCTCGTCAGCCAGGGCAAGCCTTCACTTGCACTTCAGGCAGTTGTGATGGCTGTGAAATGTGAAGGTGGTGATACTGCAGTCTTCCAAACGCTACAGCGAGCTCGTGAAATGTACCTAAACAGGCTCCAATCAAACAACATGGTTGATCAGCTTGCATCTTTGTTTGCCGAATGCGCCATTGCCGAAGCTCAGCCGCTGACACCGACAACGCTAGTCACAAGAGACGACTCATCCATGGCCACAAGCATGGATGAAACCTCGATACTTGCAGAAAGCGGGAGAAATCAGATAGTGTTGGACGCTTATCTAGATGGAAGCAGCTTTGTCTGCTTGCAGTGTGGTGGACTTGTTAGTAATCTACGTCGGGATGAGCACTTGGCTTACTGGTGTTGTGGGCCACAGACATAAATATGTACATGATCAGAACCTAATCAGCTTTGGCGTTTTGATCTTTACTTGGTTTTGTTGGAGCAATCTGTTGTAGTGTAAATTATTCCCTAATAGGGTATGTGGAAATTGGAAAGCTGTAATTAAAGAGTTAGCTTGGAACTCTTCTCATTGACGGGATGATGTAAGTTCTGCAGCTTATAGAAACACCTTAATAATTTCAGCTCGTTTGACTTGCTCTGTTTACACCCAAAAACATAGACGCATTGAGCTTTCTTGGTGTTTCTTTTACTACATCTAATGCTTTTCTTCTAGGCCTCATTTGCGCCTCAGGCATCCGAGAATGGCGCCAGAAGTTATTCTGTTTCATGTATGTATGCAAGTCTGTCTTCACTTCAAAACAGCTGTAAGTTAGACTTTTGCACCGGCAGTTCTCCGTTTGCTGTGGATGAAAACTTAGTTGTGCTGCTTTGTTTAATCGTATCAGACTATCAGTGGTCTTTGATGTGTGACTTGACTTCATTAAAACTCCAATGCATGTACGTTATATATAATATGAATCCATGAACATGTTACATGTGATCCAACATAGATTTGTGTTTGGAAGTGGTAACCGTTGACAGATCTACCAGGTTGGTTGGACTAGAAGGGTAGAATCACAGACTGATATCAATCACAGGCTCACAGCCATAATGGGCGTCCATATCAGCTCTCGCCTTCTACTCCTGATCATCATCATCCTCTATGTTGCCTCTACTATCTCACCCATCTCCCTCACATTGTTCTTTTACCAGAGACCACACCCACCTTGTACTCCTCTGTCGAACACCTTACTACTCTCCGACCACCATCCAAACCAATCCATCGTCGATCTACTGTCCCTCCCTTTTGCATGGAACCATCTCTACTACTCCCCCTTTCCTCCCCTCAAATTCCTCAAGATTGCGCTCTTTGTCAAGAAGTGGCCTCACCAGGGCCTTGCTGGTGGTCTGGAGCGGCATGCGCTGACCCTCCACTTGACACTCGCCAAGAGAGGACATGAGCTCCACATCTTCACCACCAACTCATCCTCCAAGTATTCGGATGTTAAGAATCTTCATTTCCATTTGTCGCGTCCGACGGCAGCTGGTCTGTTGAACCAGCCGCTGGCGTGGGAGCAATTCCAAAAGGAGAATGCCTCTAGGAGACGTTTTGATGTGGTTCACACGGAGAGCGTTGGGTTGTTCCATAGCCGAGCTGCGAATCTCGTGGCGTCTTGGCATGGGATTGCCTACGAAACCATCCATTCTGATATAGTACAAGACCTTGTTCGATCGCCAGACCAACCGCGACAATTAACGATCACCGAGAGAATCCCAAAAGTCATTGAAGAGGTGAAATTCTTCCGGAAATATGCCCACCACGTCGCGACAAGTGATCATGTGGGGGATGTGCTTAGGAGGAGGGTTTACATGATCCCTGAGAACCGGGTTCATGTAATCCTCAATGGCGTGGATGAACAGATTTACAAGCCAAATGTCGGTCAAGGGGTTGAGTTCCGAGGCAAGTTCGGCGTCCCTAAGAATGCCACTCTCGTGATTGGAATGGCCGGAAGATTGGTGAAGGACAAAGACCATCCCATAATGTTTGAAGCTCTCAAGCAGTTATTCCAAGAGGACGAGAGCTTTCGCGCGGGCGTATACATTTTGGTTGCAGGTACGTAATTAATGTTTACTACCACAATTTGTGTAATTCAAAGGATCAATCAATAAACGTCCCTTAATTAAAGACGTTGTTGTTGTTGTTACGGTGATGGGTGGTAGTTTTTTTTTTTTTTTTGGTACACGAGGAGCAGAGAAAAGAATAACGAGAACTGATATCCTTTAAGAACTCCAAAGCATCAATAACTTCATATTATTCAAGATTAATACGAATCTGTTCAATATACACCTCCATCCATCCATCCATCTATCTATCTATCCTTCCTTGTGTCGGTGTGAATTATATAACACCCTGTAATATAAATATATGGACCTCCTATCAGCAAATGGTCGCTTTCCTACCTTAATTATGATTAGAGTTGTGCAGCTAATAAATAAGCAGCCTTGTCACGGGACCTACACCAAACTAAGATGACATTCGTGGTCCTTAGTTTTTCTTTCCACTTTAAAATTGAGGGATTATTAGGTACAAGATGGTATCAAGAGAATATCCAAATGCTTGGTCTAGATTAGAATATGTTTTTGGGATTTATCGTTCTAAATTATGAAGCGAAAGAAGATTCCACTTCCACTCATGTGGTTGAGAACACAGAACAAAATATTGATTGTTTCAATTCGAGATGTTTCATGCCAATTTCTCCTACTCTTCTGTTAATTTCATGTAAGTGGTAGTGGGCAACCACTTTCTTTTTCTTTCAATATCTATTCCTTTTCTTTCCCTCTACGAAACTTATTTCGGTTGGTTTAGGTTAGGGAGACCATTCTTGCGTGGCAAACTTATTTTCATAGGGATTTAATTTAAAATCATATCACACAATAATGACAATATCCTCTTTTTCTTATGTACATGACTTTATTTTCTATTTTATTTCCTCAATAAAAAGTAGATAAGATAGATAATTGTTTTGTTGAAAATTCGTATCACTTGTACCGTACGAGAGAATGCCAGCGGACAATTTCAAAAAAACAAAAAAAAAATTCCCTGTCATGCTTATGTAAGGTGCGTGCGTGTAGACCTCACAAAATTATTATCATTTCAGCATTAAAAATGTATGTTATTATTATTTCAAATAAATTTCAAAGGGAACTGATATAATTATATAAGCCTTAATGTCTAACACATGAGGAGTATTTTGTCAGAGGACATAAGATTTGGGTTTGAGAGAGAGTGGTTGCTTCAAGTATTGTATTACGTGTGTTACTCGTAGGTTACAAGTTAGTAACTTTCAACCCATACGAGTCCAATATTACTATTAAATTTATGAATTTGGCTTAATTTCTAACTCGACTAAGTTTGTACACGTTTTTATGAATTCTGACCCTTAAATTGTTAATTTCTTTGGATTCTAGATTTGAACCTAATGAGAGAGACAAATCCAATAATTAAATATGTAATACATAGTATAAATAAAGGGGGTTACTCACATCCGCCCCAACAATTACTTAAATCGTCCCAACAATTACATTTTTACCCTTAACAAATAACTTAATATCATTTCGTCCCGTGTCTTTAAATAAGGTTTTTGACTCAATTTTACTCACATTCTCAGTACCAACACCACGAAAACGTCTGGCGAAGCACCTGCATCCGGTGAGGTAACGGAGGCGGATTTTTTTCCTACTCGGGCGTCTGGCACAGACGCCCCGTTTTTTATTTAGTTTTTTATTTTCTGTTAAATTAATTTTTTTCAGGTTCTGTTGCAAGATTTCGGTAGTGATGAAGTATATTACAGTGAGTTTTTTGATAGTAAACAAATATTTAGAACAATCGATGAAGCTTGTAAATGGGTGAAACAAGTTGCCATAGGAGTCATATTTTTTTTTGTTATATCATAATACAAATCAAAAGCAGATAATCGAACGGATTGTTACCTGAAATGTGATCGCATACATGAAATGAGTTCTCATAATACGAGTATTGCACTACGGAAGAACACAAAAAGAAAATGTTGTGGTTGTCGTTTTTTTGGTAAAAGTAGTCGAACGACGGGATCGTGATGGATGGGTCGTTGTTTCTAATACCACTCATGGGCAGCACAACCACGCATTTGCAGTTTATTCAGAGGGTCACCGACAGGTCAGCAGACTTAGTGCTGGGGCCAAGCAAATTGTTCGTGATATGACTGAGGCACAAGAGGAACCACGTAACATTTTGTTGGCTGTAAAGGAGAAATTCTCAGAGGATAATATCAATCAAAGACACATTTATAACTTCAGAGAGTACATGAGGATGACGAAATCTGAAGACAGGAATCCTGCTCAGCAGTTTCTCAGTCAGGCAGTGCAGTATAACTATTTACATTGGATTGTGGCAGATGAAGAAACTAATGTCCTCACTCACACATTTTTTGCACATCCGACTTCAGTTCAGTTGTTGCGTACATACCCTTTCGTAATCTGCATGGATTGGACGTATAAGACGAACAAGTAAAAGATGTCTTTGTTTGAGATGATTGAGGTTACTCCAACAAACATGAATTTCGTCGTCAGATATGCGATTTTGAAGGATGAGACTGAGTCTAGTTACCTGTGGGTGTTGGAGAGGTTGCGAGATCTGTTATTGAATATTGTTAACCCGACTGCAATAATAACGGACCGGGAGATGAGTCTGATGCGACCAGTGGCAGAGGTTTTTCCTGAGTCTGCTCATTTACTTTGCACCTGACATATCAATAAAGACGTGTACAACTACACATACCACGTATTCGGCAAGCACAAGCAGCTTGCAGAGAGTTTTAGGCGTGAAAAGTGGAGGAAAATTATGGTTTCTGATTCACAGACGGATTATGATAGATCAGTCCGTAATCTGAAAGATTCTTTCAAGTCTTGGTCAGTGCTCACGGAGTATGTGGAAGACACGTGGTTGATGCATAAAGAAAAGTTCGTGTTGAATTACACGAATAAAGTTTTTCATTTCGGCAACACTACGAACTGCATGGTGGAAAGTGCACATTCGGCTCTGAAAGAGTGGATCACTACATCGACTGCCGCTCTCGACACTCTTTTCGACCGCGTGAACTCGGCTACTGAAATGCAACTGACGAATATTCAGAACATTCTTAAAGATTTGAGACGTCGAAATTTGACAAACTACATAGGTCATTTGTTTCAGCATATAAATGGTCGAGTTTTGCATCACTGCTTGTCGTTATTGACTCAGGAGTTGAAGAGAATGCAAGACTTAAGTAATGAAGTTGAATATCGTTGCGGATGTACTTTTCTGACATCACATGGGATTCCTTGTGCATGTACCGTGTACGAGTGTTTTGCGTCAGGTGATGGAATTTACTTAAAGCAGTTTCATTCATTCTGGAAAACACTTGTCATTGGAGAATGAGTCCAGATGTCAAAGTTTGTGGATCAATCAGCACAAGACGTCGAGCATTTTCGGAAGCTTGTTGATGAGATTTCGGAGAGCGATCATGCAGTAATTCGTAGTGTCTCTCGTATTTTATACAAACAGTTACACCCTGATCAGTCGAACTATGGAGAACCCGTGGAAAATACTAAGGTACGAGGTTGACCTAGGGGAAAGTCGACACGTCGGGACCCGAGTGCCTTCGAGTATGCTGAACGAGGTCGTGGTCGGTCTGCTAGTAGTGGGAGCAGGGGTCGTGGTCGGTCTTCCAATTCATCTCGATCGTCCGTGAACACGGGCACAGAAGGACTCCGGCGGATGCCCGACCCAATTTTTTTTTAAAAAAAACTAAACAAGACATTTTACGAGATTTGAGTAATCTGGGATGTCCGCTGGTTCTTTTCCGGCCTCCGAGACATTCTTTCTGGTGAATATGAGAGTAATATGAAGAGAGAGTGGTGTTAGGAGAGTGCAATGAAGAGTTATATAAGTAGAAAGCGTAGAAGGGCAAAATGGTAATCTATACGGGCGATTTAAGTAATTTTCCGACGATGAATAACATTTCAGTAAATAATCCTCCTTGGAAAGTAAAGGAATATTATTGTGAAATAAAGCATCACGAAACCTAGGGGTGTCAACGGATCAGATACGGATTGGATATAGATATATTCAAATTCGTATGTGTATGAAATTTACGGATTCGAATACGGATACAAATTATTTGCGGATATAAAAAGTCTATATCCATTCGGATATTTTATGAATTCGGAGCGAATACGGATAATATCCGCATCCGTAAACATAATTCCTTACCTGGTAACATTTTTTATTTTCACTTAGACAAATTCTTATACATAGTCATATTTATAACTTTATTTGGTTTCAAATATTAATTTAATTTATCTTAACTTCTAACTCCATATTCTAAAAATGATAACGATATTCAATGCTTGAATAAATGTGATCAATAGATATATTTTTATTTGAATAAATAAATTAAAATTATATATTAAAAATATAATCACATAAGGTTGAAATATGAATATTTCTACGTATAATAATGTATTGCATAAATATATGATACAAATATGGATACAGGTCTTATAAAACAGATATTCAATCTCGGATCGGATGTTATTCGGATCGGATGTATCAATATCTATATTTGCATGTCCCGAATATTACACAAATCGAATATTATTCGGACCAGATATTGTTGCCAATGAATTTCCGTCGAACGTCCGTTGACACCCGTAACGAAACCAATGATTAGGCTCCACGTGTGGAAGTGGAAGAACTACTATACTATAAGAAGACATCACATTCACAACAACATATCAAATTTCATTTCATTTCATTTCAACCGAACACACAAAACACAACATTACCATTACCATTACCAACATGAAGATCATCAACTACCTTCCCAACCAAACCACCACCACCACCAGAACACAAACACCTCCAACCATCACCACGGCCAAGAGGACTGACGAAAACAGTATGTTTTTGTATTATTTTTCTTAGTCAAATTTGGTTACAAATGCAAGAATATATAGATGGTTTACAAAGAGACGTTTAGAGGAAGATTTGGTTTGTTGCCTATTCTGATAATATGCCTTGATTAGTTGCAATCGAGATCTTGTTTCCTTTTCTTGAATGTAGCCGTTGAGATGTTTCCTTAGGAGATGATGACCGTTGGAGTCTGATCCACCATATATTTCAACACTCCCCCTCAAGTTGAGTCCGAAAGAGATTGAAGGACCCCAACTTGTGAAGAATATTATGGAACTGTTTCTGGTCGAGTGGCTTGGTGAAGATATCAGCGAGTTGGTCTTTACTTTGGACATAAGGAACATCAATTTCTTTAGCTTGAAGTTTTTCTCTGATGAAATGACAGTCTACTTCTATATGTTTGGTACGCTCGTGAAAAACAGGGTTGGAGGCGATGTGGCGAGCAGCTTGATTGTCACAGTACATAAGCATGGGCTCTGTGTAAGGAACTTTCATTTCGCCGAGGAGTTGTTTGAGCCAGATTAACTCACTAGTAGTGGATGCCATGGCTCGATATTCAGCTTCAGCGCTTGATCTCGCAACAACGTTTTGTTTTTTGCTTCTCCATGTGACCAGGTTTCCACCCACAAAGGTACAAAACCCAGTTGTGGACTTTCTATCGAAGCTGCCGGCCCAATCTGCATCGGAGTAACCAATTATTGAGTTAGAATTGTTATTTTTCATCCATATTCCTTGACCTGGTGTTTTCTTTAAATACCTAAGGATCCTGTCTATGATGTCAAGGTGATGAGTGTGGGGAGCATGCATGAATTGACTTATTATGCTAACGGCATAAGTTATGTCAGGTCTAGTAACAGTGAGGTAGATGAGTTTTCCTACTAATCGTTGGTATTGCCCTATGTTATGGAGAGGTTCTCCATCGGTGGGTCCAATCTTTCGATTGGTCTCAATGGGAGTGTGGGCAGGTTTGGACCCTATTTTACCAGTTTCTTTAAGGAGATCTAGAACATACTTTCTTTGGGATAGAAATAAGCCTTTTTTAGAGTGAGCAATTTCAATGCCTAAAAAATATTTTAGGATCCCTAGATCTTTAATGTCAAACTTGGTTTTTAGATAAGATTTAACATTGTTAATCTCAATATTGTTATTCCCAGTGATTATGATGTCATCTACATAAATTAAGACAATGATGGTAAATGTGTTAGAATGCTTGATAAACATGGATGCATCAGCGGAACACTTGGTAAAGTTGAATTGAAGAAGAGAGAGACTAAGTTTTGCGTACCATGCTCTGGGAGACTGTTTCAATCCGTAAATTGATTTATGGAGTTTGCATACCTGATTTTGAAGGGAGTTAATCCCTGGAGGGGGGGTCATGTAGACTTCCTCTTCGAGAGATCCTTGAAGGAAGGCATTTCGTACATCCATTTGGTAGAGATCCCAACCATGATTTACAGCAATAGAGAGGAGGACTCTTACAGTGTTCATTTTTGCTACGGGGGCAAAAGTTTCTAAGTAATCAAGTCCATATGTTTGAGTATATCCTTTAGCAACAAGTCTAGCCTTATATCGGTCAATGGAGCCATTACTGTCGTACTTAATTTTGTATATCCATTTACATCCTACAGGTTTGATTCCAGGTTTCAAGGGGACCATAGTCCATGTTTGGTTTTTTTCTAATGCTTCTAGTTCAATTTTCATTGCTTTTACCCAATTTGGGTCTCTAAGAGCTTCATGGTAGGAGGTGGGTTCATTGTTTTTATCTATTATATTCAAAAAGGAACAATAAGAAGGTGTTACATTACTGTAGGATATGTAATTCTGGATAGGATAGGTGACATTGTAGGTGATGAAATCCTCCAAGTGAGCTGGAGCCCGAGTGGGTCGTGAAGATCGTCTAGTGGGAGCCATATCATGATTGTCGTTTTGCACATATTCGGTACCTGTATCCTGTTCGTCTCCCCCGTCTTGAGGAAGAAGATTTTCCTCAAGAGAAGGAGAAAAATCAAACATGTCATTTGTAGGGAGAGGAGATGTCTCGCCTGGGGGGTTAGAGTGATAGGATTTAAAGTAGGATTCATTCTCGAAAAAGGAGACGTCGCGAGAAATATAAAGTTTGCACGTTACCGGGTCATAACATTTGTACCCTTTCTTGTAAGAAGAGTACCCAAAAAAGACAGTTTTGATACAGAGAGAGTCCAGTTTGTCACTTCGTTTTTTGTGAACGTAGCAAGTGCACCCAAAAATTTTAAGATGGTCAATGCCCATGCGTCTATTATTAAGAATTTCTAGGGGTTGTTTGTTTTGAATAACAGGACTAGGGAGACGATTAATCAAATAAACTGCAGTTAAAATCGCTTCAGTCCAATAAATCTTGGGGACATGATTTTGAAATAACAAGGCTCGAGTAACATTCAAAAGATGGCGGTTTTTTCTTTCAGAAATACCATTTTGTTCGGGTGTGTTAATGCAGGTAGTTTGATGCAAGATGCCTTTGTTTTTTAAAAAAGATTGACATATGTTACTGGTGTATTCAGATCCGTTATCAGACCGAAGAATTTTAATCCTAGCATCATACATATTTTCTACGAAAACAACATAATCACAAAAAACAGAAAAAAAATCAGATTTAGATTCTAGCAAGTATAACCAAGTGGTGCGGGAAAAGTCATCAATAAAGGTAACAAAATACTTAAACCCATTATAAGATGTGACAGGGGCAGGTCCCCATATGTCAGAATGTATCAGTTCCAGAGGCTTCTTTGTGTGAGTTGTTGATGCATTGAAGGGCAACCTGGTATGTTTAGCAAGATGGCATGTTTCACAACATAGATCAAAATTAAAATTTAAACTAGGCAGTAATTGTTTCAAAACGGGAGATGATGGGTGCCCCATGCGTTTATGCCAAATATTTGGCATTGAAGAAAGCACATTATTAGCAACAAGACAAACATTTGAGTCTAAAACATATAGTCCATTAACAAGCGAGCCTCTACCAATCATCTTCCCTGATGTTCGGTCCTGAAATAGAACATCAGCAGGTGTAAAAATCACATTGCAATTTAGATTCTTAGTGATCTGTGATACAGATAGGAGATTAGCAGTAAAAGTTGGGATATATAAAACATTTTCAGTGGTTTGGTTTAGTAATCGTGATTCTCCTATTCCATTAATTCTAACTTGATTTCCATTTGCAATAGTAACAAACTTATTCATATTTGGATCATAATAAATATTCTTTAGCAGATTTTTATTACCAGTCATGTGGTCAGTAGCCCCGGTGTCGATAATCCATGAGTTCATGAAATTAGCAAGGTTTGCAAATTTAAGAGGACTAATACCTGATCTATTACCTGAGTTGTTCTGATTTTGTCCAGATAATTGAAGAAGGCTGTTGAGGTGAGCTAAAACCTGGTTGAGTTCTTGTTGGACCGATCCAGGCCCATGTGGTCCACTCTTATGCGCATTAAGAGGTGGTGGAGTACGTGCCTCAGCGGATGCGCGTGTACTCGGATCCGGAGTTGCTCCGCGTTCGCTGCTGCTGTTTCGGAGATCCGCGTAAGAATCGGAGATAAAACCCCGACTCCCTGCACTCGACCCGATCTGCCCCCATTTTTGGTATTCTCCTCCAAAGTTAGGGTTTTGGTCTGGTTTGCCACCGCCGCTTGGTCCTCTGCTATCGCCCCCTTTTCCCCCGCGTCCATCCTTGGGTGGCCGGAGGTGTGGGTGGAGGAACCAGCAGTTGTCCCGGTTGTGGCCTTGCTTTTTGCAGTTGTCGCAGTGCTCATCTCTCCTTCTTCCGAACTGTCCTCTGTTCTTTGTGTTTTGGTTTTGATGATTTGTAGCGGCGAATGCGTGGTTTTCTTTTTCTGTGTTTTGTTGCATGCCTTGCCTTCGAGTTTCTTCTCTTTGTGTCATCGCTATGATCTGACTGAGGGGCGGAAGCTCCGATGAGGACAGAATCTGCGACCTCAGAGTCTCGTAGCTAGGGTCGAGTCCCACGAGGAAGTGGTAGATTCGACTTTGCTCGACTCTGTCCTGGATGACCTTGGGGTCAGTGGTTGGTGGCTCGTAGATTCCGAGCTCGTCCCACCGAGATTTGAGCGCGCCGAGGTATTCAGTGATGGATTTTTGCCCTTGTCTGGTTTGTGCGAGTTCTTGTTTTATTTTGAAGACGTGAGCAAAATTTTGTTGCTTTCCATACAAGTTGTGGGTTTCATCCCACAATTCTTTTGCTGAGTTTGAGTAGAGGAAGAGGTCGGCGATTGATGGATGCATGGAGTTTAATATCCATGTCATCACCAAATGATCCGCTGTTTGCCATTCTGCTACCTTGGTGCTGTCGGTTGGTTTGGTTGTATCTCCGGTGATGTGGCCTAGTTTGCCCTTTCCACTGAGGGACAGGGTGACGGATCGCGCCCATGATAGATAGTTTGTGCCGTTAAGGGATTGGGTGGTCAGTCTTTGCGGTGTTGTTGCTTCTGAGGCCATTGTAGGGATGGATGTCGTCTTCTTGGCGTCAACCCCCACTAGGGATTTTGGATGGTTTGTATGGGTTTATGGATGGGAGTCGATGATGAAGTTTTGGGTGGTGGTTTCTGAGGTTGGGATCGCCGGTGATGGACGCGCCCGTTTCTGAGATGATTAAGAAGGCTCTGATACCATGACGAAAACAGTATGTTTTTGTATTATTTTTCTTAGTCAAATTTGGTTACAAATGCAAGAATATATAGATGGTTTACAAAGAGACGTTTAGAGGAAGATTTGGTTTGTTGCCTATTCTGATAATATGCCTTGATTAGTTGCAATCGAGATCTTGTTTCCTTTTCTTGAATGTAGCCGTTGAGATGTTTCCTTAGGAGATGATGACCGTTGGAGTCTGATCCACCATATATTTCAACAAGGACCAAACGAGAAGGCAGGCAAATGGGCCACCTCCACCGCCCTCCCCCTCCTACCCTCAACCACAAGAAGATCAAAACAGACTCCCAACATGAGATGCTGCCAGCTCCATCTCCGGCTCTGTCTCCGGCCGACCACCCCAAACCTCTCGTCAGTCGGAGGTCGTGCCAAAACCACCCCCATGTGACCAAATCGAAGGACAAGGCCAAGGGTGCCCGAAAGCTCCGATCTTGCGACGTCTCTCTCAACCACCGCCTCGTCTCTTGGCGTGTCGTCGACTCCGGCGCCGACCCTTACGCCTACTCCGGCGTCTCTGCCACCGACTTCGTCAAGTACCTCTCAGGCAACCACCAGAGGGGTCAATCTTACTACCCTTACGATGATGATGAAGAAGAAGAAGAAGCAGAGACAGTGATGGAACAAGAAGAAGAAGTGGAAGATTTTTATGAGGCAAAGCAGCAAATTGAGGTTGCAGTAGAGAACCCATTTGGTGTTTTGGGTGAAGAAGATAAGGAAGATGACGACATGGGTTTCTTCGAGGTTGGAATAATTTGGGACTACGTGGATGAGGAAGATTGGTGTGTGGTGGCGGAACTGTAAATATCTCTCGTTAACAACAACAACAACAACAACTCTGTTTGGTTTGTGTACATAATAAGGAGAGGTGGTCAGACAGAGGAGGAAGTACTTCTTCTTCGTTTACATTCCATTCCATTACAACTTATATAATTCCTCTCCATTTCCCTTTGTTGCATTTCATCTCTTGTATGTATCTATTGATCATGTTAATTATGGTATGTGTTGCTCACAAAACCACAACAACAAAAAAAAAATCTATTAATAAATCAAGCCATCTGCTAGCTCTTCATTTGGCAGAAAATGCATTTCCAATTGTGTTCCATTTCAATTCAGATGTTATTATGTTTTCTTTTTTTTTTGCTTTTCTTCCTTAACATTTCATTGGATTGTACTTGTGGTAGATGCTTGGTTGACTTCTCCTCCCTTAAAAGATACTATCTTCAACGCACAGTATTCTTTCTCCTCCATTGGTTGCTTGTGGTGAGGGTCATCATCTCATGTGCAGAAAGATGTTCTACTCGCCTAACCAATTGTGGTCCATAGATTTATTATTATTTATTTGTTAGATCATATTTGCCTCAAGCGTGAAGGAAGTCCCAACCACTTGTTGTCACGTAACCAGTTCTATTGTTCACATTTCTCTTGCTTGCTCCACCATTCATATATGCAATGCACAATAACTGTTGAAATCGTCCATTCTAAATTAAATAAAGTTCCAACAGAGCCACAAAACTTAATAATTATATTGACTTGTTAGATATGAGATTGATACGTAGTGTAGGGACTAGGGAGGGAGTTACAACTTACAACAACAAGAGGAAAGAAAACCTTACACACCAAAGTTTTCCTTGTTATCTTCACATATATATATGTACTAGGTACGTACGTACTGACCCAACAAACCTACCAACCCGGACGTTGAGTGATTCAGACCATCACAAATTTCATGAGAACAAACCTTTTATTAATTCAGTAATAAAGAGATCCTGCAAAATTAACAAAGGTGGTTGGTTATACTTATATATAATCCTACTGAAAAAAGGGGGGGTTGTTACTGTTTCATTTCATTTCATGCGTGATTGGATAAATCAATACCTTCCCACCAGTTCCCTCTGGAGCTTGCTGAACCATCTTCGCCATCCTTCTTGTACTGTAATGTGTGAGAATAAGAACAAAATGATGAACAATGTCTAATAATTAGTAACAGATGAAATCAGAATGATTGATTACTCACGTAGGTTTGAGGTACATTTGTTTGTGGATTTTGTGTCTGAGAGCAGATATCTTGACCACCATAGTATAGAGAGGAGCTTAAAGAGCAAGGATCAGTTTTTTCACTCTCGTATACCGAATAATCCCTTCCTTTGCCTGGTGATGTCACAGCATGATTATGGAACATAGTTAATTCCTCGTGTTCTTCCATTTTGGTTTCTTAACATAATAACATTCATTATTGGATTTTAAAATGCATTAGTGTTCTGTAATACTACTATATATTGACAGACTAACCAACCTTTAGCTTGTCTTCGGCCATATGATTCCTGCGCCGTTGACGGTGCAATGATATCAGAATTGGATGAGTATCTTCCCATCACCTAACCAAAATCATGAACAAAATCAAAAGTCAACAGAGTCCATATCCACTTAATTAAATCCATCAATTCATAAATGGGCTGAACCAACTCTTATTCTTATGGGCTACGTCTGTTTACACTTTATACGAACTGTGAAATCTTTTCAGCCCATGCAAATAGAATGTAGACCAATTCTTATAAGCTACATCTGTCTATGTTCTTATTAACTGAAAATGAGATTATGTATTTTTCAAGTGTGCAAAATCCGTATGTAATATGTCAGTTAGAGAGAGAAAAGGATAACAAGATCAGATGGGTCAGGTATTTGGTAGATTTCGTACATTCCATTAGTAGGCATCACACCTAAGAGAAATAGATCCCATCCTAAGATTTACTTGAAATAATATGGTAGAAAAACACTTTCCAGAAGAAAAGGTTTAAAGGACATTGTGCACAAGATAATGCATGAAAATAATAGTTAACATGTGCTGTCGTGCCATTTGTAATGGTACCATACTTTTATGATAACAAGTGTCCAAGGTCCTTAAATACTGGTTTATGTTAATTATTATATTTATATAAACAAGTAAGACTTAATACACGTACTACGTACCCATCAACAAAGAAGTAAGGTGGCAACAAGAAACAAACTACCAAATGAAATGTAAGAAGAAAATAAGTATATACCACAGAGGCAGGGGGAAAGACAGAGTTGAAGAGCCCAGCAGAGGAGGACTTGTTGGTGGATTCTTTACCATCATATTTATACCCACCAGAAGCAATTGAAGTAGAAGAAGAGTAAGCAGAAGCAGAAGCAGAAGCAGAAGCAGAAGAAGATCCATATGATTTCTTTCCTTCCATCACGTATTTAATCAAACAAGCAAGCAATCAAGTATTGATCACTACAGCTCTAAATTAAGAAGTTTGTCAGTTAATTAGTTGGTATTGGTGTTGGTGTCGGTGCTTCTTCCTCTTGCCCTTCACCTCTATTTAAAGCCTCACCTCCACCACTCCCTCCCTCTCTCTCTTCTAGATTTCGGGAGACTGCTTTAAAGTTAATATGTTGACAGCGCGTAAAAAGCAAAAAAGAAGAGGAACTAGAATAGGAACATTACTTGATTAGATTCTTCCAAAGTCCTCCCCCTTCCTTATAAGACAGACATGCATGTACATGTAGACATGTAGTAGTAGTAGTAGTGTAGCATGAACACAACTCACAACCAAGTTGCTCTTCAAAGCCCCAAGTCAAACATGTTCTCATCCAATCTCTATCGTACACGTGGATCAAATCCACCACTAGTAAGACTCATATCTGCGTGATTTCGGAATATTCGACACTCATGTTATGGATATGGAAAGTAAATAGTTTTACATGTCAGCACAGATACGTATCTGTATATTGGGTCACCGAATCAATCATCAAGTCTTATCTTATTAGACCACAACACAACCACAAAACGTGGTAAACGTTGACAAGCTATCTAATCCAAGACCAACTAATTAATTAACTGATGGACAACATGACCAATGAGTAAGTAAGTGAGTAATTAACATCTACTTTGATATGGGTTACCAAAACTATATATATATATATGAACAGTCACATTTTTTCCCCACATAATCCGACAAAGTAGTAAACCAATTGCGGCTTTAATGATCAATACCTTATGGCTAGTCGTCCAATCTGCAAGTAATTAAACTTGTAATTTGATTCATATATATATATATATATATATGGATGTGGATTGTGGAGTCCACCAGAGTTATGAGGGACACGTGAGAGCACGAGTTGATTGTTCCCTGTGGAAAAAGTTGATGCGAATAATTTTCATATCGCAATACACATTACATGTGATTCTCCACTCCAAAGTCCAATTTTCCTTTATTTTTCAACTTAACCCGTCAAAGATCCGGCCGGACCTGATCTCACAAACATTTCCACAACATGTGTAGAAGCAGCTAGTGTGTTTGTGTGTGTGCTTGCAATACTTCGTGTGTATATATATATATATATATTCGATCTAATCAAGTGGGAGAGTGGAAGGATGCTTTCCTTGTATATTTTCTCAACCAATAACATAATTTCTTTCTTTCTTTTTGTTCATTATTTAGTATAATTTCACGATCAAAATCACTTATGATCGACCATATATGCAGTAATGTAGCTTTTATTCCGCATATATACGTTTGCAGATCATGTGTGGATTGATGTTGATCATCTTCTACCCACGAATATAATATTTATCCTCTGGTGATGTGACAGTGACCATATAATATGTGGGTTTGTATTAGATTTTGTCTCTCTCTATCTATATAATATACTTAACAAACACCAAATTAAGATCGATATCATACGTTGTAATCCATACCTTTTTAATGTCTCTCTACTATTAGTCTATATATTATTCTCCTTTTTGTTACGGTATATTATAGCTAGCGTGCAACTATATATATGTATATATATATATGCATGTTTTTAGTTACTTTAAGTAGCATACGTGCAGATGCCTTATATCCTTGATGAAAGTGAAGGGAAACTGCACACTGATCAATATCATCCTTGGATATTGTATTTAATATATAAGTGATGGACCGATTATTCCAAGCTATTAATGGATCGACTGATCATTAATACATTAGAAATATTACCTACCAAACATATATATATATATGTATGTGTGTGTTAGGGAATAAATCAATCCAAAATACGTAACGGAACGAAAAATAGTAAATTCAATAGAGAAAGAAAGTACAATTGCAAATCCACACAAATCAAACCACACAAAATACGTAAGATTTAAAGTGGAAACCCGATGCGAAAAAAATCACGGACGACACAACCCCAATCTACTGTAGAGAAAACGAATTACAAAGAGAAGCTTACAGAACACACGAACAAGCGACGAGAATACCCGGTTGAATTTATTCCCACCGAATTCACAATAATGCTCTCTCTCTTTTCTCAAGAATGCAAATGTAGACAATAACAAAACAATAGTTATAATTGTTCTAATACAAAGGGGAACGAAATTACATTTATATAATAGATCAAAATAAGTATTAATTGTACAAAAATCACGTGTAGAAAAATACAAATCGTGGATAAACTACAACAATATGCATAATGCATGGCTCCGTCAAAGTAGAGATAACGATCACGTCGATCAACAAATAGATTAAAGTAAAGTGGAAGCTAGCCATCACAGTAGTGACCCACCACATTATTCTCCAATTAATCCCAAGTGAATCACAACTTGTCGTGCCGATTTAAGAGGTAATGCTTTCTCAACTAGATGGACAGAATATTTTGACCCATAAAGATGGTTTGATCTACCAAAGATAATAATAATAAATTTGCCTTTCATGTAATTGCTAGCTTCCTACGTCCTACCTGGTATATCTTAACACGTGGTAATAAGGAGATTATCTTGATTATCCATGAGCATTAATGTAAATTCACATTATGTCAAAGATTAAGTTGTGTTTTTGTTTTTTGCATTTGGAGTATTATGAACTTTATCAAACAGTTATCTTAATTATTTATATTTCTTATATGTTGTCAAAATTGTAGATGATCAGTTGCACTTTGGAGAATTGGATCAATTAGAAACAATCTCACTATTTTACAGTGATAGGATTACGTACACCTAACCTTACATGTCTAGACGGGAGCCTTTTTAGAGACACTATGATAAATTGATAATGTTGGGAAAAAATCTCATCAACATTAATACAATTACTTGTATATGTATGTATGTATGTGTAAACTATAATTAATAAGCATCAAAGCCACTTGAAATTAAGCAAGTAGATATAAATATGCCATTGATTATCATAGAGCTGCCATATGCACGCTACAAGTGGATAGATACTATATATCTACCTCTGTCCTCAAATTAAGCATCCATGACCATGAGTAAAGGTGGTCAACTTAATTAGTGAAGAACACCTTTGCATTGGAGGAAGCAAGTTATGGGTTTGGCACAGTTCCAATGAGTGGAAACCCTAAATTCTTGCAGGAGCATCCACCAACAATTAATGGCTGCCCCGAGAGAAGCCCCCACCCGGCCCCCCACATCTTAGCTAGGCCAAATCTTGAGGAGCATCTCATCTTCATCATGATCATCATCCACAGTGCATATATTGTATATCAATTATTAACAAACAACTAACATGAAACAACTCCACATGCAAATTCGGAGTGTCCTATAAAGCTATGTGTGTGTGTGTGTGTGTGTGTGTGTGTGTGATGCACAACAGATGGATGGGGTAAAGACTTAATTCGGACCAAGCGTTTCATGAGGATAATGAATATAGGTAGGGTTTGTGGATACAGGATACCTTCCAACACTAAGCTCAGGGAAAGAATGTGTTGCGGCATGGATAAGATTGAGATAATTAAGGGCACCCACAAAAATGTATGTTTGAACGAATTTATATTAACATCTAACTAGTAGTAGTCAGTCATAGCTTAAGAAGGTTGGAACCTCACTTGGCCGGCTAATAACTTGAGTGATATCTCCGAACTTGCAGAATATTTGAAAAGAGAGGCAACAAACACCTTCTCTGACTTGGTGTTAATGTTATTCATGCATCGATATATGTAGAATAGCAAGAAATAGAGGAACGTACCATCAGCAAAGTGCCTCAAATAGACACAATTGTTGATATATTGCTACTCTATTTTTCATGTCTTATTGTCTTAGCATACACACATCAAAGTGCTTATACTACTTACTACTTTTGAGAACACTACTTTTCGTATGGCTTGTAGTAAACAATAAAATACTTGCATTTGACGATTTAATGAAAATGCGGCTTCATGGTCCTAGTCGATGCACCTTATGCTAAATTAATGAGATCGATCGAGTTCGTCAAACACATATTGTTAGATTGTATAGTAACCTCCCCAATGATCAATATGATCCTTGTTTCCTCATATGCTATCTCAACATCCTATCAATGATACGACATCTTACATGCTTATGGACCGATCTTGGGACATCTTACAAGATCCGAAATGCTATTGATGGTATTGGTTGAGCCCCCCACTATCGATGTCTATGGAGGTTCTGATATAGTCATGACTCGACTAAGGTGTATTATGTACTTTTGGCATGAAATGTGGTATCCTTGTATTCCCAGTTATGTGTTGACATAGGCTTTAATTAATAAAATACTATCTGCTTTCAAAAAAATAAAAATTGAGAGCACTGCTTCAAACCATACAAAGATCTCTAAATGGTTATGCAAAAATAAAAAATAAAAATTGCACTTTCTCAATTTTCAAATTGCAAATGACTTCAAGAGTTTTTAATTGCGTGCTTGTTGCTATCGCATAAGCAAAGTAAGAATGATGAGTATCTAATATATGGAATCAGAAAGAGAATATGTGTCTTATCATGTTTAAGTAGGGAACAAGAGAAATAAAAAATAGATGAATTCAACATGACCTTAAGGCCATCACTAACCATGACCTGGACGACCCGGTCATCAGCTCTCTCTCTCTTCAAAATCAGCTTTCTCTCTCTTCCACATCAGCTTTCTCTTTCCTCAACCAACTTTCTTCTCTTTCCTATACTATTCACATCTTAACCACAACCCAACACAACCCACAACAACCTATCTCTCTCCTCCACATCATTTCGGGGTCCATCTTGGTAAAAATTTAAAAAAAATTAAAAAAAATTCTAAAAAATCAAAACAATTATAAAACGTATTTTCAAAAAAAAAATAAAAAAAAACTCAAACCAAAAAATTAAAAAAATCAAAACAAAAATCAAAACAAAAAAAAAAATCAAAAAATTATTTTTTTATTGTTTGACCGGGTCGACGACCCGGGCGTTTCAACGCCCGGGTCATCGACCCAGTCAGGGATGACCGGGTCATCTCCCCCGTTAAGGGGGAGATGACCCGGTCATCCTGTGATGACCGGGCGTGGGGGGGATTTTCCCCCCCCGTTAAGGAATGCCCTAATAGTTATTAGCATAAGTTACTCACATTTGGCATTAGGTAACCTAGAATTCCGTGAAACTCGAGCGAATATATCTAGTATCTGAAAATGTGTGTATCGTTCTAGTAAATTTATGGGTGTTATGGCCGTTATGTGTAGTCTTTTCCTAATTTCTATTGTTTATTCTATCCTTTATACTTGAGAGTCCAGAGCATTCCAGCCACTTCAGATCATTAGGATTTGACTTTGAATTGCTCTAACAAAATTAAAGGCTTTCTTCTCTCAGTTTCCATGCAGTTGGATCAGTAGGAACCACATGAATGTCCCTCCCAAGCCATTGAAGTTGGATACTTAATTCTGACGTGTAACTAATTTGCACTTCGTGTTAACTTCATCATACCCCTCATTGAAAGCTTTCCACTTTTTACCTCGATAAGTAGACTGATCGTTATGCGTAACACAAGTGAAGGACCAACGAAAACTAGTAGTCCAATTGAAATTTTGCAAGTCCCAATCACTGAAGTTGGGACTTATCATTCAATGAAAAGAATGATTCTGCCTTAAGAAATTTAATTAGAATTGGTCAAGTAACACTAGTGTTTCAAGCATGCATGCCTACGAGTAACTAATTATGCTAGTCTTCGATCAATGTGAAAACAAACAGAAACGATAACTGTAGGTGTCAAGTCTAACAATCTTGGCATACTTGCAATTATGTTTCGACGTATGGGTTGGGTTGAGCCCACTGACACCCCACCTTCCAGTTGTGCTAGATTGGAACCAAATATTGGTTCTTCATTAACTAAATCTGTCGATCATAGTAAATTTGATTTGAGTTTCTAAATTTCATCGACAATGCCAATGCCATGTCGAATAGAAGCTTCCTACTTTGTAATATATACTTGACCAATGGAGACCTCCCTGTACCAAATCCCATAAATAAATAAATTCAACATTCATTCACTCATCGTCATCACAAAAGGCAAGCAAGCAAGAGTAGTATCTTATCTCATTTATACCAGTTCTCCCCTCCAAACACAATAAATCCATAATCATCCATAGCTTCTGTTACTCCTAGGTTCTTCTTGATGCTCATGCTGGCATCTACAATAGCTTACACTAGCAACAGAGTTGTCGTTGCTCGGCCATTTCCAGCCTCCGAACAACAGAGTAAGTAGTGAATGTTGGCTGCATGCATGTGTATTTATTTATTAATTAGTGAATAACCAAGAATTAAGCTGTTGAGCTGCTAGCAACACTTGGGATCACTTGTCAGTGTTGCGATGAAGCTGGAGCAGCCTGCCGGAGCAAATGGGAGCCACCTTGTAGCTTGAAGCTTGAATGTCATCCGTGGAGATAGATCTCTTGGATTTGCTGGTCATAAAAGAATTCACCGGATGGGTCTACTTAATTTTATCATTTTACTTATGTTTGAACATAGCATGTCCAAATCAGATGGTTGCATAACATAGTAGGTCTATACAACTAACTATGTTGACAGGGTGTAGTCGGCACTACTAATAGTTGCTTGTTGCACTGAATATGGTTGGGATTACCCAGCAATGGGAGCAGAAAATAATAGTTTGATGAGTTAAGGGTACTGTACTTAATCAATGGTGTGCCTTACTTAGAAGTATTTATTAGACAGAAAAGTTAATCATGAAAATTATAAAGACCGTAATCATGAAAAATAAAAGAAGAATATAGAGACAGTAATTGATAAGGAAAAAGTGATAGCAATGGTAGGTACCTTCCTTAAGGGAGGATGAGGATCCCATTCACAAGAAGGATTATGGAATAGATGATTGATTAAATGTTGGTTGCAGACATATAAGTAGTGTTGTGTTGTTATAGATGAGAATACAAGTTCTTGGATACATCCACCACAGGCACAAACAAACATTCATTTGAATCCAACTCCAAATCCAACTGAAAGCACCATGTCAAACAATTATTGACTTGTACAGGCAGGCAGGCAGGGTTTATGATCCCATCTACTTACTTACCTGACATTGACAATAATAATAATAAAGCATTCCAGGATAGTTTGCATAAAATAAAAATGGACAAGGGATTAATGAGTTGTGGGTCAAAGCAGGTACCATTAAAAGTAAGTATGTAAGTAAGTCAAGTGTGGAGGTAATTAGCTGCCATCATCAACTCCAAAGTGATTTCAGGATCAATAGGGAATTCGGACTCCTTTCCACTGCATGAAATAAATAATAGAAAAAGAAAAAGAAAGAAAAGAAAAACCACAGCAAAGCAAGGCAAACCTAGCGAATTGGAGAGACCAGTAGAAGTATTGACAGATCTTCTCGAGTATTGGAGTGCTGATCTCCGGGAAACTCACCTCTCCATGAGATGTCTCAGCGAAATCACCTGTTTTGGATTTTATTTATTGGATGGATGTTCTTCTTTTTTATATTTTATATAAAGAAAGAAAATCCAAAGATCAAAACCTGGGGAAGTGAGCATGTTGCGGATGGTGTGTGAAACCATAGCGGCCTTCCTGTCGATGACGAACTCGAATCCCTCAGCGCTTATCAGCTTCACCGTCTCCTCCTTCTTCATCTTTGCCCCAATTCCAATTCCTTCTTTTCGTAACTTCTTTCCTTGTGAATGTATCACACAGTGTTAGTCTACTAAAGGGGAACCAGAAACAAGAAAATATTAACTTTTTATATACAACACACTGAGCCGTATGTCTGTATTAAAGACCAATCTGAACAAACAGGAGAACATACCAAAGCAGAACACCAAGCAACAACTAAGTAACCAACACATCAGCGATTTCTATTTGAAACACTTGGTTACCCAAAGCCCAGTCTCAAAAAATAAGAAATATCTAAAACTCAAACCTAATAATACGGTATAACTTGAAACAACATCCTCTGATCAAAAGCCAGCCTCTACACCACAAGCAGGAATACAATAAGTACAAATCTTAATCTAACACTACGAACACAAAAGAACAATTGAAAACAACTAGTTAATGCTAAAACCATATCCTGGCTATGAAATTCCGATCAAGTCCAACAACATGCAACTAAGCCTACTAAGAAAGATCAAATTCGGGTCAAATCCAATGGCATACAAGTAAACCTACGCTAACATTGAACCGATGCCCTAAGGTTACGAAACCACCAACATCGATCAAATTTCGAGCGAATCTAACAACACAATGGAATTATATCGAACCAATGCCCTAAATACGCAGAAACCCCTAGCTTAAGCGATCTGAAACGGACAAGAATCGATGATTCTCACCGGGTGATCGAGTTCGGGAGGGAATTTCTGGGATTTGAGGAGCTTGGCCTGCTTGTTGGAGAAGCGGGTGTCCTGATCGGCCAAGGTGCCCTAGAAATCGGCCAAGGTGCCCTAGAAAACAACAACAAACGCCGCGATCGAGCCAGAAGGGGCATATATATGCTCCTCCCTCTCTCTCTCTCTCTCTCTCCCCGACTCGCGATGGGGATTAGAAAGGCCATTCGGTGAGTATATATATGCCCTTGGGATTGAAGTTAATTACGATAGTGGTACTGGCGTTCAATCCGAAGTCCGAAGTCGTGTGTGTGAAGTGTGGGGATGGTCCGGTAAGGTTGTTGTGGCTGGATTTCAATGGGCCTCGTCGGCCCACGGCCCATGATTCTACACAATTTTCCTATTTCAATTTTTTTTTTGTTGGAAAGCGTTTGACATGTTTTAAACTTTTAATTTAATTCTAAGTCACGATGGCATCCTTAATACTTGATTAAATCTTATCCGAAGTCACGAAGAACCAAAATGATTTCTGTTTGCTTGCTGAAATTTGAAAATGACTTTCCATTGATTTTCCCGGTATAAAAGAAAATATATGTCAACCACAAGGAACTGAGGTTAGAGACTAGAATCGAACTCTAGCCACCAAGTCCTTATCTGCACCGTTAGTAAAACTCACTCTATCACAAAATTTTGTCCATTCCCATTAGATTTTTTACAATTCACAATCTCTAAATTTTAAATGTCCTTAATATTAAATATTTTTTAAAAAATATATATTTTCTCTCTCTTCAATCCTCTCTCCTTTCTCTCTGTAGCCAAAACCCTCTCCACTACCACAAAAAGGCTTTTGCCGACGGTCATTTCCGTCGGCAATAGTTTACCGGGAAAAGGTAGACTATTATTTTGAGGTGCATATTCTTCAGTATTTTTTTTTGGTGATTATTTTGAATTTTTCCCCAAAAAACAACCTTGTTTCTCTATCTTCCCTCCCCCATCTCCCACTGTCACCACAACTTCGACGACTCACTTGGCGAACATCTTCGGCAAGCTACTTTGATGAACTTTTCCGACGGACTTCTCCAACGATGCACTCTGACATGCTTAAACGTTTACTATTGTTGTTGTTTGCATGAACTTAATTGATACTTATTATATTATAAAGAAAAAGATATATGTTGTCACAATATTATACGTTCATATTTGTTATTGTTAATTTGAATATAAATCTATGTTATTGTTAATATGAATTTAGTACATGTTATAAGACAAAAAGATCTATATGTTTGTTGATGTTATTTTTAAAATACGATATAACAAAAAAAATTGTTCTGTCTTCGGGTCTAAAAACACAAGAAAACACACATGTTGTATGCTGATTAAGTAATAATATAGATTTTATTTCTTTTTCACTCTATCATGGGCACAAACATCATAATTTTGTTTTCTAACAATGAATTTGGTCGGGGAATGCTTGATTCTTCTGGATTCTTGATTCCTTTTGACCACTGAATACATTTTTTGATAGTTTCTTGTACCCTAATTGCTCTTCTCCTATCGTGTTGTTGCTTAATTAAGCTCATCGCCACAATTTTTGACTTTGACTAACTAACTAGTTTTGTTTTCTTTCCAAATTATGATGAGATAAACTAAAAGAACTAATAAATGCGTATTGATTGCATCCACCAGAATCTTGGAACTCTATATCGATAATTTCAAACTATAAGTTCGCGAGACTCAGAAATGCAACTCGATCGTACGTGGAGACGATGAACAATTATGTTCACACAACGTGTTAGCTCCATGGCTGCACCTCAAATTACCATGATTGAGTGTAGGGGTGCACATGGGTCGGGTTGGGTCGGGTTTGGGCCTCAACCCGACCCAACCCGAAATTTTCGGGTTGGGAAAAAATCCAACCCGAACCCGAACCCGACCCGGTTCGGGTTCAACCCAACCCGACCCGAAATTTTCGGGTTGGGTCGGGTTGGGTCGGGTTGAACCCGAATTTGGAAATTTTTGGGTTGGGTTGGGTTGAATCGGGGTTATTTTCGGGTTGGGTCGGGTTTATTTTCGGGTTGGGTCGGGTTGGGTCGGGTTGGATCGGGTTTATTTGGGAAAAAATTAAAAAAAAAATAAAAAAAAATAAAAAAAAATAAATTTCGGGTTCGGGTTGGGTTGGGTCAACCCGACCCCCTCAACCCGAACCCGACCCGAAAATTCGGGTTTTTGATTTTCCCAACCCGACCCGACCCGAACCCCTCCTCAACCCGACCCAACCCGACCCGACCAGTCGGGTTCGGGTTGGGTTTCGGGTTGAACCCAACCCATGTGCACCCCTAATTGAGTGCAATCGATGTAGCCAACAACGTGTCGTCACAAATCCATGCACAATCACCTCGCCTCTCGCCACTTCTAACACATGCATGATATCATATTCGTACCACCCACCATATGTACTTGCTTATAAATCCACACTACGTACATTTGAAGCATGCATATATGCACGTACAACCAGTACCACTTCAACTATAGTAATTAGGATGAAGACCACTATGTTGTGCTTGTGTTTGTACATGACCTTTTTGGCCGCTACCAGCCCTCTGGGATTGGCGGCCGACAACGGCAACTTCATAATCTCCGGTGAAACCTTGCGCAACGACCAGAACCTGAAGCAAAGTGGGTACTCGTTCGTCATGCAAGGCGACTGCAACCTGGTCCTCTACAGGGGGTGGCAGTCCAACACCGCCAACAGAGGTACCAATTGCTACCTCTCCCTCGATGAGCGTGGCCAACTCATAATCAGGTCCGGCTCAGGCTCACTCATCTGGTCCACCAACAAGTCCAACACCAAATCAGGCGAGCACGTAGCAGTCCTCCACCCCCACGGTAAGGTCGTCGTCTACGGTCCCAAAGTGTGGTCCACCAGAAACTGTTGGCTTTTTGGCCTTAATCTAGGTTTTGATGATTTAATTAACCTAATCTTAATTATGATGATGTAGAGTAGCACACATATTGCATTGCATATATATTGCATGTGCTAACCTCTACAGGTGATCAAGACTCATGGAAGGAAGGAAATCAAGTCAAGATTTGTAATAAAGCTAAATGAAGACTTGTAATCTTGATTTTATTTTGAGTCTTAGGAACATGTGTAAATTGAGCATACAAGAGTTAAAAACCAATCACATACACAATAGGTTCCCTATAGAAGTCACACACGAAATTTCACATTATTTGGACTTCATTAGATCACCCAAACCTTAGTCGGAAATCACTTATAAACTTAAACCCAGATTTCCTGTGTGAACCGGTCGACCGAACCAGTTCTCAGTTCGACCGGTTTATAACAGACTCTCCACAGTGATTTTACCGAACTCTACCGGTCGACCGGTTCTACCTTTTCGGTCGACCGATCCCGGATTTTAATATGGCCGTTTTTCTTGTCGTATTCCTATAACGGTCGTATTCGTATAAAACAAACTTAACCCCAAAATACATTCGGTAACCGGTCGAACGAAGACCTTGTTTCGGTCGACCGGTTGAACACATTTTCAGAAACCAAATTCCCTGCTATCGGTCGACACATTTCTCGTTCGACCGATTGACCTTTGTCTCAACCGAATCCCCTTTTTCGGTCGACCGCTCCATACTTTGGTTCGACCGATTCACTTAAGTAGAGTTAAGTTCTAGCTCGTTTGTCCGACCGAATATTCTTTTGTTCGACCGTTCTCCTTGAAATCAAGTGAACGGTCGACCGGTTTAGTAGTTTCGGTCGACCGGTTCTGGACAGATTTGCAGCCCGATATTCTGTTTTGTGTATCTCTTACACAAATCAATCAAATCTTTCCCCAACGGCTAGGAATCTCTTAGAGCTTATAAATAGAGGTTCACACTTAGTTTTCCACAAGATTTCACAACTCCAAAGTGTCAAACTTATAGTGAGATTTTCCACAACCTCAAAGCTCCAAATTAGTCATCCAAAGCCTAATTTCCACATCCTTCATCAATCATCATACTAGCAATTGTTGTGCTCAATTAGAGAGTGAGTTCCACTCAAGTTACCATTGTTGTAAAGTGAGCAAGGGTCTTGGTGAAAGCCCAAGACAAAGAAGCAAGGATTTCGGTGAAAGCCCGAAGTGATTCTCTCGGTTTGTGAGAGGTGGTGCCAAGCTCGGCGAGGGTTGTTCGCGAGCTTGAAGACTTGTAAAAGGCGTTGCTCCCGGCCCGGAACGGGGAGGCATAGTGAAGACGCAAGAGGAGCTCGAACGGGGATTCGAGAGGGGCTTGCAAGAGAGGACGTAGGCGCGGCCGAACCTCTGTAAATCCGACGCGTCTTTGTGTGGTTTGCATTGTCTTTCTTTCTCTACTTGTTTGTTTATTCCGCTGCGCATTTGATTGCTTAATCAAGTAGAGAATTGTGGATTAGCTTAAAAAGTGATTAGTGGACTCATAACCCACACGATACGATCCTACAGAAACAACAACAACATCACATATAATAATGATAACCACAACAACAACAACAACGTGGAACAAGTTGATAACCTTTTGTTCTCCGGGCAAGTATTATACGATGGCGGGAAGCTGGTGGGCGGAGGGTACACTCTGATCATGCAGGGGGACTGCAACCTGGTGTTGTACAAGGGATGGCAGTCCAACACCGCCGGGAACGGAAAGGATTGCTTCCTCAGGTTGGACCGTTACGGCGGTATCCGGATCAGTGACGGGGTCAACTACAACAAGGTGTGGTCTAACAATGTCAAGTCTGGTAGTTATGGCGACTATGTTGCCGTGGTTAACTCTCGTGGCGACTTTAGTGTCTATGGTCCGGCCATTTGGTCCACTTCTGGATCGGTTACAGGGGATGAGGAACGTGATGACGATGATGAACGTATTCAGATGGTCGTCTAGCGCGCACTGCATGCATGCAAACATGCCTAGTTAATATATATATATATATATATACTTGTAATGTCCCCGTACGTACGTTTGGATGTGCATGTCGATCGACGTAGCTAGCTAGTATGTAAGCATGTTGTTGTTGTTGGAATAACCATAAATAAAAGTCCACGTACGTACGCCTTATGCATGGATGGTGTCGATTAATTAATAAGTTACCTATAATACATGTTGTTTCGGCCATCGGATGATGATGCTTACTTGGTAGCTAATCAAGGGATAAGTACTGGTTGATGCATAAGCTGGCCATGTCTGTTCAAAACTTCAGAAACCAAAATGCTGTTTTTTCTTGTTGGATCGTCTCTTCCGAGACTCAATTGCTAGCCGAGATGTCGTTGCAGAAAGCTTTTTTTATTTTATTTTAAAAAAAAACTAACTGATGGAGAAGACGAGTCAGTTTCAGCTTATATTATGACGATTAGGATCCTGTCCAAGTCATTACAAACTAAAGTGGTGGCATTTAATTGTTAAAACACGATCGAGCTGTACTTTTTAAAATTTAATGGTTGGGGATGACTCAATAACGCGTTACCAAAATCAAGTTATTCTACTATGACGAAAACATTGTCTAAAATGAGAAGAAGAGAACAACAAGATGACAACAACCTGAATCTGAAGTATTAATTATGTGTATTAGTCGGCCGGTAGTAGTTAGTTGTATTAAAATTGATGCACCCTTCTGTTGTGTTGTGTTATGTTATGTTATGTTATGTTATGTTATGTGGGTTGGTTGGTTAGTAAGTAGTGGGCCATGTTATGTTGGGCCTGGTCTGAAGTCGGCCCATGATGTAATGTAACTGGTCGAAGTCTCTCTCCGTCCGGCGCGGCAACAAAACCCATCAACCCTTGCTCGGCTCTGCTTGCCTGGGAATTGGGATCTCTCTCTCTCTCTCTCTATCTCTGTCTTGTTCCGGTTAGGTTAGGTTAGGTTAGGTTAGGTTAGGGTTTCCGATCGAAGAAGATGAAGAAGAAGTAGTAGTGATGGGGCGGGCGGACCCAAGCGTCCTCTTCTCGCAGTCGTTCGTCCACGCCCAACTCGACGAGTACGTTGACGAGGTGAGAATACTTCGATTCCTTCTTTCTAATTAATTACCTGTAAGAGCAATGCTTTCAAACCTATAAGCGTGCGTGCGAGCGAATTCTAGAATTCGTTCTGGATGTCTTTTGCTTTCTGAATTCAATCCGACTCCGACCTTTCTTTCTGCTTCTGCTTCTGCTTCTCTTTGCCACTCATTTAGGTGCTGTTTGCGGAACCCGTCGTCATAACCGCATGCGAGTTTCTAGAGCAAAATGCTTCACCATCTACTCCCACCATGTCCCTTGTTGGGTATGTTATCATTGTCTTTCTGTTTTTAAGCTTCAATTATAAGTTTTAACAACAATCACCCAATTTGACTGCACAAACCTCAAACCCATGGTTTGTTTTCTTTATTTGTGCAACCCTAATGTATTGTGTTTATTTATTGATCTGTGTTTTACAATGTTTGAGATTTCTCATGTAGGGCCACGTCACCTCCTTCATTCGCTGTGGAGGTCTTTGTTCACTGTGAAGGGGAACCTCGTTTCCGACGTCTATGCCCAGCTTTTTTGTATTCTCATTCCTCATCTAACCTTTTGGAATTGGAGGTCTTTTATTTCTTTTTTCTGTGGCTTTCTCTTGTCAATTCTTTCTCCTGTGGATCAAACTCATTCCTATTATTGATCCCTTATTAAAGTTATTTTATCTTAGGTTTATGATCCCTTAATCAAGTTCAGTTCTGTCACTTTTCCGATTTATGCTAAACAAGAGCAAAAGAAAATGCACTGTTTCTGTGCACAAGCCCTAGCATGTAGAGATCAGTTTGATTCATCATGTGTCAGTTACAAGCCATATTTGAAAATCTAATACGTTAATGCCATTCCTGTTTTAGTTGTAACACGTCAATAAGCCCAAATAATTTGACACTTGTCATGACTGGTGTGAATCATATGTATCCAATACCTTTGGAACATCAAGTTAGTTGCCTTTGCAAGTCTCATTTGACCATGTTAGGATTGTGACTTGTGAGTTTCAAAAAGCACAATTTTAGTTCATAGGCTTTACATTTATCAAATGTCAACTATGTGCATCTATACATTTTTAGCACCATTATTGAAATTGGGTACAATCACACCAAATCGTAGTGGTCTCAAGAGATACAACAATGTCCATTTGGTGGGGATAGTATGTTTATTCATTAAAAAAATTCTCCATCTACTTATTCTTAAGCCACTTGAAAGGATCCCTGCTGGTATCACTTATTAGTTTTTTTCTTGACTTCCATGGGTGATATCACCAAATGCATTTGTCACTAGTCGAAATAAGTGATATACTGATTTGTGAAACCCCTTTAATGAGCAGTCCAGTAGAGCATGCCAATATCCATAGATCCTGTGGGTCTTACTGCCCAACCTTTTGGTTTCTTATATCATTGTGGGTTTTCTAGTCCAAATATTTAGGCCACACACCCAGTGGCTCTAATTTGTTGTCAAAGTCCTGGACTCTGTTGCGTAGTTGCGTCTGTTGACTGTTTCATCACATTTATTTATCATTGAATTGTAAATACTTGTTGTATGTGCATTATTGTGATATGTAGTGCCGTGTAACATATCTCATGTTGGGTATGCCTTAAATGCAGGCAGTGGTTACCAACCGTTTGGTTTTCCGGGGCAGTTATCGCAGTCTTACATTGGTCGTTTATGGTAATACTGCCGAAGACCTAGGGCAATTCAATATAGAATTGGACTTGGATAGTTCTCTGGTAAATCTGGTTAGTTCTCCTTCAGAGGAAAAACTGGAAGATCTGCCCCCGGTACTTCATTCAACCAAGTTGCCAATAGGAGAGTCAATCACTTCTCTAATATCATTATCACTTCCAGTGATTGAACAAGATATTTCGAAGGAGATTAAAGAGTTTCTGCTAATAACGCTTAAGATTTGCCAAGTTTCTGTTCACGAGGAGACAGTTTGTAAACTTATGATTTCTGTCGTCTCAGCGATCTCCATATATATCAGTTGTAATTTTCGCGGAGTGGACTGTGGGGACTTCAGCAAGATGGGAAACACTGTGAAAGGAAGAAATCAGAAGGATGTTACTGATCTCCTCATACAGGCTAGAAGTGAGCTCCTTGAACTCCTTAGAAACCATGGATCTGATTTGCAGAATTGTATACGTGGATCAGTGGAAGATGTAATTCTTGTTGACTCAGAGGAACTTGTTACATCTGAACAACTAGTGTCTATGTACAACAAATGCTCAAAACTGAGTGGAACTTCATCAGATTTTGTGGGGTCGTCGTCTCAAGTGAGTACCTTCCAAGTATCATCATAACTCATTTCATCTATACAAGCAACCTTTTGTCTTGCCCTTTTGCTACCATACTCTTAACTTTTTTCTCACACTTTCCCTCAATTCCAGAACAAATCTGAACTTTTGAAGCTCGGTGTTGTACTTCTTTTGTGCTTTGCTAGAGAAAGTTGTTTCCATTTTGTTATGGGTGGTGGAATGAAAAATATTGTTCACATGTTATGTCAAGAGACACATAGATCGGCTACTAATTTGCTCATGCTGCTTGCGGTGATTGAGCATGCTACTCGACATGCCATAGGATGTGAAGGGTTTTTGGGATGGTGGCCACGAGAAGATGAAAATGTGCCAGTTGGTACTAGTGATGGTTATAGTCATCTCCTGAATTTGTTACTGCTGAAATCACGACATGATGTTGTTTCTCTTGCCACCTATATTTTGCATCGGTTGCGTTTGTATGAAATTCTAAGTAGATACGAGGTTTGCATTATTTTCTTTCAATCTTTCAGATACTTTACCAATTGAATTATCTTTGCATCCAACATACGTTTATGTTTTCTTTTACAGTGTTCAGTATTGTCAGTTTTGGACAGTCTATCAAGCAATCAATGCATTACAGCCGATATATCACATCCACTTCTTCTTACCAATTCAATACTCAGGAAAATATTGGTACCCTTTTTTCAGCAAGTTCTGTTGTTCGCAAATGCTAATCCGGTCTATGTACTAAATTTTGTATTTTTACCTGCTGAATTATTTTCATGCAGAAATTGATAAATTTTGATGGAAATGTTGAAGATCCTTCACCAGTGACTTCACTTAGAACGTCCATGATAGGCCAAACTGAGGGCCTGTCCTATAAAGCAACTGTTGACTTTATTGCTTCATCAAAGTACAGTTTTGGAGTACCTGATATTGACACACATCTCTTGTTCCTTCTGAAGGTAATTTCTTCCTGCATTGTTGATTTCCATGGAAGTTGCATTTTCTTTCCTCCATAGAATTTAAAAATGTGCAGGGCTGCTTGTTCCCATTTCAGATTTGTAGTCTTGTCATTGTAATATCAAGTTCCTGAATGACATCGTCCTTGCCACATCATTCAGAATTTGGAACTGAAAGAAATGTTGACATGAGTAATAGTATTATGTCAGCTTGTTTAATATAATCACATGCTCTCTTTCTGTGAATAATGGAATTTTTTACCTTGAATGTTGAATTCTTCTGCCAGAACCTTTACATGGTGGCACTCTTCTTTCATTACCTTTTTTGGTTATGCCTTCACCAATTCTGATTTCAAGATGACATTGCATTTTTTTTCTTTAACCTGCGTAAGGTTTTGATATTATGTAACAAAAACCTAAGTACTACCTGGTACTTCAGAATTTTGTTACCTTGCATTTAGCAAATGAGGATCATCAGTAATCACCATCCGAGCTACTGCCTTTCTTGTTACCCTTTTTTTGTGTTGAACAAAGCCTTTCTTGTTACCCAGTTTTCATTGTCATCTTCAGAATCCGAACATGTTTTTCGCCGTTGTTGAACTTGTGAGTCTTGCCTGACTATCCTAGAAGCAATAATTAGGCATGCGAAATTTTCTAAAGAGACTGAACCGTCTTTCATTCTGTTGTGAACTTGTGATAAAGCTCTAGTACTGTCATTCATGTTCTTTCAGTGCGTGGCCTTTGAATCTTCTGTTTTTTTATGTTGCTTATTTTTATTGAGTTTCATTTCTAGCCCATCCCAATTAGTTTGGGATTGAAGGCTTTGTTGTTGTTGTTGTTGCTTATGTTATTTTAATGATCTATGGACGCTGTAGTTCCTCAAAATTTCATTCTTACTTGTATAAGAGATCAGGCAGTCCTCTAACATTTATTTGTGTTGATGTACTGTGATATCAGGAAAGAGGGTTTTTTCCTTTATCAGCTGCTCTATTGTCACTGCCAATTTTGCGTTCAGCTAGCGACAACACAGTTGATATTTTTGTGGACATCACATCATCAGTTGAATTGATATTTTTATCACTTCTTCATTGTCGATCAGGTGATCATGTGGTTTTTGTTTTTTCCTTGTAGCATTCATTTTCCCAGCTCCACTGACTTCTGTCATCATCTTATTGTTATGTTAATATACTTCAGGCCTCACGTTCCTTCTGCTTCAGCCTGAAGCTGTTGGAACTATAATACTTTCTCTCAAAGGAAATGAAGACGTGAAAACAACCGACTACTTGACATGTAGAGAGGCAGCTGTTCTGATATTAAAGGGTTATTTTTGTCCTCCAGAGGAAATTGGCATGATTTTAGACCTTCATCTTAAAGTGGTTAGTTTTTTTCCTGGCACTAATGTTGCACACCCTCATCGTTTTAGTGCCCTGACATTCTATATTTCTGCATGCCTCTGAGACTCTGAGTAATGTGTGATCTCTGTGCAAAATGGTTGTAGAGGCACATTTTCTATGCAGAACTATTTTTTATTATATGCATGATTATGAATGTCAAGTACAAAATTCTTGCCAAGTCAGTTTATTAGAAAGAAAAGGAGAGATTAGTATTAGTCATCGAGGTCTTGTGTGGATGAGAATGGGTGTCCAAAAAGATACAGGAACTCCATATTTATAGGCTAAAGGTTTAATGATGTATAAAAAAAGGCTTTCGAAAGTCAGGTTTGGAATTTTAAAAATTACAGAAAGCTCATATGTCACGAGTTCCTTACTTTAGTGTAGTGGGTAGTCTTGTGTATGCTTGATTTGCACACGTTCGGATATAGCACAAGCCGTCAGTGTTTTATACGAGGCCACAGGCCATGTGACTCGCACTACATGTTCATGTAGTCAAATGCTCCAAAGTGAAATGTTGGGAGACCCTTTAACTTGCATAATCACATATTTGGTCACAATTCGCAGTTCACGCAAATTTGCATATACGCAGTGGTTGCATAGGTGACCAGTTTTAGGTGCGCATGTTGTTACATATTAAACTCTGCCCACGTATGATTACACAATAAAATTAAAAATGCAGGGACAGATTTTGTAGTCCAAGGGATTCTCCAATTTTCAACAATCTAACCTATCTGGCATGATTTTCCTTAGGAAGCACAGTAGTTTTTTTTGATCGGTAAGACACTAGGTATTTATGAATCTGCACCATCATTGTTTTTAAATAATACACATAAACGGTGGATTCTGGAAGATTTTGGACCAAGGATGGCGACCAAACTCGACATTGGGTTTAAACTTTTAACATAAGTAGTCTATTTGCTTCCAGTCTTTAACACTTTGGTATCTTGTTGCTGTCAATATGATTTTGCTTTTAATTTTATCCTGTTTTCAGGTACATTCTATTGATCGTCTGCTTGCAACTGCTAGTCAATCTGAGGAACAATTGTGGCTTCTTTGGGATCTCTGTGCTATTTCTAGGTAGGACATTTAGCAGTAGTAGTATCCGTGTTCTGTTAGTATTTGTTGTAGGCCAGCTAATAGAAATAGTATCTATAATTTGTTGGTGTCTGGTTACATTATTTTTTATTAATGCTATATTGCAGGTCTGATTCTGGTCGTCAAGCATTGTTGGTTATAGGCCGTTTTCCGGAGGTATTTTATCGCCTCTCCTTGACATATTTTATGTTTTCTTATACATATTTCTAACAAATTGTCACAACTCTTGTCACTTACTTCATCATCATCTAAAGCTTTTTTCCCCATGGGCAATAGTTTTAGCAAAATATTATGCTGATGTTGCAGGCTATAGAGGTTCTTTTGGAAGCCCTGCGTTCTTCTAAGGACAAGGAGCTAACGGGTGCAAATGATGGTGGTCAGGATGTTTCCCATAACTGCTTCAGTGCCAGTCATTTTATTGTACTGCTATTGACAAATTTGTTCTTGTTTTAATTCTTTGGCGTTCTTTTTATCCCCTTCTATACTTTCAGGTACTTCACCTTTAAGTCTTGTGGTATTTCATTGTGCTGCGGAAATTTTTGAAGTTCTTGTTACTGATTCAGCCGCATCTTCTCTAAGTTCTTGGATAGGACATGCCGTTGAACTTCATGAGGCCTTACACTCATCATCCCCTGGATCCAGCAGGAAGGATGCTCCGACACGGTTGTTGGAGTGGATAGAGGGTGGTGTAGTATATCATAAAAGTGGGGCTACTGGACTCCTCCGATATGCTGCTATTTTAGCTTCAGGAGGAGATGCTCACCTTACTTCAGGAACCATTCTAGAGTCCGACTCAATGGATGTTGAAAATGTTATTGGGGATCCAAGTAATGGTTCCGATTCACACATCATAGACAATCTTCTCGGGAAGCTAGTTTCTGATAAATATTTCTATGGGCTCACTCTTCAAAGTACTTCGATAGTGCAGCTTACAACAACATTTAGGATATTGGCGTTCATTTCTGAAAAACCTGTATGCCATTTTTTAAGAACGTTCAGTTTTTTTATGAGTGCTTGAGTTAAGTCTCATTTATGATGTCTCTTGGGTTGATTACTATTTTGTCTTTAAGGCTGTGGCAGCTGCTCTTTACGAGGAAGGAGCTGTTTCATTAATTTACGTGGTCTTGGTAAATTGCAAATTCATGTTGGAGAGGTTATCCAACAACTATGGTAAGTGTGTAAGCATTATGTTTCTAATTTCTTCATTTGTAAAGGAAATACAGCATTTTATGCTCTTCTCTCTTTGTATTTTTGGGGTTGTGTTTTTTGCAGACTATCTCGTCGATGAAGGGGCAGAATGCAATGCTACTTCAGATTTGCTCTTAGAGTGGTTTCATGAGCAGAGTCTTGTTGATCTTCTACTTCCTTCTCTTGTCTTGTTGAATAATCTTCTACAGAAGCTAAAAGTATGCAGTTTTGGTTCCCTTAAAGCATTTATTTTTGAAAAATGTTTCAATCAAATCATCTCTTAGTTTTGTCGTCGGTAGTTTTCCCTTTTGACAATGTACTACTTTTCTTGCATACATGGTTGATCATTTCATTTTATCTAGTTGATAACTATGTTAGGCGGGCGGGCACCTAGGCGAATAGGCGACCACATAAACCACACACCATTGTGTGCGGTGTGCAGGTGGTCGCGATCGCCTAGGCGACCCTGTTTAAATTTTTTGGTTATTTTTTTAACCCTCCTCCCACTTCTTATTCCTATAAATACACCTCCCCACCCATTTTATGAAGCCCAAACATGTAAGATTTGTTTCTCTATTTTTTTACATTTTCCCCGAATTTTTCTTTCCTTTTCTTCTAATTTGTTAAATTAAAACAAAAACAAACAGTCAATAAAAAGGGATCCCTAGGCATAACCTGAACCTTGGTTGATAACTTCTTATCCGGAGTATGAGTTGCAAAGTCAAAATAGCCCATTTTAGAATTGTACTTCAACTGACACAATCCTTGGATAGTTTCAATTAAAAAGTTCATGTTTAACCTTATTAGTGGGGGTTAACTTGTCATAATTATGCCTTTTCATAAGTCATAACTTAGAAGTGGTACTCACTTTAGAATTGTGCATTTCATTGTGAAAATATGGAAGTAGTTTGGAACCTTGACTCATTACTATGGGAAGATACATTCAATCTAAAATGCGAATTTGTCACTTCCCAACTTCGAGTCTGATGTTTGGGCAGCAAATTGATTTCTTATCAAGGTTCCCAGCTTCGAGATATGAGGAATAAGTTGTAGGAAAAAAGTTCCTTGCTACTACGTCATTTGTCTTTTGAGTTTACCATGTTATCACGTTGATGTTATGACGTTGAGGTTTCACATATTTATGTTGAGTTTTAGTTTCGGATGTGCAGGAAAAAGATAAGTTCATCTACTGCTTACTTGCTTAGTACTAAGGAGTAAAGCTTCAATTTTATTTTTTTTTCTTACAAAAATCAAGTGCTTTAGCTATGTTACATGCCACTGATCCATGTCCAGGGGGATTTGGGTACTTACTGCTCGGGTTTGTTAGAAATATATGTACCTTGCTGACATGAGAAACACAGTAAGTGCACATGGATTAGGTCTCTGTCGGATTATCCATAAAGATCTGTCATATGTTGGTTTATAGTTTCTGTAGAGTTGCTCTGTATACTGCATGCGCCTGTTCCCTGTATTGCTGGTCTGTGCAATGGATAAGGACAAGAGGTGTTAGCAGTAGAATAGGCAAAATCCTGTTAACATTTTGTGGGATGTTATTGTCTTAGGATGTTTGATCTCAAAGCAACTCATTTATGTGTGCTTCTGTAGGAGGCCAAGGTTCATTATAGAAATACAAAGTTGCTCAATGCTCTTCTTAAGCTGCATCGTGAAATTAGGTATTAACCTCTAAAATCTTCGTATTTTTTGACGTCAGATATTCTGCAACATTGTACCTTCATGCAGTCCTATGTAAACATCAATTATTTCATGTGCTGCAGCCCAAAGGTAGTTGTCTGTGCTGCGGAGCTGTCTCTGCCATATCCTAGTTCTGCTCTTCGTCTACATGCAGTTTGTCGTTTGCTTGTATCGGCTCTCACTTGTTGGCCGATATTTGGATGGGCTCCTGGTCTATTTCATTGCCTTTTGGGAAATGATCAATCTACCTCATTGTTAACTTTGGGACCAAAAGATGGTTGCAGCCTTCTATGCCTCTTGGTACATTTCGTCTTTCATTTTGCTGAATGCACAAAAAAAAATCATTTGTATTTTTTAGTTTTTAACACATGCTGATGTAGTGTAAGACTGTTGCATAAAAGTATGGTACATTGTCCTTCCAGAAATCGGAACCTTGTTATGAAATGGACTTGTTTTAATTTTTTTTTCTTGGTGGAATATTGTAGTTTTTTTATGTGGCTTATATTTCTTTTAAAATCTTTGATGTTTGTTTTCCTATTTCTATGGGATTTATTTGTTTTCCTTGTCATTTTGTTTTATGTGTTGATATTTTTAAAAGTTTGGTTGGTGTCTCCGTGATCACTCAAAAGGGAACTTCTACCTCCCTGTTTTCTGATTTTTAACCATCTAGTCATCGAGTGAACTTTTTTGAGAAAACAATGTGCATTTTTGTCTTGTTGGATGACACCTGTACCAGTGACATGCTTTTGCGAGTGTCTAGTCTTATGTTTCCTTTATTCTCTTCTTTCTGGGAATTTTCTACTTTTATCAAGTGTATTGACATAAATTTGTTTTTCCAATTGTGATGGTGGAACTTATGGGTAGTTTTTTTTATAGGAGTTGGAAAATGAAATTGTGCTATAATTCTGCTGTAACCTCAGAATACCTATTTTCTCAAACTGTTCAAACTCCATCTCCCCGTCTAATTTTGTCTGCACTAGAATATTTTGTGAAAGTTAACTGACTAATCAGTATTTATCAAGGCCGATCTTTGTCCAGAAGAAGGGATATGGCTTTGGAAGAACGGAATGCCGGCGTTAAGCACTCTTAGAAGTCTCAGCATTGGTACAGTACTAGGGTCTCAAGGGGAGAGTTATGTGGACTGGTACATGCAGCCAGATTCGGAAGCAATATTGTTTGGGAGATTGAAACAACAACTTGATCAAATTTCTCAAATAGTCCTGCACTTTTCTTTTACTGTACGTCTTACCTAGATGTCCTTGTGCTTTGATATTGATTTGGTACTTTTCTAGACTAAAAACTAATGGAATGCAATCCCTTTCGATTGAGCAGGCCTTGAATGTTCTTCAAGATGCACTTAGAGTTTTCATAGTCCGGCTTGCATGTCGTCGGATTGAGTTTGCCAATGATGTGCTACAACCAGTAATTTCTTGGGTAGACAGTCGGATTCATGAAAGTTCCCTTTCTGATATTGATGTTTACAAGGTATCCACCCTTTTCCTTTGTCTTTCCTATTGATGTTTCAGAATAGGCTCACTTTTTGGTTGTTTGCAACACTCAGGTGTGCAGATTGCTTAGTTTCATTGCTGGCTTACTGGAACATCCACAAGCAATGGTAATTTCAGATTTTTTTTGCTTTATTTTAACGATAATACCTATTATGCTTAGTTCTTGTGTTCCTTTTTACTCACCACTAGTTCTTCTGTTCTTATTTATGTGCAGATATTGTTGATGAAAGATGGCATTTGTAGGATATTAGTTAAAGTGCTCCAACGGTGCTGTGAAGCAGCTGTTCTAGATGGTCAGGTCATTCATGATGGCACATTTCAGCTGAAAACTTCAACCACCATGCTTAGTTGGTCCCTCCCTGTTTTCAAATCTTTATCATTGATTTTTTATTCTGATACCTCTATGAACAGTTTTGATGTTCTTCACAAGTGAGTAAATATGATTTTTTATTATCAATTATCAATTGTAAAAGGTGCTATTTAGATTGATAATGATACTCATATGTTGTATAGGCAAAACATGGAAAAATTGATTATGGAGGAAAATTGTATTGTGTGGCGCCACTTACTGGCAGGTTGTCAGGTTAGTTCATATACTCTGAAATCCAAGCATTTCTTGAAAAGGTTGAGTTTATTTTTATGTTATAAAATCAACTGTGGTCTACAATTTGGTGTTTTCTCATTGTATTTTATTTAGCTCAACTTTTTGTGTAAAAAATCCAACTTTATATCTCTTCATTTGAGAGAGGGTTGCAGAGTAGTTAATGCCTACTATAAATTTCCTTTTTGTGTGTTTCCTGTTACCCTTATTCCAACATATTGAAATTTTTATGATTAAGGTGATGAAATTATTGGATGTTAATTGGTGTCTCTTAGCCCAGGCTGATTATCTGTGGATTTGCTGGATAAATTTTAACTATTTTAATTTCCATCTGTGGCCCGCCCAGCCATTGTAAAGTTGAAATTATGAAATTGCATATTACCTCATTGTTCCTCTCTGAATCACTTCGAGTGATAAGATCATCAAACAATCAACAATGTATCGGTGATGAATTTGTTTTACTCTCTTTGTCGTTACACTGAATTCCATATTCACATTATTCTTTAGTTACTACCTGTGGGGAAAGAACTACTAGCATGTCTCGTAACCTTGAAAGATGTAGCTTCCTGCTCCGTGGGTAGAAGTGCTCTTTTATCTATGTTTAGGCAGATCAAGTCAAATTCCTTTGAGATTCTATCTGGTCTTCCGGACGAGTACAACTTGAATTCTTACCCCCTTTTAAGTTGCTGGAAAAAGCTCCTAAGGTCCTTTGATGGCGAAGGTGGTGTTTCGTACTATGCAGTTCAAGCAATTCATTTGCTGTCATTTGGTGCTTTGTGCCTTCCTATCAAAGATAAAAGGTGATTTCTTATACATATAGAAGCCTGAAGTTAAAAAATAGTTAGAATTTTCCTAAATTGGATTAATTTTCTTATTTTAGCGAAAAGCTAGAATCTATTGAAATTATTTGGGATTTTACAATTTTTTCAAACGCGAATATCAGTTTATTTCTTTAAACAAAATGGTAGTTATACGATGCCTCATGCTTGGAATTTGTTCTTCGAAATTTGTTTCCCTGTAGCAATAATCATTTTTTGATGTAGAAAACTGTTTTTTTTCTTTGGTGCTCGAGAGTCGGCGTCACTCTGACCGCAAAAACAATGTCGTAAGAGTTAACAGCCAGGAATATATTTAGGTGTTTTTCTGGTTTAAACACCTAAAAATCTCACAAGTTCAGCTGAAGAGTTAACAGCCAGGTATATATTTAGGTGTTTCAGTGGAATAATAAGTATGACCAGTACACGATCAATGAACTATTTTGAGCTGGGGTATGCAGATTATGTTACGACATTGAGAACCAAGCATTTTATATTGAATAGATCACAAGTTAAAACACCTCTCAACACATGGTTAAGCTGATTTTCAAAGTTGTCATTTTTAATTAAGTGTTGGATCGGGCCATTATCAGTGTCTAATAAGCAATTTGTAGGTATATAGTTACACAAATACATACATTTAGAAGACCATATGAGGTATCTTTTGGATAAAAATTAACGTGTTACATGTGGCATTGAGAGAATAGAATTAGAATTGAGAACAGAGAGCCTCAGTGTAATTCGTCTGATCTCCCCATGTAAAAAGTTGATCGATATCATGAGAACATTGACATTATCTTTAAAAAATATCATGTTTGGTATTACAGAAACAGTACACGTGTTTTTGGTTTCCTCACTTATTAACACTTAATGTTATGTGCTTGCTCAGTCCGGAGGGTTTGAAAATTCTCAAATATCTTTTCGGGCTACCTTATGATCCGGTTGAAGATGAAGTTATAATTTTTGATGAAAAATTGAAGGATTTACATGATACAATCACTCTATTTGATCATTTGATCAGTGCTGATGAAACTCTATCGGTATCATATGAGAAAATGAATTTGCACGAGGTACGAACTTGGAACTCCTTTTAGTTAGAAAAAGGATTTACTGATCGTAAAAGATCAAATTTAGATTTTGTACTTAAATTTGATGGTGTCTTCTGCAGGTTAAGGAATCTGTGGTAAAATTATTGGAGCAACTACGAAGACCAAGTTGCTCTTCCATGGGTGAGGAGAATGCTGTTTCAATTAAAGCTTCTGTTTCTACAGGCACTGATAACTCAGAGAATACTCAAAGGCAGCATTTGGCACCATCTTCCCCAGCAGTGCAGATTGATGATTTGCTTGATGGATCTTCTGTAGACATCTGGAAGGTGTTTCAAGATGCAGAGAAATCCAATGATTTTTTTGTTGGAGGCTTTTCAGATAATTTTCTATGGACCTGTCCTGATTCTTCAGTTGATAGACTGATGGCATCATCCTTACACGTGAAGAGAAAACTTTCATTATCTGATGGTTCTAATAGGCGTATAAGAGACAATGCGGGGTTCGAAACTGTGGGTCCGAATGCATTTTCTCGAGGTGTAGTAGCACCAAGCATCACTTCTGGTCCTTCTCGTAGAGATACCTTCCGCCAAAGAAAGCCGAACACAAGCCGGCCACCTTCAATGCATGTTGATGATTATGTTGCTAGAGAAAGGAATGTTGATGGTGTAAGCAGTAATATAAATATTATGGGTTCTTCACGTGGGGGGTCTACAAGCGGAAGGCCGCCATCAATTCATGTTGATGAATTCATGGCAAGAGAAAGAGAAAGACAGAACCCAATTGCTGGGGCAGTTGGAGAAACAACACAAGTCAAGAATGCTCCTCTTGAGAACAGCAATGGCATTGAGAAGTCAGATACGTCATTGAGGCCAAAGACTCACCTTGATGATGATCTTCAGGAGCTTGATATCGTTTTTGATGAAGAATCAGAATCTGAAGATAAATTGTCATTTCCACAACCCGATGGTGATCTGCAACCTGCTCCTGTAATTGCTGCTGAAAGCTCTCCAGGCTCAATTGTTGAAGAAAGTGAAGGTGATGTTAATGGCGTTGCACAGTCTGAGTTCATTCCTGAAACATCTGCATCTCGACCAGAAAAGGAGCTGTTTCAGGAATTGAATGTTTCCTCGGACAAGAATATGCGGAGGCCTAACACAAAGAAATCATTCTTCCTCGAGCGAAGTGATGAATCAAAATATGTCTCCCCAGTTAATAGGCCAGATGATTTTCCTGCAAAACCTTCTAATGGACAACCTCTAAATATGTTCACTCAGCAAATGGTAGAATCTCAGCTGCCATCATCTAGCTTCTATCCAAAAGGCAGTCCTCAGAAAACACCTAATATATCTTCGCCTGCAGGTTCTCAAGGATATTATGAACAAAAGGTCCTTGTGAACCAGCCACCTTTACCTCCTATGCCTCCACCAACTTTGTCTTCCATTTCTCCTCAAGCATGTGAACCTTATCAAAATCACCAGGTCCGTTATGGCCATTCAAGGGATGTACAGCCACCTCTTCCAGCTGGATTTCCGTCTCAGGGATATGATTCCAATCCACCTAAAACAGAAGCAGTGTTGCCAGCTAATAGCATTTATATGGCTTCTTTAGCTGCAAACCGGTCTCTGGACAACAAACATTCCTGGTCTACGGTTTCTCCTGGAGGTAGATTACATGAAACATCTACCTCAAATGCTTCTGTACGGTCTTTGCCACCACTTCCTCCTATGCCTCCCCCTAATCCATCTTCATCAATGCCTCAATCATCAGTTATGAATTCTAGTTCTCAAACCAGTGGGCAGTTTCCTCCTTCAGCTTTACTGAATGATCCGAGATTGGGACTCTTTGCCACTTCCGGGAATGGTTCTTTTAATTTATCTCAATACACATCACCTTTGATGCTTGCAAAGTCAGCATCTAATTCTGCAGCTCTAATTGGGTCATCACCACAACAGCAGGGTTTGAATTTTTCTGGCTTTTCTGTACCATTTACTACTCCATCGTCCTCCATCCAATCCATTCAAGCACAGCCACCCCCACCTCCACCACAGCTTCCCCGGCCTCCTAATCCTTCACAACACCTCCAGCAACCATTCCAAGTTTCGCAAGCCCTGACAGAGATGGTGTCTTTACAACATAATACTATCCAAATGCAACAATTACAGGTCCCACAGCAGCAGCTTCAGGTTCCTCATATACATGTTTATTATCAAGCACAACAAGATTCTCTTTTGCGAATGCCGCAGCCCAATGAACAAGTTGAATCTCTAAATCTTCATGGTCAGTCTGAGAGTATCTTCGAGCAGCAGCAAGATCCAGGGGCGGCACTACAACAGTATTTTGCTTCTCCTGAAGCCATTCAGGTACCATGTTCTTGCATTCTTTTTTGTAATTGCTTGGACGACATTCACCTTTACCTTTTTTCCCAGTCTCTGTTGAGCGACCGTGATAAGCTCTGCCAGCTTCTGGAGCAGCATCCAAAACTAATGCAGATGCTTCAGGTTTGATCCCAGCAGTCAATCTCTATTATTTCGCTTTGATATTAGTTCCTTATTATTTATTAGCAATTGGAATCTTGTTATTTCCAGAATATTTTGCATAATTATCTTATTTTCCTGATGTCTGTGAATTAGTATCAGTATGGTTGTTAGTCGGCTACATAATCACAAAATTGTAGGATCCCATATTTGCACTTAGGTAACCTGTAACCTTTGGTAACCTGTAACCCTTCAATAGTAATGATAGGCATCTGAGAATTTCTATTCTCAATAATACAAATTCATTTTTGTCCACAACTATAATTTGTTCTTTTAGTACGCCCCGTGTGCTCCCATTTTGGTATGGGATTCCCGCAGTCTTATGTTGCTGTAGATGTTGTTCCTGAATAAGCTCTTTGTACTGATGGATGAGCATATCACTCAAGCTGTAGAGGTGACTTTTTTACATTGATAACATCATCATGTGTAAATGAACCACCGTCGTATGGGTGTCTTCACCCACTTGGATGATCTATATGTAGGGAGGAGAACCTCTCAACAGCAACACCCCCAACTTTGTAATAATAATCTTAGTTTTATTTTAAGACCCTTTCTTCTTTTGTAGGTCTCCTGGTTAATGTAATTTAGGTACAAGTGTTGCAATCCCAAAAGTGATGTCTCCTTTTACTTGGCAAGTAACGGTATTATTTCTTCACATATTTCAATTTTCTTATTCATGGTGAACCCAGGAACGCCTAGGACAACTGTAGAAATCTAAATGGAAGTGGAAGCGTGCTAATTCTCATGGCGGCTGGCAACTGTGAAGGCTTCAGGGCATTACGTTATGTTCTGACATCAAATTGAGTTATATGGAATATATCCTCCAATTGTGAGCTTGCAATTTTGCAAGTGATATTTCAGTGTTGTAAAATGTGTCATTTTTGTTGTAATTTAGCGCTTAATGTTTGATGCTGAAATTTTGACGTTCAGTGGAATCAAATATCATTTGCTGTGCTAAATTTCCATCTGATTTGTAGGACAGAAAAACATCTAGGGTGTAAGATTGATATCCGTTAATTGATCTTTTGCTAATGTAACGTGTGGTAGTGCCATTGCTTTCACATTTAGATTTTTTTGAGCTATGTTGATGATTGCTAGGGGTGCTAATCGAACCAGAACTCGACTTGAGTTCGCGTCACTTGAGTTTGTGTAGGTAGGTTTGATTTCTATATTTAATAAACCATACATGCTTGGTTTTTAAGTAGATAGTTCATTGAACATTGATCGAATTGATTACCGGGATAGTTTAATGTGACCAGCATGGATTCAAATTGGTTTAATGGTTTCAATGATGGAGAACCTGTTCGATTGCTGTCTAAATATAATATTTATTTATTTCTGTTGCAATATCTAAATATACTACTGTCTGACGACTTCGTTATTTTTACATACATTACAAATGTTTAATTGGTCCAAGAGTAATTTGATTCAACCATCTGCGAGACCTCAAAAATGGTATTCAAATCAATAATCTTTAGTAATCCTATTAGATCCAAGACCCCCACCGTAACTTTGGTGAGAGAATTCAGACTTCAGAGCTAAAAATAGCAGGTTCCTCGAAAATCATTGCATGCTCACAAAGCTTTCTTGCTTCATTTTCATGAGCTTGTTCTCAATGTTGCGTAGAGCAGGTTTGTAACTGCAGGACACGAAGGAAATCAGACCTCTTCAAGGAAAGCTGATATCAAGTCAACAAAGGAAAGAAAGAAAGTGAGGTGAAGGAAAAATTACTACAGCAGTGTGAGGTGGTTGTATGCTTGAACAGCGCGTTTGAGTTCTACAGACAGTTGCATGACCTCCGCGGACAGTGCTTCTGACTTGCTTTGCTCTTGTGCAAGTTGCTCCTCAAATTGGAAATTAAAAAAGGACTATCAAATACAATTGCAAATAACTAATTCCCTAAATTTCAGGCAAAAGAAATATCAAATAAAATTGCAAAAAATGAGAGCGAGAAATGACTGCTACATGTCACAATGGAAAGGTCTCATTATCATGCTGCCTGCAGTGAGACGTTGCGAAGTCTCTTTTGCAAGCGCATAGGCAAGATTCAAAGCTCACCATACAGTCATAATCTCATCATCATGCTGCCTGCAATGAGACGTTACAGGTCTCTTTCACAAGTGCATAGGCAAGATTTAGAGCTCACCATACACAATGATTGAAAAAGCAAGATAAGGCAACTGCATGGGATGGAAAGTTAAGCCACTGAAAAATTGGAATCGTATAATATCCAAAAACAGTTTTGAGTATTTCATGCAGTAAGTTCTAAAATATAGTCTTGAGCCTTTTCATCTCTAATGTGAAGTGCAAGTAGTAGGACAGGAGTTTTAGAGCCAATTTTTTTTCATGTTGTCATCATTGATTTGGAGTTATGTTTCTTCTAATAAACTTATGCATTTCCTCTTGAAAGGATTTTTATACATCCATAAAAAATGTTTTAGAATTCTATGGCAAAGTCACCTTTCCATAAAAAACACTTATCATCAAATATCCACTGTTAGAACTCTAAATTTCCAGTTATCGACCTTAGAACTGATTCGCTGTATTACGTTGAACCATAGTATTACTATAGATGTTTTTTTACTTATGTTGTTGAGTTAAATACTGGGAGTGTTGTTTGTTTTACGTTGAACTTTGTTCATATTTGCCAAGAAGTACATTAACAGCCGAGTACTGCAATTATGCATGTCATTTGGCAAGGCTCATCAAACATTCTGAGACCAATATCCAACTTACCTTTAGCAATGGATTGACACGTTTTTGTGCAAGAGGATCTTGTATATTTGCAACATCTCTATCAGTTTCAGCAATGAAACTAGGGGCACTATCTGCTGACGACAAAACATTAGCCTGCTGGTATCTCAGTTTATCCAACTGGACTCGAAGCTCTTGGTTTTGTTTCAAACACTCCGAGACCTACAAACAGGGGATGATGAAGCATGTATACAGTAAAATACCATTACCATATAAAAATGTGAATTTATGATTTCTATATAAAATACCATTAACCAAAGAAGATTAGCCAAGGTACAATCTTCAACTAAGTTACCTGAGTAAGCAATTGGATAGGAAAATCCAAGTCTAGAAAAGGCATTTATTTTGTGTTTTCAATGTTAAATTGTGCTTTTTAAAATCAAAATGTTGAGTGCTTAGTAGCAGGAGTAATAGATTATTGATTAGAAGCATATAATTCATTAAAATGCCCATTAATTTTTCATCTTTGCAGCTATTTTCACTTACCCAGCTCACATGTGGTCTCTTTTACTGATGTGCAAAACTTCCATTGAACAGGCAGTCCCTTCTCCTCCAGTCCCGCTTCAGACTAAATATTCACTATTCATGATATAGCACTCATGGTAAATGACTATTGTAGGCATATCCTCCACAACCACTTTTCTAAAGGGATTGACAGCAATGAGTCCAAGTTTCGCACAATTTATGGAATTGAAGGATGGGCACTTTAAAGGTGAAGTTGTGCTAGTACTCTAAACTTTATGACAAGAAATGCAACTAGCTAACCAAAGCGGAGGGGCAACACGCAAGGGTTGTTAAAGGTGAAGTAGAATAATTGTTTTAGTGCTCTTTCTACCACCACATTCCACAACATGGCATGAGTAACTGAAGAGATGGCAGTAGTATATGAGTTTTGTTGTTAATTATGTGTTCTAAATTTCACTAACTAAACAATGTAATAAAAAAACTACCAACCAAACCACACGGGAATTTTGCCAACCATGTGAAAGTATCATGGAAACCAATCTTTTCTCCCACATCCATTAAAGTGATTACAAAGGAAAGCATACATATTGTATGTAATTCAAAATGAACCATTGTCAACTTATGATTTCTTATGTCACTTGCATGTGATATTAATATTGAAATGTCCATAGTGTTACCATCCGTAATCTAAAATGCAAATGATGCAAAAGAAATACAACATACTTGATCCTCCCACTGTTTAGCAGTAACAATTGCATCTTGACAAGAGGCTGTAAGATTAGAGTTCTCCTCAAAAAGCTTTTCTATCTCAGAAGATTGTGAATCGATCTGTCAAAAGCTGTAAGATCAGCTTAGCCGACAACCTAACATATATAGATCTAAAATAATATGTAATAGAGAAATTACTTCCATTAGCAGCTTTTGCCGACTATTCTCAAGCCTCTCAACCATCAAAGCCATATCATGCAACTGCTTCTCAACTTTCTCCTTATCATGCTATAGCAAAAAAAAGATAGTTTTTAACAATGTGCAGGCACTAAAGAAACAAATATGAATTTATATAAGATAAATAAATCTATGACGTTGCATGATTTATGTTCACATTATACTGACGGACGGTGCTAACATGACAACTTAACCCAACAATAGGTAAAACCATGAAATGATTCTGAAAAAAAAACCCAGATAATGTCTCTGGGTTGGAGTCCCGCAAAAATGGAAAAGAAATTGATAAGAAAAGGCAAATATTTGATTGCATCAATCTTAGTTACCAAGAAAATTGCCTTGTTAGCAGCATCCTCAGAGGCCTCATCTGCACCATATGCATAAAACTTGTTAGGGCAACCACAAAACCTCTTGACAAAAAAATGTTATCAAATTTTACAACGGAAAGAAAGACCACCTAGCATGCAAATCCGAAGGAAAAAAAGTGGTGAATGTAGTTGCTTGGATGGGAAAAATTAATTAACAGCTATTAGCTTAATGGATTCCAAATAGGACTATTGATTGCTTATAGGCTTGAATGTTGGAAATGAAGACATAAACTCAACTTCTATTTTTCTCAAATGCAATAGCACCAGGGCAACCTATATTGGTAAGAAAATGCTCTGATCAGTCCTGGAAAGTGACAAGATTATGAATTTCCTCTTCATCTTCTACACATATTGATATTGGAAATCAAATCATGTTTGGCTGTAAATTTTAATGATTTAACTCAAAGAAAATCTTCAAAAATTTAAAACATCAAACTTATCTACCTTCCCAGGTTACTATAAGAAAGATGTGAGGGTTTGCTCCTGATATAGGGTGGCACTATTTAATAACATTTAACAACAATAGGTAGATACCTTTAGTTTTCTTTGACAAAGCCATCAACTTCTCTTCTAGTTCTTGCTTTTCAGAAAGAAGTGCAGAAGTTCGTGTTTGCTCCTCGGAATTTTTTTTCTGTTCTTGCTGCCTTAGTAAGGATTCCCTCTATACAATGGAACAACAAGCATCACGATAGGGCCATCTGGAAATGTGCCTTAACCAAATGCAATTGCAAAGTGATCTACCTGAATTTCAGATTTGAAAGCCAATACTTCCGTCTCCAATGCCTGTATTTTATCCAACGAATTGCCCATAATACTTGTGTCAACAAATGTATTCCTCATGTCTTGTTGGTGTAAGGAATTCAATTCGGCTCTTAGTGCAGCAGCATCTTCTTCAGCCTAAAATTAGATGAACTTTGTCAATTGAGACACTTACAATGAATTTGTAAACAGTATAAATGGAAGCTCATACTTTATATTGCTCCTCTTCTGCCTCTTTCAAACGTCTTTTGGCAGTTCGAAGTTGTGATAAAAAATCCTCCTGTACTAGATCAAATGGAGAGAGAAAATATAAAAGAAAAAATAAACGAGAAAACAGCTGCTTGATCTGTTGTAATGTTATGTCCAAACAAAAGTACCCGGGCAACAACAGCTGCATCTTTCTCTATTGTAACATCTTGCAGAGCTTTCCTAAGGGAAGGCAAAGTGGTGGTTTCCTGTATTTTGCATGAAACAGTGAAACAAAACCAGCAACAGGAAAAAGGAATAAACGAACAATGTCATCAACAATAGCACATTCCATTGCAACGTGTTTGGGTTTAATTCAGTTGAAGTTTAAAGTTTCTCAAGATTTTCAATTCGCAAAGATGCAATGTAAAATATCTCTACAAATCTCAAGTCCACCAAATAACTATGAGCCTTCCAAGATATCAAGTCTCACTTATTATTTGCTAAAAAAATGCTTCTTATACTTGTAACAGCAAAAATATAATATGAGCTCCAGAACCCAACTCACCAAATCATTCAGTCGTTTTTGCAACGAGTCCTTCTCAAGGTCCTTCTCCTCAAGCTAAAGATGAGAAATAGTACAGTCAGATAAAAACAATGAATTAAACTGATGCCAAGTAAAACCATCAAACCTTTGATATTAATTTCCTATTTGCATCATCCAAGTCTGCATTCTTCTCCTCAAGCTCCCTAATTCGAGACAACAGCTTGGAAGAATCATTCTGAAAAATCACCACAAACAAAGACGAAAAGAAGAGAAAAAAATCAACTTTCCATAACTTATTAGCAGGAAGGCAACTCCGATGAACGAAAACCTAATTGGATCCAAATGTCATCACAATCTCTTTTTCATTTGAAATGAATAGAACATCATGCATCACTTGAAAACATCCGAACCTAGGAAAAACCCGATGTTCACTTTTAAATAATGCTTTCTCTAAAGATGCTGAACAAAACGAAAGGAAGAGAAAGATGATGTTTTGGCATAGTGACCTCGGAGGATCTGCCCGTGCTATCTGCAAACAGAAGATGAGGAGAGTTATATTAAGACGAAATTGGGAAGCATGAATAGATGGAGTAGAAGGGAGGGACGCACCGGAGGAATGGAGATCTGAAGCGGAGGATGGGTTGTGGAGTCTCTCCGCCGCCCGCTTCTGCCGGATCTCTTCCAACTGGGATGGGACGTCAAGGCGTCGTGGTTGGTTAGAAGAATAAAATAAGGTTTTCAACGGAATGATTAGGGTTAGGGTTAGGGTTAGGGTTACCATTCGTCGGCCTCGGGACTGCGCGTCCATCGGGGATGATCGGAGGAGATTCCACCCACTCACGGACGGACGACGGCCAGCCACCCAAAACAAAGTAAACCAAGCGCCTCTCCGTTAAATGGGTCGGTCGGGTCAGATATGCACGATCCGACTACTAATACACTAATACTTTATGCCAAGTTTTTTAATAGAAAGCGAATTCAACAACCAACAGTTGAATGACACGTGCCCAACGCAAAAAGTTATGAGAATCAAAAACTTAATGACACTAGCATGTATAGTTAAAAAGCTATGGCAAAATGCTTAATAGTTGTTACAAGGGTAGGAATTTTATCATATGTAATTGTATAATTCCAATGATAAATTGTGTTTTTTTTATAATATCTATTCTATGCTCACCACAATTTAAATATAAGACATCTCAAACATACAAATTATACTACTATGATTCGAATCTTCTTCTTAACTTAACTATCTCAAGATAAGAGATCTCCCAAGTCTAACTAAACTAGCCCCGGTTGATAGAGTGAGTTCTTTTTACCCCAAAAATTATGAAAACATTTATTAATTTTCTAGTAAAATTGTCTATCTTCTTTTTACATTTCCGTTAATTCTGATAACCATGTATTTTTTGCATTGCCACAGTGAACATACTAGATGGATTTACCAACATTACCTTGGTGAACTCCACGATCCTTTGCTAAAATACAATACACACATGGACATTGTATGACATTGTTTGTTTGGTGAGCCTTCTCGTTGAATGACCATCTGCTTGCTTGTTTGTTTGTTTGTTTATGGCTATCTATCTATCGAGGAAGGCACAAATAGAACAGCAAACAATTAATCTGGAGAACTGCAAGAGTTATGATGAACAAATAAACAGCGAAATAAGCACCATGCAAATTTTCTGAAAAGATCACCAGAAGCTACCCTTTTACTTTCCAGAGGGATCTTCGGTTTCAGAAATTTAAGTTACAATTACTAGTCACATTCTCAATTTACAATAAGTTAATCAACCCATCATAAACGTAATGCCATTGGCCAATGAATAACTGTACAAATAAATCACGACTGTACGACGACAAAAAGATGCTTCTAAAGGCTACGTTCGTTGTAATCCTTCAGGAGAGCCATCCTCTGTGATCTGTACTGACTCTGCCTGTCGTTCAGCATATCCATGTACGATCGAAGCCGGTCTTTATCTGAATCCGTTAGAGAAAACGGAGGATTCAGAATGAGCGATGGTGCTTCGACAAGAAGGAAATACAGAAACTGCACCGCTTTCACATAGAAGTTTGTTGCCATCTCCATGTTGGCCATCAACTCGTCCACCTACAATCATAACTAATTGTCAGGAAAAAAAATCTTTGTGCACAACTAAAAATAAAAATTCGAACAACCAGCATGTAAACCACGTAAAACAGCAGAGCTTTATTTTACAATTTAAGTTGACAAAACAAGAACAGAGCAAGCAGAGCATGATTCATTGATTTGCATATTATTGCATTGCATCTATAATTGATTGTTGTAACGGTTAGTTTTCACGGGAAGTCCAACAAATCACAACTTCTAAATTATTGCCATGACGTGCGAGACTTAAAAGTTAAAAATCTATCCCAACAACAAAAATTAGAAGTAAGTCCACATACCGCACCATTACGGCCCAATGCAAGAGCAGATTGAAAGATAAGTTCCATCGCATCAGGCATCTCTGTTGTTTCTGAATGTAATGAAACCGTGTCACAAACAAGAGGACTTCTCTACAATTCATAGAACAACAGTTGAAAGATTGGTGGTATTTAAAAGCATGTTTACCATCAACTGGTTCAAGATTCTTGGCAAGTTCCTCTGCATTTTCAACTTCTTGAAGAAATGCCCTCTCAATTTGGCCAGAATCAGGTTGTTGAGATTCAGTGCTGCTAAAGCACTCTTGAGAATTGACAGACTCCTTTCTGTTTATGGTTTGCTGCATTTTGATCTCTTGGGATGGACTCCCTTCCATAGCTGAAGCAGCCTGTGCATGGCAGATATGCAATGCTTGCTTCCAAATAGCAAGGATTACCAGCTGCAGAGAGAAAGCCTCCATATATTTCCCGAATTCCACCTTTAAAGTTCGCGATGAGATTAGAAACAATATCAAGAAACATATGTGAGTGTCCTAGTTTGGCAATGCAAGCGAAAATCAAAACATCACAGGTTTAAGCACGATTTGTAGCCAAAAGCAATCTATTTTCAGATATATTCTTCTTTTAATCATATGGAGTCTAAAATTATAGAAGTGTACATATACACCAGAATACCAGAAAATAAAATGTGATGGAAGGCAAAGCAAATCCAACTCAAGTAAATAAAATCGTTACCTTTTCTTTCACCAAATCAGCTAAGGAAGACGCACACTGCTCCAAAGATTTAATCCTTGTCAAACAGTGGGATGATGGCTGCTCCAAGCCATACCCCATATCCACTGATCCATGTGAAGCCCCGGAATGCCGAAAACAATGGTGATCTTCCAGGCTCAAGCTTCCTATGCCACAGTTCTTACGGATTGACGCACCTATTGGCATCGGTGAGCTTATTGCATTAAATTTGGATTGCATAGACAAAGTTTCTGATCCACATGATGAGTTTTGTGGCCTAGAGGCGCTAACCGATGAAGATGAAACCTCAAAGGGTGGCCCAGGCACAAACACGTATTCCTGGTCAATAAATTCCAGCGAATCCACCACTGCATGATCTATTTAAAGACCATCAACAGGCACCTTAGGCAAAAATAAAGAGAAAAAATAACACAGGGAAGAGGTAACATAAAAAAATGTAACCTGGAGAAACTTCCATATGCCTTTCATGTGCTGATGATTTCACTCCCTTGGTATTTTCAGATGACTTTTTATGCCAACTGATGCCACCACTATTGCCTTCTGGTTCCAGTTTGGAGTGAGGCCTTGAAAGAGCATCTACCTCCATAGAAGGTTGGCCAGATTGACGCTTGTCTGTCCTGGAATCGATAGAAAACCCATAGGTAGACCTTATAGAGGATTTCCTCGAGGGTGCAGACGCCCTCGTATCTTGCTCTGCAGACACACCCTCCATGATGAACGGGAGGTGCTCTTCTTGTGCATCAGCATTTGAGGACCTCAACTGTCTGCATTCAGATGATGAGGATTCATTGTTGGGAGCAGTTGGCACAATGCTGCACAAGATATATGATAATTTCATAATTTAGGAGTCATTTAACAAAACATCGTGATTATTAAGATAATAATTCTGACCTACGGGATTCCTCTGGTTGTCTTTGGGAAAGGAATGGGTGGTTAAAAAACTCCTCGAACGTCATCCTTTCCACTATAAACAGAACAGTACTATTAGAATTTAGAGCAGCAAGGGTTTCTAGCATGAAATAAAACACAGATAATCAGGATATACAGAACCCATCTTCCATGAGTTTCACAGCTAGTCAGCTACTGCCAGAATACTACTCTTATCCCTTGATATCTTCCCAAAAGTCTTATAACTCTAGCTGTGAAGCATCTACATCCCACTAACCTCATCTTTCTTACAAAATACAACAGCAATAGCCTTTTATCCAAAACTAGTTGGGGTAGGCGATGGATAAAACTCAACAGGAATCACGGCCCTAGTACGTGAATTGCTACTTTCCATGCGTTCCTTTTTATAGCTGCCACACATTCTCTCCCCTTCCTTCTGACATTCTTAGTATACCGTCACTACAATTCCATGTCACGCCATTAACACCACCCTTTCAATCCTCATGCCACCAATCATTCTTATGGCATGTGACTAACAAAGAGGAATGCATTACTATCCATGAAACAAAGCTGCCCTTTCTTGCTGATAATCAATTATTACACTTCATTGCTGATAAACAAATAACGGAACTGCAATTTAGGGAGAAAAATGGCAAAAGGATAAATAGATAGTGAGAGGAAGATGGTAAACATAGAAATTTGTCTTTGATGTGACAGTTAGGACTACAAACATTCCACAATTTGTTAGAGACCCTTGTAAAACACCCATTGAGCTGAAGGTAAAACAGAAGGCACTCTTTCGCTGTTACATACTACAGGAACTAGAGATGAAGTACTTCATCTGCTATCCATTTCAAATTCCAATTCGGTTGACATACAAGAAAAAATTTAGCTGTTCATAATGAACTAAACACTAAAACACAGACACTCTTAACAGTTTGAGAAACCAATTAGCTGCTACATTATATATATTCAACAGAACATATATTTTTCTGTACCAATAGAAAACCATGATACTGAAGACAATAGATAAATTATCTAAAGCAAGAGGTTGAGCACCTCAGACAAATAAAAATGATATAAAAGAACCAAATATATGCTTGCCACTATGAAAGGACATGATAACCATAATAACCAGTACGATAGTCGATAGATGATCAGTACATCATACCAGGATTACGGCGCAGCAATTTTTGGCACAAATCAATGCAATCAGGGCTTAAGTCAGTGACTGCTTGAGGAAATTGCAATCCAGTAGCATTGATAATGTTATGTAACAGCTGATCCAAAAAAGGACAGAAAAGTGAGTTCCAAGATGTGTAGCATAGAAAACTTCTATAGTGACACGATTAATAAATTGGGATTGCCTGTCTTGCTAAAAGAAGCAAAACAGGGAGAAATTATAATTCAGTTAATGTATTCAGACCTCGATTTGATTGCCCCCCGTGAATGGAGTCCTCCCGGTCACAAGCTGAAACAAGATAGCACCAACACTCCAAAGGTCTGCCTGCATTATAGAAAGTGAAATGGCATTTAACCCTGAAAATTAAACTGTGTTGGTGTTTTTAAGTGTAAAAACGACGACAAAGTTCACCTTAGCATCATACTTATGGAGTTCCATTATCTCTGGTGCCATGTAAAGAGGGGAACCACACAGTGTTTCTGCTAAACCTTTTTTCTCCAAGGTCCTGTTACAAATAAAACCACGTTAGAATGATTAAGCAAAGCTTGTCATTGAGTTGAAAGTTCGGATTTAACCAAAGGACCATCATACCCGAGGTGTTTATTGTTTTAGAAAATATATTAAGCCCCTTTACTATTGGCAACAATCATCAGTCACTATTTATTTAGTATGATTGTATGAATATCAAAGAGACTCAGGGAAGACCCTGCTACTACAAGGAGAAGATTTTGACGACCAAAAGGAGAAGATGAAATGATCAATCACCAAGCACCAGTCATTTTCCCCCTTCATGCACAAACCACTCCGTTTGAGTTAAAAATCATATAACAAGTGTAACGACCCGACCTATTCTCCTTTGGCATTTAGCCAAAAAGTTTTGATCGGTTTTGACCAGGTGCTGCACACTTACTTTTGAAGAACTACAAAATCATATGCACCCTCATCTATCATAATCTTGTCACTCTAACTCAATAACGACATATAGTTTTTCATGCTAAATAAATGAATCAAGAATGGAATAGCAACATCAACATAACAAATCATTTCGTTAAATGGTAATGCAGCATTTTATTTTAAAAAAAAACAGAAAACCGTAATTTACCTGGCAAAGCCAAAATCTGCAATTTTTAGAATTGATGAATTGTCATCCTTGGAAAGAAGCAGATTCTGTCCCATCATAAAATATAATTAGATTGTGTACAATAGCATTTAAAACCTCAATGTCTCCTCTTAACGTGCATCATTATGAGTTTATAACAATGATTTAAAGTCAGCCAGTCGGATACTAGTCGGCGACCAGCCGCCCGACTAGTTGGCCAAAAGATAGAATAAAAAATACAAATAGAATAAAAACAGAACAAAAACACATAAGAACAGAATAAAAACAATTGGAGATGGTCTGATGTTGCCGTAGATGTTGCCGAGAGAGGGTTTGACGTTAACAACATCATGTTGTCGAGGGTGACTAGTCGGTGGCCGACTTTTTAATCATTGTTACTGTTGGACTAATTTGCAATATGATCAGAAAACAGCAGCATCAGCTCTCAGGGAATTTTATTATATAATAAAGTGAGAGATATCAGATAGCTTAACTCTAGGTGAAGAGCCAACTAAACTCCAAATAGACTTGAAATCCACGTAACGTAAATACAAACCTGAGGCTTCAAGTCGCGGTGAATCAGGTTGTTCTCCCATAGCACCTTCAAACCAGAGGCTGAAAAGTAGAGGTTAAATTAAGAAGATATTGCAACAACAGAGTAACATTATCAGCTTCCTAATCCTACGAAAAAATTATACCTAACTGTTGCATCAAAGACTTTGCTATTACTTCTGGAAGTCGTCCATGACGTTGTATGTACCATGATAGGTCACCACCTCTACAGTACTCCAACACAAGAAATATTCTTCCAGGAGTCTGCATTAATTATAAATGCAAATATTAACATTATTGTAATAAGCCCAACCAATGTCATTTGAAGAGATATTAGAGTTGAGTTGACCTGGATGATATCGTTTAGGGCGATGATGTTGGGATGTTTGATGTTCTTGAGAATGACGACCTCGGATAGGAGACTATCCCTTAGCTTCTTTGTGAGCTTGTCCATGGCGATCTCCTTGATGGCGACCTCAATACCTCGGATCCGATGCCTGGCGTGCCACACGTCCGCGAACGAACCCGACCCGATCTTCTTCCCCAATATGTAGTCCCCCACCACCCTCCCCCCGTGACCATGACCGTGGCTGCTTCTCCCCTCCATCGCCCCCAAACAAACAAACAAACCCTAGGTAGAAGTGAGTCAGATAGATGATAACTGCTTCTTCGACGACGAAGGTAAAGGGGGAGTTGGAGACCAAAGAAGAAGAAGATTGGATTGGAAAGGGCCAAACCCAAAGGGGGGAGTTTTGGTTTTTCTTTTTTCTTTTTGGATTGTGGTTTCGGATTTTTCTACTTTTTCTTGTCTGGGGATTTTTGCGACTGACTCCTCTGACTTTTTGGATTTTACTAATACTCAAGTGTATGCTTCAAATCAAAAGGTGCTTACTTTTCTAACTACTACTCTAATGCCATGTGTTGGTCTTGATGTTTGTATGATTATGGTACACGCCCAATGGAAGAAGAAGAAGAAGGTACAATATGGGGTCTTCAGTTGTCCCAACATGCAAAACAAAATTACAGAATATTTCGTGACAAATACCTAAAACAATATAAGGTATCAAATCCAGTTCCATCTTGATTTGAGCTCATCCAAACTTAGTTTATTCGGTTAATACCAATCACACCACTACAACCACAAAGACACGCAACAACAAAACAATGGCCCACGACCTGACCACATCACACACACATATTCGTGCTCGACTTCTTATCTCATCTCATATAAGGGCATCCCTTATCGGTAGAGATTTGAGGTCGTTCACGAGGTCACGACCTCACGACCCGGTCATGGTTTCCTTAACAGCAAATTTTTGGGGTTATATTTGCCTGGGTCGTTGACCCAGACGTTGAAACGCCCGGGTCGACGACCCGGTCATCCGGGTCAGCCAATCCGGACGCACCACGTGGCGGGTCCGGGTTTTTTTTTAGTTTTTGATTTTTTTTAGTTTTGATTTTTTGTTTTGAATTTTTTAATTTTTTTGTTTGAGTTTTTTTATAATTTTTTTTTTGAAAATTCGTTTTATAATTGTTTTGATTTTTTAGAATTTTTTTTAAATTGTTCTAAATTTTTACCAAGATGGACCCTGAAATGATGTGAAGGAGAGAGATAGGTTGTTGTGGGTTGTGGTTAAGAGGTGAATAGTGTAGGAAAGAGAAGAATGTGAGTTGAGGAAAGAGAAAGCTGATGTGGAAGAGAGAGAAAACTGATTTTGAAGAGAGAGAGAGAGCTGATGACCGGGTCGTCCAGGTCATGATTAGTTGTGGTCTAACTGCTTTTAATCCAATCATTGTAGTGTAGTCCGTAGATCCTGAAAATATGGTCCATATTGCAAACCGTTCCCTCAACTATTTTATTAATTAATAACTCCATAACCCCATTACCGTCCTTCCACTTCCCGGATCCATCTTCATCAACACTGGAGAACATTTGAGGTACCCTTTCCATATGTAAATCGAATCACGTTGCGTTAGTTATGCATGTACTCATGTATGATCGTAATGCTCTTAATGTGTATTGTTGTTACTAAGGTCATCATAACCAATGGGAGAATAAAAAGCATTTCTCATCGAGTGATCGCCAAACCCGGCGGAGGAAGGAAGGATATCGGTGGCTACATTCTATAATCCACCCAATGAAAGTCCTGCCCCAAAGCTAATCTATCCGGAGAAGTATAATTTTGGGAATTACAAGAAGATCTTCGCGAGCACAAAATTCGGAGAGAAAGAACCAAGATTTCAGCTAGTTAAAAACATTCATGCTTGAGAAAATATCTCGAATGGAATGAGTCAACGAGACTGCACGTCTAAATAAAGAATGTTATGATGAATAAAGAAACAGCTTGTATTATAGAACAGGTCTTGATAAACATAAATAAATGCATGTGCTCTTCTTAAGAAAAAGGATTAGAAGCATGGAGAAGGTACAAGCTTTTCCCCTTGGTGTGATCTCAAAAGGTGAGTAAAAAAATTTAAATTCTAAATGCAGTTTTAATCCAAACATCACCTTTATGGTATCTATCACATATTTATGGTGTTGGAGCTGCAACCTTCTATATGGAAGTTCACCATGATAGGGAATCACAACAAAGTTTCATACATAGAAGTTCTTAAATATAAAAGCAACCACAGTTTTGAATGTAAACAGGAAATTCTATTAAAAGCCCCAAAAGAGGATTCCCCGGCATCATATTTTACTAACAATGATGAAGTATTTATCCGTAGTGTGAGAGATAGAATTGGATGCCGAAACCCATGGAACCTACTTACATGTACATGTGAAGGTAGCGTAAGCTTCATGTAGATATCTCCCAGGAGTTGTATTAGGCGGAAGAAGAATATCTTGATGGAAATTGCCAAAGCAAATTGCAGTAAAAAGGCAGAGACAACCACAACCATCAGATCACCTCCTTCAGTGTACGTTTTCAAATTCATGGTAATGAATGACCCTGATGAAGAACCAGCAAGAAGAAGAATAATCCACTGGAGCATCCCCACAGGTATGATCAGAAGCAACTGCAAAATGATGATCATTTTGAACAATTACGACAACCTTTTCCAGAACTAATAAATTGTTTTACAAGAACAAATATCCAAAATAATCTGTCAAGCATCACTCTTTGGAGTTGGAACAAGAATTTGTGTGAACTAGACTTATTAAAGATAAACTATTTAATGATATAAATTTTATCTTGGATTTTAATTTTCAACACCTCAACAAGTTATTATCTTCTGGAGGACTGAAGATGTTGAGTCAGAATATTGCCAAATACTACAAGATTGGTTGAAAAATGAGGTATTGCAAACTTCAAGATGGAAAAAAAGAAGACAAACTTACAGAGCTAGGGATGAAGATGAAAAGAGAATAACCCCAAATGCACCAAAGGCGTATGATGCTTGCATGGCCAACACCAAAATACTTAAGCAAGAAATAGAACGCTGCTGGAACAATGAGTACATATGCATACAAAATGCACGCAGCCCAGTTGAAATAGCTAACATCAAAATTCCATGCAGTAATTGGTTCACTCCCCTTTTGAATCAGATAATTTGCGCAATTTCCAAGAGCAGCTAGCACAAAGACAAGAATAGTTGAAATCCAGACAGGACCATACCTACAAAAAAAAATTACCTAGTGGCTGTTATTGGTGCTCCTCAGTACCGGAACCAGGAAAATTACAACTCGTATAACTTCAATAACTTTAAAATGTTGATGATTGGAATTATAAGAGCATGAGTTTGATATCAAGATAATACAAGCTTAAGCATTTTATTGGTCTATTTGTGGTGAGATTGACGTGGGTCAGGGAACTCAACGAGTAATGGAACAGAAGAACCTCTACAGGAACCTAAGAACAGGTAATTACGAATAGTATAAAAGTAATAAAAAAATGCCTTCAAATAAAGATGAAAGGGATAAGCTAGCCATCTTGGATGGAGATTTTTCTTGCGAGCTTGCCAGACCTCACCTCTCATCACTGATGATGAAGTCCTTAATGGGTAGGGTAGGGGATCTACTGAGTTCAACAACATTTCCATGTAACACATTTTCAAAGAAATGATATGCACCACGTTACGAGAATATTTCAGCTATGACATAACAACACTGTCTAGTTAATAATTGATATGAGAAGGTCGTATTGGATATAGTTACCTTTTGCAAAAAAAAAAAAAAAACAGCAACACAAAAACACCGCATAGTCATTCTCCCATGACTTAGATTAAGATGTCACGGCTGTTGTTATCAATTTACTCATAAAACTCTTGGTTTTTCTCTAATACAGAGAGATGAACTTACCATTTTAAGAGTCTGTTTTGAAAGGAAAGGAGAATGTAAGGAGGTGCAGTTTAGAGGACAGAGTGTTGATAATTATCATTTTAATTTTGTCTTCGTCAAATCAACAAAACCCTAAACAAATCACTGTAAAGTAACTAAATTGATGATTTAAACAAACGAAAAGAAATAGGAAAGATAGAGAAGTACGGGAACGGAGGCGGCGAGCAAGTAGAGAGAAGAAGAGCGCCGTAACCGTCGGATTCCGATTACTTCTTCTTCTTTCTTCGGACGATCCTTTATTGTATTTACTGCTGGCTGGGAAGATTGGTGACTTTTATTGTATTGTAAACCTTTACTTACTGCTTTACAAATTACAATACATTGTGTGTAAATTGTTTGACTTTTGAGTACATTAATTACATTCGGTATTGTCCCAAATGGTATTATCACGTATTATAAATAACTTGTAAATTAGTTGAAATTTTAAAAATTTATAACATAGATATTCAATAAATACAAAAACATTTAGTAAAAAATATATTAAAACATATTCGGTCCCGAACCTAAACAAACTTGGACCGAATCAAACCCGAATTTGCCAGATAGACTGAACTTGGTTCCTAACTAAGGAATTGAATCTTGTTTGATCCGGTCCGGTTCGGTCATAAATTTTTGTTTAGACTGATTTTTGGTCAACCTAACTTGTATCACCCGCATGTGTTTGTTCTATTTAGCCGTGTATATATTATTTGTAGTATTACCTGATTTAGCATTTTGTGTTGGTTCTATTTACATATGGAATTGTCCGCCTTTTTTGAGACTATCTTTGCATTTTGACTTTTGTTAGAAGTATCGATTTCGGATACCCTTAACTTTTAAATATAATATATTACCGGTTGTTTAAAAAAACACAAATTGGCCTCCGGTCCGGCCTAATACTAATAGTGTTTTGCTAGTTTAGTATTTTATTATAAAAAACAATAATAATAATAATAATAATAATAATAAGCAGAAATAGAGAGCGGAAAGGGAAAGCCCAAATCAGAACAACTTAGAGACGATCGGAAGAATCAATCTTCTTCTTCTTCTTCTATTTCACTCCGAGACTAGCTTAATTGGGATTGGGATTGGGATTGGGATTGGGGGATTGGGGGATGGAGGGCGGAGTCCGGGGATGGATTGGATTTTAGGGTTGCGGAGATGAAAGTGTTGTTGGGGAGTCCCGGGACCCCCACAGGGTTGCTCCTCAGAATTCTCCAGTGCTTCTTCGCCGCCGCCTCCATCGCCCTAATGATCTCCGCCAATGGATTCTCCAATTACACCGCCTTCTGGTATGCTATAACTTCTCCTTTTTTTCTTTTTCTTTTTTAAAATATATTACTTATTCCTGTGAATGATTTTTTAATAAAAATATATATATATATTTCAGTTACTTGATTGCTTCAATGGGATTACAAGTTATATGGAGCATTGGTCTTGCCTGTCTTGACATGTATGCCTTGCGAATCAAGAGAGACCTACACAATCCAGTCTTAGTCAGCTTATTTGTGGTTGGTGACTGGGTAAGAATTAACATACATACATTCATAACACCATTTCTCATTTTGAAACAAATGTTGCTCAAATCAATTTACACATGATCACTTCATCATGCTTCATGCTTATGAAGCACCTGATGTCACACTAACATTTATTCACAAATATTACATTACATATATATATATATGTGCTTCTACAAACAAAGTTAAATCACTTCTTAGAATCATCGTTGATATTTGAAGCCGTATCCCTAAATATGGAACAAGTGTTGTTGTAGCTCCGTCCAATTATATCCACAACCCATGGCTTTGTCGGAACTTTTCAAGTTTCTTGCTTGGTAAATAGTTTAAGACCATGAACCATGTGTCAAACGTATGTGACATTGTCAAAGTGATGGGATTTATGATTTTATTACAAGGAATTTTAGTTGTTTGTTCCTCATTGCTTGTGGTAATGTACCTTAATGTGCGCACACTTATAACAGATATATGGTCTCTTTTATTATCTTGTAACAAACCAACAAGATTACATTGCATTTATTTTATAGCATAGCATCACTAGTCGCAGGTGATACGGTTCCTAGTTCGGTCCACTATCTTCTTCCTTCTCTGATTTGGCTCTGCTTTTTTTATATGAAATCCACGTCTTACACTGCAGGTCACAGCAACTTTATCCCTTGCTGCTGCATGCTCTTCGGCCGGTATCCTGGTTCTGTTTGCTCGGGATGTAGGTTTCTGTAAGACATTGAAATATCTTAATTGTAGCAGGTATGAGATGTCGATATTTATGGCATTCGTGACATGGATATTGATTGCCAAGTCTTCTCTGGTCATGTTCTGGCTTTTGGCTTCAGTTTGATAGCATTTGTACATGTATCTGAAACATTTGATACTATGCAATGTTCAAACCATTTCCCACTTGGGTGAGTGATAAATGGCGTCTCGCCCATTGTTTGTTTCCTTCTGCTGTGTTTTGTTTTTCAATTCATAATTGATCTATGAATATCACTCTTCAAGTTCTTATGCTGGATGGATAGCTTTGCTTACAATTTCTTTCTAATGACTCTTGAAATTCAATTCATTATCCCAAAGACTAAAGATCTTCCTTTCAACCCACGTATCCCACACTTTACTAAGCCCTCACACCAGATCACATAAATGAGAGCTTGTATTTAGGGTGAGGTTGTGAACTTTGTAAGACTCCACAAACGAACCTTGAGCATCTGATTTGGTTGGAACTTACGGTGGAAACCGTCAAGTATCTGTTAGATTTTTTCCAACACTACACCCTGGCTAGAAATCCTAGCTTTGTTGATTAACTGGAAAAGTCGGGATTTCACGAGTTCTTTCTTAGGGATTCGTAAGGGTTCTAATAAGGACAAAGAGACAAGCACAAGGGAAGGGATATCTTGTATGTTGACGTATCGGTGGAGGAGTTGTGATTCTACCTTCACCTATCAAACAGGATACCCAGCAAGAGTAACATGAACAATCTGGCCGAATTAATCCCTCAAGCAGTAGGTACCTTCAACATATGGGGCCTGAACACATCACGCAACCGACACTATGAAATCAATAATGCATCACGTGGAGTGGAACACCAACGTTATCTCGAGCGAGACAAACACCCCACGAAAACAGCCTTACTCCTCGCAGCCGTCTGTAGAAAACAGACAACCGAATGCAGAAAACAGCAGGGTATAATGGAACCGAATCCTGGAGCATGCATTTCTTTGGAAAGAGGGGTCAACTTGAAGTTGAGATGGAATGTTTATTTTGTAAGAGAATTTTCAAAACGCAGCATCATTAACTAACCCATTGAGGCATGCTATTTTCAGTCAGCATGAACAAAAGTCAGAATATAAGAGTCGTACGAAGCAATAATTGTGCTAAACTCACACAGTTTGTTCCATCGAACACGTAATGACCAAACCTGAAGCGCACTTCTAAGCTAATATAAGAGTGAACAATTGAGAATATATACTGATACAAGATGTTAGACTTAATCTTAGCATGTCCTGCTTGGAAATTCAACAAATATTTACAAGTTGGAAAAACGAATGGAGCAACGTACAGAACAAAATTGGGATACAACGACCATATCAGAGAAAACCTGATTTAATGGTCAGGTAGATGGTTCAGCCATAACTAGTGTATGCCACCACCCACAGGAGACATTCTTCGGTTGATAACCATCTATTTGAACTTCCGATGGAGTGCTGCGATCTGTAGCATCTCCCAATCCAAGCTGTTTTCACAATCATATGCTTTTAGGACGAAATAAAATAAATGAATTGGAAAAAGAAAAAAAAACTTTAGCATTAAGCTAATACCTGCCCATACTTGTTCCAACCCCAACAGAATACGCTTCCCTCCTCTGTGACAATAACAATTCAAAAGTTCAGACGCAGCAAAAATACTGTTTCTTTAGGAACAATTATTGTTTTTTTTAAGTATAGTTGTTACTTAACACCACCAGTTTATCCAGCATCATTGAAAACAAAAATGACTCTCCTACCTAATACAAGAACCAAAATGAGAGAACAAGGGGAGATGCGCTTAATACAAGTGCAAGCTATCTCAACAGCCAACCGATTCTTCGGAAGTTAGTAACATCTAAACACAATCTTGCTACCTAACTACAGGTGCTTTCCTTTTCCTGACAGAAGCCTGACTGCAAACCAGAATCCAAGTTTCCCACAACAGAAGGTAATAACTAATGCGAATTAGTATCTTTGTAGGGCTTATTATCGCTTCACTGACTAGAGTAAGAGTATTGGTAGTTTGACTGACAAGCAAAATCACAACACCTACGTGCAAAAACCTGGGTCTACAATTTAGTTGTGCATGGAGATCGACACAGTTTCTTGTTTGCTATGTGTCTCTCCCAGACATTGCTGTGACGAGGTCTTAAGGAAATTTGTGGCAAAAAAATCCCAGAATACCTGTGATTACAGCAGAATGCCGAGCACCACACGACACTGCCTTTGCATTCTTGTTTTCCAGCGACGGTGCCTCCACAAGCTTGGGCAGCGTCTGTAGAGAGAGAGAGAGAGAGAGCATGAACACACGTGAGTAGATGAGCACCAAGCAAAATAAAGCTGACACAGACACTCCATTCTGTTTTCGTGTAAAACTTGATAATTTCACAACCGGTACTTAATGTTTGTCTGGGAAATACTTAGTTCTAATCTGAAGCTATCTATATAATTACAAATAAACAAGTAACACACAATTAGAACATTAATAATAAAACAAGACATCTCGAGAAAAGCAAGGATACCTCAACATGATCGGAACCCGTTCCTAGTTGTCCAAACTGATTTCCACCAAATGCATACACATCCCCTTCAACAGATGTGCAGACAGTATGCCACAAACCTGCAGCAATCCCCTGTATCTGAATACCCAAAAGAGACGAAACACATGTTGGGCTGAGCTCATCATCAGTGCCTCCTTGCCCGCACTAGATAAATGATCCACCATAGAAGCCAAAGTGGCAAAACAGCAAACAAGTATGGTGAGTCCTTCCATAAACATAGCTGCAAACTTTTGGGCCGAAAACTAAAGGCTGTCCGACGTTACACTGATAAGACTTCGCTTTCCTCTCTTTTCTACAAAAACCCTACAGTTTTAAGTCTGGAGAGCAAGCTGATACTTACGGAGATCTTTCCACACCATTAGTTGGTGTGCTAAACATGATAAAGCATATTTTATTTTATAGAAAACAGGAGGCACCAACAGAAAGCAGGAAATAATTTCAGTTTTTTTTAAAGATGTATAATAGCTATATGACACATCAAGAACTAAAATTAGGTGTCTAAGATGGCCTCCACTAAAATTTCCCATTCCAACTTCACCATTAATTACAGTCAAGTTGCCTACCAACCATTATTTGATTCTAGAGAGAAATAGACACAATTCGCACTCCCAGGCAAAACATTACCATACTCTACCAGCATATAAACACAATTGTATGTAAGGCATTCACACTCTCACATACAATACATTACCATACTCTACCACTAAGTAAACAAAACCAATACTAAGAAAACAGGTAAGCGTTGTCTTTAAACAGATGCATATATCCTGCTTTGTGAAGTTAGTATTGCATAATATTAAATCCATATCATTTTTATGTTTCATAAGTATATATATATATATATATATAAATAATTATCTGTTGCCATCAATGTTTGAACTATAGATGAAAGATTCTGCAAAATCGGAATGGAGTCCGTAAGGTGCCGCGAAGAGGAATAGAGGCTACAATAGGGTATCTGCATGCATGACCTGCACAATTGACTGTTTCCAGAAATCTCACCTGACCATGAAGTCCCCAACCAAACGTGAGAAGTGCCCCAGTATCTGAAAGCAAACTACAGTGTCTCATGAACTTTAAAAAAAAGGACACAATTATCTGTGTATGATTTGTTAACATGCAACATACTTATAAGGAAACTCAAAAGGGTATGGCAATTTTAGATACAACCAGCAACTGACCGGACAAAATTGAGCAACTGATAAGCGTAAGGATGAATTGCCAAAAAAGGATGCAACTGACCGGACAAATTTGACAGGAGGAAAAATCAACTAAAGGTGGACAAATACATACAAATGATACAACTGGTGATTCATTGGGCAAACTTGACAGGGAAAAAAATATTAGTACAAGATGAGTTGCAAGACCCTACCTGTGACAGCTACACTATGACGACCTCCACAGGCAATGGCTTTGACACAATTACCATAAACTCTGTTAGCCTGGCTACCACAGTGGACTGCATCCTTTTTTGGCAATTCATCCTTACCCTGATGAGGTGGTTCAAGACAAGGCAGAGGCTGCGGGGAGGACACGGTCCGAATACGAGTTCCCAAGCCCAGTTGTCCTTCCCCTCCGTAGCCCCATCCCCACACTTGACCAGCATCTGGAACCTTGGCAGAAGGAGAAAGCATTATAGCTAAGGCATTCTCCTAACTTCCTTATATAAAAAGATCAACAGGAGGGGTGACTTGGGCAGCCAATGGGCCAGCATAATTACCTGACAAAGCTAGCGTATGCCGTCCACCAGCAGCTACAGCAGTGATTCGCACACCGGCACCAAGCATCACCAAACATGGCACTGCAGAGGATGCTTCTTCATTTTCATCACTTGCAGGGCCTTCTGCTGCTTGCTTAGCAACTGATACCCGTCTACGTTTCTTATTATTCTCACCAGCTTTCTTCTCACATCCAGAGACCACAGCAGTGCTACTACTCTTAGAAACTTGATATTTGGGACTCTCTGTTGCTTAAAAAACTCTTTATAAATTAGAATCGTCAAATTAACAACAATAAGTCTGTCAAATGGATTTCTTTGTTAAATTTCACCTTGCTCAGATTGAGAACCATTTTCAACAACTCCATCCTTTTCAATGGCGGCTCCGAAGGACTGGTCTACAGTTGACTTATTAGTAGGAACACACTCTTTCCAACCCCAAGCATACACTTCTCCCTGGTCTAAATCCCAAGTGACACCAATTTAACAATCCAACAAATAAACAAATTACAAATGGATTTCATTCCTCTGTTCGACGCAACTAACCTGTGACAGTAGTGCAATGGGCCCAACCAGCTGCAGCTTTGACCACACGATCTTCTGTGGGCAGTGGAAAAACTTCTGGAGTCTCCTGAAACAGGCAAGCCCAAACTCCACATTTTGTCTCTAGATGATTGAAAAACATCACTTTCATAATTGTAATTGTAAATTAATTAGTAAGAGTAGTGGTTACATACCCCGTGCTTCCCCGATGTTAAATAACTTTGACCCAAATCATCTGCCGAACCCCATGTAATAAGCTTCCCAGACTCTAATCAAAAGCCAAAAAACACATTTGCCAATGGAAATGCACAATTTTGAAGCATATAAAACACAACTTCCACATCACCAGGTAATGTCACTATGTGGTCAGATCAGCAGGGGTCGCATATGCTACCCCCGCATAGTGACACCCAAAAGGGTGTGACTTGTGCAGCGTATGCGGCCTGTGCACGGCTAGTTGCCCAACTAACCGTTGGACCAACGAGCCTATGCGATTGCACATGCCACACTGTGCTCCAACGGCTATATAACTGTTGGGAGCAGAGAATTGTTTAGGGGGGAATTTGCAATTTCCCACTATTTGATCCTATAAATACCTTCCCACCTCTTCTCATTCCTCACACCTCTCTTTCTATACTCTCATTTCTCACATTCGCTACTTTCTATGTTCTCAAGCACCCACCCTCCAGGATTCTAGAAATTGTTGTGGAGGACTTCAATTTCAGAAATCACCATGAGACGTCTACTTCGGTAGCGGTTCGAGACATAGATGAGGAATTCATGGGTACAAACGATGAGAAAACCAAAGAAGATGAGACCTATCATGAGAAAACCAAAGAAGATTCTGATGGCATAGAGGAAGATCCTAACTCTGACATAAGTACCTTAGCAACTACTTGTGTTAAGACTGTTAATGTTTTTATTTGGTGTGTTATATGTAAAACTCTAAATTTACCTTATTTCGTTGTACTAGTTGAAAGTTTTCTTAATTTTTCCAGCTCATGTCATGTCTGGAAATACTCTGAAAATCCGTCTCTCTGACCCACACCTGAAGCCTGAAGGAGAATAAAAGAAAGCCCTTTTCTTTTACATTCTAAATGTACTATAAGCAACAATTATAGATCTCATTAAGATGGCCATACATTATATCCCAACCACACCATGAATGCCGAAACTCCCAGACATGCCGCCGTTTGTCGATTGCTAATTCTCTCTCTCTCTCTCTCCCTCCCTCCCATCGCCTCCAATCCCCAAATACCAATCACCAAACTGGCAATGATCAACACGAGGAGCACAAAACTTGCATATCAAAAAATTGGCAGAATCACATCCGACGCAATCCCAATTCATTTAAGAAGAAAATTAATTAAAAATTAGATATTTGGAGTAGCCATTCCACTTCGCAAGCAAGTAATTAAACCCATAAAAGAACAAAACAAAACCGAAATCCCCCAATCAGGTTAAGTCGGTTAAGTGTGAGTACCGGAGGTGGCCATGGCGAAGCCGCACCCTCCCCCGAACACATCCTCCCACCCGTCCGTCCCGAACTCCTCCGGCAACACCACCAACTCCGGCGATAACAACGGAGACCTCATCTCCGACACCCCAGGAAGGTACCCACACATCAGTACGAACCTCTCCTTCCTCATCTCTCCCATAAATCAAATGTGATTTCTTCTCCTTCTGGATTCGGAAGTGGAAGTTTCTGGAGTTTTCGAGGGTTTATTTATAGTGGGATTGGGATTGGAATCGGATCGTATGATCGTATCCATCCAATATCTAATGCTGAGAGGAGGAGGGTGCAAGCGTGGCGGGGACGTGGAGGATCTTGCCACGTGGCTTGCTGTCGACCTGTTGTTTTGGGGCAGAAAGAAGGTTCTGGAAGCAGACGGAAACTGTGGGTTTCCTTTCTGGACTTCCGCTTCTAGAATCGAAACATCTGGAAACCGCTTCTGGTCCGTCATGTTTCCTACTCTTTTTTATTCTTTCTTATTTTGTTTTGAGTTTTTTTTTAAAAAAAATCTCAGATGGGGACTTGTGCAATCACAATAATGACATGGTCAGTTGTGAGTTCCTGGACGGATGGAAACTTCTCGAACGAACTTCGGGATAATTAATTATTATTTTGTTGCATAAATACATGGAAGGGAATTTAGGTGAAGTCTTCAATTACAGTACTGTTGGGACACCAATTTTTGGGTGTTCAAAGTTCGACCAGTATATGCGTAAAGCATTTCAAATAATTTTTGACGGTTGAACATCTGATGTCTAGCAAAAACCAAGACCACCTTTTCTCGAAATTAATTAAATTAGAACTACATCTTAGACGTTGATGTCGGGAAATGAAGAGAATGTTCCCCAAACTTCGTAGTTCCCTAAATGATGTATTATCATAAAGTAATTAACACATTTATTTACCTTCCAAATAAAGTTTCAAGGTAAGGTAAAAACGGAAGACAAAAAAAGTAAAAAAAAAATCATTACATAATTTTTTGTTAATTATAATAGGATCGTGCAACATAACCAGCATTTTTGTTAGTTTTCGTGATGTGATTCAACATTACAATAACAGAATATTTATCTTTAATTACGAAATGCAATGTAATGTATAGGAATGTGTGTGTGTTGGGGAATTAAGATGGTACCGTACGTACCGGTGGTGGCGACGGCGAAGCCACACCCACCGCCGTGGATGTCCTCCCACGAATCCCCACGTAAACACTCCGGCAGAGCCACGACCGTCGGCAACAGCAACGGCGACCGTTGCAGGGAGACGCCGGGCAAGTACCCCCACATAAGCACCACCTTCTCCTTTTCCTTCCCGTTCCCGTCCATGTCGTCCCCGCTATCTTCATCTCCGCCGTCCATTTCTCCGATTTCCGTTTAGATTTAAGATTTAGATTTCGTCGGGTTTAATTGCCCCCCGTTTTGTTGGTGGAATGGATGAGCCAAGCAAGTAAGCGTATATTTTGGAGGGTCTTCGGAGTGCCACGTGGCAGGTGATTACGAGATGGTGACCTGTGTTTTTTTTTTGGTGGTGGGGGAACACTAGAAGCTTCGCGAAGGAATCCGACTACTTAATACTAATTTTAGGAAGTGTTTTTGGTAGTGTGTGTGGTACTTTACTTACTCCTGGTAATCTGGAATGGATAATCAATAATTTATTTGCAAGATTAATTAAACTTAATGTTAATTGGGTTTAGGATTTAGCTAAGGCAGTTGGATCATTTCCCTAAATCTAGCTAGCGAGACCACTCGCTCCAGCACATTGGAATTAGGGAATATCATATGGGCTGGGCTGGGCTGGGCTGGGCTGGTTAGATGAGTCAACTCTTAAGCCAGCGAAAACCCAACAAACGACACCTGACGTCGTCACCTCAAACGCGAGATCCATAATATCCACAGTTCCACACTAACACTAACACTAACCAGATCTCATCTCATCTCACCTCATCTCATGACGAAATTGAAATGGTTGTTTTCCAAATCCCCGACGGCGATCAAGATCGCCGTCATCACTCTCGCCGCCGTCGCCTTCTTCTACCTCGGCAAGCACTGGTATGACGGCGACGCCACCGGATCCCCCACTCGTCCTCTCTACTTCCCCTCTTCCACCTCCCGCCCCACCGTCTCCATCTCCCCCAACTCCAACAACGACGTGGGGTTCCAGACCGGGAATGTTGAGAGGTTTGGAGTTTGTCCGGAGAGCATGAAGGAGTACGTGCCGTGTATGGATAATTTGGAGGCGATTAGGAAGTTGAAGAGCCACTCCAGAGGGGAGAAGTTCGAGCGCCATTGCCCCGACGACGGCAAGGGGCTGGATTGCTTGGTTCCTGCTCCCAAGGACTACAAGATTCCCATCCCCTGGCCTCAGAGCAGGGACCAGGTCTCACTCAATCTCACTATTCCCCATGTCGTTGTTAATCTTATGTTCTCTTTCTTTTTCCCTGTCTGCATTTTGCATTGATACAGGTATGGTTTAGCAATGTACCGCATACACGTTTGGTTGATGACAAGGGAGGCCAAAATTGGATTAAAAAAGTCAATGATAAATTCATATTCCCAGGTGGTGGAACACAGTTCATTCATGGAGCAGATCAATATTTAGATCAGATCTCACAGGTTTGCATTCCTCAATTTTAGAATGTTTATTATTATTATTTATATTTCTTTCTCCACTCAAATCACCTTTTCTTTATGTATATGCAGATGGTTCCACAAATTGCATTTGGAGATCATACACGAGTTGTGTTAGATATAGGGTGTGGTGTAGCAAGTTTTGGTGCTTTTCTTCTCTCAAGGCATGTTACAACCTTGTCAATAGCTCCAAAAGATGTTCATGAGAATCAGATTCAGTTCGCCTTAGAACGTGGTGTACCGGCCATGATTGCCGCGTTTGTAACGCGCCGTTTATTGTATCCAAGTCAAGCTTTTGACTTGATACATTGTTCAAGATGTCGAATAAATTGGACAGGTTATGGTATGTCATCTTATCTCTGCTACCAATAAGGCCAAAAATAGTTTAGTGAACTAATGAATGAAGGCTAAAAGACTTTTATTATCTAACGAGAACTTGAGTATTGTTATTCACTTATTTATGAGAATATGTCGCCTAACAGTTAGAAAATGGGCAATCTAGACTTAGATCTCTTCCATTTGACATACTAGTCACGTAGTAGTGTATGGTGAATTTGTTTTGCTATTTTCCTTTCATTTGCTTAAGTAACCTTCTCGTAGTGCTTATTCTGTTTACTGATCTAGTTCTCTTCTGCTGAAGACGGGATTTTGCTTCTTGAGCTTAACAGAATGCTCAGAGCTGGAGGATATTTTGCTTGGGCAGCACAGCCTGTATACAAGCACGAAGAAGCTCAACAAGAGGCATGGATAGGTATATAGATTTCACTTCTAAATACTTTTCCTTTTTCATCAACCAGTCCATAACTGTGTAAAAGGCTAAAGGCTTCACAAATGGATGCCTGTGTCATATTCAAGATTTATTGGTTATTTGTCTATTCATGATTGTACTTGGCACAGTGAGATTCAAATGATACTTTAAGTCTGCACCATCTCAGTGGGAAAGAGCTTTTCTTGTCCATGTTTTTTGTTAGTGGTCATTTTCTGAGGTTAGTTCCCTTCTAATATGATCTTGATTACACACAGAGATGGAGAACCTTACTTCTCGTATGTGTTGGGAACTTGTCAAGAAAGAAGGTTATATTGCCATTTGGAGGAAACCTCTGGATAACAACTGCTACTTCAGCCGCGATGCTGGGGTTAAACCTCCAGTATGTGACGAGGATGACGATCCAGATAGAGTTTGGTATGTAATACCCTGTATTTTCTTTTTAACCTGGTTTTAATTTCCCATACCACTTCAATTTCATTAAGAGATAATGTTGATGTTCCATGTGAAACATGGTCAAGCATGTGGCAAGTACCAACTGCATGCATGAGTGCATTGGTGACAAACTGTATACTGGCTCCATGTGCAGCAAATTTTACGCTTTGACAATCTAATTTCACTTCTGATTTGACAAAATGGTCTTAAGTTTGCTAGGTCGGTCCCTCCTAGCTGCATATCTTCACCTTGCCTTTTCAACTGCCTTCTTCAAGTGGCAGTTTTGTTTCTATAACATATGCATTGTGATGTCCACATAGCATTACATATTATTCTTCCGGATGTTTAGACGTCATTGCTTCAATTGTTTTTTGGTTTTATGTGGTACGAAGTGATACTTCTTGACCTCACCAAACCATATACATCCTTTTTTTCAAATTCCCTATAAAGTATGGTTTTACTCCCTTTCCCTCTGATTTTTTCATGTCTTCCGGATATTGCAATGTGTGCAGGTACACTGATATGAAACCATGTATCAGTAGAATTCCTGAGAACGGATATGGTGCAAACATTACAGCATGGCCTGCTCGGCTTTATAACCCACCAGATAGGCTCCAGGCTGTTAATATGGATGCATATATGGCAAAAAGAGAGCTATTTAAAGCAGAATCAAGATACTGGGATGAGATTATCAAAAGCTATGTCCGCTCTAACCATTGGAAAGAGATAAACTTACGCAATGTGATGGATATGAGGGCTGGTTTCGGAGGGTATGATACTTTTTTTTTGTTCTTGATTTTTATTTATAAGAAAGGTGAGGTCATTCCAGGCACTTTAGAGTTGTCTGCACATAACATGATCACTATGATTTGCCATCATAGAAAAGATATTTTGATATTCACAGTGTAGAGTATCTTGCCTCTCTATACCTTGCTCCTTCATCCTTGGTTGACATTTGCGTCTTAGGTGGTTATTAGGTTTCCGTAGATTTTTCACAACAATATGACTTCACTTTTGAAATTTGTTTACTTTTGGCAGATATTGCAACTACAATTAAATCAATATGAAATTAATTTTTGAAAAGGAAATGTAATTAGGAACGAATTAAATTTGGTGCATTACTACATTAAAACCTTAACCTGAAGGAAAGAATATTCGAAGGGATACTATTTATACTAGTATCTTAGGATGAGCAGATAAAACCATTTGGATGATATTGAACATTGATTTCTGCATTACATCGCTGCTAAAAGAAAAAGATTCATATCCTACTTCACCAATAGCGACGATCAGGATTTTTTTTGTGATGCAACCAAGTTTCACGTTGATGGCAGGTTTGCAGCAGCATTGATCAACCAAAATATTGATTGCTGGGTGATGAACATTGTTCCTATCACTGAACCTAACACGCTGCCTGTAATATATGACCGTGGACTCATAGGAGCTGCTCACGATTGGTACTAACTGGAACTTCATTGAATAAATGTTTCTCCCTTGGCTTTTCTGAGGTCGAATTTTGCTGATTTTTCTCCAGGTGTGAGCCGTTTGATACATATCCCAGGACTTACGACCTGTTGCATGCAGCCTTTCTTTTCTCCAAAGAGAACAAACGGTGAGTTTTCCTGAATTAAAGATAGTCAAAGAAATGCATCATGCAAAACGTTGAACTTACCTCAAATATCACAAATATTATATACACTTACATCTATGAGTTCATCAAACTTTCTGCATTAGCATAATGTTTGTGTCCAGCTCATGAACATATGATACACGGTAGTCTTGTTTATTTTTTATATTAAGAATCATGTTCTGATGTTGTCACTTGTCAGTAATTATCTTATGCATTGGTAGTCCTAGTCTCCTAGACTCCTAGTACATGTGTTTTCAAGCATAGATGGTCTTACATGAGTATATTCATGTATTCTTGTTGTTAGTGGTGCTTGTGGTTCTCCTTAATAATATTTCTTAAGATAAAATAGAAGCTTTCTTTAGTCCAAAAACTAGTCCCCTTCCAATCTCTCTTCCCCAAAAAAAAAAATCTTCTTAGCAATAGTGAGTGGATGACTTTTCTACTAATCACATCATGTTATTGGCTTATTGCCGTATCTGTCTTAGTGCAAGTTCATTCCTGATGTCATTTCATATACATTCATGATTTACGGTTCATAGATGATTACCACCCTTTTTAGCCTATATGCTTATTAGCATCTTTCGTAAATGCTCGCGTTCAATTCCTTTCCAATGGTAAAATCCTGATCTATGTGATTTCGATTTCAGATGCAATATAACCAGTATCTTGCTTGAGATGGATCGGATGCTCAGACCTGGTGGACGAGCTTACATTCGCGACTCTTTAACCATTCTTGACAAAATTAAAGGAATTACCGATGCAATGGGATGGAGAGGTCAGTTGAAAGATACTTCAGATGGCTCCTATGCAAACACAAAGGTGTTAATGTGCGAGAAGCAGCTGTTACAATATTGAGCAAAAACAAGATGGAAGATTGATTTTCTCCTCCATTGAAACCATCGATGGCATAGTATATATGGAGTCCAGCTCTTACAACCAAGGAGCTTGTTCACTTTGTGCTGCGGTTGGTTACTCCGGTTGGATTAAGTCATTTTGTGGAAAAAGCTAACAATCCGAAAAAAACCCTTCTCCAATGGATTTGGATGGAGAAAAATTAAACTACAAGGATGAAAAGTTTGATGAGGTTTTTATAATTATTTTTCAAACTGTATTAGTTCAATTACCTCAATAGTGTCACGTATTTATTATGTACTATATTATTTTTCCCTTTGTTGATTGTAATTTATTTTATTACGTCGACGGCAAGTTGAATAGTGGTATTTTCCACGTTTGTATTTAGATCCGAGTTCTCAGTTGCTAGATGGCATGTAATGTAGTTTATTCTTCAGTCCGCATGTTTGCTGTAATTCTACTGTTCTTTGTGCGCACACTTGTTAAAAGATGCAGGTTAAATACCATAATCAAAGAAGGGATGCTCTTCCATATTTCCATAATCCACATCCTCACGGTGTTTCCGTGCCACGCTTTGAAAACCATTCAAATCCAAGCGGTAGGTTTTATGATCAGTTTTGATTTACCAGTGATTATCGATATCATTGTATTTAACATGGTAAAAAAATCAAACAAATGACAGTTACAAGCATGATGGTATCATGGTTACAAAAGCATACTATTTCATGTGATGGTGGTCATGAAATAAAGAATTCATATAAATCAATTAGTCGATATAACATCATCGAGCCTAACTCGAGGTTACTGTGGCTTTCGAAATTGTAATGAACCACTACACAGGCATAATGCTTCTCCCTACCCAATCAAAAAGTCAGGACTGCATGAGTCAAGATCATATAAACTACCAGTGCCGTCAATCAGCTTGGGGAATTCTTCGGCATCCAAACACTCCTGCTGTGCACATTCACCGTAGCTTGCTGTCGGCGAGATTTCGAAGAAGGCAGCTGCCAACCAGCATTTAGTTGTGTCCCTTTCCCAACCTGACCATTTAGCAAAGGCAACTGCTGGCTTGCGCTACGTGGGGGTGCAGTCCCACCCCGTGAATCTGATGAAGGTGGTCGCTGATTTTTATTTGGTTGCAATATCATACCAACCGGAAAAGTCGGTGAAGGTGATTGCTGCTTCATCCCAACCTGAGCATTTGGCCAAGGCAACTGCTGGCTTGCACTAAGTGGGGGTGCAGTCCCACTCCGTGAATCTGACGAAGGTGGTCGCTGATTTTTATTTGGTTGCAATATCATACCAACCTGAAAACTCGGTGAAGGTGATTGCTGCTTCATCCCAACCCGAGCATTTGGTAAAGGAAACGGCTGGCTTGCGCTAAGTGAGGGTGCAGTTCCACCCCGTGAATCTGACGAAGGTGGTCGCTGATTTTTATTTGGTTGCAATAGCATACCAACTGGAAAACTCGGTGAAGGTGATTGCTGCTTCATCCCAACCTGAGCATTTGGCCAAGGCAACTGCTGGCTTGCGCTAAGTGGGGGTGCAGTCCCACTCCTTGAATCTAACAAAGGTGGTCGCTTTGGTTGCAATATCATACCAACCGGAAAAGTCGGTGAAGGTGATTGCTGATTCATCCCAACCTGAGAATTTGAAGAACTCGATCTCCGACCCACTTTTGGGCCTGATAACATGCCAATCCCTGCATCAAAGCCACTTCTTGCACTAACCATACCACACTGCTGCATTACATTTCTCTTTTTGCTTTGCATACTTTCACTGATGACGGGTCTAACTAGACAGTTAAGCAAGGAGGTTCTTTTCGATAGCACCACTGCAGATTTAAGATTCGCATGGGTTGACAAAACAGCATCCGATATAATTATCAGTTCCCTTGGACGAACGGCTCGAGCAGCATTGCCTGGTTGCTCAAATGGATCTTCTATCTGATGAAGAGGTGTTATTATACAAGGATATTCTTTCTCAATTTCTTAACATGATGGTTAGAACATAGCAAACATGAAGCAAAGAACGTACAATTAGACTGTAAGACTTTTCTAACCAATGGTTCTTGCTTGAGATTGCTTCCCATCTTCCAGTGTAAGTGCAAATTGCATAATGGGTAGATCTAGTAGCGATCTCCCGAAACTAGACGAAGAAAAAAAAGAAAGGGAGTAAGATGCAGCCAATAAGGAAAAAAACAAAGGCATGCAAAACAACAAATGGGTACTGTATATAAGATCTCATTCACTTAAAGTTAAATGGCAATGTTGCAGCAAGCAAATATTGAATACATATCAAACTTAAAAGGATTAAATAAAACCCAAATTTGAAGCTCCAAAAGAAATAGTATACCAGTAAGTCAATTAAAATACAGAACATGGGAAATCTACAGTTAAGCAAAATCAGACTGTTAAAATTTTTCAGCCCAAGCATCTGGAGAACGCAACCTCTCCTTTTATCTACATAATTTTCATCCAACAGAGAGTAATTTCTGTAAGACAGTACTGTTCTTTGGAACATTCTAGGAACGTCGATGGGCAAGAAGAAATGACACTTGGATCCCAACCATGCTATGAGGCTGAAATATAAACTGTCATAATCTGATCTATTAGCTCATGTTTGGACTAAGTGTAGTATTTTTGTTTTTGTATGTTATATAACACATGGACTCCGTTGCTTATGATCTTTCCTTTACAATTGACCTATGGACTGGAAACACATTAGAATAATAACACATCAGCAGCGAATTGTGGACTTTGAATGTCTCCCACTGGCAGTTGTATTTACCTTTCAAGTTTTTGAATCCCCTAAGGTTTAAGGGGTTGCTTCTCACCATTAAACTTGTAGGGCATTTATACATTAGTTTTTGAGAAAACAACTTTATTTAAATGTAAAAAGAATGTTTAATCCTCAGCTGGTGTGATATCATTTAATTTAACACAATTAGCTGCAGGCCAGAAAAATCCACAAGAGGTGAGGCCAAAAGGCCAACCTCAAGTATTCTGACATTTATGTTTATATTAATGCATAAAGAAAGCATCCCGAATAAGACAAGAACGGATAATTTGTTACCTTCTCAAAAAAAGAAATAAAAAGGTCTGAGAGAGAGCTTTTGTTCATGGTCCGAAATGTTGTCATAGATGAAGTATAAAAGTCTTTCATGTCCCTCTCATTGATGACCGCTCTTCCTATTTAAAGTATAAGGGGAAAAATGAGGCGTCTACAGATAAATTTAGCAAATAAGTAAAGAGAATTATTCAAGTGTAATGATTATTTTAAAATTTCTAAATATTGAGTATCTTTGGTGTTGGCCAGTGCTCCACTGGAAGGAAAAAAAATCAAGGTCGAGAAGGGATAATAGAATAATACAATGTCAAAACATGAAAGGATCTTTTGTAAGCGACATGATGTCCAAAGGAAAATTCTGGTCAATGGTATGCTTCGATTTGCAGGTTCCTGAGTAAGTAAATCACACTTGAATTTTTTTTCCCAGAGCCTGGGTGGACATCTATCTAGCCAATTGAATGTTCTAGCCAATTGAATGTTCTACGAGAGTATAGTCATGTAAAGAAATTTATGTATAAGTTCCTCTTTTTCTATTTGACTCTGGTAATGCCACCAGCCTTATCACAATAGGCCAATGTAAGCCCCAAAGCAAGACAGAATTATACTTCATCCGTGAACCAGACATTCTTTCACTAAGAATAATGGTGTATAAGCTTTCATAAGCCTTTCACTTAGGATGGTTATCCTTGGGGAGCAATTTATAACTTAAAAATTATACAAACAATCTAGCTAGATAAATTTACTCTAATAACCTGAGATCCTCTAATATAGCTCTTACGTGAGATAAATTTAGCTAGGCAAACAAATTTACCCGAGAGCTTTAGCAAGATAGATTTCTAAGAAATGTTAAACAAACTCCTGTCTACGTAGGAGTAAAAGAGTAGGTAGAATACTTACTCTTTCTTCAGCATTGGGTAACTTATAATGCCACAAGTGGATACCATTTCATGTGCAGTATAATTAAAACAAATTTTATTCACCACAAGGTATAGGTAAAACAACCATAGCAAGAAGGTATATTCACCTGTATCGTCACAGAGATTGGTGAACCCCACCAAATCCTTAAGGGGTGGTAAGATTGCAGGTTCACAAGTCTGCAGCAAAGCAGCAAAGCAACAAGTGACTAAACAGTGAAACAAATAGAATATAGTCAAGTGCATAAATCAGAAATCAAGAATATCATGACAAGCAAGTCAAACATCTTAGACGAGAAAATGAAACAATTGTCAAAAAAAGGAATTGAAGAATAACCTGAAGATGGAAGATGACCAGCAAACAAAGAGAATAGGAGTTCAGCGTTCCTAATTTTGGATCATTAATTCCATGTGCTTTAGCCCATTCCTTTATCTGAAAAGAGAATAACTTATACAACCTGAGCATAACCACACAAAAACAATCTATACTAACGGAACAGAGGTTACAATACACACCAAAAGAACCAAATCACGAAATCGTGAATCCATCTCAGTTATCCAAAGAAGAAATTTAGACTTCAGCGGACCACCATGGTTATTAATAGAGATATCACAAGAAATATTCTTGTCATTGCTCTGGAATTTAAGAAGGGGAACCCTTGCCTGTGGAATAAATTGAAAACCACGTCCATTACCTGAAAACCATAATCATCTCAAATTTTATGAACAGGTGAACAGAAATACATCATATGACAAATAGCATCACAGAAATGAAAATGACTCACTAAAAAAGCTTCATATATTTAATTTGATTCTGAAAGTAGACGTATGGCATAGGTAAAAAGTAAACAAAATGGGAACGCGTCAGATTTTTTCCTTGCGAAATTTGAAAAAAAGAATCTGCAACCTGCCACTTGATGATTCCTTCTTAGGAAGTGATATCTTACACTACAACCTGCGGCATAGGCTCTTTCCATGTTGTAAAAGTTAAAGATTCATAGTGTTAATTTATCCTTGTAGGATAATGAAATTATCTCTCTTTTTTAGTTTTATTGTAAATTTGGTATTAATGTAATCATCTTAGAAGAAACGTACAACCTTTAAAATTATTCCTAAAGTCACACCATATAGGGCTAACAGTTTAATATTATTTTACTCTTGATATTATTGTGCTTTACTAGACATCTCTAGCTAGAAATAGAGTAGCCGTATTCAAAATCAAGGAATAAACCAAAGTTATCAATATCAAAAGGTATAAAGTTTGCAACAAGCCCTTTTGGAAACAGAAAACATACATTTCTGACCTCACTGATGAAATAGTTTCACTAAAGTTAATGTTGATTCACATCACCTTAAGATCACATCAGCTAACATAATATAAAATCACATCTAAATAACCGTATGCAGAGAATATTATCAGCATTAAAGAAGGAACCAAGTTAAGGGGGATAATTTACCGGTTTTCCGCAGAACATTCATAATATCACACAATATATTCCGCTTGCGATTTCGCCCTATGGATCCCATGCCACCTCTAGTACTGGACAACTCAATAGAAATGTCCAAATCTCCCCACTTGGAGTAGATGTTTGAAACAAATGACCCAAATGGATTAACAACAGCACCTGCATAGTGTTTTACACGTCTCAACTCTCAAGATTTCAAAATACTTATACTGTTCATACAAATCAATAGGAGCACATTTTCACTCAACAAGTGACATCAGAGTTTACTCTGTGAACATCAAGGAGAGTGTAGTTTTTTACAAAGCATTAAACAATAGGCAAACATATTTGTAGTAAATTGAGACTAAATGACCTTTCAAACTTTCCACCTGGCGAATAAGAAGAGCAAGTTCATTGATGACATTTTCTCTTCTAAGCCTATCTTCCCCTGCAGGCTTGATAACAGACAGGATCTCCTCCAAAGATGACTCCAAGAGTCTATAATCTCCACAAGTTACTTGTGAAGGGTCATGGTGATCCATCAGAGTTATAATCTACACACGTTCAATATGACAAATGCAAAGAAAATTACAACAAAAATAAAATAAAAACTAATTTATTGTGTACAAATCTCCCCGGGATTTAGCATTGGATAGGAGAGCGTGGAAGAAGATCATTAACAATGCTTGAACTGTGATTCTTTATTTTATCATTAATATAACAGAAACGAGGGGATACAAGAGGGGACCACAACAAGGAGCGGCAGTAGACTGCCGGAAGTAGGACCAAAGCCGAAAATTGAAAAAACCAAAAAACTAAAAAAATTCAAAACAAACACGAAACACCACTCCAAAACCAAAAAGGATTCACCCGAACCACTCGAACTCGCGATGCATTTGAATGGTTCAAGATGAGTTAAGTTGAACTGTGATTATTTTAAGTTCATTTCTAGCCTATCCCAATTAGTTTGGGATTAAAGGTGTTGTTATCGTTGTTATACAAATCTGCCATAACTGTGTTTTACAGAAACAACTTCTTTAGTTCCAAACCATTACAGGAATGGCATCCAGAGACTGGAATGCAGCTTACAATCAAATGAAACTGATGGGATCAAGAAAATTGGTTTAGGTTATGATGAATATGATTAATTGAGCATGTCAGGCACAAGTATTTGTTTTCCTGTAAATTATGTGGGTATGCATTCTCCATTTTCTCTTCTGGTTCATTCAAAAAGTATCTATGTAGAAGATACACGAACATATAAACAGCTACATACTCAAATTGGTAAACAAATATAGTCAATGCCACTCAAATACAGAAATAGCATGCTCCCATTTTAAGGGAGTATGAATAAAAAATGTTGCATTAAGCAATCTTCCTAAGTAATACCGATAAAAATGAAAAGTAAAATAATAATAATAATAATCAAAATTCACCACTAGTTGAAGATGAACGTCTCCCTCTAGATAAACCTTGAGGGCAAGGGAAACCATGATCTGTAACAGAAAATCTTCCGTAATAGTTTCTCATAACCCGTATTTAGACATATAGGGTCCGTTTGGAACTACATTTTGATTTCCAAAAAACAAATGTGATTACTGATTACAATTGGCATCCAAAAGGCTAGTGTATGTTTGGGAACTGATTCTGAAAACTACTGATCAGATTTTGAAAAATCTTCATTCCAAACAAACCCCTAAACACGGAACCGTCAAAGATTTGATCTTTCTAACCCTTCCTACCTAACTGACCACGCAACATGCTCGTCAGGCACAACCCACAAAATACCAACGCTTAGGGTATGTTTGGGAACTAATATGAGATTTGATCAAATTCTGAAAATCAAAATGCGATTCTGAACCGATCCTAAACATAGAGAACGTCAAGATTCGAACTTTCTAACTCTTTCATAACTCAACATGAGAGAGCAAAAACACTGGTTCCTTCACCCAATCCACCAACCAATAATGGTCTAAAAACAGAAATAAAAAACGGAAAAATACAAAAAAAGGAGTATACAAACCTAAACTTGGGAGAATCCAACCAATTCGAAAAGACGAAGTGGAGATTTTTAGTGGAATAGAAAGGGAAAGGGACTCAACAACTCGTTCGTTTCCGGCTTTTCTCTTTCGCCTCCTCCGAAACCGAAAGGGTTAGCAATAATAACCTCTCAAAATCCTGTATTTCTTGATATCTTCTTTCTTTCTTTTGTATTATTTCACGAAGCCTCTTTTGTCCAAAATTTCAATAAATTTTCCTTGAACTAGTAAAGATGATATACCACCTTAGATAGTAGAGGTAGCAACAAAACATAACCAAGAAGTTTGTTGTACTATGTTAATTAATATAATTTGTTGTCCACGTCGTGTTTGTGTGTTATTTGTCGTGGTAAAGGTTTCCAAACTTTATCCTATTCTTTATTTGTTGGGGGGCAAGGATAGGAAATTTCCCATATCTATTGGATTTCTATTACATATTAATGCCACCATAACATAAGTGGGCATTTGGTCTAGTGGTATGATTCTCGCTTTGGGTGCGAGAGGTCCCGAGTTCGATTCTCGGAATGCCCCTTTTTATTAATATTTTAACTTCTCATATTCTGTATTTTCTTTTCTGAAATAAGACGTGTATGTATGAGTAATGACTAATGAGTGTAGGTAAGTAAAGTAAAACACACACTAACTACCGTTCACAGTAAATATTCAATTTACATGAAACTGACAAATCAAACGTAGAATTTACATGAAACTGACAAATCAAACTAAATATGCACGTACAGCAAAGTTGCAGTAACAGTATTTTTTGTTTTGGGATCTTGAATTCCATGCAAGAAACAAATTACAAACACACAACAAATGATTAATGGACAAAGAAAAGATGCTAAAAATGTCATTTTCATACTCAACTGATCAAGTTCATTGCATTGTTATTATATATCTTCAAATGTACCGAAGCCAAGCCAACTAATCGGTCGGTTCCCGCGGGCTATATTCTCTCTCTCTCTCACACACACATTACGTTCTAATCTTTTTTCTTTATTTGTTTGTGCTTGGTAGAGTGGAAGTAGGAGAACTTAATTAGTTTAAGTTATCGATCTGGTGTCTGACTGGTAAGTAAAAGGTAGAGAGAGGGACTCAGTCCAAGTATCAAGTTTTAGGTCATTGAATTACAACTTCATAGCTTCGTAGGGACTTCCTTTTATTTCAAAGTCCAACTCAAGAATTCACTCCAACTTTATTTTTTACATAATAGAATTTATGTTTCAGATTTTTTTTCTTTTTGACTTTCATTCACCTAAAAAGTTCTCCATGTTGAGGGGTGTTGCCATATACGAGATTAATTTACTTCCTGGATTTGGGGAAATTACCTACGACTACCTACTTTAGTTTATATCGATTTTGATTCAATTAGATTTCGATACTTCGGGATTTTTATCCTGAAAGATTTTTCTAGAGTTGTAGTATAGTCACATAAAAGAAACTGGTCTCCCTAAAGTTTAAGGAAGTGTATAGTGCACCGGTCATAACTTGGCTCGACACCATACATTGCAACAACCATTAATTGGGTTTTTGTAACGTTCCGAAACAGCGGAAGAAATTTTTCAAATTTAAAACATAAACATACGACCGTCAACGGTCAACAAGGACACGCTACCGGAAAAGTCAACAGAATATATATATATATAAAATATCTCCACGTGGAAGTCATAATACAGAGTGTCAAAAGAGCGATTACTAGTCTAATACATAACTACAGTAATCACTACCTCTACAAAAAGATAAAGAGACAGGACCCGATCCCGGAGGCACTCCCCTCGGTCATCACCAACCTAAGACTGCCTGCTCCCTGAAAATGAAACATAAAATCTGCCTGAGTTCCCGAAAGGAACCCCGTATGCCAACATCTCCTAACATATACAGAAATACAGATGAAAATGCCAAGAACGCTCATGCAATGCAATCCGCCTCGGGCCCAATGAATGCCCAACCGTCACCACGGTCCATCTCCCAGCCGGACACAGGCATGGAAGGCATCCCCCCTGCCACACAGGCCCACACGAGGGGTTCACCGCTCTCCTCCACAGGAAAAGTGCATCCCCTTCCCCCACCAGGGAAGAAGGCGTCTCTCGGCCGCACCGGCACAAGTGACCTCGCTCTCCGACACACGGAAAGTGCATCCCCTTCCCCCACCAGGGAAGAAGGCATCTACCACCCACTCAGGCATGGAAGGCATCCCTCTCTACCGCACAGGCATCCACGAGAGGTCCAACAGAAATACGCTCTCGTCGTAGGTGAAATCCGTAGCATCGAGGTCCGGTGATCGATCGTGGGCTCGGCAGCCGGTAGTCGCCTCTGCTCGACGTCACGCATGTGGATAAATCCACCAAGGAAAGATAATTCGACCCACCAGTCGAACAAGGTCAAATCTAGCGGTCGACCGTTTGGAAGGTCTACGCTATACGTTTTATATACATATATATCCTGTCGGTCGAACCAGGGTCCGTTCAACCGATAAGGAAAACTGCATGAATCCTGCCCACTGCATTCGGTCGACCGAAACTCTTTCGGTTGACCGGATCAGCAGACACTTCACTACATGAAAACTGCACGCGGTCGGTCGACCGGATCCAGAGCGGTCGACCGTTTAGATGGTCAACGCTCTTGACCGACTTTGCGCAGTTCGGTCGACCGAGACACACACTCGGTCGGCCGAAGGTCTGTCTACCCTATCTACTGGGATCGGTCGACCGGACTAATATAACCCTTATAAAATATTCCCGCTAAAATTTGGCATAAACGGTCGACCGTCACACAGACGTCGTTCGACCGTTTTCGGGCATCAAGTTATTTTTATAAAATATCGGTCGACCGAACCTCACACGGTCGACCGAAACACTACAATATCGTCACTGAACGGACATCATTTAGACGATGTTCGGTCGACCGAGACACACAACGGTCGACCGAACCAGTCGTCTTCAACCTCGGTTCAGTGGGTTACACCGGGGAAAACGGCACCAACGCCGTCCCCTACACTCCCACACCTCTTGGGGAGTTACTATGAAGACTTGGCATACCTTTGACCGTGAAGAAGACGTGTGCGGCGAGCTCCTCCTCCTTCGACGTCGCTTCTAGCTTCGTCTCCCTCTTTCCTCCGTTCTCGTCGCTCCTTCTTCGCTTGCGCCTTCACCACGTCGCCGGAGCTCCTCTCCTTCCTCCTCTGGTCGTCGGGATGCAAGAAGAATGGGTGAGTTTGAGTGGAAACGAAATGGAGAAGAGAAAAGGGGAGAAAGGCTTGAGTTTTTGGTTTTTATAAACAAACCCTACACCTACCCAAAACACCCCTCCATACCTTCAACCATACTCTCACACCCCAACCATACCACCCCATACCTTCTGTCTCTCTCACTTCACGTCTTTACAGTTTTATTTAAAAAAACATTAAGTGGGTTCAGACGTTCAGTTGAGAGAGTCCGAGATATGAGCTTCTATATTGGAGTCAATAATTAATTGGAGTCAATAACTAATTGGTGGATATTAATGGTTTCTTTCCGGAAAGATGTTCCTCTTAACATGATTTGCTTCATTGCAAGTTGATCCCTAGTCTTCAATGTGGGAAGGCCAAAATCTGGTGTCAATACCGTCTAGTACAACGGAACTAAACAAAAGTCTTCAAATAAATCACCTTTGTATCTTTGACTTGGATGTGACCCTTTTCAACTCTTACCTCATCTGTTTCCTTAAAAGGCTCACATTCCAATAGTGGATAAGTTTGCAGCTGAACTACATCAGTTCTGTTTATTATAAGTAATTGATTTTCATTTTTATACTTAAACTGCGTGCAGCTCCTAGAAAAAATATTTACTGCTCCAATTATGAATTGCTGCTGTATTTGTGATGCAGTATTTGGTCACCCATTTCAGTGACTTCCAGTTGGCTACAATAGGAACTTTCATACTTCATGAAAGCATCTTTTTCTTGTCAGGACTACCGTTCATGTTCTTTGAGAAGACCGGACTTTTCGGCAAGTACAAAATTCAGGTCGTTAATCGATTAGTCTTAAAAACATTGCAAGGTGCATGTAGTTGTCCTTCACAGTAAAATGTCCAGTATATGGATGTAGTCATTCATGTGTGCTCTAGATGTTTTCTTTGCCATTCATATTTACTATATTTAACTAACCAATTTATAGTCCAGCATGTCATGTTTCACTATGAAGTCCAATTCTCTAATTTATCACGATTTCTTACATGCACTATAGTCTAACTCTGGTGGCCCATCAGTTTAGTCATATTTTAAGACTTTAACTGGTAGATGATTGAAATATATATATATATATATATATATATATATATTATATCCGGATTTCATTTGTATCTTACGAATACACTATATGAGGAAACACATATTGAAAGAACTTGACACCAATCTATTTTACAAAAGATCCATTGATATCTTGTTCTTTACTTCTCTTTATTAATAAATTTAGGCTAACTTCTACCTCATCTGATTCCATTATATGTTTGTAGATTTTGAGTGTTCTTGTTGCATTCCTAATTGATATACGATAATACGATTCACTTTTGTACAATTCAACTTTCACATTTAGCTCTTTCTACATATATCAAGCAGTTTCGCTTCTTTACAGGACATGTTCATTCAACCTGCAGTGTTTTCTGCTAGTACCCTACTTTCTTAGGTTTCTTGTAATTTTTTCTGCATATTTTCATAAGAGGAAGTTGTCTTATCCAGTTGGTACAAGTGCCCTCTGATTTCCAATTTTTCTCATATTGTCTTCCTAATGTTATCTGTTTTCATTTTAAAAATTAAATCCATGGTATATATTCTGAACTTTTTTGTAACCGGATTTGCGGCTGTATTATCTTTTTCGTTTAAATTCCCATACCCTTGTGAGCGCAATTGGACTTGTTTCAGTTTAGTGAAATGTAGTGTTTTTCACACATTGGCATCGCCAAGTAGTCGCAATGTAACGTCCCGAAACAGCGGAAGAAATTTTTCAAATTTAAAACATAAACATACGACCGTCAACGGTCAACAAGGGCACGTTACTGGAAAAGTCAACAGAATATATATATAAAATATCTCCACGTGGAAGTCATAATACAGAGTGTCAAAAGAGTGATTACATGTCTAATACATAACTACAGTAATCACTACCTCTACAAAAAAGATGAAGCGACAGGACCCGATCCCGGAGGCACTCCCCTCGGTCACCACCAACCTAAGACCGTCTGCTCCCTGAAAATGAAACATAAAATCTGCCTGAGTTCCCGAAAGGAACCCCGTATGCCAACATCTCCTATATATACAGAAAAACAGATGAAAATGCCAAGGATGCACATGCTATGCAATCCGCCTCGGGCCCCATACATGCCCCAACCGCTGCGGACCATCTCCCAGCCGCGCCAGGGGCATGGGAAACATCCCCCCCTGCCAATCCAGGCCAACAAGAAGGGGGTCGCCGCACTCATCTCCCAGCCGCACACAGGGGCAATAGGGAGGCATCCCCCCTGCCAATCCAGGCCAACAAGAGGAGGTCTCGGCTTTCCTCCACAGGGAAAGTGCATCCCCTTCCCCCACCAGGGAAGAAGGCATCTACCACCCACACAGGCATGTCAGGCATCCCTCTCTGCCGCACCGGCATCCACAAGGGGTCCAACAGAAATACGCTCTCGTCGTAGGTGAAATCCGTAGCTCCGAGGTCCGGTGATCGACCGTGGGCTCGGCAGCCGGTAGTCGCCTCTGCTCGACGTTCACGTATGTGGATAAATCCACCAAGGAAAGATAATTCGACCCACCAGTCGAACAAGGTCAAATCTAGCGGTCGACCGTTTGGAAGGTCTACGCTATACGTTTTATATACATATATATCCTGTCGGTCGAACCAGGGTCCGTTCAGCCGATAAGGAAAACTGCATGAATCCTGCCCACTGCATTCGGTCGACCGAAACTCTTCCGGTCGACCGGATCAACAGGCACTTCACTACAGGAAATCTGCACGCGGTCGGTCGACCGGATCCAGAGCGGTCGACCGTTTAGATGGTCAACGCTCTTGACCGACTTTGCGCAGATCGGTCGACCGAGACACACACTCGGTCGGCCGAAGGTCTGTCTACCCTATCTACTGGGATCGGTCGACCGAACAACCACCGGTCGACCGGACTAATATAACCCTTATAAAATATTCCCGCTAAAATTTGGCATAAACGGTCGACCGTCACACAGACGTCGTTCGACCGTTTTCGGGCAGCAAGTTATTTTTATAAAATATCGGTCGACCGAACCTCACACGGTCGACCGAAACACTACAATATCGCACTGAACAGGCATCATTTAGACGCTGTTCAGTCGACCGAGACACACAACGGTCGACCGAACCAGTCGTCTTCAACCTTGGTTCAGTGGGATTTTCGTCGGGGAAACGGCACCAAAGCCGCCCCCTACACTCCCACACCTCTTGGGGAGTTACTATGAAGACTTGGCATACCTTTCACCGCGAAGAAGACGTGTGCGGCGAGCTCCTCCTCCTCCGGCGTCGCTTCTAGCTCCTTCTCCTTCTTTCCTCCGTTCCCGGCGCTCCTTCCTCGTCCTCTGGTCGCCGGAATGCAAGAAGATGGGTGAGTTTTGGGGTGGAAACGAAATGGCAACCAAAGAGTTAAAAGGGGGTGAGATTTTGGTTTTTATAAACAAACCCTAACCTAACCCACACCCTCACCATACCTTCAACCATACACACAACACTCCACCCATACCTCCCTCACCCTCACTCTCTCTCTCACACGTCTTTACACGCAATCTTCCATTTCCTCCTATATCTTTGATTTATGCATGGCACTAAATGTCTATGTTCACACCCTTTAATTCATGAGTTGTAGTTCTCATTATCAGTTTTCTGTGGTGGTTGTAACAAAATTTATTTTGCTGCAGAATAGAAGTAACGCTCCAGAAGCTCAAGAGAAGTGTATTCTGCGTTTGCTATTCTACTATTTTTGTGTGAACCTACCACTTCTACTTGTTTCCTATCGTATCTTTAAATACATGGGCCTAACTACCAATCCGCCACTGCCACCATGGATGGTACTTAGCAGGCTTTTCTGTTTCTCATCAGATTTTGTATGCCTTGTGCTTCCAATTTGGTGTGAGCATCATAAATTACATTTCGAGGCTTTTCACAATATAAATTCCAATTGTAAAAATTTGTCAAATAATCATGCTTATTCCTCTTAGCTTTTCACAATATTCTTTCTGCAGGAACATTGTAGTATCTCAAATAATTTTCTTTTTCATAGTGGAGGATTTTGTGTTCTACTGGGGGCACAGAATTTTGCACACAAAGTGGTTATACAAACATATACACTGTGTGCATCATGAGTAAGTCTGACACTTATTGTGAGATTTGAACTATTACACTAGATGTGCTTACATATTAGATACTTTGCAGGTTTGCCACACCACACCATTTGGATTAACTTCTGAATATGCTCATCCTGCTGAAATACTGTTTCTTAGTTTCGCCACGGTTGCTGGTCCTGCAATAATAGGCCCCCATTTATCTACTGACTCTTTGGCTGTGGGTGGCGCTTCGAGTGTTGAAGCTCACTGTGGATACCACTTCCCCTGGAGCCCATCTAATTTCATTCCTTTCTATGGAGGGTAAGTAAAAATAAAATATTTCTTTTGTCATTACTTTTGTCGTGTAACTTGCCAATCACTTGCAAATCGTATTTTACAGTGCGGTTTTTCACGATTTCCACCACCGTGTGCTTTACACCAAATCTGGCAATTTTTCATCAACATTTACATACATGGACCGGTAAGTTATATCGTGATATTTAAGGGAAACCAAATTGATACTGTTTAATAAGTATAAGATAATTGCTTCGACATATAACTTTTTTCAAGGGCAAGCAAGATGCTAGTAATTTTGAAAGAGTTTTGATACACGGATGCGGTACGTCCGGAATACGCTCTACATCACCACTCATGTTATCATTTGCGTTTTTTTATTTTATTGTTTAATAATACGATTTCCAATAAAGTAATAAACGGTTGATTTCCTCGTTAGTAGACATTTTAAATGCATAAAAGATATACATTTGTCCCGTGTGGGACCCATATCAGTCTCGTGGGACACATATATGTATCTTGGAATGTCAATGACCAACGAACACCTAGATTAACACGTTATTAAATTTGGAAACAAATTAAATAATTAATAAAATGTTTCACTTGCATTCATCTTGAATGAATTATGTCTTTCTACTTCAGGAGCGTCATAAACTACTTGTTAAAAGAAGTCCAAAAATCATTTTCATTTTCAAAATTGTTCATTTTGCTGCATATGCATTGACTTTTTCACATCAAATTTCTTTGTACAATTAAGTGACGAACAAGCTACCACTTTGTACATGCATCTCATTTTACCCTTGTTGACTGTATGAATTCTTCTTTATAGTTGAATACAGAGAGGTTATTGGAAGCTAAGGAGGTCTGTTAATGTGCTTCTGCTCATTAGGAGAAAACTGGTATCACCATGACAGAATGTCATGGTTCAGTACTTACCTTCCTTGAGCAGTGAATCAGTAGCTATCATTCATTCTCCTTGGCAATTATGCAAATTGATTGACTTTGAGAGTCTGGAAATATAGTGCAGCTGCACTTAGGTTGGTCTGTTTGTTTTACTGCATGACTTGTTCTGTTCTGTTCTAGAATGAAGGATAAAGTGTAAATTGCTATGGCTCAAATTATGCTAATTATTGGGAATGCAGATAGGTGTAGGGTCAGCTGTTAGGCCAGGCATATTATCTATTTAAGAAGAGAAAATATCTGGTTGAGAGAAAGTGGAACAAAAGCGAAGTATCCTTTAATATGTCTCATGTGACTTTGTTTTGTCAATTTTGCTATCATTCTCTTTTCCATTTTTTCCTTGGTCAGAAACCGTGTAATTTAAGCACACCTGCCGTGTTTTCGTTCTTTCTCAAGCAAGCAAATTTTTATTTCGATTACTAATGACATTGTTTCCCCTTCTGACGTAGCTTATACATCATCATCATGTTAAAATTGTGCTTCTGTCAATTGATTCTTTCGTAGTTAATATTTTGTTCGAATTGTCTTGATAGGCTTACTCATTGCACATGTTGTGCCGAATCTCAGAAAGCCCATTTTCATTTCACGTGTTCTTGTTCCTATTAACCAGGTTATTTGGCACCGATAAAGAATTCCGGATGCTGGAGTCTCTTTCGGATGGAAGAGGTGATGAAGGTAGCAAATCTAAGGAATGAGATATGATTCGATCTCTTCCATCTATGTATTGATTCTAAGATCATGCCGGCCACCAGATCAGCAGATTTTGTGATACCGAGTGATATATAGCATCCCTACAAGCTAGTGTTCCATGCATTTCTGTAATAATTCGGACTTGAGAACTTCTGCTTTCTATCATCTAAATTATTGACGAGGAGTTTGGTGCTTTTTGCTGTAAAGTACTGGAGTTGTTTGGCTCCACTCCATTTGCAATTGAAAGCGATGATTCTTTTGGTTTGGAAATGGAATATTGGAGCGCACTCAACTCACTCCAAGCGGTTGTGATACCATTTCAAGCAAGTAAATGTAAATCCTTCCTGTACGCAGCTTCATGGGTAAAATTCTGCTTCCAGCGACTACCAAAAATATGTTATGCTTCCAATGTCGTGTCAGGCGGTCGATGGCAACGTTAGGAACTTTAATAGTTTCTAAATCTCCACCCGCACCATTTGACCATGTAATTTTAACATAAGATGACTTTTAATCATCTTTCATGTATCTAATTATTATTATTATTATAGAGAGATGTTGCGTGTCCCATTACACGAATATTTAAGATGTTTTCTTTGTGATCTTTTACACCATCGTGTCGACTCGAGAGCATACATATGATATATAATTCAAATTCAAATTCAAAATGAGGAGGCGCCGTGTTCTTCCACGACTAGTACTTAATTATAGCGCAGTTGTGATTTGTGGTCTTCTGAGTCGGCAATGAATCATTGAGACAAGAAAAGCAATAAGAAATGGTTTACGGAAGACAGGTGTAGTCTTCTGAAAGAGTCCGTCCTCTCGTACCACTTCCTCGACACATAACCTAACCTAACCAGTCTCGGTCGGAACCGTTGCTCCTCGCCTCCGCTCTAAAATCGAAGTCGCTGTCACTGGTAACAGCTGTTACACACTCAACCTTGTCATCAACGTGATTGTTCGTCAGAGACCAACAAACCCTATCACGATTCACTAACACGCCCTTATGAAGTATGAACGCTGTTCTCTGCCATTCAGTTATTAATTAGATTTACAAAAAAAAAAAAGTGACAAAGTGCATGTACAAAGGAAGGGGGATAGGCCTGCCTCACTGTTTTTACTCCCCCTCCATTTCAGGGAAACACAATTCCCAAGTCTTTCACCAAAATCCAGATAACTTGTAAAAGTTGCATTTATTACATTCAAATTTCAAATAAGACGACCAACATTCAAGTATAATATTTACATCTTCAGAAGTTCCAGAAACATTAACTGAAAGAACGTACTACATTATATGCTATATATTTGTGAATATATAGATCATATATATATATATATGATTGAATTGTGAATTTATGATCTAAAAGGAAAAAAAAGAAGAATAGATCATATGCATCAAACAAATATGAAAGATGCACTGCTTCCGCATATTATTTACATAGAGTTGTTATATTTGCGACGCCGGAGATCCACAACAACAACAGAGACGTTGTCGCTACTCCCTCGTGCAAGAGCAAGCTTTGTTAGTAACATCGTGGCGTTGATGCAAGCCTTCTGAGATCCACCTTGTTTGCCCTTCCCCTCCTCTAACTCTGCCATGGTGGGAGTATGGTTTGAGCGTCCTCCCTGAGTCCGGCTCCGTAGGCACATTTTTGCCACCTCACATGCCATCTCATTTGAGACGACATCCCATAGCCCATCGCTTCCCAAAATCAGGCATTCATCGTCATCGGAACGCTCAGTTACTGTCACCTCCGGTTCGGAGGTCACATATGGCTTAAGATGGTTATCACCTGTTGTATTGTAAAGAATAACAAGATGCCTTAAGGTCAGTTTATGGACCCTCATAGAGACCAAGAAGATTGTAGAATGTTTATAGATAAAAGTTTATGGACTCTCATTTCCTACTTTGCTAATGCCTAATGCGTGAGTTGAGTTGAGAAATAATACACAAAGTTGTAAACTGGCTGACTCCATTTCATACTTTTAGGTGTATTAACTAAAAGCAATTACACCTAAAAGCTTCAAAAACAGAAATAATATCTTGTTTGCTTCTCACTTGTATAACAAATTTGTGATTGTGACCCGGTCTAGAATTTATCCATAATAGACAATTAGATGATACACAAACAATTAGATGAACAATCTGGGATTCGCAAGTCGTATAGTATAACTTTTTCTTTCAACAAAGAGGTAGAAGTTGTATATTTATATGTATACAAACTACTACTAATAACAGAACAAAAATGAGATGAGTCTAGCGCGCAAGCACATGTAATTGGAATCAGGAGTCAGTGACTGACTCACCTATGGCTCTAGACATGGCGAGTACCCCAGAAACTCTGGCCCCCTCCCAATAGATCACTCTTCCTCCCAACGCCTCGATCCGATGTAGCTCGTCCGGCCGATCTGGCTGCCACCACCAAAACAACATATCAATCAACCACTCATCCAATTTCAAATTATTCAAAAAACCAACCAACCAACCATAAAAGAATTTTACTCACAGTGGAAATTTAATAAGAAACTAAATAGATGGGGCCGGGCGGGTCAATTGCACCCAACAGTAAGTTTTAATGCGATATGAATATTCCTAAAAAGCAATCAAAACCCCCAAAATCCGAATCACCATCACCATCAGTGAATATTAAGTTACAGTAGTACCTTGTGGTCGACCGAGAGAGGGATGGCAGCACCAGCACGGGAAAGAACAGCCCTGGAATCACCACAATTAGCAACGAGAAGGCGATCCGGCGACACGACGGCCACAACCGCAGTGGAGCCGGCATGATCAGAGTTGGAGGTTTGGAGATGGCAGCGGCAGTTGGGATCCCGGTGGGCCCCGTTGGACGAGAAGACCTCCGCATCGACACGCGCAAAGCTCCTCTCTGACACCTTCTTCCACTCTTCCGACAGGTTGACCACCTCTTCCGCCATCACCTTGTGCAACACCTCCTTACACGTCACCGCCACCTGTACATGACATCGAGAGAGAGTATAAAACCAAGTCTTAATTTGCCGGAGCTTGAGAATTTGAATGACATACGTGAGAGCAACCGTGACCGTCGAAGACGGCGAAGTAGTGGTGATTCCGAGAAAAATGGGGCCGAATCGACACCGCGTCTTCCATCTCCTTCCGTCTCCCGCACACAGACGTCATTCCGAATCTAACATTCATCTTCATCTTTTTCTTCTGCCTCTTCTTCGGTGAAACTGAAACCACTCTCAACTCCTCCATCCCACGCTTCCTCCCACAAAACAATACCTCCGCCATCAAATCCACCAAACCACTAAACAAGACACACACACAGAGAGAGAGAGAGAGAGTAAAACGAAGTGGGAATGGGTCGTGTATTTGAAGTAGAGAGAGAGAAGAAAGAGAAGAAAAAGAAAAAGAAAAAAAAGAGGGGTTTGTGAAGAAGGAAGGGAAGGGCAGGTAGATGAGGAGGATCACATCTCCACCGTCCGTCCGTCCGTTAGTCCATCTGCAGAAGGTACCACGTGTTGTTGGACGTGGGACCCGCCTGGTCGCCGCCAAACCCACCCACATGACGATGGAAACCAGACCACCACTCTTGCTCTGGATGGATGGATGGAGTGTTGGACACGTGGTTGGTGTGGGAAAATAATAATATCACACGTCTGGACCGTCTGGAGTGCTTTTTTTCCTAATAAATTAATATTTTTTTGGATGCGGGACTAATATTTACATGAAATGTATGATAAATATAAAATTAAAAAACATATTTGCAAAAATTGTACAAACGCCTCGCAAACTCACTGACGATCGGCCAGGAAAAGGTGTTCATGTGAACGTCGTTCGTGAATTACTGAAATCGATCGTATTAATTATCATTTTGTACTTCACAACTTTTTATTTATTTCTGTTCCTGATAAGTTCTCATCTTTTTATACAACAATAAAAAATAATCATGAAAAATAAAATCAGTGACCACACGAGTTTAGATAATTTCATTTCATATTTACAGCGACACCACAATGACCACACGAGTTTTGTTTTGGTTAAATAACTTATAACCCAAACAAAAAGACATGAACATGTCTCGTCAGTGGTTAGAGATGAAGCTGTTATTATTAAGGTTATCATTAACCATGATCCGAACGACATAGTCATGAACATTCTATTTCTTCTCTCTCTTCTACATCAGTTTTCTCTCTCCCAAACTCACTTTCTTCTCTTTTCTACACTATTCACATATTAACTACAACCCACAACTTATTTCTCTCATCCACGTCATTTCGGTGTCTATTTTGGAAAAAAAATTAAAAAAATCTAAAAAATCAAAACAATTATAAAACATATTTTCAAAAAAATTCAAAAATTCAAAACAAAACAAAAAATTTAATAAAATAATAAAATATTACACGACCCAGTTGTTGATGTCCCCGTTAAGGGGAGACTGTAACATCCCGAAACAGCGGAAATTTAAAAAAAATATATCAAGCATCAGAAACCAATAAGCAAAGACGGGTCTGTTACTTCTCATAAAATCATAAAAGCGGTGCACCAGTTTACATCAGAGTTTGTAAAAAACGATACATGATTACTACAGAACAACAAAGGAAGATAAATGTAATCATGTCGACCTCAGTGGTCCGAGTAGAGGATCCGATCCCAAATGCGCGCGCCCGCCGATCACCACCCAACTAGACCTACTGCGGTCCTGAAAAAGATGCAACAACGATGCCTGAGTTTCCATAAGGAAATCTCGTATGTCAAGCTTACCTATATGCATCAAGTAGTACAAATAAATCTATCATACTAGTAGCATGTCATGTCATCAACAGTAAGGAAACAGTTCCCCCGAAGGGTAACATAGGACATCAGTCCGACAATCATCATCGGGTCTCCCGAGGAGACCTACCGTAGGCACATACGGTCTAATGGAACAAGACGTGACACCCCCCACACGCGGCTACACTAAACATGGGGTTCGGTAAGGAGCATCCGCCAGGTCCGCGCCATAAGAAAAAGATTTGTAACTTCGTGGTCGAAACCACACCAACGGAGCCGTCGCTCGGTCAGTCCATCAATCATCATCTCAGTAGGTGCCCATCTGAGGAACATAGCCGGAACAACATCGACCCATCAATCATCATCGTCGGAACAGCATCGGCGGCATCACCGGAGCAGCGTCGGTGGTCCATCAATACGTCCGGCACAGCATCGGACGGGTCCAGACTGAAGTCTGCAAGGTCATCAGGCTTCACGAGCCGCGAACACCAACCGCGCCGCTATAAAAGCTGGGCAGCGACCTCCGTAGCCCCTCAGGCCGGTAGTCACCTCACCCAACGACAGTTGCGTGCCCGCACAATCATCATACATTGGGATCCGCGATCCCTCAGGCCTGCTATACTACTATGAGTCCAATCAATCCATCATATTAGTCACAATCCATACATGGAGGTGACGCGTCCCGAACACCTACACTCTTCCACACGGCGGTCCCTGGGCAGGCACGCGGAACGCGCTCACCGTCACCTCCCGGCTCACGCACAAGGCGAGGACACGGGTTTCCGTGGACAGAGTTGGCATTCAAAAAGGGAACCAGGAATTCAGTCATGTGCAAAAACGGTCGACCGAAAGAGCCATCTCGGTCGACCGTTTCCTCAAGGGAATCGGTCGACCGAAAGTCTGAAACGGTCGAACTATTTGCGCAATACTTAAGTCTCAACGGTCGAACATAGATCTAAAACCGGTCGACCGAAACGAGGTCAAAATCCGGAGTCTGGTCAACATCAAATTCAAATCTATCGGTCGACTGACTCATGGTATCGGTCGACCGAAAACTAACAGGGCATCCTAGTATTTCTACGTCATATAACGGTCGACCGCACACACCACAACGGTCGAACAAAGATGCATAATAATCCAGTACACTTAAGTTCTGGTCGAACGACCCCAAAGAATCGGTCGACCGAAACACAACAGGCACTCCCAACTCACCAGCAAAATGCACTACCGGTCGACCGCCACGAGGCATCGTTCGACCGGTGAAGGTTAAAGTCGGGTAAATACACAACATCGGTCGACCGCCCGAAGGGACCCGGTCGACCGTTGGTCGTCTTTAACCTCGCGCCAGCCGAGGATTTACGTCGTTTTCGTCGCCGGGGAGGTCTCCGACCTCCCCCGACCGACCAACAAAACCCTCCCACGAGGGTGAGCAACAACAAAACACACTAATGAACGGCATACCTCAAAGAAGACGACGAAACGCCGGAGCAACGCCCGCGCCTCCGTCACCTCCTCACGCGCACCTCCTCCTTGCGACGACCTCCGCACGTCTCACACCGGAGCCTCCGAGTCTTCTGCCTCCTCTGGACACCGGGAAAGGAGAGAAATGAGAGAGTGCAAGAGAGAAAGAGAGAGAGAGATAGAGAGAGAGAGAGAGATTTGCTTTTATAACCCAACCCATTACACCCTTCTCCTCCCAACAGTGCACTACACACCCAGCCATCACCCTCCCCTCACGTCTACAGTACACGCCCCTCCTCTTCCCCAAGCGACCACTGTAGCACATCTCTTCCCCATGCTAACCACTCCCCTAATCATCATTAGCACCCATAATGGGTTTAGGATTCTAACAAGGACGACCCGGTTGAACTGGGTCGTGGGGGTCTCCCCCGTAAGGGATGCCCTAATGAGCTTGACCTTGATGTCATTTTCGTTCACGAATTGAGATGGAGTCGGCAACTAACTTCTTTTTTGTCTTCTAAATATGTATAGTTTATATTAAAGTAAATAATACTTGAGCCCGTGGAATATTAGATCACGCATTGATATAGATAGATACCTTGAATGCGCGCGACAGTTTGGCATTTGGAAGTGCCTAATAAATGCTAACTTTTTCTTCCACAATTTTGAGACATTCCGATTTTTCTGAAAAGGGAGTTCAAAACCGTGGATCAGAGACAAAACTAGGTGCATCAAACAGGATACGAGTTTTAAGTTTTAACGCCCTACACACATCTATCGATCTAAGGTTCATCTTATCATCAGGATATCGAATTTTTGTTTTTCAATTATTAACGTGATTTTTTTGCATAAAATGATTGGGATTACTAAGTTATTAGCGAAATTTATATATGAGTTGAACATGTCAACTCGTTTCCCACTGGATTTTTTTATATTTTGCTTGATCGTATCGTAATGACAAAAGTCAGTGGAAGAAATTTCTCAACGCATCCAACAAAGACGGAGAAATCCCTAAAGCCATCAAGGACTACACTAATACAAATCTCTGACCAAAATCAAGATTGCAAAGACAACTTTAAAACAAGAAAATGGACATTAGACAGGTGTTAATGATTTAACGTATACATTTCTTCCACACGGAACGATACCTTTTCTGCTCGAGAAATGTTTGCCTTTTTCAGTGGACACGTCTGCACCTTTGCTTTCCACACTTGCCATAAACTATTCAATATGAACACACCATTTCACATAGCTAATCTTATTATTATTATTTATTACTAGCATAATATATTCCCATTCAATTTCTGAATATTATTACCATCCATACAATGTGTTTGTTTTTACTTTAATTACATATTCTTTGTAAGTTGTTCTATCTTCTTTGACCTAATATATATTGAGATAAGACAATACAATTGCACAGGTATATATACAATGGTGTATGGTATAACTATTGTAATATTGCAACTTGTGAAGAAATTGCTAATTCAAGTTAACGATCCTCACCCTCAAGAAGTCTATCATAACTAATTTAAAAGTCTAGTTTAACAAGATTGGATAAGTTTTCAAACTATACCCAAAAATAACATGTAACATCCTCAACGGCTATTGAATTTGATCGAGCGTTGTGTATGAAGAAGAAATGAGTATTTGTTTCTATTGATTTTTTTTGTTATTCTTTACATATGTCAATACCAGAATATATATGTGTGTGATTACATAGCCGTTTAACAACGATATTGTGGTGATCTCTTTCCTTCATGAGATGTTGCCATAGAGGGAGGAGCGTGGGTGCTCTCCAACGGTCAAGCCTTTGCAAGGTAAGTTTCTTAACACGCCCCCTCAAGTTGGGTCTGGAATAAGTTGATGGATCCCAACTTGTGGAGAATGTTTGAGAATGTCTTGTGATCAAGAGCTTTTGTGAAGATATATGCGAGTTGATCTTTACTGGAAACGTATGGAACTTCTATTTGCTTTGACTGGATTTTCTCTCTGATGAAGTGACAGTCAACCTCTATGTGTTTAGTCCTTTCATGAAAGACCGGATTTGTGGCGATATGTCGTGCTGCATTGTTATCACAAAACATATTCATTGGCTCCTGGGTGTTGATGTTCATATCTTTGAGCAACTGTTTGAGCCAGACTAATTCGCTAGTGGTGGAAGCCATGGCACGGTATTCTTCTTCTGCACTGGATCGGGCAACGACGTTTTGCTTTTTGCTCCTCCACGTAACTAGATTGCCTCCTACGAAGGTGCAAAAGCCAGTGGTGGATCTCCGATCATGGCTCCCTGCCCAATCTGCATCAGAGTAGCCAATTATTGAATTAGAGTTATTATTTTTCATCCAAAGTCCTTGTCCTGGAGTACCCTTATGATAACATAAGATTCTATTTATGATGTCTAAGTGGTGAGTGTGGGGGGATTGCATGAATTGACTAATTATACTAACAACATAGGTAATGTCAGGACGTGTGACTGTGAGATATATTAGTTTACCTATGAGTCTTTGAAATTGACCGACGTCACTTAGAGGTGTACCGTCGGTGGGTCCTATTTTTTTGTTGGTTTCAATTGGTGTGTTTACAGGTTTAGCACCTAATTTACCTGTTTCTTTGAGAAGGTCTAAAATGTATTTCCTTTGAGAGAGAAAAATATCCTTTTTTGAGTAGGCAATTTCAATTCCAAGAAAATATTTCATGTATCCTAAATCTTTTATGTCAAATTTGGATTTTAAGTAGCTTTTTATTTTATGTATTTCTTGATCGCTATCTCCAGTTATGATAATGTCATCTACATATATAAGTACTATGGTTGTGTTATTATGATTATGTTTAGTAAACATGGATGCATCGGCAGAGCTCTTCAAAAAACCGTAAAGAAGGAGAGAGTGGCTGAGTTTGGCATACCATGCTCGTGGTGATTGCTTTAGTCCATATATGGACTTATGAAGCTTGCATACCTGGTGGGGAGTTGTGGTGTATCCTGGAGGAGGAGTCATGTAGACTTCTTCTTCAAGGTTTCCCTGCAGAAAGGCATTTTTTAGATCCATTTGAAAAAGATTTCACCCTTTGTTTATAGCTATGGACAGGAGAACACGAACAATGTTCATTTTGGCTACGGGTGCAAAGGTTTCTATGTAGTCAATCCCGTAGGTTTGAGTATACCCTTTTGCCACGAGGTGGGCCTTATATCTCTCAATTTTCCCATTACTATGATATTTGATTTTATAGACCTATTTACATCCAACTGGTTTTATGCCTGTTTGAAGAGGGACAAAGGACCAGGTTTTGTTGGCTTCTAAGGCCCCTAGTTCTTCCTCCATGGCTTTAACCCAATTTGGATTTCCTAATGCTTCATGATATGATGTGGGTTCTTTATTATTGTCTATTTGGGTTAGGAAGGTTTTAAAGTTATGAGATAGATGGTTGTAGGACAAGTAGTCCTGAATGGGGTAGGTAACCTGTGACACAATATAATCATTAAGTCTGGTAGGAGTGCGGGATGGACGTGTGGATCTCCTTGGTGGAGGTTCATCTTCATTTCTCCCTTCGTTGCCAACAGGTGGAACATCTTCGACTTGTGGTGTGGGAGTAGGATTTTGTAGGTCATCTTCTTCTTGCGGAGTACGTGGTGAATGTGGAGGTATGTTGAACATGTCCATGATGGGAACTGGGCAGGCAGCGGAAGTATCGTCGTCTTTGTCAGGAGTGAAGAACGGTTCATTCTCAAAAAAAAATACATCCCTTGAAACATACATTTTACAATTTTTGGGGTCATAACATTTGTACCCTTTTTTTTCTAAAAGAATATCCCAAAAAAATACATTTGACAGAATTGTAATCTAGTTTATCCTCCCGTTTCCTGTGAACAAAACAAGTACATCCAAAAATTCTAAGATGGTCAATCTTTATTTTTTTATTTTGTAAGATTTCCAATGGTTGTTTATTATCAGTTGTGGGACTAGGGAGACGATTTATAATATATGTTGCAGTGAGGATAGCATCAGACCAAAAACGTTTGGGAACATTATTTTGAAAAAGTAGAGAACGAGTAACATTTAAAAGATGTCGATTTTTCTGTTCAGAAATCCCATTTTGTTGAGGTGTATTAATGCAAGTGGTTTGATGAAAAATTCCTTTTTGTTTTAATAGGTTTTGAAACTCATTACTCATGTATTCTGATCCATTGTCAGATCTAAAAAAACGGATTTTGGCATTGTACACATTTTCAACAAATGCAAGAAATTCGCAAAAAATAGTGTAAGCACCTGATTTTGTTTTTAATAAATAAATCCATGTAGTGCGTGAGAAATCATCGATAAAGCTGATGAAATACCGAAAACCATTATGAGAGTCTATGGGAGCAGGTCCCCAAATATCAGAAAGAACTAATTCAAAAGGAACTTGAGTATGAGTAGTAGAGTTAGGAAAAGATAAACGAGTTTGTTTTGATAACTGACAAATATCGCATAAAAGTTCAGATTTAAGCAAAGGAAATAAATACTTTAATACTTTATGGGATGGATGACCCATCCTTTTGTGCCAAAGTTCTTGGTTATTGGGGGACCCAGCATGCAAGGCTTTACTAAACGATTCAAGCACATACAATCCATTTGAGAGAGTGCCTCTACCAATCATCCTCCCTGTGGAGTGATCCTGAAAGATTGACAGCATGAGGGGTAAAAATAACATTACAATTAATTGTTCTAGTGATCCTGGCAACAGATAGTAAGTTTGTGTCAAAATTGGGAACATATAAGATTTTATCATAAAATTTGTTAATTAACTCAGCATCTCCTGTGCCTCTAATTTCTACTTTATCACCATTTGCTACAGTAACGAATTGTTTAGTAATGGTAGATTATTTTTTATGTTTGTTAACATAGTAGGATCCCCAGTCATATGATCAGTAGCACCGGAATCGATAATCCAGTGTTTTATATTAATTTTAACTACTGAAAGGGCACGAAAGTGATAGTTAAGTTTCTGTTCCATACCTGATAAATTACCTGTTCTGGGGGTAGTTCTTTGCAAATATTCGTTGAGGTGGCCCACCAGAGCATTTATCTGGTTCGGATCTGGAGCTCCACCACCACTTGAGTTCGTTAACCCATTTAGCATGCTAGGTCCATTTAAACCCAGTCCGTGTCCATGCGGTATCGGGTCGGAAGAAAATTCGACTTGGCGATCCGGAGTATAAACCCGTTGTTGTTTCCGAATCTGTCATTCGTGTTAGGGTTAGGGTTCTGGATGTCTGAGTGGCCGCCGCCGTCTCTGGACTGGCTGGTGCTGCCACCGGCGATCCCTTCCACCATATTAGCTCTGGCGTTTCGTTCTCCGTTCTTGGGTGGTCTGAGATGAGGAAAAAGAAACCAACAAGAATTTTTATTATGTCCTTGTTTCTTACAGTTCTCGCAATGTTCGTTTGCTTTGCTGCCGAATCGCTTTTTTGTGTTGTTGTTGCCCTGAGCCTGGTTGCGACCGGCGATGAAGGCCTGATTTTCGGAGTTTGGATTTGTATTGTTGTTGTTCATAGTTTTTCTCCTTGTTTCCTCGCGCTGAATGATGCTTGTGATGGTCGCGAGGCTCGGTAGCTCCGGTGCCATGAGTATCTGAGACTGTATTGCTTCATAACTGGGATCCAATCCTACCAGGAACTGGTAGATTTGGTTCTGTTCTTGTCTGATTTGAATGGTCTTTGCGTCTGTGGTTGGAGGTTCATAGATCTTCAATTCATCCCATCGCCTCCTGAGAGTACCGAGGTACTCGGTGATGGAAGTTGAGTTTTGGCGTGTTTGGGAGATCTCTTGTTTGATTTTGAAGACATGCGCAAAGTTCTCCGTTTTCCCATAGTGGTCTTGAACGGAGTCCCACAGTTCTTTTGCGCTTTCTTTGTAGAGGAAGATTTCGGCGATGTTGGGTTGCATGGACGCAAGGAGCCAGGACATGACCTGGTGGTCCCTCGTTTGCCATTCTTCTTGCTTTGTTTCTGTCCCTGCCCCTTCAGGTTTTGCGATCTTCCCCGTGATGTGGCCAACCCTCCCCCGGCCGCTGAGGGAAAGGGTTACCCCCCTCGCCCAGGAGAGATAGTTGGTCACATTCAGAGGTGTTGAGATGAGGCGCTGGGATGTAGCTGCTTCTGGGTGGTTGATTCCGGTGTCGTCTGACATCATTTTGGTTTTGTTTGGGTGTGGATGTCGGTTGTAGTCAGCCGTCAACCCCCTTGTATAAGGTGACGCCGATGATGACCTCCGGGAGGTTCTGAGGTTTGAATGTTTGTGGATCAATGCTCTGATACCATATTGAATTTGATCGAGTGTTGTGTATGAAGAAGAAATGAGTATTTGTTTCTATTGATTTTTTTTGTTATTCTTTACATATGTCAATACCGGAATATATATGTGTGTGATTACATAGCCGTTGTTAGACGATATTGTGGTGATCTCTTTCCTTGATGAGATGTTGCCATAGAGGGAGGAGCGTGGGTGCTCTCCAACGGTCAAGTCTTTGCAAGGTAAGTTTCTTAACAACGGCGGAAGAAATTTAATTTTTTTAATATAAACACAACATGAGGATACCACGGAAGAAACAGTCAACTGATGCATCAACATATATACAATATATATATATTTGAGAGTTCAAGAGATTGATTACAACAAAAGATAAAGGAAAATGTACATATAATCACTAAGAACTCAAAAACAGGAAAACATGATCTAGCTCCAGACACGCTCCTCCCTGGCCACCACCTCCTAACGTCGCTCACGGCCTGAAATAAAACATGATTATGCCTGAGTTTGCCATAACGAAATCTCGTATGCCAAACTCCTATCACAATAAATGAACTAGACATCTATAAGCATGTATGATATGAAATGCAGTAAACAAACATCAACGTCTTACTGGGCCTCAGGGAACTCTCTCCCTGCCACCGTAGACACAAACAGGAACATGTCTCGTGAGTCCTCTAGCCACACCCTCACATGTGCCCTAGGCACCACAGCCGGAAACATCCTCGGCTACAACACAACTCTAGATCACTATCAGCCCGACAATGTCCATACTAGGGTTGTGCATCTGGTCCGAACCGGACTGGACCAGACCGAATTTTTATCCGGGGTCCGGACCGAAGACCGAACCGGATGCCCACGGACCGAAGATCGGACCGGACCGGTCAAAAACCGAATTTTTTAAATTAAAAAAAAATTGGACCGGTCCGGACCGGACCGAACCGAACCCGAAATATTAAAATTTGTCGGACCGAAACCCGGACCGGACCGGACCGGATTTTTTCAAAAATTTCCGGACCGGACCGGTCCGGTTGACCTGGTCAACCCGATTTTTGCTATGCCCTAGTCCATACTGTTGCCCTCCAAGGTCGGGGACACGTTGCCTTCAAGCTAGTTCCACAACACCAACGAACCACTCTCAGGCCGGCAATGTCCGTACCGTTGCCCAAAAAAAGCTAGGGACCCGTTGCCCTCAAGTTGGTTCCACAACACTAAACTTCTCCAAAACGGTCAAACAAAAACACCATACCGGTCGACCGAATCCCCATCCAGAGGACTGTTACAACCGAAAAAACCCACCAACCAGTCGAACGGCAAAGGAGACTCGTTCGACCGAAAACCATCAGTAAAAACTCATTGTCGCACAAAAAGCACAAACGGTCGAACAAGATCGACAATCGACCGAAAAACAGCAGTAAAAATCCGATTATTAGCAAATTACACTGGTCGACCGAAACAACGAAAAAGGTCGAACAAACTTTAAGTTAACTTAAGTCATCGGTCAAACGAGATCTCATGGTGGTCGTGCAGGATTTCATGTTTAATTGTACATATATATTTTCTAAATTTTTATGCACAATAAGGATCAATTTACAATTTTTCTATGATTTATTTCATGCATGCATCAATTTGTTTCAATATCTAGTTTCTAAACTTTATTAAAACAAATATGGGCTCCGAAATTCATACCTAGAAGTTCTCTAAAACTTCTTGAAGTTTCGGAGACGTTGAGGAAGCCAATCGTCGCTTCTCGTTGCGCCGGATGCCTCCGAGTATTCACCGAAACCCTAAACAAGGTTGGAGAGAAAGGAGCTAGCCAATCGATCTCCAAACAAGCTTAGAATCTAGCTACAAACCCCTTCCTTAGCCTCTGAGATTTATCTTTCCAAAGACTTAGAAAACTAAGAGAAATTTCGTGGATTTTTGTGGTGAATTTTAGAGAGAGAATAATTAGAAAACTTCTAACATCATTAAGGAGAATAAGGACTTATTTATTGGCTCCAATCTTACTCTCAATCATGGCTATTCTTAAGCCATGTTTTCTTAACATTTTCTCTCACAAATTAATTCCATAATGCATTGCATGCATCCACAAAACGTTTGACCAAGTTTGGAGTTAATCCAACCAATGATCAAATTAATCTCTTAATTATCAAAGGCAGAAAATCGATCGGGACTCGGTCTACCGAGACATACTCGGTTAACCGAATATGTCACATTCGGATTTCCGTGCACTTGACGGATGACCGATTCTTAAGGAGAACAATTCTTCTTAACCGTTCAGACGAATTCACGTCTTTGACCGAGTGTCATTCGGTTAACCGAAAATATTGGAACTGGACATTGTTCGGTCGACCGTTTTTGGTTCGGTACACCGATCCAGAGTTCCAGGCACTTTGGTCAAGTTCGGTCAATCAACTTGACCATCCGTTCCACGTTCGGTTGACCGATCCACGGATCCTTCGGTCGACCGAACCATAACGGATTACCGAACTTCTACCCGATTTTGCCTTTTCAAATTTTGGATTTATTTCCAACAAAATTTGAACTTTTGGGGTTTTAGCAAATTCACAACTTATGCAATATATTATCCTATGCAATAATAAATTATTGCACCCCATAATATATGCATCTCATATGAATTTATCATGATTCTAATTATGTTATATGCAACATAATTGATTTTACTTGTTCACCATATGAGTCATATTTTCTATAAGAAACCCGACTCATCATATGAACCAAAAATCAAGCTTCTTGTTTCCCGGTTTTTGCGGTGTGACCTATGGGAGGATCTAGACTAAGTTGGCAGTGATATTAAGAGCTTAATATCACAAGCTATAAGCGGTATCTAGCTACACATTATAGCTCCCAATTGGTTAGATGTCTTAATTCCACTCGAACCAAAACCCGATCCATTTAGTGATGGAGTGCATCACTTGTGTCCGTCCCTTGCCTCATGATATTAAGAATACACACAAAGTAGTATTGTGTCATCTTTGTATTAGTATTCATTTCTTGATCTCTTTAAGTTAGTTATAAATATATGACTTAACTCAAATCACATTGTGCACATTATAACTTTGCTTTATCAAGGGGCCCACTAATATCATCACTCAATTAAGAGGGGCAACGATAATCTTTTGACTAACTATCTTCTCCAATGAAAGTTATGCTTAACCAACTAATGCCTTTACACTACACTCATCGACAGCTTAAGACACTAGTCTAATTAAGAACTTCTTAAGCGATCGGATATAAGTCTCATATCAAAGGTCCAAGGACACAGTAAAATATTAATGACACAGAAACACATTCCTATAATATTTTACTTGTTAGGTCAATTCGGTATACAAAAGTATTATTTTCCTCTTTTGTGTACCCGTGTTGTCACTCACTTGTAGAGCTACAATGATCTATGACCAACACGACAATCTTAACTCGGTAATTAATGTTCCATGTTAATTACCATGATTGCGAATATCTTTTGTTTTATGTAAACCAATATCTTTTAGAGCTCTACGGTTAAGGACCAAGAGCATCTTCCTTAACACTTCCAAAAGACGAATAACATAAAGAAGGAACAAAATGATCTCTCATTCAATTCATAATAATTGACATTTAAAAGTAAAACTTTTAGAACACATTCCCTTCAGGTCGACCGTTTTGTTTTCTACACCCCAACCGACTTAAAATAATGCTTCGGTCGAAAAGCAAAGGGGACTCGTTCGATCGAAAACCACCAGTAACGTCATCTTCTCGCTCAACATGTACCACTGGTTGACCACCCAGAGGTAAACGCCAAAATTACACTATAATCGGTCGACCAAACCACTGAAACGGTCGACCGATTCAGTGCTGAATTTTGGTGCACAAGTCCGACGAGTCTTTCGGCCTACCATCGACTACTCAAACAATCACTTTAGCTTAGGTGAGAATAAAAGAAAGTTTAACATACCATGAAAGCTTGAAGAAGCCTTTGAAGATCCAACGACAAGCTTTTCCCTTACGAACCCAACTCTGGCTAAAACCAACCGGTCAACGATCAATCAAACTTTGGCAATGCAACCGCACTCCGTGCACGAACTTCTCCTGACCTCACCGGTGCTCCAGGAAGCCTTTGCGAACGGACTGGAGAGAGAGAGAGAGAGAGTTGAGAGACGAGTGAGTGTAAAAGAGAGAGGTAAAACTTTATATAAAACCTTCATTCAATCTCAGTTGTCCATCTCACCCACTCTAATTCCTTCGTAAACAACCCGTAATCAAGCCCAAAATATGATTAGTGCAAAGCAAATATTTAGGATATCACACAACCAGTAATAGTGGGATGTAATTAAAACTATACACGTTAAAATTTCAAATTAATCCTGCCAATTATCCCCCAAAAAAAGTTTAATTTTTTTGTAAAGGTATCAACTTCAAAAAGCACTTTATTGTCCCCTAATTCTTTACGCGTCTTAAACAAGAACTAGACTGCACATTTAGTTTGTTTTCCATTTAGTTCACCACCTGCTTTGGTGGTGGACAGCCATTTGATGAAAATATTCAACAAGGGTATTAACATTAAATTAAGAAATTTTCAACAATGGTAGCCCGTAATGCATAACAAAAAATGGGCACTCTACCACTGTATTGACAAGAACGTTATTTTATGGAGTTGGTGTAGGAAAAGCTAAGGATGTATCAATAATATATGCAATTATTCTCAGACTAAAAAAAATCTAGAATAATATAATTGTTTCTGCTTGTGCTGCACGTTCAAAACTCAAATAGAGAACAGCAAAAGCGCCTTTCCCCATTATGCCCGTTCAGGAAATTAAGGAATAGCCTACACGACTGAAAAATACGACATTGTTTCGTGAAAAAATCGATTTCTGGTCGCAATACTCGTCCACTTGATCTCAACTCTCAAGAGATTTGCTCTTTTTCCCCTCAACGGTTGTCGTGCAATACACATATCTCGTACCCATCCTTACACAAAGTACTTCGAGCAAAAGCAAAAATAGAACGAAATGGTTCGAACTTCAAATTAACCTCGTGTAATGGTTATATATTTTTGATCTTCGAGTTAATTGCTTATTGTATTTATGTCTTTGACGGTTATATATATATATATATATATATATATATATATATATATATATATATAACATACATTTACATTCACCGTTGGATTTGTCTTGGGTGATGGATGTTTAGGGGACTCATTTAAGCTTAAATGAGTCCTGAGCTCATTCTATATATATATATATATATATATATATATATATGCATTGATACTTAAGAAATTTTCAACGGTGGATGTAAATGTATGTTATTTTTAGATAGAAAATAGTAAAATTGGAAATTCAATCACCTCTTCCCTCTCACCTCTCCTCCCTCTCACGATTCTCACCCAAAACCCATTATTTCTTGAATGCAAATCCCAATTTTGGTTCCTATTTCTTGTCTCAATCTTTTCCACATCTTCAAAGTACCAATTTCTTATTGTTAGAAATTTCTTCTTGTCGGAGTTCTCCTCTCTCCTCTCCAAAGATTTGATTTCCGAAATCTTCTTTGTGGAACACATTTTTGGTAACTCCGAAAAATCAATGGAGATATCATCACACCTCGATGGAGACGGCAATCCGAGGTGAATGATTATCAACTGAAACTTTAGTATTGATTTTAACTTTCGATTCAAAAATGATTATTTTTTACGAAATTTCACCATTCTATGAGAAGTTATTTTTTTTGTTGTTGCTAATGAGATAATATTACAGTTCGTCTTATATTATTACAGTTATGAGAAGTTATGTATTTTTTGACTTAGTTATTCTAGAAATACATGTTGTATTATTGGATTGAGTTGAGGAGAATTATATGGAAATTGGAATATGATTGAGTTTGGTTTGCTTGTGGTTTTAATTACCATATGGTCACATTATGTCTTAATTGCTATATGCACTTTTTAGAATTTAGATATTATGTTCATATTACGGCAAACCTTGTTGCATTCGAGTAAGTTTAGTTGATATTACTGCAAACCCGTTTTATTTCCTGTTAGTGACATAATATTACAACCTTTTATAGTCAATATTGTTGTTATAGTACATCGATTCAATATGGTCACATTATGTTTTCATTGCTACATGCACTTTTTAGAATTCAGATAATATGTTCATATTACGGCAAACCTGGTTGCATTCCAGTAAGTTTGGTTGATATTACTGCAAACTCGGTTTACTTCCTGTTAGTGACATAATATTACAGATTTTGTATAGCCAATATTGTTGTTCTAGTACATCAATTCAATATGGTCACATTATGTCTTCATTGCTACATGCAATGTTTAGAATTTAGATGTTATGTTGATATTACGACAAACTCGATTGTATTCCAGTTAGTTATATAATATTACAACTTTCAATTTCATTTAAGTCTTATTTTTGATAAATATATTGCAAGTATGGTTGTATGGGCACATCACTTTGTTTAAACCTATTTTTCCTGAACTGAAGCCGAGGATTAGAAAGTGGGTTTCTCCTGTGGAACCAAAGTTGAACATCACTTCTAATCTACATTAATAAAAACAATGCTTAATTTACAACATCACATTCCACTTATTTCAAGCGTATAATATTGAATTCGAAAAATTGCTGAACTACTCATATTTGTTTATGTAACATTCAATATTATTAAATATCATAACTTAATATTACAGTTATAACAATTATGTTACAACTAATCCAATATATATGCAAGCTTGAAAAGAATCGTAATGTACATGTATCTGCACAAGAACCCAAATTAATTCGACAGTATGTTATTGGAGAGTGGCAGTAAAATCATATTTGTTTATTTAACATTATTTAAAATTAAATAACATAACTTAATGTTAAATTAACAACGATTATGTTAATTTTTAACCAATATATTCTAACAAAATTTATCTACATCCCAAATAAACCGCAAGATTAAAGATCCACATAATAAAAACCGAAATCAGCAACAAAAAACCAACAAAACCGAAATCAGCAAAAAAACCCAACAAAATCAACAGCAACATCTAACCAAAACAAAACCGAAATCAACAGCAAAAAACCAACAAAACCGAAATCAACATCAACAAACCAAACAAAACCGAAATCAGCAGCAACATCTAACCAAAAAAAGCAAGACGTCTCAAAGAATCCGGCGTAGTGAATGACAATGAGGGACGTTCGGGAGGTGATAGTCGATGTGAATGGAAAAAATAAGGAGGGTTTGGAGGGTGAGGAGAAATGGATGACGAAAATGGAAGGATGAATAGGGGGTTTGGAGGGTGAGGAGAAAGGAATGACGAAAATGGAAGGAGGAATAGTGAGTTTGTTTTTGGTAACGTGGATTAAAGGGATTGGGAAGACTATCAAATTTACTTTATTACTCATACTTAAAGTAAAAGACCCACAACCATTTAGATTGAGATGAATGGTTAGATCTTGAGGAGCTCATTTAAACAAAATGAGCCCAGGGCTCATTCTATCCTTACTATATATATATATATATATATATATATATATATATATATATATATATATATATATATATATATATATATATATATATATAGGGTCAAGCTCTAGTAAGCTCAGGGCTCATCGAATTTAGTTTAAGCCCCCTACAATCTCACCATTGGATCTTATTTACAGTTAATCTCACCATTCATTAGTATAACCGTTTTTTTCTTAATCTACCTTACAATTTGAAATGAGTGGTGGATATTGTGGTGGCTTAATTTAGAAAAATTAAGCCCTGGGCTCACTAGAGAATTCCTGTATATATATATATATATATATATATATATATATATATATATATATATATATATATATATATACAGGAATATTGTGGGGGCTTAATTTAGAAAAATTAAACTCGGGACTCAATAGAGAATTCTTGTATGTATGTATATGTATATGTATATGTATGTATGTATGTATGTATATATATACATACATACATACATACATATACATATACATATACATACATACAAGAATTCTCTATTGAGTCCCGAGTTTAATTTTTCTAAATTAAGCCCCCACAATATTCACCACGCATTTCAAATTGTAAGGTAGATTAAGAAAAAAACGATTATGTTAATGAATGATGAGATTAACTGTAAATAAGATCCAATGGTGAAATTGTAGGAGGCTTAAACTAAATTTGATGAGCCATGGGCTCACTAGAGCTTGATTATATATATATATATATATATATATATATATATATATCAGTTTTTCCAATGATAAACACATCTTTTATATCTCTTTCAACGAAAAACCGCTCAGACGATTTTTGTATCCACGAATTCCAAAGAATTGTTCGTCAGCTCCGGTGTACGCCCGCCCGACCAAAGAATTGTTCTATCCAGGAAGAAAAACATCAGACCAGTCGCACTAGAACGTGGTGACGACATTTTCTCTGACCCAAGTTGAAATTTGATGACTCGATTTGTAAGTTGTTTTCTGATCATTATTCTTCGTTGTTTGTTTTTCAAACATAATTTTATATGTTGGGTTAATCTGGATTCTGTTGAAAAATTTATTCAACATTTGTAACTCACTGTATTACATGATTATATTTGTAATTGTATCAACAACTGTGTCTAACATAGAAAAACCCATAATCTGCACAAGGATCTAATACTCCTATAAAGAAAAGCAATAATGAAATTCACATCTAGGTATATCCAAGGAAAGAGCGAACAAATACTTTCTCATCTGAGTCGATACTCACGGTCCACGGACTGAATACGAGAAAAAGAAAGAACTATAATCTACCTTTGAAACATTTCAAGGATATGTAGAGCTACTACTAGATCACTAGGCAAAAAATCCATCCATCAGACCAACCGGGATCGAGAATCAGAGGACAACCACAGAGTAGAGACCTACTCCGAAGAAATAGAAAACTACACGCAACTAGAAAAATGGGCATACATTTACAAGGTTAGATTTCACCACCTAAAAGGATGTGGAGTTTTATTTAAAACACACAAAAACCCCTACTTTAACAAAGAACAATACTAAGGGCACACACATCATCACGACTCAACTTCATATTTCTCTCTTACTATTCACCCGTTAACCATGACTTAGGTCATCTCACTCTCTTTCCTCCACATCATTAATTTCCTTATTAACTTTTATTTTATTCCAAAATCATTTATATTTACCAAAAACTTTAATAATCTATTTGGAAAAATCAAAAATACCAATAAATCTCGTATTGGTATTTTTTAAATCATTTTGAATCTTCTTTTCTTTAAAATATGTTTACTAATTTTTTTTATTTTTAAATTTTTTTATTATATAAAATAACCCAAATTTTCAATACGCTCTCTCATCTGCATCATTTAAGGGTCGCTCTTTAAAAAAATAAAAAAATAATTATTTTTTTAAAATTAAAATAATTACAAAACATATTTTAAAAAAATTAAAAAAGATTACAACTGACTTAAAAAACATAAAACCAAAACAAAACACAAATTAACAAAAGAAAACACCCAACTGGATTGTGCCAAGTGGCACAATCCGATCGACGTCCCATGACTGGGTCGTCCGGGGGGTGGTCCACACGGTTGACCCTGCTAAGGATGCTCTGAACCAGTAGCTTTTATATCAAGCTGAAAACTATAAGAAGATCCAGACATACAGATTCTTAACCAAGATAACTAAATGGGGACTACTTCAACACACAGAAAAAGGTCATACATATCGAACAGATGCAAATAGGGACTAGACAAGAGGCAAAGAACTTACAATAAGTATGGGTATGTCGATGAGCCTGATGAGAATTAAGATGGCAACGTATTGCCTTCTGATACAGTATAAGTTATGTTACAGACAACAATGGACAAGCTGCCAATGACCCAAAAGTTAAATATAGTAGGATAACATGGATTTAACTACTCTTGCTTTAGCCCACAGCTCTCTCTAGAAAATCAACACTTCACCTGATTTGATGATCAAAAAGATTGTCATGCCAGCTCAACCAATTCACACACAACTGTAATTTCATCTATCAACCAACATAGAGTTCGTTTAGCATCAAATTAAACTAAATAAACTACCACAAGAATTTCCACATTGACTATCAGTGAACAAAGCTACCTATCTTGCAGTTTAGAAGGACAAACAGAGTATACCAAAATTAAAAGTACTCAGTTTACTTTTTGAAGTTAACCAGAATCCTAACTAACAATAGTTACATCTACTGAAAATGGTGAAGGGAGTGGAATATTATCAGGACCCGAAACCACATCATGGAAGTGTAATCAATGCAAGAGACCTTCAGTCATACAAATGCTTAAAACTCCAAGAGAAATGGTGAGTCCCTACAATATGAAGATCTGACATTACCAGAAAAAGAGCGGCAATATCATCAGAGATTTCATCAAAAGAAATAGCTCAGAAAGGCATTTTCATTTCACGTATTCTTGTTCCTATTATCATGTTGATTCCCTGTGTGACTTTAACCAGGTTATTTGGCACCGATAAAGAATTCCGGATGCTGGAGTCTCTTTCGGACGGAAGAGGTGATGAAGGTAGCAAATCTAAGGAATGAGATATGATTCGATCTCTTCCATCTATATATTGATTCCTCATGCCACCATAGCAGATTTTGTGGTACCGAATGATAGCGTCCCTACAAGCTAGTGTTCCATGCATTTCTGTAATAAAAAGGATCTACAATAATATAATTGTTTCTGCTTGTGCTGCACGTTCAAAACTCAAAATAGAGAACAATAGATGTTCTCTATTTTGAGTTTTGTTTGCCCTGAGAGATAGCAGATAGAGCCTTTTCTGTTGAGAATCTTCATCACCACTGGAATGCACATCACATCTCATCCTAACATCACTAGCAGCATTACAAATTTTCTCATAGTCAGGAGGATTCTTTCTAAATGCCTGGTTTTGTTTTCGGCACGACGTTCCTCCTTTAATTTTACGATGCCTTTCTTCACGCTTACGACGTAATATTTTCTCATCCTTTCTCCTTCTTTTATCTTCCTTTTCACCAATAGGAGAATCATAGCCACCATCATCAGTACTTCCCATCCCATTCCATTTCCTCTCTTTCTCTTGAGGGGAAATACGTACATTTGTTTCTAATTAAGGAGAGTAATCAATTAAGTTGGGAGATCGAGTAGAGGCCGGAGAGAAATTAATTAAGATATGGATGGAAGTACGGAGAAAGCAGCAGCAGGTGGAAGTGGAAGAAGGGGTAATAGTGATGAGCCTCCTAGGATTGGCATACACGTTGGACCGTTTGCCTGTTGCGTGGCTGTGTGGAAGGAGGAGCAGAACCGTGCGGAGGTCATCCTCGACCACGACGGCCGCAGGATCACACCTAACTTTGTCGCCTTCACCAAAGACAGCCACATTCTCGTCAGCCAAGATGCCAAGGATCAATGGGCTTCCAATCTTAAAAACACCTTTTTCGGTTAGTATACATATATACTTTTTCTTGCTCACGCCCTCTTTCTTCCATCTACTACCTATATATTGATATCAATATGAATCGACGGTACCTGTTTATATTTTATTAAGAATATATAGAGATTAATTGTTAAACCTAATAAGAATAATAAGAAGAAGATGATTAGAGTTAACATGTCCAACTTCTATAAATTCTTGAAGACCACCAAAGGCTACTTACCTTTATATGTTTAAAATACTGCCAACGTGTAAAGAATTAATAACCACGATACTAGTAGTTTGCACAGAAACTAAAAGGCTAGAATAAGATTTTATCAAAAAGGAAAATATGATCATATCCACATTTCATCTTTACAATTTACTTTACAATTGCCACCATCTAACCATATAATGGATTCGTCTAATAATTAATGATGGCTTGGTTGCTACCATTACTTTTGTGGATCGTGTCATATAACGTTGGGGCTCTCATTATATGGAATATCACAAACAAACAAAAATCAAATATAGTGATCAATCATGACAATCATGAGCTAATGAAATAAGCAATAGGTGATAAATCAAAACTATAAAGTGCGGAAGGCAAGTCCAGATTGAATGCGTTAGATCCTAACCATTGCTTATGTGTTAATTGTGTTTAGGGGAGGATTAGTGGTGGATCGAGATCGACGGCTGAGATCGGTTCGGGGAAAGGTATATAAAGGTTGGTTTCTCTCTCTCCCCATTCACTCTCTCACTCGCATCTCTCTCTCTCTCACTCTCTCTCTCTAGACTCGTCTCTCTCTCCCTCAGTGTTTCTTCGGCATTTGTGGGGGCGAGGGTGCTGTTGGAGTCGCCGGAGGAGCGAAGATCGTAGTGTTCGCCGGAGTTCGAGCTTTTTCGTGGAAACGCTCGCCGTGGTTTCTTCGAAGGCTTCTTCAAGCCTTAAGGTATGTCAAACTTGCTTTCAAGCTCACCTAGTATTAGTGTGGGAGTGGGAGCGGTCGACGGTAGGCCGTTTTGGCTCGTCGGACTTGCACAGCAGCATCTGAACTATAAACGGTCGACCGGTGTTTTGGTTCGGTCGACCGATTATAGTGTAATTTGGGCAGAATCTCTCGCACTGGTCGAACGATACCTTTGTGGTGGTCGACCGGCAGTGCATTTCGAGCGAGAGATTGAGGCTCTGGGTATTTTCGGTCGAACGAGACTCCTTTGCCGGTCGACCGAAAGTACTGTTGTAGGTCGGTTGGGGGCGTTGACCATCTAAACGGTCGACCGCTTGTTGACTTCGTCCGACCGACGTTTAAGTTAACTTATTGGCCGATCGACCGGAAGTGTGGTTTCGGTCGACCGTGAAGTGTGAACTGTTGGTGAATCTTACTGGTGGTTTTCGGTCGACCGATAGGGTTCGGTTGTTCGACCGTTTTATCGTGGTTTGCGAAAATGGATTTCTTCTGGTGCTTTTCGATCGACCGAGACCCCTTTGTCGGTCGACCGTTTGGCAGGTTTTTCGGTTGGGTCAGTTCTCTGGGTGAGGATCGGTCGACTGGAAGCCAGATTTTGTTCGACCGTTTTGCATTGTTTTTGTGTGTGTGTGTTGCTATTGATTGGCTAGAAGGCGACGGGTCTGCCGGCCCTTTTGGGGCGACGGAGGACACGTCGGCCCTTATAGCGATCAGTAGTGACACGTGGAGGGGGATTGTGATAATTGTCGTCGTGGCTCCGGCGAATGATGCAAAACCGTGGCTCCAGTAACACTGAGGCAATGGGGGGGGTTGTTTGGCCGTGATTTGGACCGGCGGTGCCTTGTGTGCACGAGTGTTGGTGGGTTGGGGTAAGAGGACCCTTGAGACCCGTGTTGTTTGACTATGGCCGGGAGAGAGGTCCCGGGAACTTAGCGGGGGTATCAGTTGTGGTGTTTATGGTTTTTTGCATATTTCATTTTGTCCATATATGTGTTAGAGTTTGGCATACTGAGTTTCCTCCTGGAAACTCAGGCATTTATTGTCTGCTTTCAGACCGAGAGCGACGGTAGGTGGGTGGTGACGGCGGAGGGAGCGCTCGAGACCGGATCCTGCTTTCCTTATCTTTGAGGTGGTCATGATTACTTGTGTATATTTTATGTATATGATCTTTTGATGTAATCACATTCTTTTGTAAACTCGTTCACATATATATATTATGTGTTGGTGCACCGGTGTGTATTTCTTTTCGTAATGTACTCGTTGATCGTATGATTTAAATTTGAAATTTTCCGCTGTGTTTGAGGACGTTACAGAATGACTTAAACTACATGGATGTCACTCCTCTGTCTCTTGGTGTGGAAGGCAAGTGCGGGATCATGGACGTCATTGTCAATATTTTTAGTCCATAAAGTTTAATTTGCCGATCCATTAGTGTATTGAAAAATAAAAATACGCTCTTTGTATTGGACGTAAAATAACCAATCATGGATCACACGTTGTTTTTCTAACAAAATTTTCGTAGATCAGCCGCTCTTGTTAGCGTCAACTCTTCCGACAATTGGTTCTTATTTTTAATTGTTCTTTAGGAGTATGGTTTATTTTATCCACTATTTTGAATCATCCTTTCATGTCTTCAATAGCAAGATCCGTAACAATGCAACCAATGAAATTAAATGTCATTAAAATACACAAGTTTAATTGCATTGACAATCAAATAGACCATTACTTAAATCGGTCCTCTTAATTAAAACGGTATTGTTCCTCTTTGTTAAATCTATTAAAGGTCCAAATATCAAGGGTCCTTTGTCCTGGGAAAAGCTAAATCCAAACAAGGAAACCAGGATTTCCCCCCCTTAAAATACAATAACTTTATAAAATTAACCCTTCCTTCAAAGAAGACTATTGAACTTAGTTTAATGTAAAAACAGGTCTCCAATTAAGAGGTACTTTTAGTTATTAAAGTGAGTAGATTTACATTTCACTAACCACGGATTTGTTTACGAGTATAGAGTTTTAAATGACATATCATATAATGGATACGGTTAGCATTTAGTTTTATGGTAATTGTGTTGTAACGCCCAGCCCAAACAAAGTCGATTAATTGGTGAAATATATTTTGTCCAGGGCAAAGGGTGAGCGATTTAGTGTCGTTTTGGAAAGTTTACTAATAAGTACACGAAAGATGCTGAAAGAATTATCCCCGACAACATTTTCCCTAACACAGTAAAAGAAAGAAACTTGTCGATAAAGAAATGTTAATATTTAAATACAGACTAAGTGAGTATTGGACGCATTAATTATATATAATATAAATAAAGGGTTGTTGGGTAGGCGTTACTTTTTATATATACATTTACGGTCGGGGTTTGAGAGTAGAGGAGAGAAGATATAGATTTAGCAACCAAAATTGATGGGAATTCTTCAATTTCTAAGGAGAAATTAGCAACCAAAATGGATGGAAGGGGTATTAGTAGTGAGTCTGCTGTGATTGGCATTTACGCTGGAAAGATCGACTGTTGCGTGGCTGTGTGGAAGGAGGAGCAGAACCGTGCGGAGGTCATCCTCGACCACGACGGCCGCAGGATCACACCTAACTTCGTCGCCTTCACCAAAGACAACCACATTCTCGTCGGCCAACCTGCCAAGGATCAATGGGTTTCCAATCTTAAAAACACCTTTTTTGGTTAGTATACATATATACTTTTTCTTGCTCACGCCCTCTTTCTTCCATCTACTACCTATATATGAATATGAATATGAATCGACGGTACCTGTTTATATTTTATTAAGAATATATATAGATTAATTGTTAAACCGAAGAAGAAGAACATGATTACACTTAATTTGATTGAGGTTCTAACCATCCAATGGATCGAGTGAAGACAGGTCCCATTTTTTATTATTAATCTTTTCAAAATAAACTCCTAGATTTTCAAAGAAGTTGTGTGTTCCCATGTTTTTTTTTTGCTGACGAGGAACTCACCAGACCACCGCCCTTTGGACGCCGGCCAGGCTGCAAACCCCGGGTAGAGCAGGATCACCCCCTTTATTACCCTCCACCCGTTTTGATCAATTCCACCATTTAGGAGTTTCGGCACCTGGGGAGACTCGAACCTCCGACCTCATGTTCCATGGGTCTTCACCGGTTGAGCTACCCGGTGGGGGGTCGTGTGTTCCCATGTTTGTTTATGATTAATATCTTGTGGTTTCATTGTAGTCCGATTAGGGCTATAAATAGGCGATTCATGAGCAGTTATAAGACTTACCCATGACCCTACCCGCCTAACTAAATAGTTCGCAGTTCGGTTAGAAATCTGTTTATTTTTACCTCTACCCATGACCCTACACGTTTTATTTAACTAAACGGTTTTGGGCAGTTAAATGGTTATATGGTTAAAAGTAAATGGATACAAAAATCGATATAAGAATTGACTAAATGGTTAAATGAATAAAAACATGTCAAATGGATAAACGGATTGCAAACTAAACTTATAATACTTACAACATTTAACATTAAACATTCATAAATTTATAATCAAAATCTCCAAAACTCCTTAACCTAAACATTTACAAATTCATATCAAACATCAACCATCCACACATAATGAGTAACGACAAACATAAAAAAAATTATATGTATATAATATATATAACAAAATATTATATATATTCATTATGTTTCGGGGTTAAACTGTTGGGTGAAATCATGTACCTTTCTTTACCCGTCCATTTATTAAATGGTTATGATCTTCATAACCATTATCCGCTCATTTATTAAACGGTTATGATTTTTACAACCCGTGACCCTACTCGTCCGTTTGGTTAGGGCGGTTAAACGATTTTGACCTTACCCAGTTACAGTCCTAAGTCCGATACATGAATTTTGAAGTAGGATCTTCTAGTATTGTTTCAAGTAGTCTTAATAATTTACTACTTTGATTAGAGGCAACATATATATCCAACTTCTTTTAATTCTTGAAGACCACCAAAGGCTACTAGTATATGTTTAACATGCCGCCAACGTGAATAATAACCACGATACTAGTAGTTTGCACAGAAACTAAAAAACTAGAATAAGATTTTATCAAAAAGAAAATATGATATGCACATCTTTCCAATTCACTTTACAATTCCCATCATCTTTCCAATTCACTTTACAATTCTCATCATCTTTCCAATTAACCATATTGTGGGTTTGTATAATAATTAATGATCGCTTGGTTGCTACCATTACTTTTCTTATACTTGGGGATCTCATGCTTTATAACTATTTAAACTTTTTTCTCATTCTTACTTTAATTACAAATTACCTTAATTATTAGTTTGGGACTTTGGGGCCCTGTACTATCCTCAAAAACTTGTTATTTGTAATTTTTCTCGGACATAAATTTGTGTCTTTCATGAAACTCATATTAATTGCACTTGTTATCGCAACTGGTAAAAAATACCAATTCTAAATATATTTTTATTAACTTGATTCGTAAATTTTGTAATTGAAAAACTCTAAAAAATGAACAGAAATAAGGTAATGCATCGCACTGTGTCTAAGGGCTCCAAACTGTATGCGTGTGTTGACGTGGGCCTCCTTAATTAAAAAAAATATATTTGCTTAAAAATAAAATAAACTGTATGGGTGTGTTTATGCACATTTTCAGCTATGAATTATGTGGCGAGTATGAAATATAGCGAAATTGGAGAGGCCGATTTCGGAACTGTGGAAGGGCAGAATGACGAACTTTTGGTGGTTGTTGAGTACGAGGGGGAGAGGAAGTTGTACCGACCGCAGTTGTTATTTGCCATTTTGTTGACAAAGTTGAAAGACTACGCGGAGAAGTACCTCGCAACAACCATCAAGAATGTCGTATTCACTCTTCCAGCTCTTACTGGATATGATAGGAAGGCAACTGAAGAAGCCGCCAGCCTTGCCGGACTCAACGTCGTAGGGTTCGTAGGCGAGTCCATGGCAGCTGCTTTCGCCTACGGTTTGATGCAAAGTAAAAAAGACAAATGTGGTGAGAAGAGGAAAATAATGAAGTTAAACATTGACTTATCGGGAATTAATGTTTCCATTGTAGAGATCCGACACTCTGTTGTCCAGACTAAGGCTGAAATTTTTGACTCCAATGTATCAAGTGATTTCCAATTTACCATGTTAGAGTACATCAAGGAGAGGTTTGACCGTATATACGAGGAGGACTTGCCAGATGATTACGACATGCAAATGAGAATATGGAAAATTTCCGAAGAAATAAACAAGAAATTCTTTGTTGATGGAGCTTCTTCTACTCGAATACACATTCCGGCATTCTACAAAGGCTTGGACTTCTCCAAGACCATCACACGTTCCACGTTTGAAAAGATAAACAAGAAATTCTTCAAGAATCTAATGAATCCAGTGAGAGAGTGCCTGGAAAAGGTCAACATGGTCAGATCAGAGATCGACCAAGTGTTGTTGGTGGGTGAATTTTCTCGGTTTGCCAAGGTCCGAGAGTTGTTGGACGACTTCTTCCAAGGCAAAGTGTTGGTCTCTGAGTCCATCGACCCAAATGAAATGTTGGCAGTTGGCGCAGCCATCCAAGGGGCCAAGATTGTGAGAGAAGATCTACCGACTGGGTCCAGATTGAAGGACTTTGACTTTATTGATGTCACTGCTCTATCTCTTGGTGTGGAAAGCAAGTGTGGGATCATGGACGTCGTTGTCAAAAACGGCACTCCTTTCCCTGTCAAGAAGAAGAAAAAATACACAACTTGCCGCGATGACCAAACTACCATCACCTTCCAAGTCTACGAGGGTGAGGAACCCATCGCCCAAGACAATCGCTTCCTCGGACGTTTTCACCATACAAACATTGATCGTGCACCAGCAGGTACAAATATATATTGCTTAAATATTATATATCTTCTTAACTTCAAAACCTTGAATTTCCATTTGTTCATACTTAATTATTAGCTATATAAACAAACAAAACGCAGTCTGAATTGTAGGTGCATATATGGTAGAATGAATTATTTGCATTAATTCCGAGAAGACATTTTCAACTTAATGAGTTTTGTTAACTTGACGCAGGTGATCCTGAGTTGGAGATATCATTCGAAGTGGACCGTAATGGCAAGTTACAGGTGACAACATTTGATAGCAAAAGTGGGAGGACTGCAGCTTTCAGGCCTGATGGATTGAACAAGGAAGAGATAAATGAAACAATACAGGAGGAAGAAAGCCTCGAATCTGATTGTGAAGCAAAGATGAAGAGATTGATGCTCCTCTCGGTCAACTTGGATCAAGTTGAGGAACGTGGTGAATCCATCCAGGAGCCCGAAAACACTGGTAATTAAAAAACATCTTTCTTTAGTTTGTCGTATTAACATATATAAAAATAGTCAACTTCATAATCAATATCATGCTACTTTTAATTCTTTTTATATATCGATGCCTTCAAATATTAATTGAACTCTAAGATATTACCATCAACATTGCACCAATCACCAATCCTAAGTCTCCATCGTCTGGGAGCATTTTGTTCCTCTTCATTTCCTTACACTGTTTCTGCATGTCGTGAGTTAAAGACTCGTAAAACAGTCACTTTGAGTAAATATTTGGGTGTGGTTTGAGATAAAATGATATTGTTTGGGTTTATGTTGAATAAAGTACAATATATGATGGTTGTAGATTGCTATACATGTATGGCTCTGTGCTACATGTTAGTGGCACTTTGATGCATTCCCACAGTTAAAGCCTCAATTGTACTAAGATGAGATTGGACAAGAGTTGGAGGAACCAATACATAATTAATTTACTTTAAAACTTATCTAATCCAACATCATAGTCGACAAGTATTACGTCTCACGTATTATATGAAATTAAATTGTCTCTCCTTACCCCCATGTAGACCGATTAAAATTTCTTATTAATTACCAACATTGTATGTTTTGAAGGAATGACAGAGGACAACGCAGATGTGGGAGTTCAAATGCCTGATGGGCCCGTGTTGGGGATCGACTTGGGCACCTCAAACTCTTGTGTTAGTGTTTGGGATAATAAGGATGTAATGATCATTATCGACAATCAAGGAAACAGAGTTATACCATCCTATGTCGCTTTCACAGAGGAGGATGAAATTCTTTTTGGTGTTTCTGCAAAATCTGAAATGAAAATCAACCCTGAGAACACCATCTTCGGTTAGTTTTCTCTGAACTTTAATTTTGTATTTCGGTCATGTTGTTATCATTGTGTTAACATTAGGTGAATGGTAGTTGATGCAATTTTATTAAAGAGTGTTGTACACATTTTGTGTTTAACAATAAGAAAGTAATTGCTCAACACTCCCTTACACGCGTGATTGAGATTTGTTTTCCCGTGTCTACGCGTTGACAATATGGGTGAAGTGGGTCCTTACAAGTCGATCAACCAGCTCTTATACCATGAGAAATTTGATTAGTCCATCAGCTCATCAAAACTCAAGCATTTAGGTGAAAGTTAGTGAATCCAACTCTATCATTTAGTGTTGCACACATTGTGTATTTAACAACGTGAGACTTGTTCAACGAAGTTTACTTATGAATGTTTAGTTCCTTTTTTAAGGGAAATGTTTTATTCCACAACACCTTTGTTGTTTGGGAATAGTTTTGTTGAAAAAATGACTTTTTTTGCTATTTGAAGTTATTTTATAGTAATACCATTTAACATATACTTGGATATATAAAACACATGAAAAAACTTTAAATTGAGTGTTACACAAGAAATAAACTAGATTTGGTAAAATACAAGGGAAACCCCAAAATTGGATATAACCTAAAATGTTACTTAAATTGGTAAGGTACAAGATTACTTCCTAGATTTGAAGTACAAAATAATATCCTAACTTGGTTAAACACCGTGTTGTTAAAACCCAAAACCACCCTTAAAGCGAAAATTCTTGTTCGTGTACACGAGCTTATAATAGGGGGTGTTTGAAAATTTCACAAACCCACGATGCTCCCAAACATACCATTAATCTTTTTCTACTTGCTTTAGCTTGTTTATTGGTGGTTTTCGGCAAAACAAATAAAATTTAGCTATACTCGTCTTTAAATACACTATATTTGCTTTTTCATACTTATATTGCACTATATATATGATCATCTAATTGTAAATACGGGATTTAATCGGTGAAAAATAAGAGATTTTTATTTTATTTAGTTACACATAGTACTGTTACTTCTTTCTAATTTCAAAAAATCCATTGGTCCATTAAATTCATGTTCATGTAATTTTATAGCTACATTTATGAACACCATCATATATATGATGTATATATCAGGTACCAAACGTTTCATCGGTAGAAAGTTCAACGACGAAACATTGCATAGCGACAGAATGTCATGGACATTTAAAGTTGTCGAAGGGGATGACGAAGAAATCGAGATGGTTGTCGAGTACGAGGGAGAGGAGAAGCATTTCAGCCCACAACAAATATTGTCCATCGTGTTGCAAAATTTGAAAGAGTTGGCTGAGAAAATGTTAAACCGGAAGCCAATTCAGGATGTGGTACTAACGGTTCCAGTTTACTTTCACCAATCACAACGCACAACAATAACCAAGGCTGCAGAGGCGGCAGGATTGAAGATCCATCGGTTCATAAACGAGCCAACAGCTGCTGCAGTGGCTTACGCATTTAAGTACAACTCTAGCATGGAGAAGACTGTATTAGTGTTCGACCTTGGTGGTGGAACGCTCGATGTGTCTCTCCTTTCACTGCAAAATTCCATAGTGGTTGTCAAAGGTATGGATGGAGACTCATATCTAGGAGGGGAGGATTTCGACAATCGTTTGGTCCAACACTTTTGCAAGATATTCTATGATAAACACCATGTCAACATCACCAATAATAAGAGAGCCCTTGGTAAACTGAGAAAAGAATGTGAGGAAGCAAAAAAACGGTTATGTGTGAAGAATGGGAAATATTCTACCATGGTTCAGGTTGAATGCTTGTACAAGGGGATAGACTTGTGTGAAACTCTCCTTCTTCAAAAGTTCGAGGAGCTTAATAATGATCTGTTTGAAAAATGCATGGAACCTGTGAAGCGATGCTTGGATAAATCTGGATTGACGGTAGACGATGTGGATGAAGTGATATTGGTGGGTGGGTCGTCTCAGATTCCGAAGATACGTAAGTTGTTGCGTGAGTTTTTCCAACGGGAAAGGTTGTGTGACTCCCTCCAACCTGAGGAAGTTGTAGCTACAGGTGCAGCCATCATAGGAGCGAAATTGGGTGGTGAGAAAGAAGAGTCCATAGTGGAGTTTAATCTTAAGGATGTCACTGCTGCCTCCCTTGGTCTGATGACGAACGATGGGAGCATGAAAATTGTTGTTCCTAGAAATACCATCATTCCGGTGAGAAAACATATTCTTCTACCTCTGTTAAAGCTTCCTGAAACTCTTAAAGTGTATGAGGGTGAGAAAGAACTTGCAGAAGATAATCTCTTACTTGGAGAACTCCGATTCTCTACCACTTCACATTCATCGCAAGGTACATTAATTCATTTTTATTTTTATTTAAATGATTATAACCACACGTACGTTTGTATATCTTGATCAATATTTAAACTAGACAATATAAGAAATCAAATTACTGAAATAAAATAGTAATGATAATGATATTCATCACCCTTTCCTTTCAATCTTAGGCATGAATTAATTAAATTATAACTAGATAATTCATATATATATATGAATTATCTAGTGAGTCCGGGACTTAATTTCTTATTTTAAGCTCCCACCATATCCACCGTTGAAATTGTATGGTAGATTAAGAAGAAAACGGTTATGCTAATTAATGGTAAGATTAACTGTAAATAAAATCCAATTGTGAGATTGTAGGAGGCTTAAACTAAATGAGAAAAGTTTTAGACTCCCTAGAACTTTGACTATATATATATTGATCAACAATACATCAATTTGTATATACCCAATGTAATTAATTGCTCCCTTATATTGCAACTTCAAGATTTTTTTTTCTTTTTACAATATATATGTGATCAGTTAGAATTTCCAGATGGGACTTGTGTACTGGAGGTATCCTTCTATGTGGACATGAATAACGTGGTGCAAGTCACAGCAAAACATGCCAAGAGTGGTATCAGAGCAAAACAAACATTTTCCGATAACAAAGGAAGGCTACAAATGGATGAAATTGCCAAAATGATAAGGGAAAATGAGAAGATCAGTTCGAACCACAATGAGACTCAGGAAAAGCTGAAGGCATTGAATGAACTGAAGGAGCTCACTCATTCACTGATTATCAAACTTGAAGATGAAAAGGTAAAAGCCAATTTGGGAGAGTTTGTCAATGGTGAACTAAATTCAGCAGTTAGTAATGCCACCAGGTGGTTGGATGTTGAAGGAAGAAAAGCGGAAGTGGAAGCTATTGTTAAAAAGAAAGAGGGTCTTGAATTTCTTGTCCGACCATTTGTAAAAGATATTGGTCTCGGAAGGATTTAGGGCAGGGCATTTTTATGTTATACTCAATTAATTATGAGTTTCCTGTATCTTGTTAATGAAGTGGATATCTTTCACGATCTTTTATTTTGAACCTTATCTATTTCTCTTATAGAATTGGTCCTTTAGATGTCGCTTAAACCTTGAAATTTACTCAAAGTGGAAATTTCAAGGTGTAATAACATTAATTTTCAAATACCATGTTTCTTTGGCAATACAGTAAAATTCAAAAATTCCTAGTGGTATTAGTATACTCTTCACAATATAAATTCAAATTCAAGCCTATCATTTGACAAATTCATGCAATTATTCTCGGACAAAAAAAGATCTAGAATAATATAATTGTTTCTGCTTGTGCTGCACGTTTTTTTATGACAGAATTCTTCGACACCCGCTCCCACTTGGGACAAGCGACTTGTGGCTCCAAACTGAGGATGGTGTAACATCATTTTCACCAGAACGCATTAACATTAAATAAAATATCTTACTGAGATTCGATCTTGTGACCTAAGATGTATGATCCCACGTACCCAACCAACTCGGCCGAGTCCAAGAAACCTTGTGCTGCACGTTCAAAACACAAATAGAGAACAGCAGGAGCGCCTTTCCACCCCATGCCCTTATAGGAGGAGAGTTAAGGACTAGCCTACACAACTTAAAATACGACATTGTTTCGTGAAAATTTCGATTTCTGGTCGCAATACTCGTCCACTTGATCTCAAGAGATTTGCTCTTTTTCCCCTCTACGGTTGTCGTGCAATACATATACCTCGTACCCATCCTTACACAAACTACTTCGAGCAAAAGCAAAAATATAACGAAATGGTTCAAATTGCTAATGAAGCTCAATCCACGTACCCCATCTCTTTAAATTTCACATTTTCAGTTTTCAAACAACACTCTTCCGGTAAGGACGGCCTTTAAGATGCCTGAGTTCGACCACTGACCATAAAAAGTCCCACTCGGTTCTGCTACTAATAGGCTAGTTGTATATTCGAGTAAAGCAAAAGGCACTACCAAACCTAAAACAATAAAAGATTCACGTTCCAAGCGCCGGCCAATAAGCCAAAATGACGAAGACTATCATTATCATACAAGAGTCGTCTTGCTCACACGAGGTAAAACACCCATCAACATACAAACAATCCCATGTGAAACTCATACCAGAAGACAAAGTCGAATTTTAACGCCACTTCCACGTGGACGAGAACGGAAGTTCTTGGCAATATTCAAGAACGTAACGAATCAAATTGGCTCGTGTTAATTATCAAAACAAATTACGCAATTATAAAAATGCTCTAAGTATTATGTTATGTCCAAAATAGTAAAACCCATAATCGGCGTAAGGTTCTAAGACTCCTACAAAGAAAAGCAATTACGAAATTCACATCCAAATATCCAAGGAAAGGCAGATCAAATACTTTAAACCTCAGAGTCGATACTCACGATCCACGGACTGATTACGAGAAATAAATATAATCTACCTCCTAAACACTTCAAGGATATGTCGAGATATCAGACCAGGAAAAAATCCATCCATCAATCAGACCAACCGGGATCGAGAATCATACGACAACCATAGAGTACAGACCTGCTCCGAAGAAAAAGAAAACTACACCCAGCCAGGAAAATGGGCATACATTCACAAGGTTAGATTACACCACCTAAAAAGATCTGGAGTTTTATTTAAAATGAAACCCTACAAAGAACAAAACTAAACAAGTAGCTTTTATATCAATCAGAAAACTAAGAGAAGATCCAGACATACAGATTCAATACATCAGATTACCACATGGGGGGCAAAAAAAATATATATATATATCATCATTCACCATCAAAAATTTCAGAACAAATGTTCAGAAATATCTGTCATTCTACTTTTAAACAGTCTCCGAGTAAATGACATCTAGGTGATTAATTCAACACAGAAAAAGGTCATACATTATACATATCGAACAGCTGCAAATAGGGACAAGACAAGAGGCGAAGAACTTACAATAAGTATGGGTATGTCGATGAGCCTGATGAGAATTAAGATGGCAACGTATTGCCTTCTGATACAGTATAAGTTCTGTTACAGACAACAATGGACAAGCTGCCAATGACCCAAAAGTTAAATATAGTAGGATAACATGAATTTAAATACTCATGCTTTAGCCCACATCTCTTTTTCTAGAAAGTCAACACTTCACCTGATTTGATGATCAAAAAGATTGTCATGACTCTCATGCCAGCTCAACCAATTCACACACTTCACTGTAATTTCATCTATCAACCAACATAGAGTTCGTTTAGCATCAAATTAAACTAAATAAACTACCCAAGAACTTCCACATTGACTATCAGTGGACAAAGCTAACTATCTTGCAATTTAAAAGGACAAACATAGTAAAGCAAAATTAGAAGTACTCAGTTTACTTTTTGAAGTTTTACCAGAATCCTAACTAACAATAGTTACATCTACTGAAAATGGTTAAGGGAGTGAAATATTATCAGGGCCCGAAACCACATCATGGAAGTGTAATTAGTGTAAGAGACCTTCAGTCATACAAATGCTTAAAACTCCAAGAGAAATGGAGTCCCTACAATATGAATATCTGACATTACCAGAAAAAGAGCAGCAATATCAGCAGAGATTTCATCAAAAGAAATAGCTCAGGAATTCCTCATCTGATGTCAGCTGCCAGCAGTAAAAGAGTTGATTAAAAGGTAGTAAGCTTTAAGCACAAGGTAATAGAAAAGTGTGACATTCAACATAATACAAGAACTTGGCTAATTAATATCCGCGGATAAATCATAAAAATGAAACAACTCATTATCATTTCAAAGTAGGTAAGATATTCAATGGGCATTGGTTTTCTTTGCCCTGAGAGATTGCAGAGCCTTTTCCCTCAGTTGGATCTCAAGCCTCTGTTGAGAATCTTCATCACCACTGGAATGCTCATCAGATCTCATCCTAACATCACTATCAGAAGCATCAGCAGTATTAGTATTTTTCTCATGGTCGGGAAGATTCATAGTATCTAAATGCTTGGTGTTCTTTTCGGCACGACGTTCCTCCTTTTTACGATGCCTTTCTTCACGCTTACGACGTCTTTCCTCTTTTCGTAATCTTTTCTCGTCCTTTCGCCTTCTTTTATCCTCCTTTTCACCAATAGGAGAATCATAGCCAGCATAATCATGCATAGCTTCTAATTCATGATCTGATCTTTTGACCCTCTTTTCAATGGTTCTCTGCTTGTATCTTGCATCATCTTCAGAACCTGAATCAATTTGGTCCCTCTTATTAAACCGATTTTTACGTTTTGTTCTCGTGGCAGGCAGAAAATCAGAATCATGGTCATCATCTTTGTAGTGTTTTGTTCTTGGATTGTGCCTGTTGTTGCCAGATGGGTGCCTCCCCTTAGAAGTTGGATCCTTCAACCTTGCTTCTCGAGGAGAAGATCCCGCCTCAGTTATTTCTTTGTTATCAGTAAAATCAGGGGAGATATTCTCTGACCCCATTCTTCCAGGGCCATACTCTATTTCATCCGATGAGTTTGATTCGTTTTTGGCATGCCTCTCAGAAACCTCCCTGAAATGCAAAGAAGCAAACTGAATTATGACACATGACTCTGATATGTAAGTGTGAATCAGATCAGATCTGCAGAACACAGCATAAATCATTTTTTCTCAATTTAGAAAACAATATGATGATATTAAATGAATCTTGAATAACTATCATGAAACAAGAAGTAGACTGATCTTCTCAGCAGGTATCAATACTTGCAGTTAATTACAAAATCAGCGAACGTGTTCCTCCCAATATATGTCTAACGTTGTTGTATGTGTAGCATTGTTAACCCAAATTTAGTCCAAGACTCCAACTGGAGTAATTTGTAAGTGAGATCCATGTGAAATGACAATTACACAAAAGAGATTGAATCACGATAAAACGACAGTGTAAATAGATATCAATAAGAAACCATATTTTCTATTCAAATCCTAAAAAATTGGAGGTCCCCATATGCTCTTGAAGTCAATGGGTAACCGAACCTTACACGTCTAGGTTCATGCCATATTTTCTGCATGCAAGTCATACACATATGACTACCAAGGTCACTAGTTAATTAAATTAAACCACCTGGAGTGTGATTTGTTCATCTTAATACTCTTTAGTATAATTCCGATAAAGGAGGGCCATAATGTCATCAACATTTGTCTTCATCACTCCTCTCGCTTTCCATGGGGGTATAGCACCGCATACATACAATAATAAACTGATATATGTATATATATATATGCAGTCCAGGTTATTTCGTGTAATCCGAAACCATTGCAACAATTCTTCATGACAAAACAATGAAAACTCCAATGATGACCTAATTTGCTAAACAGTGGCACTGGTAAGGAGATCAGCTGGATGGACATATAAACACAAGGCAGTTCTCTAAATCTCATAAAAAACCTCCTAATAACATTAGAGCTAGCATGGTCATTAAATATGATCATTGAGTAATCAAAAGTAAATGATACTTTTCAATCTTTCAGAGCACCATGTGGAGGAGGAATGCAGGATCTAAATCGAAAGAGTAATCTTTAATAGAGCTAGATAAAAGAGTCTGAACATAAATCTACGAGGGGGGAATTCAGTACCATGATGTTAGATATCCAGAATAATTCAATAAGAATGAGTTATGCAATACAAGCATTTAAGTTGCCATGGACCGTCACCTGAATGTCATGTTATCAACTAGATAAAAAGATCATTCGAGTGATAAGCATTTCCTTAATCCTTTGGAGATCTCTGTTCGCCTATTATAACTTTTTTCAACTTTTCCACAGTAAATCACAAATCCAGCAAATCTAATTCTCCAAAGTTTCAATGCTGCTGTTGCTTTCCAGCAATATCACCACAACCTCAACCAGTTTATCATTGCAGTGATATGAAAATTTATTTCAGAGTGTTGGTCTAATGGTCAGCACAATCCACAATGAACATGTGTCGAACTGTCAATGTAACTACTGTATCTTTGGTAAAGTATAATGGGATAAGGAAGCATTGATGCAAGTCAGGTGATCTAACATAAATCAATTAACAGAACCAGCAAAACACAGTCAGAAAAAAATAAAAAATAAACAAAATTAAAGGGTTAAACACAAAAAACAGCATTTAGTGGAAAAATCATACAGATCGGTGAGCAGCAAAACATTTATCAAGTGCAAATTTAAAGATCTTTAGTTTCAGGTAACAAAAGTGGCAGGTAGAGAGGTTGCAAAAAAAAATTTATTGAAAAACAACTCAATTTACTATCGGTTCTCATTTCCAGACCCTCTATATAAAAATTTGCTCCAGAATAACTGAGGAATATGTCTTTTTAAGTTTTTTTAACGATGTTTGCCTTCCCCAAAATGCCAAAATTTGAGTTACAGATTACAATTGCGAAACATCACAATCATGGTTATGGGAAAGGCTCCAAAAACAAAGTGTAATGGAATAAGATCAGATCAAAGATGGTGCTGACTTTGAACCCATGGCATCCTCTCTCTTTTCTGTTTCTGGAGAATCAGCTGGAACCTTTCCAATTTCAGATTTTCTTGAAGGGCTTCTCAGTGAACTGTGAATCCTTTAAAACCAAACAACTAAAGTAAGATATCAAAGCCCATAGATAAACTATGATTAGTAGCTCGGCATGGAATGCAAACCTTTTTTCATTTTCTTCCACCGATCTTTCCTGAAAAGTCTCAAAATTTTCAGACCTTAAGGGCAAAACATGGATCTTCTCAAGCAAATTAAGGATAACTACAGGATCGAGCTGTGGGGATCTTACAGAAACCAATTTACGAGATGCAGAATCCATCCTCCTCTTCTCCAATCGAGATCTCAAATCTTGTCTTTCAGAAATTTGATGAACAGGTGACCTGTTTTGCACTCTTTGAGTGATTCTGAGAGAAATATCAATTATATAAACATAGGGGAAAAATACACCAACACTGTACGTTTACCTTTGATACCTGGAATCTTCATGTGTTTTGGATATTTGACCATTGGAATGACTATCAAGATCCCGGCTCAAACTCCTACGAGCTGGACTTGCAGAGCTCTGACTTCCTGAAGGACTGCGATTCCTGCAACTATTATTAAATCAATACCAAGAAAACAACTGCTCATTAAACTCGGAAGACAGAATAACATGGATATGCAGATCATTACCTGTTGTGGTCATATGAAGAACGTCGTGGTTCTATTTCCCTTCTCATGGGAGAGTACACACGACGTCTGGGAGACCTAGGTAAAGGTGATCTTCTTCTCAAAGGAGATGGAGATCTCCTTCTCAAAGGAGATGGTGATCTCCTTCTCAAAGGAGAGGATCTGTGTCTTGAAGTCCGATGCAGCATTGGGGATCTATGACGTGAAGGGGACGGAAACCTCCTAAGAGGAGGTGGTGATCTTCGATGAAAAGGAGATCTACGACATGGATAAGCTGGAGATTTGTATCGGCGAGGAGACCTTCGACTTCCAGGGGATCCATGTCCAACAGGAGACAGAAATCTTCGCCTTCTTGGAGACTCATGTCCAACAAGGGTAGGAGATCTACGTCTTGAATGTGAAATCGATCTTTGTCTCAGATGAGATGATCTCTTCCTTGTGGGTGACCTGGAGTCATGCCGAGGGGAGAGCGAATATTGTCGTGGAGATCTATATCGCCTTTCAGGAGAAAGTGAAAGCCTTCTGTGTGAAGGTGAACCAGATTGACTCCTTGAGCTCTTTCCTCTGAAAAACGAACATGAAGTCAGGTCATCCAAAACATGCACGCTCAGGAATTTGCTCTCTTGCAGAAAAGAGCATTCCAAAAAATCTTAAAGCTGTGAGTAGTTGGCCGTTAAGAGACTTCATATTTTACAACAACAAGAAGTTGGGGTAGGGTAGAAATGAAACTCTAAGGAGTCACGGTTCAGGCACGTGAATCACCTTCTTCCACGCGTTTCTATCCAATGCAAATTCTCGAGGCACATTCCAATCTTTTAGATCTTTTTTGACCGCTTTCTCTCAAGTCAATCGCGGTCTACCTCTTCCTCTTTTTGTGTCTTCATATTTTACGATGGAAAAATTAGACACAGAAGTCATGTGAATCTCGCCCGACCAGTAAAAAATGTTGTGAAGCTTTTTGCATTAATGATGTGCAGCATATGACGATCGACATGGTCCTTGATGAGATGATTTAAGTAGGGGTGCTAACCAAGGTGAAATAGTTTGAACTCAACCTTGTTCAAGTTTATTTACAATGAATGATGTGCAGCCTATGACGATAGACATGGTCTTTAATGAGATAATTTAAGTAGGGTACTAACCAAGCTGAACTAGTTTGAACTAAACAATGTTCAAATTTATTTATATTAACAAACACAAATTTAACGTGAAATTGGCAATGGTGATCTCTGAGCATAACCCGGAAGAAACCTATGTGAGGCTAAACTCGAGCAAGTTCGTTGAAGCGGAAATCCTTAACTAAAAAACATCATGCTTTGGATGTTATTTTTAAAAGTTTTAATTATTTTCAGTTTATCAACTTCTGATATCTGTCAATCTAGGCACCACACTTCACGTGAAATCTCGTTTAAACTTAACAAGGTTCATTCTGATCAAGCAAGTGCAAAATATCACTAAGACACCAAGTGGATGACGAGCTTAACTAAACTATCAAATAAGGTAACTTCAGCTCATTTTTATTCCATTTGGAAATGAGCTGAAAAATTGGCTCATGCTCAGCTCATTTGAACTTCAACATAACTTGAATGAGCTCAAACAAAACCAAGCTCAAACTGAACTTGTATCTGATGAATTCCAGTTAGCAGCCCAAGATGCCAGATAAGGCAGGTATAGTTGGTTATTAATTGATAGTACAAGTTTGCAACATTAAGTATAACAAAGAAATAAAATTATACCCTGAATAGCTCCTTGAGTTCGAGAAAGACCTACTGCCCGACCTTGCTGGGGATAGTGAGCTCCTATATAATCACAAAGTTAATCCTCTCTCCTCAGAGCAGTATTCATATCTAGCATTGCTTAAAACATATACTCGTAACACGAAGACAAAAAAAGAGGAAAAGGCATAAAACCTACAAAGCTATCACATTAATATCAGACATGATTATGATTGCATTTTAATCCTTAAACAGAAAATTATATCTCTTCCAAGAAACAATATAAGATATAACCCAAGAGTTTTCAAGCATGTGTTTCTAAAGTCTGGAAAAGGGTTCTTTATCAGCAAAAGGTCCAAATGAATTTAAGGTGCAACTGATCATACAATTAGAGAAGGGAATGGATGGACAAAGTTAAAGTGAAGAGTGCTAGCCTTGCCTGCTCTTTCTTCTTGAATGATGTCTCCTGTCGACATCCTCCTTGCCTTCAAGATCGGCACTCGTAGATCTTCTGGAAGACTGTTTTAAAACAGTATCAGAAACATCATTTGTGTTTCTCAACATATCATTTGGTCCAAGGATGTCCGATTTCCCATCCTACAGTAGTTTGAGGTAAAGAAGTACATGAGCCCAAATAATCTGAGAAGCAGCTGAATACCAGGAAAAACAAGTAAGAAGACGCAAGAAAAGTTGATAAAAATGCTCAAACTTAAACTAATAAGATTACCATCCTATTCTTTTTGTCCTGCTCAGATTCCCATCCCCCTCTTTCTTTCCTTTTATGAATTTCCTCAGCAATCTTATCTGTCTCGGCCTAAACAGTAAAAAATCATTTTGAAAATCAAAAGGGATACTTTTAATACATCGCAGATTCAAAACAACATAAAACGAGCTGTAAATCTAAATTGACCCACCTTCTTTTTCTTCATTTCCTCCTCCTTGGCATCCAAAAATTGCTGTGGGACACCACTGGCATTATTCTGTGCACTGAGAAGGAGACCCCAAAGCTCTTTCATGAACTTTCCTGTGTTCTTCTCCATGAACCCCGTAAGTTGAATCTGTATTTGTTTCCCGTCCACTTGCTGGAGCAAGGGAGAAAGAACACATGTAAAAATATTTTCCAACAGTAGAAAGATAAAGCACTTAAACTAATAACGCAAAATATACTTTTGCCTCCAGAAGACCATAAACAAAGTTTATAAGCACTTCATCTTCAAACCCTAGAAGCTCAGTAGCCCTACTTGCAATCCATGGACGTATCACATCCATCTTCACCTTTGTCATATCAACCTAGACATGCAGCACATATCAAACACAAAATCTCAACAGAGAAACAACAAATACAGCACTAACTTCTATCTGAAGATTCTGAACCACCAAAATAGAACAAAATCGCAAGCCTCGGGAAGCCAAATAACAGAAACATGGTCTTGAATCACTAAAGGAACACGTGATTTCTATTTGAATATTCTGAGCCATTAAAACAAAACAAAATTTAATGCCTCGTGAATGTGAGTATCACACAGTGTTAGCCTACTAAAGGGGAACCAGAAACAAGAAAAATTAACTTTTTAGATACAACACACTGAACCGTATGTCTGTATCAAAGACCAATCTGAAAAAACAGGAGAACATACATACCAAAGCAGAACACCAAGCAACAACTAAGTAACCAACACATCAGCGATTTCTATTTGAAACACTTGGTTACCCAAAGCCCAGTCTCAAAAAATAAGAAATATCGAAAACTCAAACCTAATAATACGGTATAACTTGAAACAACATCCTCTGATCAAAAGCCAGCCTCTACACCACAAGCAGGAATACAATAAGTACAAATCTTAATCTAACACTACGAACACAAAAGAACAATTGAAAACAACTAGTTAATACTAAAACCATATCCTGGCTATGAAATTCCGATAAGTCCAACAATATACAACTAAGCCTACTAAGATCGATCAAATTCAGGTCAAATCCAATGGCATACAAGTAAACCTACGCTAGCATTGAACCGATGCCCTAAGGTTACGAAACCACCAACATCGATCAAATTTCGAGTGAATCTAACAACACAATAGAATTATATCGAACCAATGCCCTAAATACACAGAAACCCCTAGCTTAAGCGATCTGAAACGGACAATAATCGATGATTCTCACCGGGTGATCGAGTTCGGGAGGGAATTTCTGGGATTTGAGGAGCTTCGCCTGCTTGTTGGAGAAGCGGGTGTCCTGATCGGCCGAGGTGCCCTAGAAAACAACAACAAACGCCATGATCAGCCTTGGGGATCGAGCCAGAAGGGGTATACGAGCTCCTCTCTTACCCGGAAGAAACCACCGGACATCTTCTAGGGTTTGGATTTGGGATTTGGAATCGTCGACTTCAGACCAACTCGAGCGTAGCGATTTGGCTCTCTCTCTCTCTCTCTCTCTCTCTCTCTCAGGTATCCATCCTCGACTTGCGATGGGGATCAGAAAGGCCATTCGGTAAGTATATATATATGCCCCTGGGACTGGACTTTATTACGATAGTGGTACCGGCGTTCCGAGTAGACGACCCGAAGTCCCAAGTCGTGTGTGTGGGGACTGGGGATGGTCCGGTAAGGTTGTTGTGGCTGGATTTCAATGGGCCCCGTCGGCCCACGGGCCATGATTCTACACAATCTTCCTATTTCAATTTTTTTTTGTTGGAAAGCGTTTGACATGTTTTAAACTTTTAATTTAATTCCAAGAGCACCATTAACGGCACTCAGGCAGTTCTGAGCGTCTGATTTTCTCTCTCAGTCACGTCAGCTCAAACCAACCCCCTAAATTTTTCTTAACTACACCCAAAAATAACTCAAGCGTCTTACATTCTCTCCACTACACGTCATTTCAGGATCAATTCTAGGCAATTCTAGGTAATTTTTTATTATTATAACGGTGATGTGTCGGGTGGTTGGTTAATCCGCCCGACCAGTAAGGATGCTCTAAGTCACGATGGCATGCTTAATACTTGATTAAATCTTATCCAAACTTACAAATCTACCAACTGGGTCAATACTGATGGGTTAGGGTAATGTCGTTATATTAACAGCAACAAGGTTACACATTGTTTTGAGGGTGAAAAGGGCACATATTAGGGTGCACTTTTATAGATTGACGTCGTTTGGGTTTTTTTATTACGGCTTTATTAATTCCATAGAATAATAAGTAGAATAAAGAAATATCAGAAGTCAATTAGCTAAATAAATATATGATGGAAAACAATTTTGGATTTTTATTTTTTGTGTCCTGTCTAAATTAAGTCAATTTACTAAATAAACATATATTCTTTGTCGCTTCTCCTTGTTAGTGGGTAGTTTTGTACACTGAGAATCCAAAGGAATGAAAAGGAAACCAAAATGATTTCTGTTTGTGTTACGAATGAAAATCAATTTCAAGTACGCAGCGGAATCGAAAATAACAAATTCAATGGAGAAAGAAACAACAATTGCAAATCCAAAACACCAAACCACGCAAAACACAAAAGATTTAACGTGAAAAACTCAATGTGGGAAAAATCACGGACGACACAACTCCAAATCTACTATGGAGAAACGTATTACAAGGAGAGGCTTACAGGAGATACGAACAACCGGCGAGAATACCCGGCTAAATTTGCTCACACCGAATCGACAAGGATGCTCTCTCTCTTTTCTCTCAAGAATGCAAAGTAGACAATAAGAATTACCCTTAAGCAAAGGGGGACGAAATTGTCTTTAGATAGTAGGCCTAACAAGTATTAATTGCACCAAAATCGCGTGGAGAAATGTGCAAATCGTGGGCAGGAATGGGTCCAACGGTCGATCGAACGGGTGCTTCGGTCGACCGATCTTCTAACCGTAGCGCAAACCAGGTTTCATCGGTCGACCAGACCTTAAGTAGCGGTCGACCGCAAATGGACATGCACTTTTCCTGTTTGCTCGAGTGCATACTCGGTCGACCGAACACTTAAGTTCCGGTTGACCGAAAATGGACAGACACTTTTGCCCAGCTCCTCATGTGTGTCCGGTCGACCGAACACTTAAGTTCTGGTCGACCGAAAATGGACAGACACTTTTGCCCAGCTCCTCGTGTGTGTCCGGTCGACCGAACAACTCCTCTCGATCGATCGAAATACTCCAGACGTTGGTTGTTGCTGGACAAATCAGAACACACACCCAGTCGACTGAATGTCTGTTTTATTCCACGAATACTTTAATCACATATTCAAGGTAAACAACAACAGTTTGCTTGCTGAAATTTGATTGTTTGTGCACTCGAGTGAATTATGATGACTTTCCATTGATTTTCCCGGTATAAAAGAAAAATTCACCTCCTTTCCGGAACTTACCATGCCACTAATACTCCTTAAATTTCCAACTTCTCAATTGCATTTTCATTGTACTATTTATGGTACTTATGTTGGATTCTAAATATATGTCAACCACAAGGAACTGAGGTTAGAGAGTAGAATCGAACTCTAGCCACCAAGTTAAGATCTGAATTGCAGGGGAGAATGAGTTTTGGATCTATAAAGAAAGTAACTATTTCAAAAACTAGGATAAAATGAATTTATCACTTTTCCACTAATTCTTCGTAGTAGAAAGAGAGCTCCCGAGCCTAGATCATTTACAATAAAAAAAAATCACAAACTATGACTAGATACTAACCGACTTACTTGCACAAAATGGGACATTGACTTTGATATATGACATTTCGATATCTACTTTCAATCCATTATCTCATTGTACCATTCTCTCATGACAGTTTCCGAAACTAAAAATAGATATACAAAAATACTGCAAGAATTTGTCTCCCTATTTTTTTACTAAACTGCTACTCGTCGTCCTAAAACTACTTAAATCGCCCCAACAGATTACCATTTTGTCCTTCTCTCATTTCTACTGCTATAACGCGACATTTTACCCTCCTATCACACATCTCTCTTCATCTTCCTCTTATAATCATAAAAAATAATGTTTTGGAGGTCAGTAATGAGCCAACGGACGCCCCGGTGTACTCGAATCTGGTAAAATATTCAACATTTTTTAATAAAAAAATAATAAACAATTACGGGCATCCGACGGAGCCGCCCCGCGTAGGAGAGGGGCGTCTGAGTAAGATGCCTCCCCATGGGGGAGGCGTTTTACCCAGATGCCCCGCCCATGGGACGGACGTCTGGCTAAGACGCCTCCCCCTACGGGGAGGCGTCTTAGCCAGACGCCCCTCTCCTATGCGGGGCGGGGCGGCTCCGTCAGAGAAATGTCGAAGCTACTGAGAATAAATATTCGGATGACCGGGTAGAGATCGGTAAACCGACACAATGATTCTAGGAAGATCAAAAACTTACTGTCTTTACGATCACGGTGGACCGATGGAAACTCGGTCATCCGCATGGAACATGTTCGGTAGAGCGAGACCCCCGAACGACCTGTCGATGTGGTATTTGTAAGTCGGGAAGTTTTACCACCTGGGATCTTGGATCTTAAATTTTTTTGAATATTAATCACTTACAAAAAAACTCATTGTAATTTGACCTCGTTACCACCGAAAATCTTGCAACAGAACCTCAAATAATTTATTTATATTTAGTTTTTAGTTTTTTATTATTAAAAAAATACGGGCGCCTGGCTAACACGCCTCCACCAATGTGGAGGCGTCTGGCAAACACGCCTCCACCAACGTGAACTACTAAACGTCGTTCGTGGAGGCGCCTCGCTAAGACGCCTCCACCTTGGTGTAGGCGTCTGGTTAAGACGCCTCCACCATGGTGTAGGGGTCGTATCCAGACGCCTCCACCAAGGTGGAGGCGTCTTAGCCAGACGCCCGAGTCGGAAAAAAAAATCCGCCTCTGTTACCTAGCTGGAGCCAGGTGTTTCGCCAGACATTTTCGTGGTGTTGGTACTAGGAATGTGAGTAAAACTGAGTCAAACATCTTGTTTAAAGACACGGGACGAAATGAGTATTAAATATATTGTTAAGGACAATTTGGTAATTTCAAGGGACGATTTAAGTAGTTTTAGGGCGACGTTTAGTAGTTCTTTTTTTACGAAGTTCATATCTCTGCTTGATTAACATGTATCTTAATGGAGAAGTTATAAATAGCTTTTCCTGTGGCAGGAAAGAAGACATGTGCAGTTGAATTAAATGTTGTCAAGTTGTACTTCAAACTTTCCGGTCACAAAAGGAAACAAGACGTTCCATTCATGGTTCAATGTGTTTTCAAGCAAACTCAGAGACTAAGAAACAGAAAACGCCTTTGTCGTTATTAGGCTGTCTTACGTTCATTACGTACGCGTACAATCACAGTATATATTAGATTAAGATTAGTGCGTTATTTTAAAAGTTGAGTATTCCATGCAGTGGATAAGTCTTTTCTCTTGACTTCCAAGACTTTTTTAACCTTCCAATCTATCTAGGAATGAGAATCTGGTCCGGATTAAAAGAATGTGTTCTAAAAGTTTTACTTTTATATGTTAATTATTATGAATTGAATGTGTAAACATTTTGTTCCTTGATTATTATATTCGTCTTTTGAAAGTGTTAAGGAAGATGCGTTTGTTCCTTAACCGTAGAGCTCTAAAAGATAATGGTTTACATAAATCAAAAGTTATTCACAATCATGGTAATTAACATGAAACATTAATTACCGAGATAAGATTGTCGTGTTGGTCATCGATTGTTGTAGCTCTACAAATAATTGACGACACGAGTATATAAAAGAGTAAAAGATTACTTTTATATATTGAATAGACCTAACAAGTAAAACATTATGTAATTGTGTTTTGTGTCATTAATGTTTTACTGTGTCTTGGATCCTAAGATATGAGACTTATATCTTTTCACTCAAGAAGTGCTTAATTTGATTATCGTCAAAAGCTATCAGTGAGTATAGTGATAAATGCAATAGTTGATTGAACGTGACTTGTGTTAGAAAAGATAGTTAGTCAAAATATTAACATTGCCCATCTTAATTGAGTGATGATATTAGTGGGCCCATTGATAAAACAAAATTATAATGTGCGCAATGTAACTTGAATTAAGTTACATAGTTATAATTAGCTTAAAGAGATCAAGAAATGAATATAATACAAAGGTGACACATTTCTACTTTGTATATATTCTTAATATCACGAGGCAAGGGACAGACACAAGTGGTGCACTTACATCACTAAATGGATCATGTTTTGGTTCGGGTGGAACAAAGACATCTATGCTAATTGGGTAACTATAATGTGTAGCTAGATACCGCTTATAGTTTGAGATATTAAGTGTTTAATATCGCTGCCAATTTGGTTTAGATCCTCCTATAGGTCACACCACAAAATTGAGAAACAAGAGGCTTGATTTTAAGTTCATATGATGTGTCGGGTTTCATGTGAAAATGAGACACATATGGTGAACGAATAAAATCAATATGTCATGAGAATTGACATAATTAGAATCATAATAAATTCATATGAGATATATATATTATGGGTGTAATAATTAATTATGACATATGATAATATATCACATAAGATATGAATTTGCTAAAAACCCAAAAGATCATAGTATTTTGGAAATAAATCCAAAATTTGACAAAGGCAAACTCGGGGGTCAAACACGGTGAACCGTTCATGGTTCGGTCGACCGGGGTATCTTCGGATCGGTTAACCGAATAGGGAACGAGTAAGCACAATTGGTTGACCGAAATTGTCTGGAGTGCCTGGACAATCGGGTCCGGTTAACTTCTCTCCTCCCAACCCATCGTCGACAATGACAGTGATAGTGGTGTTGGAGCGGGGAGGGAGAGGAAGTCGTATGGTGCAAGTCGTGACAGTGGCAATGGTGGAGCAGAGTTCATAGCCAGCGGGTTGGCAATTTGTCATTGGGCACAACGACAGTGGGGATGGGGTCACGTGAGGAGGACCGGAAAGAAACAGAGAGAATTATGAAGAAGAGAAGAGAGAGGAGAGAGATCGTGAGAGAGGGAGATGAGAGAAGTGTGAGTTTGGGGGTTTCAATTTATATTTCAATTGTATTTTATTTAACATTAATGATATTTTAAATTTTAGAGGATGTAAATTGCTATAATTCTAATATAATTAGACAAAAATCGTGACAGAGTGCGCCTCACTAACGGTGCAGGTGCATACAAGCAAATAAGATGAAATTGTAAGTACGCATAAGGTCGAAATAATAGAAATACGGGTATACAGAACCAATGCCCATTTGAGTACAACCAAATAAATAATCATTTTTACAATTGTGTAGAGATAAACCAGAAAGAAATGTATCTTTGTGCTTATGTAAAGACTATGATTTGTTTGAAAATGTGGATATCGTTTGGTGTTGTTATGACACCCCACGGAGGGATGGTATCAAGAGTTAAGGATGTGGGGTGGATTTATATACTGAATTGTTAAACATCGTCCCAAAATTACTTAAATCGCCCATTGAAATTACCAAATTGCCCTTCCTCCTATTCTTGCTTATATATCTCACAATTTCACTCTTTTCTCACAACTTTCTCTTCTTATACCTACTATAGAAGATCACGAATGTCTCGGAGGCCAGACAAGCAGTCAGCAGTTTCCCCGGTATACCCGTATACGGTAACATTACGTATTTTATTTGTTTTAAATAAAAAAAATTGGTGGGCGTCCGCGGGAGACGCCCCCCGCATGGGGCGAGCGTCCGCGGCAGCCGCTCCCCCCACCCGCGGACGCCCTACAACTGCGGGAGACGTCTGCGGCAAACGTCTCCCCGATAGAGGCGACGTCTGCGGCAGACGTCTCCTCCTTCGGGGAGACGTCTCCGACAGACGCCTTCACCATGCGGAAGGCGTCTGTCGCAGACGCCTCCACATTTTTTTTAATTATTAAATCTGATAATTACTTTAATAAATTGTGATAAATCTGATAATTTAATTTAACAAATTGTTATTAAGTTTAACAATTGTGATATTTAAGTTTAACAAATTTTGATTTAGTTTAACAATTGTGATAATTTAGTTTAACAAATTGTGATTTAGTTTAACAATTGTGATAATTTAGTTTAACAAATTTTGATTTAGTTTAACAATTGTGATAAATATGATAATTTAGTTTAACAAATTTAACAAATTTGTATTTAAAATTTCAATTAATAGTCATCGGGTCACAGTGGAGGGAAAGGCAGGTCGATACCATTACACGCCTTCCGTTCTTTAGATGATGATTCAGCACCGCGTCATCCACGTAGACGGGGGATATATGCTTCGGTCAGGAGGGAGAGAGAGGCATTACGTCGTCGTGAGGAGGATGATGATTCCTTCGATGATGAGCATGTGGACAGTCCCGACGACGAGAGCGACGATGATGACCCGTATGAGTTAGAGCACCCGGAGGTGGAGAGGCAGGGGGAGTATAGCAGAGGACGTGGTCGAGCGGGTACTTCTACTTCCACCGGATGGATGGTGCGGAAGGGTAGGGGTGGGAGGTTTACGACCGGGGATTCGAGCTCGTGCACTGTAGATCCCCGCGTTCAGAAGAAGAAGAGGGTCCAGGACGATTCTTGGATCGTGAGCAGTATGACGCCCGGTGGTTCTTTAGATGGGAGTGTCATTCCTAGTTTCTGGGGTCACATCGCTAGACGGATCTGGGACGGAGCGGATCGGAAGGTTCTGAAGTGCCATAATCGGGACAGAGCCTGTACAACACTACAGGGTTGGCGGTCTACACTGAGTGCTGATATCAGAGGGGAGATTAGTGCGACGCATTTGGGGCACTTACCGTACAACATGTTCCCTTATCTCGACATGCCTTTGATTTCTGCGTTTGTGGAGCGGTGGCAGCCTGACACCAACACTTTTCACATGCCTTTCGGAGAGATGACGATCATGCTTCACGATGTTTTCCAGATCCTGCGCATTCCTGTGGAGGGTCGTATGGTTAGTGCTCAGGGGTCGACGTCTAAGCTGAGGTGTTATGTGGCAGAGTTGCTGGGTGTCACACTTGATGGTCTGGCGAGAGATGCAGCTTTATGGAGTGGTGGTGGTGTCGCCATCGACGCCCTTGAGGACCTATGCAGACGGGCACGACCTCCGCGGGCCGATGATACACAGTTGAGCGCGTCCCTGTTCTTGATGCTTGGAGCCGTCTTGTTTGTCGACAAGAGTGGTTGCCGGATCAGACCACGCGATCTATTGGAGGGTAGGGACCTGGACACCGTTCGTCAGTACTCGTGGGGCTCAACGACGTTGTCATACCTGTACCGTCAACTTGGGATAGCTAGCTGTGCAGATTGTTCTGGGATTGCAGGTTGTCTTACGCTGCCGCAGGCGTGGATATACGAGTATTTTCCCGCATTCCGCCCGCATCGTGAGCAGAAGATGATCGAGGAGGGCCATCCACGTTCGGGTATGTGGGCCGTCCGGAGCGAGGACAAGAGCGAGGGACGATTGCGTTCAATCCGCGCACGACTAGATCGGATGACTGCATCAGAGGTATAAAACTTTACACCATTTACATTTATTTATTTAATTTAATTTTGATTTGTATTATTATTAATGTGTTAAAGTTTAGGTGGAGTGGTTACCCTATGGTCCTGACCCAGCAGCGGAGGTCCCGAGGACTTTATTGATGGGCCTTATTCGTTATCAGGATATCATAGAGCCTTATATGCCCGATCGTGTCTTGCGTCAGTTAGGATATGTTCAGGTGATCCCGGTTGACATCCCGACCCCAGAGCATGTGGTGCGGTCTGCGACTGCAGCGACGTACGACGTCAGGTTCCCCGCTTCGACAGCAGAATCGACTTGGCGGACATTTCCGAGATCATGCCGACTGTTCCTTGGCGACTTCAGACGTAGTTGCGACCCCTCCGAGTGTGATGCACGTTATCTTGATTGGTTCAGTAGTTACTCACATCCTGTCATCGTCTGTGGTGCCTCCCGGAGAGCAGATCGACCACCAGATAGGACGTGTGGCGATCTGGTAATTTTTTCATTTTATTGATATTTATTTCTACTGTATATTTTGTTAATGTACGCTAATGTTAATGTTATGTGCAGTGGATGGGTAAGATGATACGGGTTGTAGACCATTCCTGCAGAGGAGGGACGAGCTGCCGGACGAGGACATGAGAGCTGCATGCAGAGATTTGGATGACTTGATACAGTCGTGGCATACTCAGTTAGGCATCTCCGACCATGATTCGGATGATGAGTAGGTTGATTTGTTGTACCGTACTCTTAGTATTTGCATTTCTATTTGCTTATTTGTCGTACGCTTATTATTTGTATTTGTGTTTGTGTTTGCTAACCTGTTGTACGCTTATTATTTGTATTTGTGTTTGCTAACATGTCGTACTCTTATATATAATGCAAATATAATAACAAATCGATAATAAAACAACACTATATAATGTACAAACATATCAAAACATATTACATAATTGTTGCCAATATGCTATCCTATTTTGGTACTCCAGCTCCCATCCAATAACACTCTCATCTCGTATTTGAAACCACAGAGTCGTTATAGGAGGTACGGGGAATCCCTCAGTCAATTCCAAACGAATGTAATGAGCGTAACTTCCTAAATGAGCAATAATCAACTCTCTGCATAGTCTCGTCTGTAGGATTTCATGTTTAATTATACATATATATTTTCGAAATTTTTATGTATAATAAGGATCAATTACAATTTTCTTTGATTTATTTTATGCATGCATTGGTTTGTTTTAACATCTAGTTTCAAAACTCTATTAAAACAAACAAGGGCTCCGAAATTCATACCTAGAAGTTCTCAAAAACTTCTTGAAGATTCGGAGACGTTGGGGATGCTTCTCGCCGCGCCGGATGCCTCCAAGTGTTCACCGAAACCCTAAACAAGGTTGGAGAGAAAGGAGCTAGCCAATCGATCTCCAAACAAGCTTAGAATCTAGCTACAAACCCCATCCTTAGCCTCTGAGATTTCTCCTTCCAAAGACTTAGAAAACTAAGAGAATTTTCGTGGGTTTTTGTGGTGAATTAAGAGAGAAAATAATTATTGAATTGTGTGTCACAACTAGGGAGAATAAGGACCTATTTATAGGTTCCAATCTTACTCTTAATCATGGCTATTCTTAAGCCACGGTTTTATGACAAATTCTCTCACAAATTAATTCTATAATGCATTATATGCACTCACAAAACGTTTGACCAAATTTGGAGCTAATCCAACCATCGATCAAATTAATCTCTTAATAATCAAAGGCAGAAAATCGACCGCTATTCGGTTTACCGAGTCCCACTCGGTTAACCGAATTTGTCACGATCGTTTAACCTAGTACGTGACGGATGACCGAATCTTAAGGAGAAAAATTCTCCTTAACCGATCGGACCAATTCTCGTCCAAGACCGAGTGCTATTCGGTTAACCGAAAATATCGGAACTTGACATTGTTCGGTCGACCGTTTCTGGTTCGGTACACCGTACCAAAGCTCCAGGCACTTTGGTCAAGTTCGGTCAATCAATTACGATTATCCGTTCCACGTTCGGTTGACCGATCCATAGATCCTTCGGTCGACCGAACCTCAACGGATTACCGAACTTCTACCCGATTTTGCCTATTTCAAATTTTGGATTTATTTCCAACAAAATTTGAATTTAAGGGGGTTTTAGCAAATTCACAACTTATGCAATGTATTATCCTATGCAACAATAAATTATTGCACCCCATAATATATGTATCTCATATGAATTTATCATGATTCTAATTATGTTTATATACAACATAATTGATTTTACTTGTTCACCATATGTGTCATATTTTCTATGAGAAACCCGACACATCATATGAACCAAAAATCAAGCTTCTTGTTTCACGGTTTTTGCGGTGTGACCTATGGGAGGATCTAAACTAAGTTGGCAGTGATATTAAGAGCTTAATATCACAAGCTATAAGCGGTATCTAGCTACACATTATAGCTCCCAATTAGTTAGATGTCTTAATTCCACTCGAACCAAAACCCGATCCATTTAGTGATGGAGTGCACCACTTGTGTCCGTCCCTTGCCTCATGATATTAAGAATACACACAAAGTAGTGTTGTGTCATCTTTGTATTAGTATTCATTTCTTGATCTCTTTAAGCTAGTTATAAATATGTGACTTAACTCAAATCACATTGTGCACATTATAACTTTGCTTTATCAAGGGGCCCACTAATATCATCACTCAATTAAGAGGGGCAATGATAATCTTTTGACTAACTATCTTCTCCAACAAAAGTTGTACTTAACCAACCAATGCCTTTACACTACACTGATCGATAGTTCAAGACACTGATCTAATTAAGTATTCCTTAAGTGATTAGATATAAGTCTCATATCAAAGGACCAAAGACACAGTAAAATATTAATGACACAGAAACACATTTCTATAATATTTTACTTATTAGGTCTATTCAGTATACAAAAGTAATATTTTCCTCTTTTGCATACCCGTGTTGTCACTCACTTGTAGAGCTACAATGATCTATGACCAACACGACAATCTTAACTCGGTAATTAATGGTCCATGTTAATTACCATGATTGCGAATATCTTTTGTTTTATGCAAACCAATATCTTTTAGAGCTCTACGGTTAAGGACCAAGAGCCTCTTCCTTAACACTTCTAAAAGACGAATAATATAAACAAGGAACAAAATGATTTCTCATTCAATTCATAATAATTTGCATTTAAAAGTAAAACTTTTAGAACATATTCCCTTCATCGTCACGGTAGGCGGGCTCTCCCAAGGTAGAACTGTAAGACATGGGTACAACGAACCATCATTTCCGAGAGAGAAGAACATAACTGCACACTTGTAAAAATTTGCAATGGGGAACATGTCCTTCGACGTCTCCATGTAGTGATTCTCGCCACAAGGTCCCCCGCCCCAATTAATCCGGTGACGAGCCTGCGCCACACCGTCGTAGTATACGTGCTCATAAATTGATGGGTTCGCAGTTATCTCATTTGAAATCGAACGACGGGCGAGTTGCCAATTGTTTTCACCACCGTGGAAAACATCGGCGACACCTCGAAATCCACAGTTTCCATCAGGACGTACATCATTCCACTGCTCTAGGAATGGCATAATGATTCCTGGAACTCTATCCACATATGGGAAGTCGTCTACGTCAATCCGTTCAGTCACTACAATATAAACAAAAAATGCAGTTACATATAATAACAAAATATACATATTTACTGAAATAAATAACAAAATTATAATAACAATAAATATATGGTATACCTGATCCTCCCCTCATGTTTACAGACGAAGAACCAGAAGATCGACCACGACCTGTGCTTCCACTACCGGAAGATCGACCACGACCTCTGCTCCCACTACATGAAGATCGACCACGACCTCGCTCAGCATACTCAAACGCACTAGGGTCCCGTCGTGTCGACTTTCCCCTTGGTCGACCTCGTAGCTTTGTTTTTTCTGCGGGCTCTCTCAAATTCGAATGTTCGGGGTGTAGCTGCTCGAATAAAACCCGAGAGGTAGATCGAATTACGGTAGGGTCACTTCCTGCAATCTCATCAACCAGGCTGCGAAAATGTTCGGCGTCTTGAGCTGTCTGAGACACAAACTCTGGGTTCTCGGCTCCTTCCCCAATGACAAGTGTCCTCCAGAACGGATGAATCTGCTCTAAGTAAATTCCGTTGTCTGATTCAAGACATCCGCGGATGGTACATGCGCAAGGTATCCCATGAGAAGTCAGAAAAGCGCACTCACAACGATATTCAACTTCATCATCTAACTGTTGCATTTTCTTCACCTCCTGACTCAGCAATTGCAAGCAGTGATGCGAAACTCGACCATTTATGTGACGATATAGAGGATGTCCGAAATTTCGCCGTCTCGAGTCTTCAAGAAAGTTTCGAATATTCGTCAGCTGCATTTCAATAGCCGCGTTGACGCGCTCGAAAAGAGTATCCAGAGCTGCAGTCGATGTAGAAATCCACTCTTTTAGAGCCGAAGTAGCACTTTCGACCCTACAATTTGTGGTGTTCCCAAAATGAAGGACTTTGTTCGTCCAATTCAGCACAAACTTTTCTTTATACACCAACCACGTGGTGTCCAGATACTCCGTGATAGCCAGCCACGATCTATACAAATCTTTCAGAGCGTACAAAGCTCTATCATACTCGGCTTCTGAAGTAGAAAGCATGATTTTCCTCCATCTTCCACGCCTCAAAGTCTCTGCCATCTGCTTATTCTTGTCGAATACGTGGTATGCGTAGTTCAATACGTCTTTGTTGATGTGCCATGTGCAGAGTAAATGAGCAGAGTCAGGAAAAACCTCTCTCACCGGTCGCATAAGGCCTAACTCCCGGTCTGTTATTATTGAAGTCGGGCTACCAGTCCCCAATAACATATCTCGCAACTTCTCCATCACCCACAGGTAACTGGAGTAAGATTCATCCATCAAAATCGCATATCTGATAAGGAAATTCATGTTTGTTGGTGTAACCCCAATCATTTCGAACAAAGGCATCTTATACTTGTTCGTCTTGTAAGTCGAATCCATGCAGATAACGAAAGGATATGTCCGCAACAACTGGACTGACGTCGGATGTGCCAAAAAAGCGTGAGTGACGACATTAGTTTCTGGATCCGCCATAATCCAATGTAAGTACTCACACTGCACTGCTTGATAGAGAAACTGCTGGACGAGATTCCGGTCTTGAGATTTTGTCGTCCTCAAGTAATCTCTGAAATTATAAATATGTCTTTGATTTGGATTGTCCTCCGGGAATTTTTCTTTTACTGCCTTCAAGATGTTCCGTGGTTTTGCTTGCGCCTCAGTCATATTACGAACAATCTTCTTCGCCCCAGCACTTAGACCACTAATTTGACGATGACCCTCTGGATAAACTGCCAGTCTGTGGTTGTGATGTCCGTGACCACTATTATAAATCACAACTCATCCATCACGATCACGTCGCTCCACCACTTTTTATTAAGAAACGACAACCGCGACTCTTTCTTTTGGTGTTTCTTTGAAGTGCAGTATCCATATCCCGAGACTCCATTTGATTTCGCCGGTCGCATCTAAAAAAAAACCCAACTCCGATAGCTACTTGTTTGGCCCATTTACTTGCTTCATCGATTGTTGCAAAGATTTGTGCAGTTTGAAATAGCTCACTGTAATCCACTCCATCACTACCGAAATCTTCCAACGGAACCTACAAAAATAAAATCGAAATTAAAAAAATCAAAAAATCCAGGCATCTGGCTAAGCCGCCTGCCCCGTGGGTGGGACGTCTGTGTTACACGCCCTCCCCAAGGGTCAGGCGTTTGCGTAGGACGCCTGACCCAAAGGGAGGGCGTCTACACAAGACGCCTTGCCCAAAGGGAGGGCGTCTACGCAAGACGCCTCTCCCATAGGGTAGGCGTCTGCGTTAGACGCCTCCGCCAAGGTGAGGACATCCTACGCAGACCCCCTCACCTTGGGGGAGGCGTCTAAGGCAGACGCCCCGCCCAAATTGTGCCCCGCGCCTAGCTTACCTCACCGGATGCATCACCATCGCCAGACATTTTCGTGGTGTTTTTACTGATAAATTGTGAATAGACAAGACCGTATGACTAATTTATAGACACGGGACGATATGAGTATTAAATATATTGTTAAGGGCAATTTCATAATTTCAATGGACGATTTAAGTAGTTTTGGGGCGACATTTAGTAGTTCCCTTTATATATCGTGCTTCTTTGGAACTTGTAATGTTAATTATTTGATTCATCAACTCCAATATTATGCTTCAATTTGCGGTACTACAAGTACAATTAATGCACAAAAACAACTTTTAAAGTGATGGATAAAACTTATAATACCTGACCGTCGTGTGAATTCTGAATTCCATCGCATCTGCAGGATATAGGATATGTTACCACGGAAACATGCATGAGTTATAACTATGGGCCACTGATTATTGAATCGACGAAACCTGTAGAATAATTGAACCACAGGACGCGTTGACTGACGTACGTACGTGCAATAAATCGCATTGCATTGCATGTGAGATATCCATAATTCCCTCCCCAATATGGATGTGATAAAGTCAACCACGGCAGAGATCATTATTGGATAACGAAATCAATGGTTATTATCATCTCTCTCATCTTCAGAAATATATAACTCCAAAACCAGCGTTGTCATCCATCATATATGTATCATCACGAAAAACATCTGATTGTATTTCTGGTTTTCAGATTGCAGATCGAGACGTTCATGTCGGTAATTAAGATTCATCCGATCGATATGCCATCGTCGATACTAGATTCATGCGATCTATGCATACATGGCGTTAGTTAACGGTTTGTGAACTATTATGGAGGAATAATCATGACATTATATTTAAAGGATTACTAATATATGTATATCGAATTTTGGAGAGTGCAAACTCGTAGGACTCATGTGCGTTTTTTTGCACTTAATTAAGATTCTCTAACTCATGATTAATATATTATATAAATCAAGGCGAAGACGTCTGGAATATGCTGCTGGTGACCATTACGAATGATTTATTTCATAGTATGTGATAATGTGAACATGATAATTATTAGTTTTTTTTTTGAGCGGAGAACATGATTAGTAGTTGTTTCCTCACATGATCAAGTACTTAAGTCGGTAATCATGAAATATGGTTGGAGAAGTTGGTGCATGCATCACATATATTCCGGCCAACTGCAATTAACCACACAAGCAATTTGAAAAATACCACTTTTTGTAGATTGAAATCAAAATGACAATGCAATACTTTCTAACTTTAATCTTAATCTTTACAAAAAAGTAAAAGATCGACCTAAATGTATTTTTCCAATATGCATGTATTAAGCAACAGCTTTATTATATATAATAATTAATGCAAAGGCCTAATTAAACAACAACTTTAATTAAAAGCTGAAAGAGTGAAAAAAGTTTCTTTCCAACTCTATATGCTTATGCGAGGAATAGGCCTAAGCTTGGACTTAGGGGTGCACACGGGTCGGGTTGAACCCGAAAACCAACCCGAACCCGACTGGTCGGGTCGGGTTGGGTCGGGTTGGGAAGGGATTCGGGTTGGGTCGGGTTGAAAAAAATCTGGAAACCGAATTTTCGGGTGAGGTTTGGGTTGAGGGGTCAGGTTGACCCAACCCAACCCGAACCCGAAGATATTTTTGTAAATATTTTTCCGAAATATCCTGACCGTCCATCCTACACCAAACCAACTAACCCTAACACTTCCCAACACTTCCTCCCAACACTTCCTCCTGTCCTCCCAACACCACCCCAACATTTCTGTCGTGTCCTCTCCCTCCCCTCCCCTTGCCTCCTTCCACCTCCTTTCCTGCTTCTGCTCCCGCCTCTTCCTCTCCCCCTCCCCGCCTCCTCTCTCACCCTCGATCCCATCTCAGGCAAAACCTTCCTCACCACCTATTCCTCCCTCCTTATCTCCTTACCTCCCCCTCACGGAAATCTGGTTAGGATTGACTGCGAAGATGGATCCGCCAGGAAGGTTGTGGTAAGAGGAAGAGGGAATGGAGGAGAATGTTTGTGACGAGTGAGGGGAGGGGTGGGGGATTGGAGAGTCGAGGAGGTCGAGTCAGAGCGCGAGACCGGTGGCGAGTAGGTCGGGTTGATGGTTATAGGGTGTGTTGGGTTTGGAGTGTTTTTTGTTCTGGAGGTTTCAAGTGAGGAGGCTTGTGGGTGATATGAACAAGAAGATTGCTTGATCCGAGCACCTTCGGGCCGAATGTCTACAGGCACACCACACAAATTGGTTCGGGTTTCAGAAGTTTCCTTGATTCGGAACAACTTCGGCGGTTAATCAGAACGCAAGTTGTTTGTTGTGACAAAGGTTTGGCATGAGTTCAACAATTTAAGTTGGTTTTTTCTTTAGAAGCTGCAAATACAGACATAACTTTTGATTGCTTGATTTGTAATGATGTTTGTTTGATTTGTTTCCCCTTTTTGTGTTTGTTTAGCGCAAGAATAATTTTTTGTTTGTTTAGTGCAAGAAAATATTCGTGTTGGTTTTTAGGCGATTTGACAAAACATAATTGATTTGGGTCCAACCCGAACCGACCCAACCCAACCCGAATATTTCGGGTCGGGTTGGGTTGAACCCGAATCGGTTCGGGTTCGGGTTCGGGTTGGGTTTTTCCCAAACCCGAATTTTTTGGGTTGGGTCGGGTTCAAGCCCAAACCCGACCCAACCCGACCCATGTGCACCCCTACTTGGACTTATTCCGGTCAAGGGTTAGATTGGTATCTTACTGGTTAATCTTTTGTCATTTTATAATAATGTGTTACAAATAATGGACTTGCAAAATAAAACAACTGGGAATTATATGTGAGACACACAAAAAAAAGATGGTTGGAATTAGTTAACTATGGGCTAAGAACTCTCTATGTATATAAGCAAATCCACGAGTAGCCTGTTCCCTCCGTTTACTTAGAAGGTAAAGTTCCTTCGATTAATTTTTGATTTCTAATGTAATTGAAAATTCAAACCGTACATTTTACCGTACGCTGCAATGCACGTCGAAAAACTTAATATTTGAAAATAATTTCACAGAGTCCGTTCATTTTAATTTTTTTATTGATCATATTGAAAATGTATTTATAATTTTCAACGTACATGTATACCTTACATCATATATCAAAATGTACGATTTGAATTCTCAACAATACTAAAAATAAAAAACATATTGAGAAACCTGACCATTAAATAAACCGAGGGAATCCTAACCCACTTTAGGTTATAAATCTTCCAACGAATTCTGTATGTCATCAATCTTTTAAATAATAATAAGTAGAATTAAAGAAATAAATCACTTATAGATATACAACCATATTTTCATTCTCACAATATCTTCGAATATTTCATTTTAACCTGATGTTTTAGGAAAAGGAAAAAAATTCAAAAAAAAATAAAAAAAATTGTAAAAATATGCACTTCAGAAACTTAATTAGCATAATATGCACATTGAAAAACGGCACCGAAAATACCGTTTTCATTAAGTAAAAATAGTATCTTCAGTGCCATTTTTCAACTAAGTAAAAAACGACACTACTAGTGCCGTTTTTTCACTTGGTCAAAAACGGCACTATTGATGCCGTTTTTCACTTGGTTAAAAACGACACTACTGGTGCCGTTTTTACCCTATATAAAAACGGCATTCGAGATGCCGTTTTTAACCTAGGGTTAAAAATGGCACCAATGCCCCATTTTCTCCGATCTTCCCAAATAGTTTTGTGTTTTTTCCTCTCCCTCTCTCCTGCGATTTCAGGTATTTTTACATCATTTTTTGTTAAGATTTTCCCTTATTAGTTTGTATTTATGTACATTTGATTGGTTTGGTTAGGATGTGTGTGGATTGTTTGATTTGAATTGGATTCGATTGATTGATATTTGGTTGATAAGTTTACCATACTTTGTTTAATTAATCTTGTGTGGATGATGTTATATTGTTATGATTATTAATCTTGTGCAGATTTGATGATTTGATTAATAGATCAATTAATCTCAAAAGTCCAAATTTAATAAATTTACATTGTTTGGTGAGTTTCGCATTATGTGGATTTGTGTTAAACCAATTAAATTGAATGATCAATGTTGTAGTTGTTGAAATTAGATTGATTGTGGATAATGTATTGAATTTGTTTGGATTGTATTATTTGAACTGAATAGTGTGTAATATTATTTTTTGTTAATTATGTTTTACAGTTTCCAAAATGTCGACTTCACATGATTGTCACGGTCATGTTGATCCTTCAGTGTTAGTACTACAGAAAGATCATAGATCATCTTCGATTCTTGAAAATGTAAGTATTATGATTTTTATATTTTAATTTTTGTGTATCGGTATTGGTTTTTATTCGACGTAAAATAATTAAATTTATTTTTCAGGAGCCTTTGAAAGATATTAAATGCGTCGAGCACGTCATTCAGTTCAACACGTGGAATGTGCAAGATGAAAGGATGTGGGATTTGTTAGAGATTGCGGGATTTGGCACTGTGTCTCGATTGCAACGACTGCAACTGGATTGGAATCTGATTCGTGCTGTTGTGGAGAGGTGGAGGTTTGAGACACACACCTTCCATTTTAGACACGGGGAGATGACCATCACGCTACAAGACGTAGCTTTGCTTAGTGGTCTTCGTGTTGACGGTTTGGCAGTGTGTTCAACATTAGATCACGATTGGACTCAGGTTTGCATGAATCTGTTGGGTGCTGAAGAAGAAGAAGCGAGAACTGCAGTGAAAGGTGGATACGTGTCATTGCAGTGGTTGCAGCAAAAAAAATTCAGGTTGTTGAGCAAGATGCAACAGATGAGCAGGTTATGCAGCACACGAGAGCGTACATTTTGTTTCAGTTAGGATCCAGGATAGTGGGCGATAAGAGTGGAAACAAAGTTCACCTTAGATATTTATTGTTGCTGGAAAACATATTTGAATGTGGAAACTACAGTTGGGGAGTTGCATCCTTAGCTGTTTTGTATCAATATTTGGATCAGGCATGTCTGAAAAAAGGGAAACAATTAGCTGATTTCCTTACATTGTAACAGATATGGTGTTGAGAACATCTTCATGTCGGACGACCATCTAGAATTCTCATTGTGCAACTTCCATTATGTCCTTTAGGTTTACGTTGGCGGACTCCTAGGTCGTGGGCGAACAATGTGAAGACGACTCAGATTGAATTTTACAGAAATGAGTTCGACGTTCAAGACGAAAGTCAAGTTTGTTGGAACCCATATGAAGAAGTAGATCGATGGCGTTACCTGCTGATTGCCGCCAAGGACATGAGGTTTGGATGAGAAAATAGATTTTTTTCTGTTTTCTGTCTGCTGAAAAATGGCACTAGTAGTGCCGTTTTTACTTGAACAAAAACGGCACTACCAGTGCCATTTTTGGTTTATAAAAACGGCACTGGTAGTGCCATTTTTCTTTAGTTAAAAAAGGCACTACTAGTGCCGTTTTTAAAGCAGACAAAATTCCAGAGCATTCGCTTTCGTTTTTTAGTTTTCGACACAAAAATAATGTCTTAACCTGAGATTCACAACACAAGTATTATCATAACATATTGTAGCGATGATTAACATTTAATATTGTTTCCCCTACATGGGGTACAAGGGAAATTAAGGCCAAAATAAAGAACACAAAATGAACATACTAAATTGTCTCTTTACATGTTTTCCTGTTGTGACCTAACTTGCGACAACGCCCACATCGTATTACTCGTCCACTTTGTTCGTCCATGTTGTTTCTGATTCTTTTTGTTTTCGGCCGCCCACTTCGTCTTACCATAGAAGGTGCTACTAAAGCTATATGTCATTCTTCCATCCAAAATCTTTCGTCTAGTATTGGAAAGAAAATAGGTGCATATGCTTTCCTGTATGCTTGAGTTGTTAGGTATTCTGAGACGATTCACGAAGTATGGAGCCTCATCAACTCAGTATACTTGTTCCAATGCTTTCTTGCAGGCGTACCAAGCTTTGTCATACTTGATATCCATGAAGTAATGAGTCTTCACTAAAGCTTGAATTTCTGCATGAGTAATGTGAAGGACTTAAAAAAGCCAACATAATGGTTATGTTTGTTCGAATGGTCGCAAGAATCATGTTAGAAATTAAACCAGCGTCACATTGCACGTGGTCATGTAAAAGTCCCTCGTTACTACAGGTGTGTTCAGACTTGTATTTCTTAACTTGAAAATATTCTTTGCTCTGACTGTAAGAGGCATGTATCTTCCATTCACACTCTTTTTTCAAACAACCAGCTGTAATTTTTTTTGGCCCAAACGTTAACACTTTGAATTGGACACTTTTTCGCAAATGTCAATCCTTCAACTGATGCAGCAAATCTTTTTTTGTTGAGAAAATCATATGCAACCAATAACTTCATCTATCTTCTAAGTTATCGTATTCAGTGTACGCAGCAATACGTTCATCGACATTTCCAATCACTGAATCTTCAATCCAGTTCTCGTCAGGCTCTATGTCTGGCAAATGCCTCAAATCTGGTAGTACTGGTAATTGTGGCAATTCATTACTAACGATGACTTCATGTACGTGGCTATCAGGTTCTCGATTCACTGCGTCTGCCATATGATGAAACAAGTTCTGCAGCTCCGGAAGTGGGGTTGAATCTACATCAACAATGTCTATCTCATCACCATCCATCTGAAGGGAATGTGTTCTAAAAGTTTTACTTTTAAATGTCAATTATTATGAATTGAATGAGAAATCATTTTGTTCCTTGTTTATGTTATTCATCTTTCAGAAGTGTTAAGGAAGTGACTCTTGATCCTTAACCGTAGAACTCTAAAAGATATTGGTTTACATAAAACAAAAGATATTCGCAATCATGGTAATTAACATGGGACATTAATTACCGAGTTAAGATTGTCGTGTTGGTCATAGATCATTGTAGCTCTACAAGTGAGTGACAACACGGGTACACGAAAGAGGAAAATATTACTTTTGTATACTGAATAGACCTAATAAGTAAAACATTATAGAATTGTGTTTTCTGTGTCATTAATGTTTTACTGTGTCCTTGGTCATTTGATATGAGACTTATATCCGATCACTTAAGAAATGCTTGATTAGACTAGTGTCTTGAGCTATCGATAAGTGTAGTGTAAAGGCATTGGTTGGTTAAGTATGACTTTTGTTGGAGAAGATAGTTAGTCAAAAGATTATCATTGTCCATCTTAATTGAGTAATGATATTAGTGGGCGCCTTGATAAAGCAAAGTTATAATGTGCACAATGTGATTTGAGTTAAGTCACATATTTGTAACTAGCTTAAAGAGATCAAGAAATGAATACTAATACAAAGATGACACAATACTACTTTGTGTGTATTCTTAATATCATGTGGCAAGGGACGGACACAAGTGGAGCACTCCATCACTAAATGGATCGGGTTTTGGTTCGAGTGGAATTAAGACATCTAACTAATTGGGAGCTATAATGTGTAGCTAGATACCGCTTATAGCTTGTGATATTAAGTTCTTAATATCACTGTCAACTTAGTTTAGATCCTCTCATAGGTCACACCACAAAACTGGGAAACAAGAAATGAGGATTTTGAGTTCATAAGATGTGTCAGGTTTCATGTAGAAAATATGACACATGTGGTGAACAAGCAAAATCAAAATTATGTTGTGATTAATAACATAATTAGAATCTAAATTAAATTCATACGTGATGTAAATATTAAGGGTGTAATGATTTATCATTACATAGGATAATATGTTACATAAGTTGTGAATTTACTATTAATCCCAAAATGTCAAATTTTGTAGAGGTTAAACCGAAATTTGACAATTCTGCAGAACAATGCACAAACGGTCGACCGAACAACAGTAAACGGTCGACCGGACACGTCTCCACCGATAACAGGGAATTTTCGTCTGTTCGGAATGGTCGACCGAATTTATCGGTCGGTCGACCGAACATTGCGAGGAAATGTTCTACTGTTGCGAATGGTCGACCGAATGTCGAACGGTCGACCGAAACTCGGTCTACACGGTCGACCGAACCTCAAAAATGGTCGACTGGCCAGACGGTTTTATGCAGAATTAATTTAAGAATTAATTAGATCATGCATGGAATTGGTCCATAATTGATTTAATTCGTGGCTAAGATTATTTGTTGACAAATAATGGATGGTTAGATGGAAGTTTGCATGAAATCATGGGCAAGTGGTTGCACATGAATAGGTAATTTGAAGAGAACTTATAAATACAAGTTTATCTCATTACCTAATCAATTAATTCATTATTTTCTTGTGCAAAATTCTCTCTCCATAATTCTCCACGAAATTTCCTTAATTCTTAAGTTTAGTTTTAGTTTTGAGAGATCTTCTTCTCAAGGGAACTAAAGAGGGGTTAATAATTAGATTCTAAACCCTATTGGTGATTGAGAGACTAGCTTTTCTCTCTCCAATCTTGTTTAGAGTTTGGTGAATACTCGGAGGCATCCGGCGCATCGAGAAGCATCCTCAGCAACTCCGGATCTTCAAGAGGTTTTAGAGAACCTCTAGGTATGATCCTCTTTGCAATTGTTTGTTTGTTCTAATGCATGTTAAATAATTATGACAAACAAATGCATGTCTATATGAAAATCGAAGAAAATATGAATGTTTCGATCCTATTTGTTGATAAAATTTCGAAAATATTTACATATAATAGGGCACGAAATCCATCACCATCTGACCATCTGCCTCATCATCATCATCTGTCTGATCACTATCTGCATCTTCAACCTGTTTTCCTTGAGAATGTGATTGAACTACGTCTGCTTCATAATTACCAATATTCATTGGTGTGTGCTCATACGATCCAAAATAGGACTGAGGAACTGCCGAAGAAGGACCTGCTTCATATTGGCTATATGTTTGTGTCATTTGTTGATAATCCTCATTCAACTGACTGTGGTGGACAATAGTATAGTGCTTGGGTTGTTTCTCAACAAGCAATACAACCGTATTCATGATGTTAAATAGAGATAACATTGTAGCCGTGCTCTGATCATCAAAAACTTGAGCATATGTATACTTTTCATACGGTGGTCATTTGCAGGTTAACTTTAGATCAAACTCTCCTTCTTGGAAACCACAAATTTGACAAACTGATTCACAGAGATCATCATATCGCATTTGTGTGTTAACATTAAGCATTCGTCTGTAATCACCTCCATATTCTGGTACCTCATCTACGAATGTAAGAATTCCATCGAAAAAACTCATAACCAATCCAGTACCGTAGCTCATTACTTCGAGTGTAGAAAATCTACATTTCATACATACATGAACATAAAAACAAATACATTAACTATACATGCATTGTATTTCATGTCAAAATAAAAAAAATCATAACCAAAATAAAAACATAACCTCAACACTGTTGGTCGTCGGAGAGAGAGACTAATGGGGAGTGTGGGAAATTTTGGGAGTGAGAGAATGAAGATGGTGGCTGGGCAGGCCACTTAAATCCTAGTTTAAAAACGGCATCTCGGGCGTCGTTTTTATCTAGGATGAAACGACACTACTGGTGTCGTTTTTAACCAAGTGAAAAACGGCACTAGTAGTGCTGTTTTTTCTTTGGTTGAAAAACGACATCTGTAGTGTCATTTTTTACTTAATAAAAACGGTATCTGAAGTGCCGTTCTTCAATATGCATATTTTGTCAAATAAGTTTCTGAAGTGCATATTTTTACAATTTTTTTATTTTTTTTGATTATTTTGAAATTTTTTCCTTAAGAAAATACTGGAAGGATATTATTGGGTGCCAACTTTTTTCCTGGTAAATATAAGGATGTCCTCCCTGTCTTATTAATTTAACATATAATAGTAAACAAAAAGGTGTATAAGAAAAACAATAGTCATACACACACTTCAGTATAGTGAGCAAAAGTCAAATATATTTTACCTTTTGAAATTAATAAACAACATATTTTTTTGTGTTACGTGTATTTTTAATTTCATCGTGCAACATTACGTTCCCAATGTAACATTTAATTTTCTCATGCAACATTTGGTTTCCTAATGCAACATTTGGTTTCCACATGCAACATTTTCTGAACAGACACACAACTTATTATGGACAGACACAAAACTTATTATAGACAGACACAACTTATTATGGATATACACAAAACCTATTATGAACAGACACACAACTTATTCTGGACAGTCACAAAACCTTTTCTGGACAGACACAAAACTTATTATGGACAAACACAACTTATTATGGATAGACACACAACATATTCTGAACAGACACAAAACTTATGATAGACATACACAACTTATTATAGACAGACACAACTTATTCTAGACAGACACAAAACATATTCTGGATAGACGCACAACTTATTCTGGACATATACAACATATTCTGGATAGACACAACTTATTTGTGAGGAACCAAATATTACATTTGGAAAATAAATATTACACTGGTAAAGTAGAATTTGCACGTCACACAACATAAATTTGTTATTTAATTAATTTCATAGATAATTGATTTCGATCGTTGGACTGAACAAGTCAGCGTCACCGTTTATCATTTTCCCAAGAAAAACACGTCTCCCTCCTCCCCTTCCTCCTTCCTTCCTTCCTCCACTCCACAACCAAACCAAACCAAACCAAAGCTAAGCTGGTTCGAACATGCTTAATCCTCGTCTTATTAGTTTGAACCCCTTAATCCCTCCTCCCTAATCACCCCAACCAAACCAAAGGAATGGTGGCGGTCCCGAATAAAACGTGGCTGTCGAGCGTCCGGGTCCGGCTGGGCGGATCCACCACGCCATACGACCCGACCAACTGCGACCGGGACCCACTGGACTCCCGCCACCTTCTCGGCATCCTCGCCTTCGAGGCCGGCCGGGCCATGTCCCGCCTCGTCTCCCTCCACCGCTCCCTCTCCGATCCCTCCATCTCCGCCCTCCGATCCTCCACCCTCCGATCCGACGGCGTCGGATATCTCGTTTCGTTGGACCAACGCTTCCTCCTCCGCCTCGCCTGCGCCGAGATGGTCGACGACCTCGACCGCGCCGCCGACGCCATCTCCCGTATCGCCGGACGCGGCGGGAACGCCTTCCACCGGGGATTCCACCACGTCTACGCCGACCTCAAGGCCGGTAATCCCACCCCGGGGTTGGGGTTCCATCCCAAGGAGGTGGAGAAGAAGGTGAGGAAGATGGAGAAGCTGGTGGGGTCCACGGCTAGACTCCACGCGGAGATGGAGACTCTGTCGGAGATGGAAGCGTCTGAGAGGAAGCTCCACAAGTGGAAGAATTACTCCGGTCCGATGACTCCCAACCCGCCGGGAGCGGATATTTTGCTTAGGAATCTCGGCTTGCAGAGAAGACTAGTTAGGTCGATCCAGGACGAGTCGCTCTGGGGAGGGACTTACGACAAGGTGTCGGATCTGATGGCGAAGGCGGCCATCACCGTGTTCGCGAAGATCTGCTCGGTTTTCGCCGGAATAGTTCCGGAGTTGCCGGTCGTCGTGGCGAATAAGGACGGGAGGTTCCGGTTCGCTCCCGGGTTCCCTAATCAGTTTAGAGTTGTTAATTACCCGAGTCACGCCTCCGGACCGCTCGAGAGGCAACAACCGGGGAAAACCGGTGGTGGTTGGCATGGGAATTCGGGGCCAATTCTCCGGCACGGGGGGGCTTATTCCAGGAATCAGTGGGCCGGCGTGGCTCTCCAGCCTGGGCCGGACACGGTTGGGGGATCCGGTGTGGCTTTGCGGTATGCGGATGTGATCGATATGGCGGATAAAATGCTTTTTTCTCAAGGGGAAAATGATTCCCGATCCCGAGAGGAATTGTACGAGATGTTGCCTGCGAGTTTACGAGCCGCGGTTAAAACCAAGTTGTATAAGTGCTGGAAGATGGACTCCACCGCCACCGGGTCTCCGGCTGGATCAGATGATACGGCGTTGGCGGACGGGTGGAGGGATGCTGCCGGCCAGATGCTTAAGTGGCTTTCCCCAATGGCGCAGGACACGATTAAGTGGCACTCCTTTCGGAGCTGCGACAACCAGAAATTCCATACTTCACCAAAGATTCTGGTGGTTCAAACTTTGTTTTTCGCCGACAGAGAGAAGACGGAGGCCGCCATCGTCGAGGTGTTGGTCGGGTTAAGTTGCATTTGCCGGTATCAACATAATAATAATAATAGTTATGCTTAATTTAGTTGGAATTTGAAGTTGTTATTGTTCGTTTTAAAAACTTATCCTTTTTTTGGAGGGAAAGGTTGTTCAGGTTTGTATTTATGATTTATGATGTTGGTTGGTTGGTTGGGGTTGTGAATTAATTGGTAGTGCAAACTCTGTAAACACAAAATCTGCTGCTACTTTGTTCTTCTAACTCTGGAATTAATGATGTGAATTATTTTTTTGATTCTTTCTTCCATGCCAACAATAAAACCTTATGGATGGAATCATGGATGATGCAGATCTCTCTCGTCTTGGTTATTGTTTATTGTTGTTGGAGTGGATTTTCCATTTTGGAAGTTTTCATGGTTTGAAGTAACACAGCCTTTTGCGACCTTTTTTCGTCTGCAGCAGTTCAACTAGGAGAATGTTTGAACTTTCAAACGAAAACTCCTGAAGTTTATTTGACTTGGTGATTTTTTTCAGTCTAGTCTACAAACAAATGCATGTTGTCTTGTCTGGGTGTACAATGTAGAGATTCCGCCGTTGGAAATTTATTTAGATTAATTACAAGGGGAATCTAACCTGACATTACCTGGATTTTCTACATCTTTGGTTGGACTGAATTATAGGAGCATATACCTTTTTAAGTCATGACAACCAGTCCATACAATAACCAAATTAAATTACACCCATTTAAAAAAAAATACAAACATAAATATCAGAACCCAATTTAGAAACTATTTTCTCTTCCAAGTTGATCCATTGCCTACTTTTTATTTATCAAATTTAGGATTTTTCACACTTCTTTCTACTATATTCTTGGATAAAACTTCCTTCATCGAAGCTCAATCCCTATTTTAGGCTATTATCCAGTAATTGAGTCAGCAACTTCCTTTTTTGGAGGTAAAACACCAGTTCTATACTGTAGAGAAAAGAAGGGAGAACTTTAATTCTTTCTCTTTTTTTTTCCCATTTGAACATGCAACTCGCAGCCTTCTTTTCCTTTCCATGTATTACCACGTCGGATGCACATTGTTTGGATTTCGTAAAGTAAAAAAGCTTCCTTCAGCTGATTGCTTTCAACCGAAAAATCAGCAACATCACAGTAGATCTAAGAATTCGTGGTGTGACTATTGTTGAGAAAATAGTTCTACATTGCAAAACACAAAATTGTGTGCAACACTCTATGATAGAGTTGAATTCATTACCTTTCACCTAAGTGCTTAGGTTTTGTTGAGGTGTTGGACAAACCAAATTTAACAGCTACGTCTTTAGCAAGATTGTTGAGTCATTAATCAGAGGTCTTATACCATTTGAATTGTGTCTAAACAACTAACAATTTAATTATGACCTAAAACCATCACGGCAAAGCTTACTGCCCATATTCCTCAATATTTGCATCTATTTTAAGAAATCAATTCTTTCGTGAATACTCTATAAATTCCAGGTGATGCCTAATTTTCCATGCAACGATACTGGACTAGTATTTCATTGATGAAGTAGTAGAATGTTAGTATGTTTACGATACGTAACGATTGGTAATCTTTTGTAAGTTGCACAGACGAAGAGTTCCACTGGAGCCATATAAGCTCATTTTTGGGTCGTAGTTCCATACTAAATATGCTAGTTCCACTTGACCATTAATTATCCATTTAAACTAGAAGGCTCAACCAGAGGACGGCCCACTAGAGTCCAAAATGCAACATAGGCAGTTAGTTAGTTAGTTAGAATATCGTTTGCTACTCAGTACAAGTCACCACCAACCGTAACATGACACATGGCGTCGAAATCCGGACCTATAAATACCACCAGTCCTTCCCGGGCGGAGATGGATGGATTGCGAGACGTATCACTTGTACACCATCATCATGGAGGACGTACTGGGCAAGCAAGGTCCACGCCGCCGGAGGCAAACCCCTTTCTTCTACCTGTTTCGGACTTCTCAGTTGGGGGTTCCGTTAACTTAATTGTAGGCGTGGAACTACACCAAGGTCGAGCGGTCGATGCAGAAGAACTACATGGATAGATGCCTGCCTGCCTGCTTAAGGCTAAGTCCGAGTTAGGTTTCGATGATGGTCCCATCGAGACGCATATGGGAGAGAATCCCCTTCCACCGGTACAAATCCCGGCTTTCATTCTTTGTTTATGCTAGTTCAGTTTTCCGATGTAGTTTCAGCATGTGTGGCGTGGATTTGTTAGAATTTTGGTTATGGTAGAAATTCCCTTTTTCAAGGGAAGTGTGAAATCTTGGAGAAGCTATCCTCAATACCATAAGCGTCAGTTAAAATAAATTTTTGTTTGTCATAAGACCAATTTACATATAGAGCTGATTCAATTTGCCTAGTAAAAGTGTTGTTTTTTGTCAATAGACTTGAGGCTCTTAAGGGACCTCCCTTTCGGCGGCAAAACCAAAAAACAAAAATGTCTTGTTTTGTTTTGTTGCCTTAAACCACCTAGAATCTGTTGTTCGAAGGCCAATCTGTTTTACCTTTCTTAGAGACAAAAACTTTAATTTCAACAGTTGATTCATGTAAATTTTTATTGTTCGCGTTGCAGCATTCACCATCTCCTCTGCAGACCAGACCCCCCCCCCCCCCCTGGATTTGATCTTAATGTTGGTTAGTACAAGAAAATTTTCCAAAATAGAAAGTCAGTTAGAGTAATATAGGTTGACTATTTTGCAACTTCATGTGTCAATTTTTTTATAATGTTCATATGAGATTAGTTGCAGTACTAAATCAATGTTGTGTCTTTTATATATAACGGGAAAATGAAGTGGCCAGAGCATCTTCTCAGAGCCTCGGACAGGTATCCTTCAGATGCACTCATCTCCAGGATTCTTTTTCTAATTAAAGCTTTGAAAATGCCTGGTTAAAAAGGGTTGCTTTGTTCACGCTATCCCAAAGTTGTGAATGGATATTTTGAGTTAATAACTGCATTTGATTTAGCTGCATGTTTCTACCACAAAGATCTCCATTCATAATTGCAATAGAGAGGACTGAGTTTCACGTACCTGAAATATTTTTCCTCAGAAACATCTCTTTCTCTTTTTTATTGTAATTTTTTAACATAAAGAAGTGGCTTTTGCTAGTTCATAAAGATCCATGGTGCAAAATGTATCCAAAAAATTATTGATCTGGAATGAACAAGGGGTTTTTCTTTTCTTATTTTGGAGAGAAAACTCTGCCAGTTTCTGAAAACCGCAACTAGTCTATTCTCGAGTCCCCCGACCAAAACAAGAGAGTCTATTCTCGAGTCCTTTGTTGACATCCTTCTGATAAAACTGATTTTGCTACTGTTTATATATATTTTTAGTTTAGATATGTTGGCTGTTTTCCTCAAGTGGGTATTGTTTATCTTCCTTAGCTGTATGTAGATTGATCCCCAGTTCTGTTAAAATCTGCTGTCCTGGAAATCATACCAATTTGCTAACTACTCACCTGTTTGTTTTGCTTTACGCATCGAGTATTTGTGTCTGCTAACTGTACGTCTTCAGAAATCCATCACTTGGATCATTCGCTCCTCTGTCCAATTATAGGTTAGACCCGCTGTCTGGCTGAATGCTTGTAAAAATTCAGGTCTTTTGAGAATTCACAAATTTTTCTATGGCTGGATCTTAGATTAGTTAGCATTTTCTACTAGGATCTGGGATGATAAGATAAGTGCTGTAAGATATAGGCTGAAGCATAATTCCATTGTCAAGTTGCTCTCATCCCTCGTGTAACGTGTTTATAAACTATTCCACGATTATTTGAAACTGTTTTTCACTTACCACATGTTGATCTTGAGTTGTTAATCATGTAGAGCATATGTTAATGCTTTACTTCCCAGTACAAATCCAAGTGGAAAAATGTCCTATAAATAATGCCACATCCTTTTCTTTTTTCCTTGAACTTCAGTGCATTTAACTCTCCCTTACGAAATTAATTTCTCTACGATTTAGTTTCAAACTGTAGTACCACTCCCGTAGGTGTAAGTTTATGAAAATCACGATAATTAACGTTGGTGTAACTTTCAGAGGCTTAATGACTACTATTGTTGTACCATAAACATGCTGTAGTCCTTCTATTGACTTTCACTTTTATTGGTGTTGCCAGCCATTCCATCTGCAAGGTGATGTTACTGAGGGCCATGATACTCTTGAGGATGGTATCTTATCCTGTGAATCTCCTATTTAAACAGAGATTCACTTTGAAGGAACATGGATGACCTGAGGTTATTTTTTTCACTTCTTGTTGTAGGGAAGGTGATCTCATCTTTGGGTACAACCGAAATTGATGTTTCGGACGACGAAGAGATACTTAATGAAATTCCTGATGACGAGGATTTAGATTACGTGAAGGGTGGAGCTACACTCAAAACAAAGAACCTAGTTTTTGCACAATTCGATCAGGTGGTAATATTTCTCCACCATTTCGAGTGGCAAACGAGACATCTACTAATGGTTCATTTGGAGTAGGTAAAACGTTATGGAAAGAAGAAAGATAGATGGAAGTGTGAACTCAAGAATGGAATGATGTTTCTTTAACTGCAAAGAATTTCGTTTCAACCAGGTAAAACACAAGCTTGCGATTGTTTCGGCATTTCGTACGTGAAGAATGTTTTCTTGTAGTTGGCTTCTTAATTTCTACCACGATTGCTTAACTGGATTCACTTATAGAAACAAATATGATCATGGCGCTTCTTGGCTACTCGTTTCAGGCTCAAGGCGAATTTGACTTCTAGGTCTGGGTATGGATTCTTTGAACTGCAGCAATCATGAGAACGACAACAGAACGTACGGGTAGATATGACATACGGAGGAAAGCTGTGTTCCCCTTAAGATTTTTGAGACTACACTACTGGATATGGATCCTTGTTTTCCCTTTTAAAAAGCTTGAAATCTAATGATCAACTCTTCCAATATATTTCCCCCCTATTGTTGCTTAGGAGTAGAAGTTTTTCATGTAATTCATTTTCTAGCCATTTTATTTGTGATAAACAGGCAATACCTTTTCAGAAATATAAGAATGCTAAAGAATTTCTTGATATTTTACATTGCAAAAACTTGTAAGAGAAAATAGCTGGTTCATCTATTTCTGTCTTTCAACTTTTATTTTAAATATGATATGATGGGAAAACGATATTATGGTTAAAGGCAGCTGTGCCTGTGTGATGCTGCAAACTGCCAAGTGTATCACATGCTAGAATGTGATTCGAACATTGCCTGCACGTCTGTAGTGTATAATATTCGACAATTACTATGGATCTAGATTTCTGAAGGGACGTGGTTTCCATGTGAGCTTTCCAAAATTTATAATTGAAATCTTGAGACTAATATATTATTATGTATGCTATCTTCAGAGATTTTTATTTGATTTGAGGCTATCTCTGTCATCCAACTTTCATTTTATGACCCAAAGATTTCAATTAATTACTTGGATCCAGCAATATATAAATCGTGCCCATCACTACCAGTCTTTGCTATTGTTTTGGTAGTTTATTTCTCATGACAGTTATCTCTTGTCTATTAAATTAAAGTCTATATGAATGGGTTTTCTCTCTGTTATCTTGATGGTTGCGTAGTTTGTCGATGAAATCTAGGACTAGGATGGTTATTTAGCCTGGATTCTCTCACGCAGAAACAGGAGAAGAAGAAAAAAGTACACAAGATTCCGTCGTGATCATGTCATAACCACCAGCAACTGATTGATGCAAAAAAACTCAAATGTTAACAAACAAAGCATGACTTGATCAGTATACAGAACATGTTTTTAAGAATTAACCCATCCAAAATACATCCTCCTCCTCCTCCAAGACCATGATCCAACTAAGAACCAATCAATAACGACCCTTCTAATCCCTCACTTATTAAAACATAACAAAAAATGTAACAGAAACTATAGAACACCCCATGATAATTATTAACTAACACCAACTAACATTCCATATATATATATATATGGGATATCCCATAAGAAAAGAAAAAAGAGAACGTACGTACCATAAATCCAACGTCAATCTACATGGGATTCACGACCACACACGTTGACTGAAAGAAGGACGTGAAGGCTGCTGCCGGCTTGGCTTCCACTCCGACCACGGCCGGAGCGCCTTGCGGTAACGCAGGGTGCCACCACCCATTCCTACCACTATCTGCCCCGTTGGATGTGTTACAATATTGGTCGTGCAAGTCGACGTTAGGGGACACCAAAGGCGGCGGCGAGACGACCAACGGGGTAAGGAGCGGAATGGGACCGTGGAAGTTGATGTCGCTGGCTTTCGCTTCTTGTTGTACCGACGACGAACGAGAACGAATGAACGTCAACGACGCCGGGGCTTGCTTCTGCAGCCTTGTTGGGATCTCCTTCTTGTTGGGCACTTGTTGGTCGGTTGTTGTGCACTCCATGATGGAATATTAGTGTTGTCTCTTGTTGTTGGTGGTGAAGAGATGGGTTTGTTGTGGTGTGGGTGTTTTATACGAGAGAAAGATGGAGGTGTTTGGGTGGTTTAATAGCCGAGGCTGTGGGCGATGGATATGTTTCATACTTATAAAGTTATTAATTTGTAGGATTAATTGCATAAAATCCCAGTAATGGTCATATTTTTTACATAAAAAATAAAACCATGCACCAATAAACCGCCCAACAACACACTTCCAGACGCGATCTACAACCAGGTTGTCATTGTGATTAGGGATTTGGGTTTGGATTTGTGCAATTCAAGGTTGCACAATCTCCGATTTTTGGAACTTCGAGGGTTCCGACCTCCAGAAAAAAATTACATACAAGGGGCTTGATGACATTTAAAACTTTACTTTTCAAGCGTCCAAAGAAACTCTAGTACTATTAATTATGACTCTTCGTGAGTGCTAAATTCTGATATCACGAACCACCGGTGGTATTGCCTGTAAATATTGCAACCAAATCTTTAATTTGAAATTGAAATTCTATCCAATTAAGATACACATTCGTTTATATGTAATAAAAAATAACATTGAAAACTACCACTAATATACTTTGATTAGATGAAAAGCAACAGATCAACCTTTCGGAACGTGGCACTTATTAGACCATTTTAGGTTGAAAGTTGAAAACTTAAAACAAAAAAAAGGAGCAATGTTATGTGCACGACGATGACAAGGTGGTCATATGACATTCAAAACCGAGAAAATAAGAGCGATCTACGAAAAATATTTATAATAATACATTATTTTTGTTATTGCGGTCAAAACGGTTGTTATTAATTCTTAATCTAGGAATGACATGCTTTGGCTAGAAAATCGTAACTAAACAGTTGTCCTCGTCATTCTTTTGATTAATAAAATTGGAGGTTGACTAAGTTTTCGTGTCTTCTCGATCCCAATGTTGGACCTCAGACTTTGGAATATCCAACTATGATTATTGCCTGATTCATTTCGTGTGCATCACTTTGTGAATAATGAATACTTTGGGAAATAAACAAATAAAAACATAAAGAAGAGAGGCCCATATTTGGATTTACCGAAAGGAAGTCGAGAGAGTCCAATATGGTATTGGTTATATTGATGGAAATGGCTTTTAATGGGCTCTGGAAAGGCCCAAATATAAAATGGCTTTTAATGGATATATTTATTTAATTAAAGTTAAATTTAAACCAAAAAAACAAAACAAAACTTGGAACAATGTTGAGTTGGTGTTGGGTCCCACCGCCCGGGCCGGAGTGTGGTATAAATAGAGAAGCGTTTGCTCATGCTTTTTTTGTTTCCCTCTCTAGTCTCTTCTCTGAGGACAACACAAGAGGAAGAAGAAGAAGGTAAGCTTTCCGATCTCTCTTTTGTTGTGGTGATCTCAACTCAACCGTTTCCAACTTTCCTTCCAAATCCAACTTTCTCTCCAGTTACATTCCAAATCGCTGTTCATCTCCGACTTTCACTGGTTCTCGACTTTGTTCTCCATTTACTGTTCTCAACTTTCGTTCCAAATATATGTTGATTTCTATGTTTCGCTTGTTCTTATTGTTGATTCTCCATTCTCGTTCAAAATAATCGCTGATTCTCAAGTTTCGTTCCAAATCGTTGTTGATTTCCGAGTTTCGCACCAAATCCTTGTTCTTTTATGCGTTTCAGTTGTGATTGTTGTTCATTATCTAGTTTCGTTTAAAATCGTTGTTGGTTTCTGAGTTTCGTTCCACATTGTTGTTGATTCTCGAGTTTTGTTCAGGATTTCCAATTTTCGTTGCTCATTGTTGTTGATTCTCGAGTTTTATTGAAGATCATTCTTGATTTTCAACTTTCCTTGCACATTGTTGTTTATTCTCGAGTTTTGTCCGAAGTAGTTAATGCTTTCTCAGTTTCTCTAGTTGTCATTGTTATTTCTTGAGTTTTGTTCCTAATTGGTGTCAATTTTCCGTTCGTTCATACTAGTTGTTGATTTCTGAGTTTCTCTAGTTATCATTGTCGATTCTTGAATTTCGTTCCTCAATGTCGTGAATTTTCCGTATATCTTTCACACTAGTTCATTTCTGAGTGTTGATTTGAAATTGTTGCTGTCTCTTCACCAAGATCTCCAAGTTCAGTTTGAAATCATTTGTTCATCTACCTTTTGAGGAACAATTGGCATTCTAATGTAACTGCAGTTTACTATTCTCCTTTCTGCAGCAAAGAAGTGGAGGAGTGGTGTTACCGTTATCTCTGAATTTGTTCGAGTAAGGTGCGTGCTGATTGAGGCAAGTTGGTGTATTATCGATCTCAAAGGAGAAGAAATCATTTGATTCTTCTACCATTCAGTGGTGTTAACTTTGAGGGTTCGTTTAGATTCCGAAGATATGAATTCATGTGTGGATCTGTATTCACTGAAATCTGTAATGGACATACCTGCTCCTTTCCGTTCTGCTTTCAAATTCAGGTTATGTATCTATACATCATTTTCTCAAGTGTTTTTAATTTGACGATACACTGAACCTGTTGTCTAAGATTATGCTCTTAAGAAATGCAAGAAATGGTCCCGATGTTCCTATTTGAGCATCAGCACAGTCCTTGCTTAGTATCTCTATCAGTTAACTGAAATTCGCTCTGGGATGCATCAATCTGACATTAAAATTTAGTTAATTGAACAAATTTATCTCACTTCAATGCATTACTTCCCAGTGATGTTATCAGATCTGGTTTATTTTTTGATTGCATCTACACCACTGTCATGAAAATGAAGATAAGGAGTTTTTTAAGGAGTCAAATGACTCAGTGTTATAGTGGTAGACATAAATATTAAATAACATTTTTTGGATATTCTTGAATGCCGTTATCACATAAGAGCAGGATTTTATTAAAACACTAAAAGTAAGGTGATGCATGCCTTGTTTCTTAATTCAAATTTGAATACTAACAAGGGCAGGCCGCTTGCTCCTTTATGTGCAGATACTTCAATTCTCTGCAAAGTGAATGCTTTTCTAGTTGCTTCTGGTCTGATATGAATATGGTAATATCAGCACCAACTGGAAGTGGGAAAACCGTGCTATTTGAACTTTGTATTCTGAGGCTAATGTCAAGATTTCTCTCTCCAGAGGGAAGGTTTAACCATGTAAAAGGATCACTTAAAACAGTGAGTTTCCTAATGCCCATGTATTGAGTTTGTTTGGTAATTTGTTTTTGCTTGGGTAATAGAATATAAAGGCTTCCTGCCTTTTTCCCTTCTATGCTCATGTTAGTTTTTTTCCCACTTCCAGAGAAAGCATAATATGATACTTTAATCCAATTTTCTACCCTTTGTTCTGCATGCTGGCAGATTTACATTGCACCATCAAAAGCTTTGGTACAAGAAAAACTTAGAGATTGGAAACTGAAGCTTGGATCTTGGGGAATTAATTCTCTAGAGATGACTGGTGACAATGAAGCTTATACAAAGGATGATCTACATGAGTCTGACATTATTCTGACTACACCCGAGGTCAGACAAATTTTGATCGCACTTTCTAATTTATATGATCATTTTGTGTTTCTTGAAGTCCAGATCAAATTTGATTAATCCCTTGAATACATGTTGTCTTTATAGAAATTTGATGCTGTGAGCCGTCAGCGTATAAATGATGGTGGCCTGAGCTTCTTTAGTGACATTGCTCTTCTACTTATTGATGAAGTGCATTTGCTAAACGATCCACGTGGAGCTGCACTCGAAGCAATAGTCAGCAGAATAAAAATGCTTTCTCACAGCCCAAAGATGAAATCTACTTCCTTGGTCAATGTTCGTTTTGTAGCTGTGTCAGCTACTATCCCAAACATTGAGGATCTTGGTATATATTTTCTTGTTGAGATTAGTCTCTCCATTTCATTTTGGAAAAACAAAAACTGAAGGGGGTTTTTCTCATCGTTTCCATTTACATTTGGGTTTGTAGGGGAGTGGCTTATGGCTCCCCCTGAAGGAATTAAAAGGTAAATTTTTATGATCCTTACCATATTTGAGAATACTAAAAATGTGTTAATAGTCTTCGACCATAGTTATTATCTAACAACTTACTTTCCAGATTTGGGGAGGAAATGAGGCCCGTAAAGTTAACAACCAAAGTTTTTGGTATGCTCTTCATAGTTTACTTGCACTTTCTTACTCTGGAGTTTTTTATTTGCCCTAGTAGCAAGACATGGGCTATCAAAGTTAGGGAGAAGACTAAATACTTTTTGTCTTAAGCCGTACCGATCCATGTAACTTGCCAAACCTTATAATTATCCAAGGTAAACTAAGTTTCTAATTGAAATATTTTCTAAAAGATCATCAATGCTATACAATTTTGTAGTATGATTTTGATCTTTATGGTTTTTTAGCTCAGAAGAGGAAAAATACTTTCATAAATTTTGCTGTTCTAGTCTTTAATTCCTTTTTGGGTATAATCTTCAATTTCATTCTTTATGGGACATCTTCCTATTTGTTCCTGTTAGTCGTGTGCTTAGTTCCTTAAGATGTTATGTTGTTTCCTCCATCCAACCATCAAAGTTCGATTTTTCTGTTTCACATGCGAGGTGTACCATTTTAGTTATTTCATTCTCAGAATATTTGAACTTGCAGGTTATGCTCCTGCAAGAAATGACTTCTTGTTTGAGAAGGTAAACCCAATGCTCTCTTATAACAAGGACGGTCATAGAGTCATTTGTTCCTTCTCTATCTAAGCAAATTCGATATCTTCTGCAGTTCTGATAGTTTCAATTGCATTGTTTGACAGCGTCTTCAAAATTTTATTTTTGGTAAGATGGAAACATAATCATCTACTGCCTCAAATTTCTGAAGATCTAAGGCAGAGAACTGACTTCTGCCTATAGATGTAATCATGCAACATTCTAGGGGGGAATCTGCCTTGGTGTTTTGCTCTACCAGAAAGGGAGCACAGGAAGCAGCTCAAACCCTTTCTCAGACTGCAATGTCCCTCGGTTATTCAAATCCATTTGTTAAATCAAAACAGCAGCAAGAGAGATTAAAAGAAGCTTCTCTATTCTGCAGTGATAAACAAATGCAATCATTCATCATAAATGGTGGTATGTGCCTCAAGCCCTCAACTAAAGTTCCTACAATTGAAACAATATCAAACCGTTCTAGAATTTCAAAGCACCTCCATGCATGTCTTGACATGTTGGCCTCAGATAGTTTGGCTTCTACATTTTGTTTCTAAGAATCCGTTTGATTTTCAGTTGGTTACCATAATGGGGGTCTTTCCCTTAAAGATCGGAATCTCATTGAAAGCCTTTTCCTCAAGGGTGATATCCAAATTTTGTGCACTACAAATACTCTTGCACATGGAATCAATTTACCAGCTCATACAGTAGTCATCAAGTCGACACAATACTTGTATGTCAAAGTAATCCTGTGCATTTAAAAGTCGAGCTGAAGAAGATCTAGATACTGCTATTTTATTTTTCTTACTCAGGAACTCACTAATAATATTGCATCATCATGTTCAGCAACAGGGAGAAAGGTCTTTATGTGGAATATGAGAGGTCCATGATACTCCAGGTTTGTTTTGTAGTTTCCATTCATCTTTATGAAATTCACCTCGCATGTATCATGTGCATCTTTCAAGTCTTACTAGCTTCAACTCGAAATATTTATTGCCTGCTTTGGACAGCAACCCACATTTACAATTTACCGAGCTGGACACATTCTTATTATTAGTGCAATGAGCTTATAAAATTAATTTCCAGATATCTTTAGTTAAGAGCTATATAAAATACATCGATGTCGGACATGATTGCTCGTGATATATATGCAAGGTTGTGGATGCAACAATTCTTGTTATTTAGGGTACTGGATACAAGAAAGACACCGAAAAATAAAATGTATTCCAACTTATTGTTTTAGATATTTGAATAGTTATGGGCTAAAACTAGTAGATAATCATCCACATCACTAGCTAGACACTAGATTGCAAAAAAAAATGGTGGTAAGGATTATCTTTCTTGAAAAACATCTCTATAAACTATAGCATGTGAATCACACTTCTAATGCTCTTTACAATGTAAAATTATGAAACAAGCTTATGAAGCCAGTGATAAACATACTATAATTTCTTAGAAAAATATAACTCCAAAGGACTAAATAACATCATCAGATTCAATATTTCATGTTTAAAAGATAAGAAGTTTTGACCAACAATATTTCATGGTTTCAAACTACAGATGTGTGGGAGGGCAGGTCGGCCTCCGTTTGATGAAACTGGGACAGTTATAATTATGACGAGGCGAGAAACTGTAAGTTTGTTTCTGTGGTTAGATATTTTAACATAATTGTTTAACCTCTTCTTATAAGGTGAAGCCTATTATTGTCTTCAACCCTGTTTGAGGATCTGAAACTATGCTTGGGGCCAGGTGCATTTATATGAAAATCTGCTGAATGGATGTGAGATGGTGGAATCCCAGTATGTTTCTTTTTTCTATGCTAACATTTTTCCATTAATATTTTCAAGACAAACATTCAACTAATAAAATTTGTACGATAGGTTACTTACAACAATAGCAGAGCATCTAAATGCAGAGATTGCCCAGTTAACTCTTTCTGATATCAGCATGGCTATAGAATGGTTGAAATGTTCATACTTGTATGTTCGAATTAAAAAGGCAGGTAGCTGTGATTTAATGTGATTGTTGTGAAATATAAAGAAATTTCTACCTCAATTTATGTGACATGGGTCTCTGTTATTTCATTAAATTCCCAGAACCCTGAAAATTATGGTTTAAAGAGAAACATTCCGCACGAGTATCTAGAGAAACACATGCAAGGTGAAGAATACAAAGCTTATCAGCAGATTATGGATTTTATTCTCTGCATGACACCATGGTGCTCTCTTTTGACAAATTATCATTGGTTTCAGGCATTTGTGTCCGGATAATTAATGAGCTATCAAGCTATGGTATGATTTGGACTGATGAAGATGGTTTCCTTTTGAAACCTCTAGGTAAGTTTACTTAATTTGAAAGTAGAAATAGAAAACAATACATTCTTTTATTTGTCCAACATGTTTTTTCGTTGGGTTTACAATATGATAGATACTCTGTAAGCAGTTTTTTCCCCGTTTACTAATAAAGATCTTGCACTTTGTCATTACCATTTCAATATCATGTAATTATCTGCTCTATTTTCAACTTTATTTTTCTTTCTTTTTTTTGAGGAAAAAGTAGTACCCTGCATGTGGGGATGTGCTTGTGGTGAGATCTAAAAAATAAGAAAGTTAGCCTTTGGAATTATAATAATATAAACATTAGTTATTTGAGAGTAAGCAAAGATATAAGGAGAGCACTTGTGTGGAGTGATCATTTGAAAATTCGTAAAGCCATGCATAAACTTAAACTATCAGTGCTTAACTGGAGCCAATGGTTTTGGCAGCCAATTTTGTTCCACAGTTTGATCTATTGTTGCAAGACAATGTCTAAGTGGGTACTTAACTACAAGTTCTATAATTACTATGCGGAATCTATTGTTTTTGGGGATGCGGCGCTTTTGTCATTGATTTTGATTTCTAGATCCTACAATACAAAACTTGCATTTTGCCCACCAACTGCTACTCAGGATTCAGGAACCAATTGTGAGTCATATAAGTTGTGTGTCTGTTTTTGAAGGCTTACGGATGATCCATTTATACAACAACAAAACCTTTTATCCCAAACTAGTTGGGGTAGGCTAGAAATGACGGATGATCCATTTATATCATAAATAATTTTTCCAAGTATATATTTCACTAGGACATGTTCAGCTATCTTCTGTGGAGATGTCATCTATTCATCTGCTTTCTGAAATCAATTGTGCCTTCTGTTTGTTACCTCATGTTTATCTTCTTCTGAAATTCACATATGCAGATCCAGGGAAGTTGATGACAAAGTATTACCTAAAATTTGACACGATGAAAAGAATAGTGCAAGCTCCAGAAAGTTGCAACTTTGATGATTTGCTTCGTATAGTCTGTCTCTCCGAAGAGATTAATTGTATGTATGCACCCTGCCATTCAGTAGTGATATTGGTTTCTACATCCAATCTGAAATGGATGAATTCATTGAAGGGATACAGTTACGTAGAAATGAGAAGAAGCTTCTAAATGACGTAAACTTTGACAAAGAGTGCCGTCTTCGGTTTCATGTACTTGCTGAAAATGGAAAAAAGAAACGGCGCATCCAGACAAGAGAGGAAAAAATATTTATTTTGGTGAATGACTGCTTGACTGGTGATCCTCTCATACATGATCTGTCCCTCAGCCAGGTTTTTCATCTTTACGTGAATCCACTTATGCTCTTATGACCTCATTTTTCTAACCTATTGACATACGCACAGGATACAAATTCCATTTGTTCGAACGGGTGTAGAGTCGCCAAATGCATGAAAGAATGTTTTTTGTATAGAAAGAGTTACAGAGGGGCTATAAATTCAGCAATTCTTGCAAAATGCTTATATCAAAGGCTTTGGGACAACAGCCAGTATTTGCTAAAACAACTTTCTGGCATCGGAATGATAACTGCAAAGGTTTATCTCTACATAGTCTGAAGCCTGTTAAAACAGTGAATGGATGGATTTGTCACTGAAAATTGTGTTTTTTTTGCCAGGCATTGCAGGCAGGAGGAATTAATTCATTTGAAACTATGAGGGAAGCTGATCCAAGGAAAATAGAATCAATAACTGGTCGAAAATTCCCATTTGGAAATCATATTAAAGAATCACTGTCATCTCTACCTCCCAAGATTAATATTGATATTGAGGAAGTTGGGTTTAAAAGACTAGGCAAAATCAAGTTGTCAATAGCACTTACGCGTGCGTCAAAGGTGATTTCATCAAGCAAGCGACATTACGCTGATATGGTAATCATTTAGAATTTGCTCATTATGTGTGCTTTTGTCATTAAGGTGAATAGTTTTAAAACAAAAAATGGAAAAGAAATCATAATTAGTTATTTAAGGGAAGATTTGGTGTTTCTCTTCTCCAGGTTGTAAGTTCTGAAGAAGATAACACGATCCTTTTTCACGAGAAATTAAGGTTGCTTGCTTTAATATTTAAATTAAAAGCTGAGTTGGTACTGGAACACTTTTCCATGTTCTTTTTCCCTTCAGATTTAATTTTGTTTTTGTGTTTTAAATTGTAGGGCAGAAGAGTTTTCCAGGTATGAAAATGAACTTCCCATTTGGGGTGCCATCTTTCTAGCTTTCATGGTTTTGCCCACAAGCCACTTGGTGCAGTATCTGATGTTTCGATGTGATATCGAATATTAGAGGACTGACTTGTCGACAAGTAACAAACTTTGACGGTAGCATTCCCTGTAATTCCATCTTTGCAATCTCATCTAGCTAGTTTATCTATCAATAAATTCAAAGTCGTAAGCCTTGATGGTTGAAGAAATTACTGCTACAACAAGAATGAAGTTTAGATGTTAACTAGCTTTCCATCTCTCAATCTGTCAAACTCACATGCTCCATCTTGGCTCTAATGTCCGAGAATTTTGCAAAAAGTTTTTGAATTGTTATTGGCCATATAATGTTGATAATGCTTCAGCGGCTGATCAGTAAGAATTAGCAAAAGATTTTAAAGGATGTTAAAAAAGGAATTTGTTTCACCTTGAACTGAAATTTCTGCTGTCTTGCATCAATGAAAATATGGCATGCATTAGAATTTTCAAAATAAGATTCTGCAAGCCTAACAAATTGGATGGCATGATACAGTAACTAAAAAAAAGGGATCCTTCAAGTACTTACTGGAATAGTGATGTTTTTGTAGTCATGAGTCATGACATTATTTTCTGGGAATATTTTTCTTTATTCTTTTCAGTCCATACAAAGTGATGGTTCTTGTATCATGTCCTCAACATGGAAAAGTGACCGTCAGAGCAAATATTATTTTTGAAGATTATGGTAAATGAAAAATATTTTTATTGGAAATTATCTTTCATAAGACCATGATATTGGCCTTTTTGTGTAAATTCGTATCTTACCTTTCTTTTCGATTTGTTTTGTGTTTCGAGAAGTTGGAATTGATATTCATGAAAAACACATAGTCTCGTGGGATAGCATCGCCACTACAACTCGAGCAGAAAAACATTCTTCTGCATGTCCGCTGCAGAAGGAGGTCTACATTATAGAAGATGACAATGTCGACACTGAAGTTAGAAATGCAGAAAACCCCATTTCTACTTCTTCCAAAAGACCTCTTTTACCCATGTAAGTGATACTCTTATCCTCCAGCCGACTATCCATCCCATTTTGTACATTTTCTGTTCATTCAAGATTTTCAATCAACATTATGGTAATGTGTTTTTATCAGGCCAACGTTTGATCTGTTAGGCGATGAAGAAGGGGGTAAAAATCCAGAAGAGGATTGTGAAGGATGTGAGACAATCACTGAGGAAACGGTGTTCAGTCATATTAGGAAAAAATCCAAAAATCTACCAGTGTTTTTGGCATCAAAGGCCATGGATTTTTCTTATGAACCGTTGATATTGAAGAAGATGCCCATGTCTAGGGTCCAGCTTAGTTCCGAAATAAGTGAAATTCAGCAAAAGGTGGTTTTGGAGGATCTGTCATCAGCTAAAAAATCTCCAGAATCGAATGTTGAAGCGCTCTCTGGATCCAGCTTGGCAACAATTTCTTCAACATCAACTGATGGAAACTATGAGAACCATTTCAAAGGGAACTCAAGTGGCCATGGAAGCTTGAAAGTTCCCAACAGAGGAAAATATGTTTATAAGGATCTAACAGGGGAATACAAGCACTCATTCAACTCAGTTTTATTTGAAAATGAGCATGTTAGTTTGAGCAGCAGGCAGTCATCTGTACTGGATCTGGAGGAGTACAGATTGCTCAAAGCAGATAATCAAGAAAGCAAGAAATCATTCAACTCACTTTCATTTAAAAGTGAAGCTGATGGTGGTACAAGCAGCGGGCAATCATTCGTGTTGGGTCACGAGACCAACACATCACCAAAACCAGATAATCAAGAAAGCAAAATGTCATTCCGCTCAGTTTCATTTGGAAGTGAATGTGATGCTGGTGCCAGCAGTGAGCAGTCATTAGTCCTAGATCAGAAGTACACACGATCAATAATAGATAAACAAGTTGAGAAGCAGACATTCAATTTGGTTTCATCCGAAAATGAACCTAATATTGGCTCAAGCAGCACAGAATCATCACTAAGCGATTGGACAGTAGAAGCAAACAAGCGAGACCCTTTCTTCCAGGAGTTTAAGAGCATCTTCTCATTTCTTTGATTCCTCCATAACCACAGCGAGTCCAAGAGGTTCCTCTTGGAATCTGAATTTTTGATAAATAAATTCTAATCTATCGAAATAACAGAACTTATTGGCAAAAATAACTACCCAACTTTGCAAAAAGTTTCATCGACACCTGCATCAAACAATTGAGCCAGCTTTGTACACCCTTCCATACTTGCAAGTTTTGTTTACTCTTTCTATCTAATTGCAAAGTATAATTGTTGAAGACAAGTGAAATGAATACACGACGGAATGGGTACTAGAAAGCAGATGGAAGGAAGGTGTGATGTTACCGGTATCGCTAGATGTTAAGCTCACATGAACTGCAATCATGAATGATCATGAGTTGGTTTCATTTCATCTCCTCGATCAGGTCCGACCATTTGGGATTGTGATGCCTGCGGATTGGAATGGGACAACCTTCTAGTTCTGCACCCACTATATCGAATTGCAGCACTTGAAACACAAACAGCTACTACGAAGAGCGCAAAGTATCTTTGCTGAGACATTGTTTGCCTGTGGAAGACCGGACGGAGTTCGCGATTCTCGGGTTCTTCCCCCAGTTTCGATTGGATTGTTGCCTTTTGTTTACTATGTTAATCGTTGACCAAATAGTAATAATAAATAATTTACTATAAGAACAAAAACAACAAAGTCGTTGTAGTATAGTGGTAAGTATTCCCGCCTGTCACGCGGGTGACCCGGGTTCGATCCCCGGCAACGGCGTTTCTGTTTTGTAAATTTTGAAATTACGATTTTGCCCCCCTAGAGGACTGTAAACTTCCTTCTCAATTCTCATCATTTGATTTTTCCACATTTTTCCAACTCAACAAGAGATTTCAAAAACATGGTCCCACTCTTCAGAACTAAGAGCACATACTTCCTCCTCACAACTTAATTCTTGCAATTTTGTTGGTTTTATGAGGCGTACTAGTGTGATGAACTCTGGAATTGTTTGTCTCCAACATTTGAAGTTATATTTCAATTTCTAAAAAAAAACTTTTATCAGTTTACAGCATCTGCCATCTCTGAAGTATGTGAGCAACACTCCTGTACAGTAGCATCCGAATGAAACCAAAAAACACCGAAACTGAAAGGTCTTGCCTAGTGCCAACCACTTAAATTTCATCTGCAGATAAGGAAATAAATCGCCACAACTTCTTGAACTCAAATTTCAGCATTATCACCACAACATATGACCCTGGATCGTGGAAGAAGCATAATTTGTGTTGAAGGTTCTGAGTTCTGAAACATGCTTGGATTCACTGGAATTCGGCACACTATGCGATATGATCATATGGTGGCCCAAATTGGCAAGAATGTTTTCGCCTGCACCCCAGACACAGAAGCAATCAGCCCTTAATCTTATCAATCACTCGGGCGCCTTACAGTCCAACAATCTGGCGTGGGTGTTTGCCCTCGAGCTGACAACTCTATGATTATCTGAAACAATGATTGTAAGTTGTCTTTGCTGCTCTAGCTTGTGCATGAACAATTCTTGATCATATACATGGGAATGAAAGGGAAAAACCCGGTTTTAGTCCGGTCGAAGATTGACCATTGTTCTCCTGGAACTCAACATGGGTAGCATTCAACATGTTAAATATGAATTTTGATTCATAATTAATTAGCGGACTATCAACCCTCAACCCTGCTCCATCCAGGCTTCTTCTTTATGCCTTTCCTGCCCATAATCTTCTGAATCATGGCTGCATTGTCCCAGTGGCCCATCTCTGCAAACACATTAGATAGCAAAATATAAGTAGATGAATCATCCGGACAAAGTTCTGCAAGACCCTCAGCTGCACGAATCGCCATATCCGTTTTCTTATGCAGCTTGCAAGCACTTAACAAAGATCGGTAAACTGAAGGTCCAGGCATTATAGGCATGTTATTTACGAAAGACTCTGCCTCGTTAAGACAACCAGCTCGGCCAAATAAATCGACCATGCAAGCATAATGCTCCATTTCTGGAGCAGTAAGTAGACCGCAGGAGTGTTGTGTTTTCATCATGTTGAAGTATTCCAGACCTTTGGTGACATAACCAGCATGTCCACAAGCAGAAAGCACACATAAGAAGGTGGTGCTATCTGCCTGCACCTTGAGCTCCCTCATTTGCTCAAAGAATTCCACGACCTCGGTTCCATGCCTGTGTTGAGCACATCCAGAGAGAAGTGAGTTCCACGAGATCAAATCAGGCTCTATGATAGAAGCAAAGACACGCTTGGAATCTTCGATCACACCACATCTTGCATACATGGAAAGAAGACCGTTCTGAACACAAGGAGTAGAATCAAAACCGGTTTTCAGCACCAAAGCATGAGTCTTCCTTCCTTCTTCTGAAGCTGAAAGAATTGCAATTGCTCTCAAAAGGCTGGCAAAGGTGAAGTGATCCACACACACCCCTTCCAACCTCATTTTCAAGAATTGATCAACAGCTTCTGAAGCATTTCCGGTGTGTGAGAAGCCTGCGATGACTGAATTATGCAGAACTTGGTCGTTGTTTGAGTGTTCAGGAAGAATTTTGACAAAATCTTCTGAAGCACCACACTTTGAGTACATGCTGATCAATGCAGTAGAAACATAAGGGTGTGTTTCGAGGCCAACTCGAATAACCATTGAATGGATTTGCCTGCCACGAACTAAATCTTCAAATTTGGTCAAACCGCTTAGCAATGTGGTATATGTTACGGCATTCAGTTTAACACCTGAAAGGATCATCTCCTTGACAAGCTTAATTGCCTCATTCGGTATCTGATTAACAACATACCCATTGATCAAGGACGTCCAAGTGACAACATTCCGATCATGCATCCCATCAAAAACTCTCCTGGAGCTATCTGAATCGTAGCACTTCGCATACATACCAACCAATGCCGTCCCAACAACAACATTAAAACACAACCCGCTCTTCAAACCGATGCAATGTACCACAATTCCCAACTCCGATGCCCGCAAAGCCGAACATGCATCCAACACACTGGACACACTAAATGGGCTTGGACAAACCTCAATTAAAATCATTTCCTTGAAAAGCCACAGGGCAATCTCCGGGCAGTCAGATTGGGAGTAACCACTTACAAGTGAATTCCACGACACGACATTTCTTTGGGGCATTTCGTCGAACAATTGGTGTGCGAGTGAAAGACTTCCACACTTGCAGTACACATCGACTAGAGCTGTTGCTATAAATAAGTTGGAAGAGATTCCAACCTTGATGGTGGTGCAATGTGTGCTTTGACCCATCACAAGTGATGCAGACTTTGCACATGAATTGAGGACACCCACGAAGTGAAAGGTGTCAAGATGAGATTTTAATGGTTGGAGTGAGGTGAGGAGGCGATTATGGGGGTGGGTTTTGATGGAGAAAGGTGGAAGTTGAGAGTGGAGGAAAGGGGATATGGAACGAAGCATTCTGGTGTTCTGTGTTGATGTTTGCATAACTTGTTGTCAGTTGTAACTCTTTTCTTTTATGAAGTACATTATTCGGTACTCATTATCAGACTTTTTTCTTTCTTTTTCACGACCCACTTGGGACAGGCGGGTTGTAGCTTCAAATTGGAGAGAGTCCAACACCATTTTCACCGGAACGCATTAGCATTAAAATAAAATATCTTACTAGAATTCGATCTTGTGACCTAAAGTGTATGAACCCACATATCCAACCAACTTGACTGCACCCGAGGGGACATTATCAGAATATCAGACTAATATTGAGATAATAATTGGACCATAACATGTTGTACTTTATGTCAAGCAAAAAAAAACTTCTCTCTGCATGGGCTGAAATTCTCAACTTTATCATACAACTTCAGCACGTTGGGGTGGAAAGATTTTGTTTTCTTTTATCTAACGAGTATCACAAAAGTGAACTGTGTCCGAACAATTTTTGCAATGTGTTATACTGTTATCATGATTTCTGTAAATTCTATTATTACGTTTGAATTAAATTTTAAGTGCAGACGATAAACTCACATCCATCTGAAAAATAAATAAAAATGAACACAAGCTGTCATACATCAACTGAACAACGTGCGCAATTTTCTATCACCATCCACTAACCTTGTTGATGCTGACCAAATTTCATAATAGTAACATCATCAGAATACGATTGACTGTCTTGTAAGAATAAAATTGTCATTTTCCCAAGGCATCACATTAAAAATGTTGTCAACTGACCAGAAATATTCTACTTGTTGAAGATATTAAAAGCTAAAGCAAAATAATGTTCTTACCGTTGAACATTGATGGTGAAGGGAGGCCCAAAGCTTGACCATTGCGCTCCCAGATAAAACGTTTGAGTTCCCCAAGTATCAATAAATGTATACTAACGGATAGTTCTTTGTATTTATATACACTCATGTATTCAAACAAAAAAGGTACAACAGAAATAAACCAAAAACATAAACATCTTCTTCCTTCTCATTCTTGCACCCTCTTCCGATCACTTTCTAATATGGTATCAGAGCATCAGATCCTCTCATAAGCCTCAGATTTCACTGCCTTCCTCATCGGCTTCTCCCTTGGGGGTTGAGGTCGAACTCTCCTCATCCAAACCCAAGAAATAAAAAAAGGGGGGGGGGGGGGGGGCATGTCAGACGGCAACAGAAACCAGCCGGAGATGAATCCCCATCGCCTCGTCTCGACGGCTCTAAACGGAGCAAACTATTTGTCCTGGGCGCGTGCGGTCACCCTCTCCCTCAGTGGAAGGGGGAAACTCGGCCACGTCACCGGAAAAACTCCAAAACCAGAAGATACATCAGACAAAATCCAAGATGAATGGCAAACCTCGGATCACCAAGTGATGTCATGGATTATCGCATCCATGCAAAATCACATCGCCGAGATTTTCATCTACAAAGAAAGCGCAAAGGAGCTGTGGGACTCGATCCGAGACCACTACGGCAAAGCAGAAAATTTTGCGCATCTTTTCAAAATCAAACAGGAGATCGCGCAAACCCAACAACATGGAGCTTCAGTCACTGAGTACCTCGGTACTCTCAGAAGAAAGTGGGACGAGCTGAGGATCTACAAACCCCCAACTGCTGACCCAGAAATCATTCAAAAGCGACAAGAGCAAAATCAAATCTACCAGTTTCTGGTAGGGTTAGATCCGAGCTACGAGACCGTTCGATCTCAAATACTCATGGCATCTGATCTTCCATGCCTCGCAAACATCACAAGTCTTGTTCAGCGCGAGGAAACAAGAAGAAATACAATGAATAACCACAACAAAAATCAGAACATGGACAATCAGGCCCTCATCGCCGGTCGAAACCAAGCTCAGGGAATGAAAAAAAGATTCGGAAACAAAAGCAACGAACACTGTGAAAACTGCAAGAAACCAGGACACAACAAAAGCTCCTGTTGGTTCTTGTTCCCGCACCTCAGACCACAAAAATCCGAAAGAAACACAAAAGCGAATCTGGTGGAAGGCAACAACAGTCTGCTCGGAGGAGGCGGCAGCACCAACCTACTCGGAGGTAGCAACGCCAACCAGGTCGGAGGCGCCGACTTCACCTTCCGAAGCAACAGCCGACACAGCGAATACGAAGGGTTACAAAACCCTAACAGTTTCGCGGATAACACCGCTTTATATACCAACCACATATCCGGATCCGGAAACCCGACTCCGAGAATTCGAATGGAATCCGGTGCTGCCGGATCTAATGTTATCGGATATGGATCCAGCAATCCGAATCCGCCAAACCAGATCCATTTAAAGAATCTGGTAAATCAGTTAAATGATTATTTGCAGAATCCACCTCCTGAAACATGTAATTATGCAGGTATTACCAACCTTTCTAAATTTACTGCTTTGTCTGAAATAACATCCAAATCACAAACTAAACCTTGGATTATTGATACCGGAGCCACCGATCACATGACTGGTGATCCAACTCTACTTAGCAATATGAAACAAAATCTTAAGTTATTAAATAACTTTGTAACTGTTGCTAATGGGAGTAAAGCCCAAATTGAAGGAATAGGAAAGGCAAACTTAGTTAACAACACGTCTGATGACATTCTTTTTGTACCTAATCTCGATGCTAACCTTATATCGGTTGCCAAACTTACCAAAAATCTTAATTGTAATGTTATATTCTCTCCTAATGATGTTATTTTTCAGGATCGTATCACCAGGAGGATGATTGGTAAGGGTATCCTCGCTAACGGTCTCTACATTCTAGAAACCAAGAAGAAAGTTCTACATACTCGTATGGTAGATAATCACATCCTTTGGCACAAAAGGATGGGTCATCCGTCATCAAATGTACTGCATTCTTTATTTCCTGTTTTTAAAAGTGAACTCTTATGCGATGTTTGTCGAATTGCTAAACAATCTAGATTACCATTTCAAAATTCCAGCACCAAAACTCATTCTCCTTTCGAACTAATACATTCTGATATTTGGGGTCCTGCCCCCATTGAGTCTTACAACGGGTTTCGATACTTTATTAGCTTTATTGATGATTTTTCTCGAGCCACCTGGATTTATCTTTTAAAAAACAAATCAGACACCTACTCAGTTTTTTGCGAATTTCTTCGTTACATAGAAAATATGTTTGATGCAAAAATCCGTATTTTTAGATCTGATAATGGTTCTGAATACATGAGCAATATATTTCAAAATTTTCTACGACAAAAAGGTTTTTTTCATCAAACCTCATGCATTAATACTCCTCAACAAAATGGGGTGTCTGAGCGAAAAAACCGACATCTGTTAAATGTCACTCGCTCCCTCCTTTTTCAGAATAATGTCCCAAAATCTTTTTGGTCTGACGCAATTCTAACAGCTACCTATATTATCAATCGTCTTCCTAGTCCTACTACTAACTATAAAAAACCTCTAGAAATCCTATACAATAAAAAAAAATCAATCGAACACCTCAGAATTTTTGGTTGCACCTGTTTTGTCCTCAAAAAACGTGAAGATAAATTTGATCAAAACTCCATCAAATGTATTTTCTTAGGATATTCCTTTAGTAAAAAAGGGTACAAATGCTATGACCCAAAAAATAAAAAAATGTACGTCTCTAGAGATGTCACATTCTTTGAAAGCATTCCGTTTTTTCACAAACCTGGGCAAGAGAAACACACCTCCTCTGTCCCAGTTCCACACACTAACCTGTCTCCTACAACATCACCAACAAACGGAGGAGGAGAAAATGAAGACGGAGGAGGAGAAAATGAACACGAAGGAGAAGAAAATAGAGAAGAACCACCAAGAAGATCTACACGACCATCTCGCCTCCCTACCAGGTTCAATGATTATTTTCTATCTCACGCCAAATATCCTGTCCAGAACTCCAAATATCCTATCCAAAACTTTCTATCTTATCAAAAAATTTCGCAAAAACATCAAGCCTTTTTAGGAAATTTAGACACAAACAAAGAACCTACACATTACCATGAGGCTATCAATGATCCAAAGTGGATTAAAGCCATGAATGATGAATTACAAGCTCTAAAAGACAACCACACCTGGACGCTTGTTCCTCTCCAACCAGGAATCAAACCCGTTGGATGTAGATGGATCTACAAAATTAAATATCATAGCACTGGAAAAATAGAAAGATATAAGGCCCGTCTTGTGGCCAAAGGATACACCCAGACTTATGGTCTAGACTATGTAGAAACTTTCGCTCCTGTAGCCAAAATGAACACTGTTCGGGTTCTTCTTTCTATCGCTGTAAATCAAGGATGGAAATTATTTCAGATGGATGTCAAAAATGCATTCTTACAGGGCAATCTTGAAGAAGAAGTCTACATGACTCCTCCACCTGGCATCACCACGTGTCCCAACCAGGTATGCAAGCTTCATAAATCTATATATGGGCTAAAACAATCACCTCGTGCCTGGTATGCCAAACTCAGTCTCTCTCTCCTTAGCTATGGATTTACTAAAAGTTCCGCTGATGCATCCATGTTTACAAAACATAGTCACAACACTACTATTATTGTTCTTATTTATGTTGATGACATCATTATAACAGGAAATAATAATCATCAAATAACATTAGTTAAAGAATACCTAAAATCAAAATTTGATATAAAGGATTTAGGATACTTAAAATATTTCTTAGGAATAGAGATTGCATATTCTAAAAAGGAGTTATTTCTCTCCCAACGAAAATATACCCTAGATCTACTTGAAGAAACCAAGAAATTAGGATCAAAACCTTCAAACACTCCTATAGAAATCAACAAAAAAATAGGACCAACCGATGGAAACCCTCTTTCTGATATTGGTCAGTTTCAAAGGCTAGTAGGAAAACTCATCTATCTTACTGTTACTCGACCTGACATCACATATGCTGTAAGTCTAATAAGTCAATTTATGCATGCTCCTCACACACAACACTTAGACTTAGTAAAAAGGATTCTCTGTTATCTTAAAGGCACTCCTGGGCAAGGGCTCTGGATGAGACCCAACAACTCTAACTCAATCACAAGTTATTCTGATGCAGATTGGGCCGGAAGTCATGATCGAAGATCAACGTCTGGATTCTGCACTTTCGTCGGGGGCAACTTAGTAACCTGGCGAAGCAAGAAGCAAAATGTCGTTGCCAGATCTAGTGCTGAAGCTGAATATCGTGTAATGGCCTCAACCACCAGCGAATTAATCTGGTTGAGTCAACTTCTCAGAGATATGAAGATCACCACCCAGGAACCCATGAAGATGTTTTGTGACAATAATGCTGCAAGACATATCGCGATGAATCCTGTCTTCCATGAAAGGACCAAACACATAGAAGTCGACTGCCACTTTATTAGAGAAAAAATACAATCAAGACAAATAGAGGTTCCCTATGTCTCAAGCAAAGATCAGTTGGCCGATATCTTCACTAAAGCTCTAGATCGCAAGACTTTCTCCAACATACTTCACAAGTTAGGGTCTATCAATCCATTCCAGACCCAACTTGAGGGGGCGTGTTGAAGATATTAAAAGCTAAAGCAAAATAATGTTCTTACTGTTGAACATTGATGGTGAAGGGAGGCCCAAAGCTTGACCATTGCGCTCCCAGATAAAACGTTTGAGTTCCCCAAGTATCAATAAATGTATACTAACGGATAGTTCTTTGTATTTATATACACTCATGTATTCAAACAAAAAAGGTACAACAGAAATAAACCAAAAACATAAACATCTTCTTCCTTCTCATTCTTGCACCCTCTTCCGATCACTTTCTGATACTACTCTCCTCCCCCTATAGCACATTACATTAAGTGATGGATTCAGTAACTCATGACACATGACAACATTAAATACAGCAAACAATGTAAGTTAATGTGACCCATTAAACTTTTTTTAGCATAGTTGAAAATGTTGAATCATTCATGTGGCAGAAGTTCAAACTTCCACGGTGTCTGTCCCTAGCAAGATTTGCAAGAGATTTCTCGTATTCATGTCTCATAATCATCACCACATCAAATGAGTACATAACACCACAATTAGGAAATTGTGTTCACACAAGAGAAATCCAACAAATCTACTATTTCTCTTTACTTTTTTTGCAAACATTCATAAACTCCTCAGTTAACTACGTACCAGAAATTTAGGAACTCGGGAGTCGGAGAACTATTAAAATAATGCAACCATTAATTAATGTGATCCATTATCAAGTGTATAACAATAAAATCACATTCCAACAAGCCAAATCAAAAAATAGAATCCAAAGAACACAAAAATCCAACTAATGAAACAAGAAAAACTATTTTCTTTTCATTTCTGTAATTTTTCTATTAACTAATAAACCAACTACAACATACATGACGTACAACAAACAAATCCTGAACTTGAACCGAATGAAAAAAACCCCAATTCAAATGTTGAAGAAACTGTACCAAATTATTTCATTCACTTCCTTCCAATTCACTTACCCCCATTCTGATCATCATCAGCCGAATCCGCACCACGTCTGTTTTCCCTCGACCTCGACCTCGACCTCGACTCCTCCTCGAAATCCAAACGCCTTTCGTTACACACCAAATACCGATTATTCCAAACATCATGATCAGTACCAAAACCACCACTTCCAACACCAAAATTTCTCATCATAATATCATCCAACCCAAGATAAGGAATCTCCGGACCGCCGCCGAAACCATGCACCACCGTCTGACGTGGTGACTGACGTGGCATCTGATTTCCAACGACCTGAGGATCATCTCCGGAATCCTTGGTTTTGAGGAAATTCCGGTACTTCTGGAGGTGACTGGCGACTTGCCTTCTCGTGAGACCTTCGACGTTCATGATCTCCGTTATGGCTTTGGGGACGGCCTTATCGACCCCCAACTGCTTCACGGCATCGATGAACTTCAGGTGGAGTTCCGGCGTCCACGCCAGCCGGACTTTATTTGGCTTCGACTGGTGGGAGCAGTCCTTGTTTGACGAGGCCGACTCCATTTTAGGGTTTCGAAACCTGAAATTACGCTTGCTTAAGAGGAAGAAGAAAGAAGATGATTTTTTTCTTTTACCCTTATTTATATATGTATATATATACACACAGATGAGTCGGAAAAGTGCAGTCTGGTGGCCGACGTGGACATACTTGTGGGTTAACTTACAAGGGCATAATTTACATTTAGATGGAATTCGGGGGAAAAAATTGAAGGGCGTAAATGATGGTACAAGTACTTTAATATTATGAGTATCTTTACGTGGGGTTAGTAGGGAAAGAGGGAATATAGTCGTGGTAGATCAGGTGTTCGTTGGGACGTGGCAAGAAGATGAGGTGGAGACCGTGGAGTTTAGGTTTTCCAACCGCTTTTTTAAGGTCTGTTTTTTTTTTTTGGAATTTCTTTCCCATAAATAATTCAAAATATCAACACAATCTTCTCTCGATGTCCTAATTTCTTGAACACCAACTAATTGAATTTTAAATTAACTGAATATTAAACGAGGATGACTGGGTATAGAGCTGCAAACTGATAATCACGTACGATGAACTAATAAATATGTAAAAGTTATTGAACAAAACAATTTTTTGAAGGTCTTCCTGGATTAAACTCCAGGTCCCAGCAACAATGGGCTCTCTTTCTTCTCAGATTTGGCATTCGTGTCACCAGAGGAATTTGAAGCAGCCCATGCACGCAGCGGTGGCTCAAACAACTTCCCGGCTACATCGGGTGGTGGCGGCGCAGGTCCATCTTCGCCTGGGAGAACAATGAGACCCTTTTCTCGAAGAGTGGAGGGCTCATTGAAGCATGCACTCCACAGAGAGTCAACAAGCTGTCGCTCTTCCCTGATGGCCTTTAGCTCATCAGCTGACATTGATGATATGTCGTCGATACGACTCTGATTCTCTGAAGAGCCTCCTTCAGTTTCTCATTTTCTCCTGCTAGCATAGCTCCAGTTCCTGGCGTCTTGTGGTGGGCAAGCTCCAAATGGCCCTGCAGAGCAGCCTCTCGCACCTCAAAATCGGCGCTTGAGACCAGGTGGACCATGAGCTTGGGAAAACCAAGCTCGGTGACAACATTGCAGTCGGGTTGGTTCTCACGGAGCAGGTACTGGATAAGAAATATAGCTTTCCTGGTTTTATGAAGGACACAAATAAAGTGAACATGAGATTTTGACTGAAAACAACAAAATTAATGTAAAACCCTTGACCTCTCACCTGTTAACACAGGCAGAGACATAGTTGATGAGAAAACAAAAAACAAAAAGCTAAGCTAATGAAATCAAACCTTTGAAATCTAACATTTTCGGACACCAAAGCATCCTTTAGTGCCGCGTAACCATTTGCTAGCTTGAAAGCTGAGATACCTTGCTTGTTGTGCCTAATGAGTGCTGGAAGAAAGAAACAACAGAGAAGATATATCATGACCAGGACACAAATATAACTCTAGAAACTTAAAAGAAAAAGGTCCTAGATCCATAAATTCACTATCAAACAAACTCCTAGGAAAATCCAGAGTGCATGTTTACATGATAACGCTCCAAGTGCTTTGGTGCGGGAGGTTACATCAGGATCTGAACTGAAATTTGACAGTAGAGGCTCCATGACATTTGCTTCCATAACAAGCTGTTGGCTCTTGGGGTTGTTTTGGACAATAGTTGTTACCACTTCTGCAGCTTTTGATCGAATGCCAGCATTGGAATTTTTCAGGTAACTGAGAAGAGGAGCCAGGCCACCAATTGTATGGAGATCTATTACATTAAAAGTAACAAGAAACTAACGGAAAATAAGAGCTGGGGTCACACAAAATCATGATATTTTTTTTAGAGTTACTGACTATCATGATGATGCAACAACATTTTGACAAGTGATACCTCCTCATTTACAAAAATTAAAACAGGGTTAAGGGTTGATAAAACAAGACAAAATGGTGTCGATTAGCTTCCGAGACGATTACAATTTAGCATCCTTTAGTGCCGCGTAACCATTTGCTAGCTTGAAAGCTGAGATACCTTGCTTGTTGTGCCTAATGAGTGCTGGAAGAAAGAAACAACAGAGAAGATATATCATGACCAGGACACAAATATAACTCTAGAAACTTAAAAGAAAAAGGTCCTAGATCCATAAATTCACTATCAAACAAACTCCTAGGAAAATCCAGAGTGCATGTTTACATGATAACGCTCCAAGTGCTTTGGTGCGGGAGGTTACATCAGGATCTGAACTGAAATTTGACAGTAGAGGCTCCATGACATTTGCTTCCATAACAAGCTGTTGGCTCTTGGGGTTGTTTTGGACAATAGTTGTTACCACTTCTGCAGCTTTTGATCGAATGCCAGCATTGGAATTTTTCAGGTAACTGAGAAGAGGAGCCAGGCCACCAATTGTATGGAGATCTATTACATTAAAAGTAACAAGAAACTAACGGAAAATAAGAGCTGGGGTCACACAAAATCATGATATTTTTTTTAGAGTTACTGACTATCATGATGATGCAACAACATTTTGACAAGTGATACCTCCTCATTTACTCTTTTTTTTGGGTGATATGCACCTTCAGCTAATGGTTATGGACTTAAAAAGTTTAGACAAATAATTCCCTTTGAATATGGTCCAAATGACTTACCATTTGCCATGTCGATGGATTCAACATGCTCTTGAAGCTCATCTAGTAGACCTGAACAAGAAACATGCATGTCATTACAATACTACATGCAATAGAGAAGCTTCGTAACTATAGTATGTCAATATGTCATTACATAAATAAAATAGTAACAAAATCCTAGAGGCATGGCATGCCAAAGGGATATCTCAAAAACACACCAACAATTTTACTCTACTGCTGGAGTACACGAAAGTAGCATACAACATAACTATAAGATAACTAAGTTAACACCAGATACCTTCAATGTCTTCCGGTTTGATGCCTTGAGACTGAAGAACTTCCTCAGGTGTTTGCATGACCTGAGTTATCTCCTTCATTCGTTTAACAACATCAATAGTCTGTGCTTGCATTGCTTCCATGAACCATTTTCTATCCTCTTCGCTGAGCAACAAAAAAGAAACCATGTCACAAACCACAACCAGTGTAGAAATAGATCCACAAAATAGCTATAAAAACAAAGTCGAAAGCAAACAAGAGAACGGAAAATGTCATATTTTAACTTCACCCGTCTCTTTGAATGTACAACGAGTAACATAGCCATGTCATATTAGATGTGTAGACTACTGAAATCAAGTGTTGATTGTATATGTTGGGAAGGTGCATGACCAGTCCTCCACTCCTTGGCTTGTACAACAGTGTCTCTAATTAATAGGTCCTGTTTATGAATCTTTTGCAAGTTTTAAAGGTTACAGTAATTGCTGAGCAAGCACTAATGTAAAGTAGTGGTGTTTACATTATGCAGATACGATTTCCATTCCAGATGAAAGGAACAAGTAATTTGAAGAGAAAAAAACGCCAATGCCACAATCACATCATCTGAGGCAATGCTTATACGTATTTGTAACTTCGTATGCACATTGAAAATCATTGCCAATAAGTTGAAAACACAAAGGCGACTCTGAAATTTCGTAACGTCTGATTGGTGTGGGTGTGGGTGTGTTGATTAGATTAAAACAAAACCTCGCAGAATGAGTACAAATAACACAAGACGGTTCGAAAAAGAGCTAAGATTGTCATAATTATATCCCACCAACGTTGCGACCTGTCTAATGCAGTTTAGGAAGTTCAAATTAGGAAAATAGGAATCGGAATCATAGGAATTGAGTTGTTGAGTCAAACAATTGAATACACAATCAATATGACTTGTCCAAAAATAATAATAAATACATGAAAAACTAAGTATAAAACGATACAAAATCAGAGAACACATCGATGAAGAGACAATAGCAGAAAGGGGGATATAAAGATGGAATTTTTATAGCAAAGAAAGAAAAAGGAAAGGGGTACCTGATGGTACGATTGGGAGGTGTACCATCGGATTGGGCGAGACTCCACTTGAGCAATCCATCCCGTCTTCTTCACCCATCTTATTCTTCACCAATGCCAATGCCGAAGACGAGACGAATCGTCTTATGTGTGTATATATATAATAAAGTCGAAGGACGGGCGATGAGAAGACTAACAACCACTCCAGAACCCACTAGACCTTTCTACACTACATCCGGCCCGATTTCGCGTATGATCCGGCCCGGTTACCAAATCACCTTTCTCAGTTCGGTCCAACACACAATCTAAAGAAGAAGAAGAAGAAGAAGAAGAAGAAGAAGGAGTAAAATACAAAATCCCCGACAGGAATCAATCAGGATAGGAAAAGATTAAAGATTCGAACAACACCTCTCTCTCTGTCTGTCTCAACTCTCAAAAATGGCGACTTGTTGTGGTGGTGGTCTTTTTGTGACCCATCACAGATTCTTCCTCTCAACTCGAGTTCCCCCCCATTCGACCCGGACTCCCATTCTAAAAAGCTCCCGCCTTTGGTCCATTTCCGCTTCCTCCGGTGACGTCTCCGTTTCCGTTCCTGTTCCTGTTCCTGTTTCTGTGGTGGAAGAGGCCGTCCCAATCGCTTCTTCTTCTTCTTCAGACGAAGGAATCACCAACACTGTTGTTTCTGTTCTTCTCACCGTTGCTTTCGTTGGTCTCACCATCCTTACTATTGGGGTAAGTTTCTTCTCTGCGCTCCTCTTTATTTAATTTGTGGGTTGGGTTGGTCTCTTGTTGTAATTCTTATGTTACTTTGCTGTTTTTAGTGCCAAAGTTTTATTTCTAAAATATTATTAATTAACAACTGCATTCTGAGTAGATTTTGCGAGTAAATCAAATGAGCTGGGAGAGAAATTGCTAGGCATCCTGATTTTGGGAGGTTTCTTTTCATGCTTGAATTTCTGTTTCATTCTTGAATCCTACACAAAAACGATACATTCATCATTTCCACATTTTTTTTGTAGGCAATTATCTTCTTGCTTACTTGATAAATGAGAATGTATGTTTAATCAAAGATGTAAATTTTCTTCAAATTATGCTTGACACGACAAACATGTTCATGATTGTTCGACATGGAAACAACTCAAGACAATTAATTGTTCGATATGGGCTTTCTGTTTTAAATTTAAAAGTAGAATTTCAATTTGGATTTCTCAGAAGTTCTGACCCCGAATGATTTGAAGATTAGTTCCCAATTCTCCTTTATCCTTGTCTTACCTACCTGGTCTCCCACTGCTAAGTTACTAATGTGTAACTCCTATACTTGGTATGTCGGTCAAGTGAAACTACATTATCTAGTTATCAGGCATAATTGTGACTCTGAATAGCTTCAATCTATTGAGATTAGTTCCACAATTCTCCTTTATCCATCTTTCTTTTGTTGGTCTTCCACTGCTAAGTTCCCTAAGTGTAGCTTCTCTGCTTCTAGACGGTTGTTTTCCTTTCAAAAGGTTGATTTGATTCGGGATGTGGCCATTGGGTCAGTGAAATTACTTCATTTTTCTGAGTACTTGCTTGCCCTTTGGTGAAATGTCACTTGCCTGTTGATTGGTGCATATTATGCTTATGATTGTCTATGTAAGTTATCTACATTGCTGTAACTGATTTCTTGCAAAAAAGAGAGAAGGATAAGTTTGAGAAAGAAGAGGCTGCCAACAAAAAGAAAGGAAAGAAGAAGGTGAAAGTCAGGGCAAAGACTGGTCCAAGAGGCTTTGGTCAGAAGATCGAGGAAGTGGAAGATGATGATGATTAAAATTTTGATGGTCCATTTAGTTCTTTGCAGATTTGAATGGTAAGTTGCTATTGGCTTTTCTGTGTGTTGGATTCATCTTAATGTATATTTTTATCCTTTTTATGATTTGAGTCTGAATTTTTTTACATCTAAGCAATGTTTATAAATAGCATTTCAGCTCCAATATCTTGTTGTAAGTTTTGCTTCTGAACACTACAAGACTTAGTTTGAGACCTGTTCCAATTCAAAATTAACTTGGACAAGGAAGTTCTAATATCCAATGTAAAGTCTAGATCTTGCACGTGTTGTTCTTGATTCCTCTCCACCGAGGATCGATGAAAATATGAAATAAATGTCCATTTCCAAAGTCAAAAATCAAACTATTTTTTGGCACTTTGGATTAAAATGGACACATTAAAATGGTTGTCAAACCATCTACATTTCTTATTTATTGTGAAGTGGTAGATGATCGGTTGTGGAACACATCAATGAGTTGATTGGAAACAACTTCTTTGATTTACCCCATGCCCCCCAATGTTGATGTTGGGGATGAAATCCAATTTTTGTTGGTGTCATAATATGTTTTTTTTATATGGTTGTTATTCTTTGTTCCTGGACGTCTTGTGCGGTTCAAGGACAAAGTAGTCTTACAAATGGAGACAATGGGGAGAGTTGGTCGTCATAGATACCGCTGTTTGTGGCTCAACAAGCAATGACTGATCAGCTTGAAAAGACAAAATGAAGGAGATAAAGAAAAGACAATGAAGAACAAGAAGAAAAGTGTGTTATAATATATATATTTTATTTTATAAGTGTGTTATAATATAGATACTCATGGGCACTCATCAGTACCCTCTCTAGCTTACACCCTTTGTCATCACATACTTGATCGACAGGGGTTTGCAATCCAAAGGATTGTAACCTGTTAAACTTTTATGCATTGGTGCACTCTCCAGCTTAGCTTACTCTTAAATGTCAGAGACACTGGTTATCAGAAGTAGGTAAACGTTTTAGCTCCTTAATTGCTTTTAGTTTGATGTATGGGCACGCATATCAGATATTTCGCAGACCTAATCTTTGGTATAAGACTAAAAATGAGCATGTTAATATTTTATCCTTCGAGAAAAAAATAGTTTTTTGTTCTGCCAACCTGTGATATTTGTATAGATGCAGTGTATTTACTCTATTTGTTACATGTTAGGTTTTCCTGATAAATAAATTCGGTGCCGTATCTTCCAAGTGTTGCCCATTCAAGCTTTTTAATTGACAACGTAACATTTTTGCTATTTCTTCAATATCTTAAATGGGAAGTAGATGAGAGTGTTAACTTGCTACAACACCTCCAAATATATTTTTCCCAACGATTTTATGATAGCTTTTAGTTATCACAATCTATATGTTGGTCATCGCTTCATGTGTTTGATCCAATTGGACGGACAACGTTTCTTATGAATTTTAAAAAAAAATGTCATGTGCTAATTGTGTCGTCCATCAAGATAATTGTTTTATTCGGATCACTATTACTCTCCGTGATTAATGCTACTTCCATTGATGTCACGTACTAACCTCGTCTGACGTCAAAATAATTGTTCTATCTGAATCACGTTTAAATCTATAATTTTCATTGATATAGTTCATGTACTTAGTGCTATAAGATCGATCAATTATGTGGACTGATGGAGATGATTAAATTAAATTGTTCTAGAGAACGAAACCATTGAGCCATATCGAAGTAAACATATTAACAATTGTTGGTGATGGATTTATTTCTACCAAACGACGTACGTCTATCGAAATTCAAAGTGGAGAATTCAGGTAGCCTACCATAACCAGTACCACCAATCCGAGGAACACAAATCAATAACGACATCCACAAATTGGTGTTTAGAAAATCAATTGCAAACCAACTTCATTCCTTCCATCCTATTCATCTTCCTCTAACCATATACCGAAAGTAATAATATTCAAAAGATGGACGGATGAACAAGTCATGATTTGCGTATTGACTTGGTATGTAGTATTTTATAGTTTTCAAAGTTGCACGTACTCATCTACCACACATGTAAAAATATCCGAAAGGTCTATAATATAATTTACCATTGATTAATTTAGCCTAACTGATTATAAGTTAGGTAAATCTGGGTTATTTGAATAATGTAGTTGTCAGATTATTTTTGTTGCCGTCCAACAACTTGTTTTAAGTTATTGGATATGTCATACGCTACGTTATACGAATAACACCTCCTGGAGATATTTTGAATCATCAACAATCACGTACGGTAAAGTGGTGGTCTAGTTTTCATAAATTGAGTATTTGGTATTCCTTTTTTATTTCTCATGATCTGGCTGATATATATATATATATATATATATATATATATATATATATATATATATATATATAGAGAGAGAGAGAGAGAGAGTAACGCCCCGAGCCCGGACAACTGCTCACCCGTCCGAACCCGGTGCGTTAAGATACAATCCACGAACCTGAGCGCTGCGCACTCTGATATTTATATCCATTTGATAGGCCCATAACAATCTGAAAAATATAATCAACAATTTGTGAGCTCGACAACCCGCAAGTTCCAACCGTCAATCAATCAGAATCATAATCATGTGGAAAATAATACGGAATATGACGTTCAGTCAATAAACACAATCAAGAGACATGCATTACAAATAAAATGCATGCATAACAATCTGGAACCCCCATTCAGATTCGACCACATCATGTGCTTCTGAAATCTATCAATCAGTCAGACGCACACCTGGTAGCTCTACACTAACGACAGACAGCTCTTTCCTCTTTCAGGTGGCTCCACGCTGTCCGCTAGGCAGCTCTTTTCTAAGTTGCTCTGCCAGAAACATACACACAGCCACAGAAATGTCGACCGAAACACCACCATGCAATCATATGCATATCCATAAAATCAACATCAATACTCAGCATGCATGCAACCACGAATATCAAGAGAGACAGACATGATATGAAACTGAAGAATAACGAATCAGTACTTGCCTCAAAATCTCCATCTTTTTCTTCTCTATATTCTTCTCAAAATTTCATCTTCTCCTAAAACCACACAATCATCCAACAATCTTAATTAGTCCATTAAGATATTTGATTATTACCTCAACTAAAAAATTCAGGATATTACAGAGAGAGAGAATCCAATCGCTAAATTATAATTGTCATGTGAATTATACTTTCAGATAATAATAATAAAAAACTAAGAATTTTGTGATTAATGTAAGTTATATTCAATCTTAATGAAAATAAAAAATGTTAAGTTCATGTTCATCTCACGACATAATAAAATAGTTCATTTTGGTAGTGTACGTACATTATATTACTTGTTATTTTGTTATATCGTTATAAAAAAAATTCCTCCCTATTTAATGCATGGTACAAAATTAGCCACACATGAAATTACAGACAAATTTGAAACAAATAAAGATCTCCCACACCACACGGCATGAAACGCGTGTAGTTGTAGATACACATATATATATCTTGAAGTAAACAAACCCTAATGTTCAAACAAATCAACCCAACAGCACTTAATTAATAAAGAGAGAAAAATATATCCCCACTAAATTAAATAAAGTAGATAGGATTTGGTACGAGTTAGTAAGCAAATCTGACCCCCACCACCACTTGACGTGCATCACTCCTTGTTAGTTGAAACGGTTAAACCCCCAAGAAACCACACACCCTTCACCATACTTAAAACTCTAATCACCCTTCTCTTCCTTCCCAACTTCAATTAATTAACCAACCGCAATGGCAACTCCAACATCGACCGTAGTGTCCGAATTCGAAGGAACTCTACTAAAAGAGGCCGACCCTTTTCCCTACTTCATGCTAGTAGCCTTCGAGGCTTCCGGTTTTATACGGTTCGCGCTTCTTTTGTTGCTATGGCCACTTGTCATGCTTTTCAACTTGGTTGGTTTGCAAGACTTGGGGTTGAAGTTGATGGTGTTTGTGGCGGTGGCCGGAGTTGAGGTGAAGGAGGTGGAGGCGGTTGCGAGGGCGGTGTTGCCCAAATTCTACATGGACGACATGGACATGGAGGCTTGGAGGGAGTTTAGCAAGCATGAGAGGAGAGTGGTGGTGACAAAGTCTCCTAGGGTTATGGTGGAGAGATTTGTCAAGGAGCACTTGAAGGGAGATGTGGTGATCGGAAGTGAGCTTCATGTTAACCGGTTTGGGTACGCGACCGGATTTCTCCAGCGGTCGGACCGAGACGTTTGCGAGAGGGTGGAGAAGGTGGTTGGTGGGGAGAAGGTGGACATGGGCTTGGGAAGATTTTCTACTACTACTACTACTTCCCAACCTTCTTTTTTCTCTTTGTGCAACGTGAGTACACTTTCTATATATATATCTACATGCATGCGAAGTGTGCAAGTATGATTTGATATCATAATTACTAATCATTTGCTAGTGACACATGAGCATGCACTTGGACAATTGGCTACTTAGATAATGACTAGCTTGAAATTACGTATAAACTGATCGATATATGGCATGTACGTAATTAAATGTAGAACAAGTATGTATGCGTCGAAGTTATATATCCTAGCAGATAATTAACCTAAATACGTACATTAAAGAAGGTACGTACATAGAAATATTAATTTCAAAATGAGTCTCTAGATGAGGAGACCAATTAGAAGTTATGTCTAGGGTCGTTTTGTTAGTTTCTAATTAATTCAACAGTCTCTTATCGAAAAGATGTTAATTGTATGTATTGATCCAGGAGAAGAAGCATCCACCCTTTCCTTCCGACTCCGACTCCGACTCCTCCTCCCACAGGCACCAAATCGTTGGACCACTTCCGGTGATCTTCCACGACGGTCGCCTGGTTCCCCGCCCAACCCCCTTCACCTCTCTTCTCATAATCCTTTGGATACCTCTTGGAGTCATACTAGCAACCGTTCGGATCCTTGTCGGTCTCATCCTTCCCATGTCTGTGATTCCTTACACAATCCGCATGTTCGGCGGCGAGGTCACAGTGAGAGGCAAACCACCGCCACCGGTGTCTGGGTCGGGTTCTGGCGTGCTCTTTGTGTGCACTCATAGGACCCTCATGGACCCCGTTGTTCTCTCTATGGTCTTGGCACGTCAAGTCACTGCCGTCACTTACTCAATTTCGCGCTTGTCGGAGATCTTGTCTCCTATTCCGACCGTACCACTTTCGCGCAACCGGCTGGTTGATTCGGAGAGGATTAGAACCGAATTGTCTAAAGGAGACCTTGTTGTGTGCCCAGAAGGAACCACTTGCAGGTATGTATATATATATATAATTAAGAATCCAAATTAATTAAATATCAAATACCTAAGAATACGTACGTAGTATTGTTATCGATCTTTTAACAATATTCAATGAAACTTATAAATAAAGATCAAAATAATTTTCTACTATTAATGAAATTGTAAAACAAATTATCAACTTGATCGGCAACTTAATTTTGAAGAATTAGTTAATAGCTAGATTGACGCACACCAATCCCTTTTGGACAAGATAACTCAATTATATATGACTTGCTTTTATTGAAAAAGTAACACTAATGTTTAAGTTGCACATCTTGAACACATAATGTAACGTACCCGAAAACAGCGGAAAATTTAAACAATAATAAAGACCGTCAACGGTCAACACTGGGCACGTCACGGGAAACAAACCAACATATATAATATAAATATGCTCCACGTGGAAGTCAAATATACAGACTGACTGTGATTACGACAAAAGCTATACAATATGTAATCACCTCAAAAGAAAGAGACTGACAACTACAGGATCTGATCTCGGGGGCACCGTCCTCGGTCACCACCTCAAACTCTAACCCTGCTCGCTACCTGAAATGCAAACAACAAACATGCCTGAGTTCCCTGAAGGAACCCCGTATACCAAACCTCCTAAAAATATAAAAATGAATTAAAGACAATGCAATGCTATGCACATGATCATCCGCCTCGGGCCCACAATAATGCCCTCACCGCCTCCGCGGCACTGAACCACTCCTGCCACTAGGGTCAAGTCAGTCCACCGCTGCCTCACAAGGGTCAGTCGACACCACTGCTCCCCAAAAAGTGCAGGAAGGAACCCCTGGTACACGCCGCACCCAAGGAGCGAGTCAGCCCGCCGAATACACAACTCGGGTCAGACGACAGCCACTGCTCCCCCAAGAGTCGCCTAGCGCGCACCCTGCCGGAACATCCTCGGCCTACCGCTAAACCCTCGCAAACTGCCCAAGGTTTACGGTACACATCCCTCACACCCCGCTCGGTAAGAGAGGAAAAAGTACAACAATAATACGCCTTCGTCGAAGGTGAAATCCGTAGCTCTCAAAGCCGGTAATCAACCGTCGCCTCGGAGCCGGTAGTCGACCTGACATCGACGGATCGCGTGTGGATAAATCCACCAACCTGCGGCAGATCGGTCGACCGCTACAAGCACACCGGTCGACCGGTCCCCCACACAGTACACAGTACTGTACAAACAAATCTACCGGTCGAACCACGCCAACCGAATTACCGACCAATCGGTCGAACAAAAGTCATCTAGCGGTCGACCGTTTGGAAGGTCTACGCTATACCATTTTATATAATATATATATCCGATCGGTCGAACCAAGGGGCCGTTCGACCGATAACAGGACTTTCAATATTTTGCCCAAGTCTCGTTCGGTCGACCGGAACTGAAATACAGTTCGACCGAATCAACACGAGCACTCTACCGCTTAATTAAATGCTCAGTCGGTCGACCGAGAGTTAAAGAGCGGTCGACCGTTTTGATGGTCAAAGCTCCCAACCGACTTAGCATCGAATGGATCGGTCGAACAAGGTAAAGGACGTTCGACCGTTTAATAAGTCAAAATCCCCAACCGACCCATTCTCATCGTTATTCGGTCGACCGGCTAAGTGGTCCCGTTCGACCGATAACAGCATATCCCCTTTTTCCCGCATGAATCTGGCATAACGGTCGACCGTCTAACGACATCGTTCGACCGTTCGCGGGTAAACAACAATATAATAATAGGATCGGTCGACTGCCCACAGGCACCGGTCGACCGATCGTCGTCTTCAACCTCTGAATTGGTTGAATTCCGACGGGGAATTCGACACCAACGTCGATCCCCAACACTCACAAGGCGAAAGTGAGTTATATTGAAGATTTGGCATACCTTTTTGACGGTTGTGGAAGCCTCCCAAGCTTGAGTCACTTTACTCCACTTCTTCTTCTTCTCTTTCTTCACTTCTTCTCTCCTTCTTCTTCTTCTTCTTCTTACTGCCTCCTTCTCTTCTCCGAGAATCTCTCTCTCTCTCTGTTTGATCAGTTCGAAGAAACGTTTTAGGTGAATTCCTATCTAACTATATATATCTTCTTTAATTATCCACCTTCAAATCTACCAATCAAAACAACCCATCTCATCTCACAACTATCCTACACGTTACACTTCATCCCATTCTTCCAACACCTCCTGCTTCACTAATCAAGCTTAATTAGGTTAATTAGGTTTAGTTTAATTTAATTAAGATGTTTTAGATTAGGTTATTACAATCTACCCTCCTTAAAAGAATTTCGTCCGCGAAATTCGAAACAACTGACTTACCGGAATAATTCTGGATACTGCTTCCTGACATCCTCCTCAATCTCCCAGGTAGCCTCTCTGTCAGTGTGATGCTGCCACCTGACCTTCACCATAGGAATCGCTCTCCTCCTGAGCTGGTGTACCATCTGATCCACAATCTCAACTGGTCTCTCATCTAATGACAAATCCTGCTGGATCTCCGGTACTGATATCTCTATCACATGAGCTGGATCGGCCACGTACTTCCTCAACATAGAAACATGGAAGACGTTGTGGAGTCCTGCAAACTGTGGTGGTAGTGCAATCCTATATGCCACCTCACCGACCCGATCCAATATCTCAAAAGGTCCGACATATCTCGGACTCAGCTTCCCCTTCTTCCCGAATCTCATCACCCCTCTGGAAGGCGAGATCTTCAGGAAGACATGATCTCCTACCTCAAAAGTCAGCTCACGCCTCCGCGTATCAGCATAACTCTTCTGCCTGCTCTGCGCCGTAGCTAGTCGTCTCCGAATCACGTCGACCTTCTCTGAATACAACTGGATAATGTCAGGTCCAACTAGCTGTCTCTCGCCCACATCACTCCAGCATACCGGCGATCTACACGGTCTCCCGTATAATGCCTCATAGGGTGCCATCCCAATACTCGAATGGTAGCTGTTGTTGTAGGCGAACTCGATCAACGGCAAATGCTCATCCCAATGTCCTGCCCAGTCAAGTGTACACGCTCTCAGCATGTCCTCCAAAGTCTGTATCGTTCGCTCTGACTGGCCATCTGTCTGTGGGTGGAAAGCTGTGCTAAACTTCAGACGTGTCCCCAGTGCTCTGTGTAGACTCTCCCAAAATCTCGAAGTGAATCTGGGATCTCTGTCTGAAATAATACTGACCGGCACGCCATGAAGTCTGACAATCTCCTCAATATATAACTTAGCTAGACCCTCCAGAGCAAGAGTGGTCTTAATAGCTAAGAAATGTGCCGACTTGGTCAGTCGATCGACTATAACCTAAATCGCATCGTGGAATCTCCGTGTCTTCGGTAGCCCCGTAACAAAATCCATCGTCACGTGCTCCCACTTCCACTCGGGCAACTCAATCCTCTGCATCTGCCCTGCTGGTCTCTGGTGCTCGATCTTCACCTGCTGACAGACCAAACACCTCGACACAAAGTCTGCAACGTCCTTCTTCATACCTCGCCACCAGAAGTTCCGCTGTAGATCCTTGTACATCTTGGTGCTCCCTTGATGAATGGAATATCTCGATCTGTGTGCCTCCTCCATGATATCATGTCTCAGGTCCTCTGTCTTCGGCACCCAGATATGATCTCTGAATCTCAGACCTCCATCCACTCCAACTCTGAAGTCTGACCCATCTCTGGCAGCTAACTGTAACAAACTGCTCAACTCCTCATCTGTAGTCTGAGCATGAATCACTGCTGATACCGTCTGAGGCTCTACTCTCAATCCGGCAATCACTGCGCCCTCAGAGCTATCAGCAAATGGTCTCCACTCTGCTAAAGACTCCAGCAGTCGCCACTCCTGAATGCATAGGCCTGCTACTGATACTTCCACCTTCCGGCTCAAGGCGTCTGCAACTGTGTTCGCCTTCCCCGGATGGTAAGAGATAGTGAAGTCATAGTCCTTAATGAACTCAAGCCATCTGCGCTGCCTCATGTTCAGCTCCTTCTGCGAGAACAGGTACTTCAGACTCTGATGATCTGTAAAGACCTCGAACTGCTCGCCATAAAGATAGTGTCTCCAGGTCTTCAGTGCATGAACCACTGCTGCTAACTCCAAATCATGTGTCGGGTAATTCCTCTCATGGACCTTCAGCTGTCTGGATGCGTATGCGATCACCCTCCCGTGCTGCATAAGTACACATCCTAAGCCAACACCTGAAGCGTCGCTATAAATCACGAATCCACCCGTGCCACTCGGCAATGATAAAACTGGTGCTGTGGTCAACAGTCTCTTCAGCTCCTGAAAGCTGTCCTCGCACTTCTGTGACCAAACAAAAGTGACTCCCTTCTGCGTCAGAGCCGTCAGTGGTGCTGCCAATCTCGAGAAGTCTTTGATGAAGCGACGGTAATAACCCGCCAATCCAACAAAGCTCCTAATCTCCGTCACGCTCGTAGGGGTCCTCCACTGTGTCACCGCCTCTACCTTCGCCGGATCCACTGATATCCCCTCTGCCGATACAATGTGTCCGAGGAACGCCACTCTGTCCAACCAAAACTCGCACTTTGAGAACTTAGCATATAACTGCTGAGCCCTCAAGATGCTGAGTACAATCCTCAAATGCTCTCTGTGCTGCTCCATATCTGATGAATAGATCAGAATGTCATCCACGAAGACAATCACAAATATATCAATATACTGCCTGAACGTCCGGTGCATCAGATCCATGAACGCTGCCGGAGCATTCGTCAATCCAAATGGCATCACCAAGAACTCATAGTGTCCATATCTCGTCCTGAAGGCTGTCTTCTGGATGTCCTCATCTCGGATCCTCAACTGGTGATATCCTGAACGCAGGTCAATCTTCGAGAAAACCTTCGCCGACTGCAGCTGGTCAAAGAGATCCTCGATCCTAGGTAAGGGATACCTATTCTTTACCGTCACCTGGTTCAGCATCCTGTAGTCTATGCACATCCTCAAGGATCCGTCCTTCTTCTTCACAAACAAAACTGGTGCACCCCAAGGCGAGACGCTCGGTCTGATAAATCCAGAGTCCATCAACTCCTGCAACTGCTTCTTCAACTCTGTCAACTCAGCAGGTGCCATCCGGTATGGAGCCTTCGACTGTGGTGTAGTGCCAGCTACCAACTCAATGCCGAACTCCAACTCCCGGTGTGGTGGTAAACCTGGAATCTCCGCTGGAAAAACATCCGCGAACTCCTGCACCACATCAATGTCCTCTAGCCTCTGGGACTCTGCCTCCGCAACCACAAGCGTCGCCAGAAAAGCTGCACATCCCTGCTGTAACAGTCTCTGTGCTCTCACAGCAGATACAATAATGCGACCCCCTCTGCTTCTGATCCCTCTAATCAGAATATCAGGCAAACCCTTCCTCGGGATCAAAATCTTCTTCTCACGGCACAAGACTCGAACATCATATTGGGACAGCCAATCCATCCCAAGTATGACATCAAAGTCCTCCATCGGTAGCAAGACCAGGTCTGCCGGAAACTCCTGATCTCCCGAAACAACCGTGGCGCCGGGGACAAATCTCCCCACAGTGCCCACCAGACCCAGGGGTGTGCTGACCTCCAACGTGGCAGTCAACATCGCAAGGGTACAGCCCAACACTCCCGCAAATCGCTCTGAGATGAACGAGTGTGTCGCGCCACAATCAAATAACACCCTAGCTACTGAACCTGCGACAAGAAGGGTACCTTCCACGACAGCGCCTCCATCCCGAGCCTCCTCTGCCTGGATGGTGAAAACTCTGCCAGTGCGCTGCCCCTGCTGTGGTCTGAAAGGTGGTCTACCTCCGCCTCCTCCTCTGCCGGGTGCGGGTAAACCCGGTGGTCTGCTCGGTCCAGCTCCTCGGCTCGGACAGCTCCTGATAAAGTGACCCATCTGGCCACAACCATGACACGCTCCGGGGGTGAAGCACGGTCCGGAGTGAAACCTCCCACAAGTACCACAAGGCTCAGGTCGTGGTACTGCAACTCCTGCTCCCTCGTACCGGGGCCTCTTGCCCGGATTCCCTCCAGTCTGACCTCCTGGCCTCCCAGAGAACCTACCTGATGGCCTCCTCTCATCCTGGTAGTTCTCCCTGTAGTCACGATCAAGAACAGAGGCACTCTTCACTGCATCGGCCAACGTGCTCGGCATGTGCGTCAGCACCTTCGTCCTCAGCTGCTTCCGGAGCCCTCGGACGAACTTCCCTGCCCTCTGCTCCTGTGTAATATACATCTCGGGACAGTAACGCTCAAGGGCGTTGAACTTCCCGATGTAGCCTGCTAGGGTCATGTCTCCCTGCTGAAGACTCAGAAACTCCTCCCTCTTCTGATCCTGGACATGCTGCGGAAAATACTGCTCGTTGAACTCGCCAACGAACTCCTCCCAGGCTATATCATCTCTGTCCGCAAACACCACTGCAGACGTAGACCTCCACCAGTTGGACGCAGCACCGCCCAAAACATAAGTAGCCAGACCCACTCTCGCCTCTGGAGGACAACCAATAGCACTGAAGATCTTCTGCATCGTGAAGATCCACTCCTCCGCAGCTTCCGCGTCGTACTGCCCCAGAAAGGTAGGCGGATGCTGGCGCATAAACCGGTCATGCATAGCGCCAGTCCCCGTCTGCCCAGTCTGTGCCGTCTGCTGCTGTAGCATCTCTGTCAGACGTCCGACCGTATCGAACAACGTCCGACGCTCATCCTCCCAAGCCTCATCCCGCGCAGTCTCACTCTCACCGCGAGTATGGGCAACTGCCTTCCCCCGTCTAGGAGGCATCTGCCAAAGGAAACAAGACAATATCAATATAATCTGTACATGCATGATCCTCTAGACCTAACTCCTAACTCAAAGGTGGTTTCTTTGGACAAGTACGCCGAGATCAACGCTCTGATACCAAATTGTAACGTACCCGAAAACAGCGGAAAATTTAAACAATAATAAAGACCGTCAACGGTCAACACTGGGCACGTCACGGGAAACAAACCAACATATATAATATAAATATGCTCCACGTGGAAGTCAAATATACAGACTGACTGTGATTACGACAAAAGCTATACAATATGTAATCACCTCAAAAGAAAGAGACTGACAACTACAGGATCTGATCTCGGGGGCACCGTCCTCGGTCACCACCTCAAACTCTAACCCTGCTCGCTACCTGAAATGCAAACAACAAACATGCCTGAGTTCCCTGAAGGAACCCCGTATACCAAACCTCCTAAAAATATAAAAAGGAATTAAAGACAATGCAATGCTATGCACATGATCATCCGCCTCGGGCCCACAATAATGCCCTCACCGCCTCCGCGGCACTGAACCACTCCTGCCACTAGGGTCAAGTCAGTCCACCGCTGCCTCACAAGGGTCAGTCGACACCACTGCTCCCCAAAAAGTGCAGGAAGGAACCCCTGGTACACGCCGCACCCAAGGAGCGAGTCAGCCCGCCGAATACACAACTCGGGTCAGACGACAGCCACTGCTCCCCCAAGAGTCGCCTAGCGCGCACCCTGCCGGAACATCCTCGGCCTACCGCTAAACCCTCGCAAACTGCCCAAGGTTTACGGTACACATCCCTCACACCCCGCTCGGTAAGAGAGGAAAAAGTACAACAATAATACGCCTTCGTCGAAGGTGAAATCCGTAGCTCTCAAAGCCGGTAATCAACCGTCGCCTCGGAGCCGGTAGTCGACCTGACATCGACGGATCGCGTGTGGATAAATCCACCAACCTGCGGCAGATCGGTCGACCGCTACAAGCACACCGGTCGACCGGTCCCCCACACAGTACACAGTACTGTACAAACAAATCTACCGGTCGAACCACGCCAACCGAATTACCGACCAATCGGTCGAACAAAAGTCATCTAGCGGTCGACCGTTTGGAAGGTCTACGCTATACCATTTTATATAATATATATATCCGATCGGTCGAACCAAGGGGCCGTTCGACCGATAACAGGACTTTCAATATTTTGCCCAAGTCTCGTTCGGTCGACCGGAACTGAAATACAGTTCGACCGAATCAACACGAGCACTCTACCGCTTAATTAAATGCTCAGTCGGTCGACCGAGAGTTAAAGAGCGGTCGACCGTTTTGATGGTCAAAGCTCCCAACCGACTTAGCATCGAATGGATCGGTCGAACAAGGTAAAGGACGTTCGACCGTTTAATAAGTCAAAATCCCCAACCGACCCATTCTCATCGTTATTCGGTCGACCGGCTAAGTGGTCCCGTTCGACCGATAACAGCATATCCCCTTTTTCCCGCATGAATCTGGCATAACGGTCGACCGTCTAACGACATCGTTCGACCGTTCGCGGGTAAACAACAATATAATAATAGGATCGGTCGACTGCCCACAGGCACCGGTCGACCGATCGTCGTCTTCAACCTCTGAATTGGTTGAATTCCGACGGGGAATTCGACACCAACGTCGATCCCCAACACTCACAAGGCGAAAGTGAGTTATATTGAAGATTTGGCATACCTTTTTGACGGTTGTGGAAGCCTCCCAAGCTTGAGTCACTTTACTCCACTTCTTCTTCTTCTCTTTCTTCACTTCTTCTCTCCTTCTTCTTCTTCTTCTTCTTACTGCCTCCTTCTCTTCTCCGAGAATCTCTCTCTCTCTGTTTGATCAGTTCGAAGAAACGTTTTAGGTGAATTCCTATCTAACTATATATATCTTCTTTAATTATCCACCTTCAAATCTACCAATCAAAACAACCCATCTCATCTCACAACTATCCTACACGTTACACTTCATCCCATTCTTCCAACACCTCCTGCTTCACTAATCAAGCTTAATTAGGTTTAGTTTAATTTAATTAAGATGTTTTAGATTAGGTTATTACACATAATGCATGCATGCATGCATTTATAACATGCGCATTAGATGGTTATAACATATTGTTAGATCGATGCCTTTCCTTTATAAATTTGTGTATTGAATATTTGGATAATTGCGATCTTATATATGTATCTTGCAGAGAGCCTTTTCTACTACGGTTCAGCTCCTTATTCGCGGAGCTAACTGATCGTATCGTACCGGTAGCCATGAACTATCGTGTCGGATTCTTCCATGCTACAACAGCAAGAGGGTGGAAAGCAATGGACCCAATCTTCTTCTTCATTAACCCTAGACCGGTTTACGAGGTCACTTTCTTGAACCAATTGCCACCGGAGGCCACTTGCTCCACCGGAAAGAGCCCCCACGACGTGGCCAACAACGTCCAAAGGATTCTAGCAGCAACCCTAGGGTTTGAGTGCACAAACTTCACACGGAAGGACAAGTATCGCGTGCTAGCCGGTAACGATGGGATCGTGGAGTCCAAATCCATGCCGGCTGAAGGAAAGATGAAAAGATGGTTGGGAAGTGTGGCTACGTTGATGGCCGGGAAGGTGAAGGTGTGATGGAAGTATTAGGGTTTGTGAAGGTATATTTACGTAGCTAGAAGTATTGTATTAATTAAGCATGTATGGATGCATGCGTGTTGATTTTGGAAGCATGTATATGACATTCTATTTGTTGTGTTTTGTTTTGTTTTCTTGTAAGGTCTGGATGTTAAGTAAAGTTTGGTTTGAATAAAGAGGTTGTATCTAGAGTTCCATATGTTTGGGAATCATGTTTAATTTGTTAAGAAAACTATGTATAGTAAATGTTTTTCTTTCGCATGCATGCACATTAAGGTTTTCACTTTCTGCGTCGACTAAAAACTCCAAATGAAACAAACCGCACGCACAAACACAAGGAAGGCATGCAGGAATTAATTGTGGAACCTCTTTTTCTTTATTCACAATAAATTAAAGCAAAAGTCTAAGGAGGTGTTTGGTTGGCTGGGATGGAATGGAATGGAATGGAATGAGAAACTCATACCATGCTGGAATGGATTCTCATTCTATGGTAGGTAGGTAAGGTTCTAATTCCTAGGTATGAGCTGGAATGGATTCTAATTCTGGACCCAAAATAAACAAATCAAACACCAGAATGGAATGAAATCCATTTCATTCCATTCCAGGTACCCCCAACCAAACACCCTAAGTCTCTCTCTAGCTAGGTATTTAGGGTGATTACAAAAGTACATGAGCTCATGCTTGGTTGCCTGGACCTGGATGGTACGGACGTGCAGTCGTGCACCCTTAATTAGCCTTGCTAAATCTCCTAACAAAATTTAAAATGGACCTTAACCTTCATTACGGTTCGTCAAAGCTAGCTTGGATTTAGTCATAAAGTGACATTGTTGTGATGAATAGTCAATGATACATGCATCTACCCCGTGGTGTCAAAATCATCACCTCTATCTATCAACCCTAACAACACAGTAGCATCATTCCAGGACCAATTTGGAATCCAATTAAACAAATTCGTAGCCACTCAAACAAAAGCACTTTCCATGGGATCCAATAGAATTAGACGAATGTGCATGCGTGGTATGATCCGGAGAAAGAATTTCTGGGAATATCGATCCTCCAAGATAATTAAGCGTGCTTGTGCTGTCTAACAATTGGCGTATAAGCAATATCAAGGATTAATTTTCTAAAATCAAAAGGTCGAATAAAGCAGTACTTGTTGTGATATCAAATGACGTTGTTTACATTTACTCCAAGAAAAAGATTGATGTATGCCACATTAACTTGGAAATTAAGGGAAAACATTGCAATTGACAAGTATTAGATCGTGTCGACAAACAGAAAGGTATTATTCTTGTAAAAAAATGTATAATTAACCACCCACGCTTGAATCGTGTTACTTCTTGGTAAGTCAAACTTCGTTGCTTTCCAAAAAATTAAACAACAGCATATATTCTTCTAAATTGGTTGAATTGGCCGACCAAACTTTGAATCACATTTACAGCTAGCAGATCATAAAGCTAATGGGTTATTTACTTAGGCGCATATCTGCGGATGCGTAATTGGAGTTTTACACTCGAGTTTTGACTATTTACTTGAGTGCACCTGGATGTCAATGTTATTTGTTTAGATGCACATCTACCATTAACTGCACACTTAGAAATTTTACATTGTACACCTCATAAATTTAAAAAAACTCGTTAATATTAAATTAAAAACAACAAAATAAAAACGAAAAAATACCTATCCCTTCCTCTCTTCTCCCCCACTTCGCCTCCCTATCCCCGATCTTGATCTTCACCACACAAGAAACTTCGGGCTTCATACTCGTGGATCAAGTTCAGGACACCTCACCCCACCTTTCCAGGCCACTCGTGGCCCCAGCAACACGTTGGAGAAGTGTCGTGGGCTTCTAAGCTTCGGCGTCGCAACTGTGCGTTTTTGAATCTAAGGCGTGACACCTCGCGTCCCAGTCCCAAATACCACTCCATTCCGCTTCCACATCACCCAGCAAGGTCATCGACACACCAATTTGCCTCCAGGTTCAACAGATCTGCCGATTGCAATCGTGATTTCGGATGGTTCCATCAGGCAGGATGCCCTGTTTCGCCACTAAAGAGCGTTCGGTCGTCCGAACTCACATTTGGTCGACCGAATGCAGCTTCGAGCCAGCATCTTCCAGAATTCGGACGACCGGTCACCCGATCGGTCGACCGAATCACTAATTTTCACCAGTCGACTGCAACACATTTTTCGTTTTTATTTTGTTATTTTTAATCTAACATTAACGAGTTTTTTAAATTTATGAGGTGTACAATGCAAAATTTCTAACTGTGCAGTTACGGTGTTATAACGGAGTGCGCCCTATTAACGGTAGAGGTGCATCCAAGCAAATAACATTGACATCTAGGTGCACCCAAGTAAATAGTCAAAACTCGGGTGCAAAATCCCAATTACGCATCCACAGAATTACACCCAAGTAAATAACCTCAAAGCTAATTGTCTGCTGTAAAAAAAATAAAAAAATCATTATATTCCTTGCATAAGTGGCGTGTTGACATATCGCATAAGTGATATTTTGCTTTAGCCTTTAGTTAAGGATCTTTTGACTTTCAGTATATAATACTCTTTTATTCATTTCCCACTTGGTTTCAAACACGTACGTTTCATCAACTTCTTCCATCTAACAATTGACTCGTAAGAATATGAAACCCGGAAAGAGTAGTAGTTTATTGTAATCATTTGCAGATATTATAGTAGCTTTTCTGATAAAGACTTTATTTTATATGATTATTGAGTTTCATGTGACATATTTTAAATTATCCTTTGCATTAATATAATTATTTGGAATTCATAACGTGCAAGTGCATTATATTGGATGACCAACTAAATTAGGAAGGAAAAGTCATCCCAAATTTAAAGGGGATGGTGAAAATAATAAAATACTTAAGTACAATATCACCATGAAATTGAAGTCACGGTTCAAAATTTAAAATAGAGACAAGGTAATGAAAATAGGAATCTCTCTAAACACGTGAAGATTATTACAGCACGTGTCTTTAACCTTCTTTTGTTTCTAGTGAAGAAATTAAGGAGATGGTACACAAATCAAATACTATACCTCACAAGTGCATAAAAAATTAAAAATCCAACTTTATTAAGGAATTCTTAGTCAATGTGATCTACAACAACTTTCCTCTCCTCCAAGTAACAAGAAACACCCATTGGAGTTCTGTTTAAGTATCTCAACTAATATAATAATTGTCCATTTAAAATGAGAACTTAATTTGTTGGGCACCTATCTAATTGTCAATCTGGTGCTTATTATGATTTTCTTTTATCCTCTAAATATCCACAAGTTGTTGTTTAAATTTATGACAATAGCTTTATTTGGATTAGTGAATTGGTGATCGTTAAGATTGCTGAGTTGGATCTCACTTATATTAGGTTAAAATAAAACATTGTGTTGCAATGTTTAAAATCATAATCATAGTTGGGTTTTGGAGTCCTTGTGTTTTTGCATTAAAATCGAGCGCTAGTTCGCTAACCATTATCATTGAAAAATAGGAAGTCTATCTAGTGAATTATTATAAATTTCTCCAACTCTGTCTCAAATAGAACTAAAACATGTAACAACTACCTAACAAGTAGTAAAGCGAGTAGAAAACTAGAAAATGTGATTTTAAATCGTGAAACCAAATCAAGCACAAATTGTAGGTTATATTCTGCAAAATATCCAAAGTAAGACCAGTCAGTCAAACACACCCACCGGCAGAAGAAGTCGCCGAACCAAACCGGGTACGAATCGGCGATTTTCAAAAACCATTCCTCCGCCGTAACGGAAGACCACTCCACTGCACTCACCCCACCAACGTCGTCAGTACCTCAAACAAATAACATCCATCCACGTGGACACGCACGTTAGCGACCAGAACACGACAGCCCACGCGGCTCTCCACCCACGATCTTTCCTTCTCGTTTCTTCTTCCCCCACTCTCTTCTGCTCTCAACAAAACCCTCACCTTCGCTCTTCTTCCTCTCCATAACTCCTCCAAATCCCACTCTAGGGCTTCTAATAAATCTCCGTTTTGTCCGCTTTCTGTGTTGGATTTTTTTTTGCTGTTTTAGACCATCTGTTCTGTTCTGTTCTGTTCGGAGTAGAGATCCGGAAGCCAAAGATTTGATCTTTAGTGTTCCCAAACCCTTTTTTTTCCCCGAGTCAAACCAACGAGAGAGAAAAGGTTCGTTTTTTCTTCGATTTTTTTACCGATTTGATCTCAGATTTCCACTTCAAATTTGTTTCGGGAAGTCCGAACTCGATCTTTCGATTTGTTTCCACCTTTTTTGGTTGTTTAAACACCACAAACAAGAAAAAACCTCAAAGAAAGATTCGATCTTTACCCAAAATTTCCTACTTCTCCTCGTGATTTCTCCGATGTCTTCGGCGGCGACGTCTTACTGGTGCTACCGCTGCAGCCGCTTCGTCCGAGTCTGGCCCCGTGACGCCGTCGTCTGCCCCGATTGCGACGGCGGCTTCCTCGAGCAAGCCGACAGCCCTCCTTCCCCATTCCCAACCTCACCCCACCACCGCCGCGTCCCCGCCGCCCTCATGTGGCTCGAAACCCCCCGTGGGGCCCCACGCCGTTCCCGCCGTGCCCCTAACGCCGATCGCTACCCTTTTAATCCCGTAATCGTCCTCCGTAACCCCTCCGATCCCGACCCGGACACCGGAAATTTGGAGCTTTACTATGATGATGGAGAGGGGTCAGGTCTACGCCCGATCCCGGCTAGCATGTCGGATTTCTTGATGGGATCTGGATTCGATAGGTTGCTTGATCAGCTCGGGCAGATCGAGCTTACCGGGGGATTGCGGAGTTCGGACCACCCGCCTGCTTCGAAAGCGGCAATTGAGTCGATGCCGACGGTTTTGGTTGGTGATGATAAGGTTGACTCGCACTGCGCGGTTTGCACTGAGGCCTTCGAGGCCGGGGCGGAGGCTAGAGAGATGCCCTGCAAGCACATTTACCATAATGATTGCATCTTGCCGTGGTTGGCATTGAGGAACTCGTGCCCTGTCTGCCGTCACCAGATTCCAACCGAGGTTATGCAATCCGAAGGTGAGGATCGGTCCACCGTGAGAGGGGCAGACGAAGAGGTTATCGGCCTCACCATTTGGAGGCTTCCTGGTGGAGGGTTTGCGGTTGGGCGGTTTTCTGGTGGGAGGAGAGTTGGGGAGAGGGAATTGCCGGTAGTTTACACGGAGATGGATGGTGGATTCAACAATAGTGGTGCTCCGAGAAGGATCTCATGGACTTCGAGAGGTAACCGATCGAGAGAAAGCAATGGGGTTGGTCGTGCTTTCCGCAGTTTCTTGTCTTTGTTCCGGCGTAATCGACGAACGTCTCCACCAAGTGATGGTTCTGGGTCAGTGGCCAGAAGCCGGAGTGGTTCGGTTTTCAGCAGGCGAAGGCGTGATGAGTGGTCACTGGAGGATGGAAGCAATAGAGAGAGATGGTAATCCAAGCTCTTTTAAGCAGATTGTTCTCTTCTTTTTGATCAATTTAGTTTGTAGATGTTGCTGTTCTTTCACTACACTAGGAGTTCAATTGATAGCTTTAGATTAGAAGAATCTGTAAGAACTTAACGACTTAATTTGGTTAGTTGTTTGTTTATTCAATGTATATAGAGAAGTACCAATGTAGAATTCTACTACAAATTGCCACTCTTCTTTCATGTTAATGATTTGCAGATCAATCTGCTTCTGCTTTTTCATTGAATATGATGTGAGATTTAGATTTCAAACAGATTTGTGTAGCTTGGAATTGAAATAGGTATGGAGACGTATGGTGTGGTCTTCTATGTTCATCGTCGGAGGACTACATTCGTTTATATTGTTTTGTCATATCTCTGCCCTCTGCAACTTCTTATCAGAAGATATTGGAGATGTTTGGAGTTATAAATAGCATTTTCACGCAAATTCAGATTTTATTTGGTATGAACGCTCAGGTCTTCTCTTCATTTCCAGTAATACTGATAGGTAAGAAACTAAGAATAGAGGGTTATCAACTATCTTGATGTTCGACTGAGGAAAATATTAACTTGTCTGGGTTTTAAATTAGAGATTGGATATCTCAAACCTGAACCAAGAAGATGAAAATGGCAGCTGGGATAATCTCTAGCCTAGTTTTGTTTGGTGGAAAATAGCTTTTCCACCAATGTCATATGGATGTAAACAGCACACATGTTCCATTGCGAACTCATTGTGGGGCAAGATATGGTCCATTCCTCGTTTAATTTATGACATCTAGACTGCCACTGTCTGTGTTTGTTCTCCTAGTGAGTGTGATGTGAGAAAGAAGATGTGCTCTGTGTTTTCCCCCAGCAGGTAGCAGCATTCTCTGATTCCGATTTCCAAGTGCAAAGTTCATCACTTCCCCTTCAGTCCTTGAGAGGGAAGTAATCTAGAGTGTTTCTTGAACTCGATGTGAAATATTACGTGTAAAGAAATATAAATAACCAAAAAAGAAAAGCTAATGTTTTTTTTTTTTTTTGATGACGGGTGGTTTCATTCAATATTAAAAGTTCAAAAGGTTGTTATGAATCAAAACAAAAAAATCCTGACTATGAGAAAAGTTTTACAAATGCCTTTACTACTAATACAAAACTCTAGTCTAGTTGCCGAATCCCTCGTCCTAGGATCATTGATTTCCTTTCTAGAATCTGGCCGCTCTCGGGCATCATCTTCCTGCCTCGCCAACCTATAGATATTGGCTAATTCCTTCTCGGATGGATGTGCGTTGTCATATGTTAGGTGCACACGACTGAGTGAGTGCCAGTGTTGTGTATCTCCATTTGACTAGTGGGTGGGAGCTGTGCAGAGGTTCCATCATGTGTGGATGCAAAATGCCAATCTCGCTCAAAGAAAAGCTAAGGTCAATAATGTGATTCGAATTCATGTCCTTTCGGCCCAGTACCCGAATCTAGCGCCTTAGACGTAGCCACCAGCAGCCTTAGCCACTAGATACGTAATTGCTTCCACCTTCAGTTGTGTGTTGGTGGTGGAGTAACTAGATTGTAGTGACGGTCTTAACATGAATTTAACAATGTTTTTGATCATTTCGGTCGAGAAGGGGGTACGTTAATTTTTGTTGATGTAGCCAACCATTTGAACAACCAAGGCGGCACTCCCACATTGTAATATCAACTAAAGGGAATTGGTAAACCTGACCGTCGTCTGGAAATAGATACCCACAGTCTCTGTTCAACAACACTGATGCTTTTGTGTATATATTTTTAGATTCTTAATGATTGAATGTCACAATGTACAGGTAAGGAACTGTTGTTGCTCGCTCACCAATGTTAAATTCACCAAAAATCGTCTTCAAAATGTCAGACCACACGTTTATGATTTTTATAAAGAGCAAATAAATTGTCAAGAATGGGATTCGAGAACCCATGCCCTTTCGGACCAGTACCTGAAACTGGCGCCTTAGACCAACTCGGCCATCTTGACTATCGACATATGGAATTGTCTTCATTAATTATTGGATACAATACATAAATTTGGGTGTTCTCAAATTTCATCACTCCCGCAAAGAGAAGAAGAAGCGATCGGAGGTTAAGAAGTTTTAATGTCGGGCGAAGAGGAAGAGAACGCCGCCGAGCTTAAGATCCCCGAAGGTTTACACTTCTTCCTACCAAAACCTTAACTTTTCGACCTCTTTAAAACCAACCAATTTGCATCTTTTAGGGTTTCCTACCAAAATAGAACTACTTTTTTGTAAAAGAGAATTTTGTAGTTTTATACATATAGTTTGGTTTTGTTGCCTTTTTTTATTTAATGGTTATGGCCTTACGGGAGGGATTTGGCATTCGATTTTGCCAAACATGGTGTGCTTCTTGTTAATTACATTTTAATTTCTTCAAGGCCTTATTCTCTATTTGATCGTTGCGTGTTATTTTCTTCAGAATTTTTGAAGGCTAAGTGTCTAATGAATGGTGAAGTGGCCATGATTCTTGAACATAAATATGATCAGCTTCAGCAGATGTCAGATGATCCTATGAACCAAATCTCTCAGTAAGCATTGTATTAGTCTCTTTACCTTGTTGTGTTGCGATTAGCAATAAGAGCTACTGTGAATACCTTCACAGATATAACAGCTTGTTCGTTTTTCTGAACAAAACTCACCATCTTCAGTTGAAACTTGAAAGAAGTTCCTCTAACAGATATAAAGGCCTTGCTCAAGTAACATCTCATTATTGACTCATGCTTCTTTTTGGATTCAGGGTATTTGAGAAGTCAATGCAGTATGTGAAGCGATTTAGTCGCTACAAAAGTAATGACTCTGTCAAACAAGTTCGAGAGTATCCTTTTGCTCTTTTACCTAGTATTAACTTTATATTTATAGCATGCACGTTTGTTGTGAGCTGCATTGTCCTATGATTAGCTTTTTTTCTTTCTTGTTGATTATGTAACTTTATGCTCATTTTAATTGTAAATTCTCTTGAACTTGTGATTGATATCCTTAACCATATGTTCAGAATCCTCAGTAGGAACCAGTTGGCTGAATTTGAGGTATCAATTCATATTTAAGTCAATGTCTTTCCTGAACCGTGAGTTTACAAAACATAGAAGTACCACTTACACAAGAAATTTGGAATAACAGCTTTGTGTGCTTGGAAACCTCTGTCCTGAAACCGTCGAGGAAGCAATTGCAATGGTCCCTTCAATTAAGGTAACATGCTGCTTGAGTTCCATTTCCATCCTCATACCATCTCTTACTAGCAAATTATACTACTGAGTATGTAACCTGTTTAGGACTTCTCAGTGAAGGACTGTAAAGGTTTTCTGTTATGATGGAAAACCACATTACAAGTTTTATTGTTTCTTGAGATAATCAACATTTAGAATTGAATATAATTTCTCTGTGTGATTTAGAAAGCAATACCTATTTTTAAGAGGACTGATGTTTTTTCAGTAACCAATCCCCGTCTCTTTGTTTTCGTTTAGCTATCAGCCCATCAGACTTCTTAAGCTTTGCATGTTAATTTCATATAGCATGTATTATAAGTTATGGATGCCCAATCCCCCATACCTTTTCTGTATATTAATGTCTGTTAAAGATAACAATCATCTATATAGAAGAATGTAAATTAAGAGTGGGAAGCCGAAGGATGTCTAAGCAGAATAGTGAACGGTACTTCAACCATCAACAATAATTTCACAAATCTAAGTGGGCATTATATAACTATGCTTCCTTCAAGAGGGAAAATTAGATTTTAAGAATGACATCAACTTTTGGAATATCTATTTCTATCGTTACACTGCAATAAAATATCTGAAAATCTAAAAAGGAGTCCTATGAATAAAAGTTGTTGTTTTTACAATATTGCTTCGCTGTATTTAGGCCATTTGTGTTTCATGACTTCTTGTTGAGTTTAAGAAGTTAAAGTTTGAAGCCGTGATATCTGAGTTATCTTCCAAAAACAGTTGCATTTATCCTTCTCTTCAAGTTTTGTTGTGTTTTGGTATGTACTAAATTTCTGTTTTTCTTTGTTCGTTCAGACAAAGGGACGTTATCATGAAGATGATGCTATTGAGAAGATGCTGCATGATCTGTCCTTGATCAAGAAGTTCGAATAGGTTTCATGCGCCAACAGCTTCTTTTGGTCAGCAGGAAATAGAAGTTGTAATGCCTTTAGAGGTTACCAAGACCTTCTCTTAGGTGATATGTTTTTTTTGGAGATTACTCACATCTCATCTTCTGAACCTATAAAGGCGTCAAGCTCGAGTTTGAGGTTCGCATTGAGGTGCACAATTAAATTCTGTGGCCTATTATGCTTCTAGTGTCACGTCCCGAAACAGCGGAAAATTTAAAACTTTAAACAGATAAAGAATTAACACTGGGGTCGCCACCAAACCACGAGTACATATATAATATAATATGATACTGTACGATACAACAGTCAAGGATGATTACAACCCAACACAAAACATATACAACACATGTACAAGGGAAAATCATCCACCTCGAAGAACAAAAGGAGATAGGATCTGGTCTAGGTGTTCCTGTCCGCAGTCACCACCTCCTAATGACGCGTACGACCTGACATAAAACATGAATATGCCTGAGTTTCCCGTGGGAAACCCCGTATACCAAACCCCTAAAATATGAACATAATATGTGAAATGAAACATAAAATGAAATGTAGTAAAACATAACAATCTCTCGTGCACACCAGGCACCCGCTCCTCAGAGCCACAACAACAACATGCACACAAGGCACCGCCGGTCAGAGTCTCGGCCAACGCTCCGTAGAGCCACAACACGTGCACACAAGGCACCGCCGGTCAGAGTCTCGGCCAACGCTCCGTAGAGCCACAACACGTGCACACAAGGCACCGCCGGTCAGAGTCTCGGCCAACGCTCCGTAGAGCCACAACACGTGCACACAAGGCACCGCCGGTCAGAGTCTCGGCCAACGCTCCGTAGAGCCACAACACGTCCCTCCTCTCAGGCCGACAATGTCTGTACCGTTGCCCCAAAAGGGCCGGAGACCCATTGCCCTCGAGACGGATCCAACAATACACGGCACAAGCATCCATATGCAAAACAGTGCCCAAACGGTCGAACGGAAGAACCCAAACGGTCGACCGAACACCACAACTATTCCTCAGAAAAACTGAAATAACGACCAACCGGTCGAACGGCAAAGGGGCCCCGTTCGACCGAAATCCGACAAGGAAAATCCACTCTTGCTCAAAAAGCACCAACGGTCGAACGACCCTCAGATCACGGTCGACCGAAAACATCCAGTAGAAATCCCCAACTAAACCGCACTACACGGTCGACCGCAACCACACTCCCGGTCGACCGGCCAATAAGTTAACTTAAACTCCGGTCGGACGAAGTCAATGAGCGGTCGACCGTTTAGATGGTCAACGCCCCCAACCGACCTACAACAGTGCTTTTCGGTCGACCGACAAAGAGGACTCGTTCGACCGAAAACACACAGAGTCTTTTTCCCATGGTAAAACGTACCACCGGTCGACCACTCGAAGAGTATCGTTCGACCGGTGCAAGAGTTTTCCGCCCAAAATACACTACGACCGGTCGACCGCGCCATCCCGCCGGTCGACCGTTGCAGAGCAGAAAAGCTGCTGCAAGGATCTCGACGAGCCTTCCGGCCTACCGTCGGCCACCCCAACCCTCGCAAAGGCTAAAAGAGGTCTACACTAAAGCTTGACATACCTTAAGGCTTGAAGAAGCCTTTGAAGAATCCCGACGAGCTTCTCCTCGCAAAACACCTTCACCGGCGACTCAACCGAGCAACGATCGACTCCTCTCCGGAGACCGTCTGATCTTCGCCTCGCCTCTAAAAACCACGGCTCGAGCTCCTCCACCACGGAAGATCTGATGAGAGAGAGGGAGAGGGTTTGAGCGGGAGAGAGAGAGGAAACGCGAGAGAGAGAGAGGAAAACTCACCAACTTATACTCTTCTCCTCCATCTCCACCATCCACCTCACATCTCCCCAAGCAATCCCATCCCTCCATCAAAAACACAATTAAAACCCAATTAGCAAGGGGGTTAGGATGTAACATCTAGACCTGCATAAAGCACTTCATAGATATATCTGGGTTGGTTGATTACATGTTGACTTGATTAGATATATTTTTCTTTACTAGTCCCTCTAAAAAAGTTGAGATGATTCAAAATATAGCCTGCTTCACAATTATGGCTGTGGTATAGTATACTTCAATTCTGATTAAATGTATATCTTATGCTTAGCCTTTTCGAGCGAATGTCGTTACATTATTATATTTCCATGCGCTCATAATATAATCCTCCCCAAGAATGTTCCAAAAATTAAATTCAGATAAAAGCATATCATTTCGTTTATTAGATGTGGTGTCGATAGTACCTACCAAAGGATGGACATGATCTGTATATAAATTTGTGGGACCATCTAAAATTCTACATGATTACATGCTAATTTGTCATCAGTCCCGACATTTTATAAAATAAAGAGTGCTCTTAATTAGATTAGTAAGTAACCAAGGAATACACGAACGAGGTTACGTGGATTGGGGCCCAATTCCAGTCTAAAATAAAAGTCTAAACGAGGGGGACAGAAAATTGTTGACCGCAACCTGCATCGGTTGGTTAGAGATGGGTTAGCAAATACAAATGAAAATTTAACCTTTTATGCTCCAAGTGACTCAATCTTCAATCTTGTGAAAAGATTCACACTTTTAAAAATATGTTTATGTTTCAATTTTCCCCCAAAATACTTCTTGCCTAAATCGTGGGGGAAATCGTGAGTTCATTCCCCTATTTTTCTCTCTTCCCCTTAGATAAGCAAAATCATTTTTGTCTCATTATTTCGACAGTTGCAAACATCTCTCTCTCATGCATCCGTTGTGTTCGCTTTCTGTTTCTCGCGTTCGCACATTCATTCTCTCTCGCACTCGACCTGTCATTCGAGCTCTGCGGCGTATCCTGTCGAACAACTCCTACGTTGAAGTCGACGACGAATGTCAATTTTAGGGCACATTTTGTTTATGTTTTTTTTTACTTCTTGATATAGGTTTATAATGTTACGTTATTGTTTCTATAAGGATTGTAGTTGATTTCATCTATTTATTGGTATTCATCTGAGTTTTGTCCCCTGGTTTGGAAGGGGATTCGTTTTCCTGTGTTACCGAAGGGACTCGATATGTTCAATTGTAGTTCGATAGGTACTCGATAGGCGTAATCGATGAAAATCGGTTCGTTTTCCTTTCACCACGATAGGTTCAATAGTTGTGCTCGATGGAAGTCAGATCGTTTTTCGTTTGAGTTTGATAGATTCGATATTAGTTCGATTTGTTTTGCATGTGAGCTCGATAGGTTCGTTTGATTTCGATATTAGTTCGATTCCAGTTGAATTGTGAAGAACTGCCAGGTCGATGAGCTCGATTCCATTTTCCTTTCAAATTTTCCTTGTGTTTTTTAATTAGTTGTGGTTTTTTCTTGTTTTGTTTTTTCCAGATGCCGAAGTTTATAGTTCCAACCAAGTATCATTTCCCGACCAGCTTGCTTCTTCTACCTATACATTTAGAAAGTGGGTTTCTGGTTTCTAAATGTTTTGGATACAATTTCTGGTGCACAATAGTTTTTCAGGAACCCAATTTCTGTGCATCTAAAAACACTCATAGTCTACTGCTTCAAGCCTCAAATGTTGTAATCGATTTCGAGTTGAGGTCGCCTCTTCGATGGTGGAAGGTTCTTCACGAGGTGTCTGGAGGACAAGTTAGACGGTGGTGTGCACAAACTTCAATTGTAAAAGGCAAGATCTCAACTTTGAGTGAAGACCAAACAGTGGAACTCTTGAATGAGACTAATGGATATGATGAATAGGTCGAGGCTTTTGTAACCGAATATGTTTAAATTGCATGTTGGTAATATTGGTTTGCCTATTTTCTCTTATTAGTGTTTATTTCCACATTATTAGATAGGTTACTGTATTTAGCCTCTTTACCCGTTCTAGCCTTCTAGGCCATGTCATGGACCCTTCGAAACCAATATCAACGGAATTTAGGAATTCGAATTCAAAATCCATTTCGGCTAAGTAAATCCGTTCGTTATAAAATCTGTATCCATGAAAAAATCCAAATGAGCTCCAAAAATATGTTTTTATGTAAAATTTGGTTTTCAGATAAATTTAGTAAATTATACATGGTTTCCAACTAATAAAATACCATTAATACATGACTAATATAAATAAGATAATATAATTTATATATGCTTTATATATTATATGTTTTATATTTATATATGCATATAATACAAAGCGGATATTATTCAAATCAGATATACAAAAATCCATATTAGTTTCATTTTTTGCAGGTGTTCAGATCCGAATACGAATACGGTTGTAGATTTTTTTTCTCAGATAATTTTTTTGATTTCGAATACGGAAGCGGTTGGCTAGGTGGTCAAATAACTCTTTTAGTGTGTAAACTTTTTTGAAAGAGTTTATTGGACAATTTGATCACATATTCATATTTCTTTTCTTTTTCTCAAAATTTATGGATGCATGACCCCCCAAAAAACTTTTTTTCTTTCAATTTCACATTGATATCTACTTTTATATTTTCTCGTTATTAGTTTAAAATTCACCAAAAGTATATTAATTAATCGTTCTTCTTTCCTATATAACAATGCTCTCTTCCCTATATAACCGATTGCACCAAATAAGGACTACGATGTAAATCAAATATAATGTTTATGTTTGTGTTTGGATGCAAATTTTGCATTATTTTAATATAAAACTACCATATTTCTTAACGGAAGTATGACTACATGTTAACATGTCCATCATGATAATTTTTGTGATTCACAAGTCCACGTGAGAATATCCAATATTGATGTTTTGGAAGTAAACCTCAGCAAAAATTCCAATAGATTTTTTTTTGAATTTTACCAAATGTGTTTGTCTCTTCCCAAATAGATTGGTTGACCCCTGTAAACTATAAACTCGAGTGAACTTTTGTTAAGACTTTTTCTCCTAGAATAAGTCCCGCATGAGTTCTTTTTAGAATAAATTTGAAGTGATTTTAAGATTGTTATTTTTCTTTTTACCACGTCAAATGTTTTTAGATAATATATACATGTTACATTCCATAACCGTCAATCTGTCTTTCTTTCTTTCTTTTTTTTCTTTTATAAAATAAAATAAAATAAAATAAAAAGATATATATAGTGACATTCGTAGCTCAATCGGTGCCAGAGAGAGGCTAGAGAATCAATTCGATCTCAGAGCGTAGAACAATTAACATATGAAGTAGGAGATGGGAAACCCGACAAGTGGTCAAATATCCATGGATTTTTATCCTAGAGATTTGTTGATCACAATTTTTCTGCAGGTGCCGATTCGTGCCCTCATCAACACCGCCAAGTTTGTGTGTAAATCATGGAGTTCTCACATCTTTGACGACGAATTTGTAGATCTTCAATTCGCTGCATCCACCGATACGTACGTAATTATTTAATTTCTCTTTGTTTTTATTTATTTATAATGTAATGATAATGATCAATATATATATAGCACAAACCAATTAAAACTTTAATTAAATCTTGAAAGTGTTTATATATAATTTCCAGCATTAATCGTTCACTTATCTTTCTCGATCGATCATGTCTGCAGGTATGGTGTCATATACCGCAACGACTCAAATTCCTCGTATCTTGTATACGATTCCTTTGAAGACGTAGGAGCGCGACCACCCCGTAACACCACCACCACCACCTTCACACCTCCAATCCCTGAAACCCGTCCGACTGAACACTCGTGTCGTGGATTGCTGCTCTTTGTTAATCGGAGGGATAGACAACCATCGTTTGTTTGCAACCCGATGTTGGGTTCGTGTATTCCCCTCCCACTTTCTAATTCGATCAGTTCCACCATAGCATTTATAAATGGTCTTGGGTTCGAATCCGCGTCCAAAACCTACAAAGTTGTTCGGATGCAATGCTTGAGAGACCTGCATACTAGCACCGAAAAACGGTTCGATATCGATTGTGAGGTATGCCGGATTAAGACAATTGGTGGTCGTACTATAACCTCAACTTGAAAAAGATGGAACTTCTATTGTCGTCAGTAAATTTTTCTGTGAGGGAAGGTTGTAGTGGTGTCTATCTGCGAGGCCATCTTTACTGGCCTATGCAAGACATTAATTTTGAGCAAAAGATCCTCGCCTTTGATCGTAAGAGCGAAAAAATCACGACCTTGATGGGCCCAATGTAATAACCTTAATCTAAAATACTCTAATTAACCTAAACTAAACCTAATTAACCTTAATTAAGCTTGAATAGTATAGCATGAGGTGGAAGGATTGGATAAGATTTGGATTTTGCTATAAATAGAGATATTAGGTTAAGAAAAACGTTTTTTTCTCATTACTTGAGTTTATCAGAGAGTGAGAGACAAATTTGGAGAAGAAGAAGAAAGAAAGAAGGAGGAGAGGAAGTGAAGGAGAAGAGTTGGGTTGAGTTTGCCAAAGCTTGGGAGGCTTCCACAAACGTCAATAAGGTATGCCAAATCTTCATTATAACTCACATAAGCTTTGTGAGTGTTGGGGATCGACGTTGGTGTTGAATTCCCCGTCGGATTGCAACCTATTCAGAGGTTGAAGACGACGATCGGTCGACCGGTGCCTTTGGGCAGCCGACCAATGCTATTATTATATTGATTTGCACCAGCAAACTGTCGAACTATGTCTGAGGACGGTCGACCGTTATGCCAGATTTGTGCGGGAAAAATGAGTGATGTTGTTATCGGTCGAACGGGTCCACTTAGCCGGTCGACCGAAACAATGAGAATAGGTCGGTTGGGGATTTTGACTTATTAAACGGTCGAACATCCTTAACCTGGTTCGACCGATCTATTCGATGCTAAGTCGGTTGGGAGCTTTGACCATCAAAACGGTCGACCGCTCTTTAACTTTCGGTCGACCGACGGAGCATTTTAATTAAGCAGTAGAGTGTTTGTGATGTTTCGGTCGAACTGTATCTCAGTTCCGGTCGACCGAATATTACTTAGGCAAAATGCTGAAATCACTGTTATCGGTTGAACGGCCCCTTGGTTCGACCAGTTGGATATATAAATATTATAAATATTGTATAGCGTAGACCATCCAAACGGTCGACCGCTAGATGACTTTTGTTCGACCGATGGGTCGGTAATTCGGTTGGCGTGGTTCAATCGATACACTTGTTTTTACAGTACAGAGTACTGTGCGGAGGATCGGTCGACCAGTGTGCTTGTAGCGGTCGACCGATCTGCCGCAGGTTGGTGGATTTATCCACACGCGAGCCGTCGAGTATAGGTCGACTACCGGCTCCGAGGCGACGGTCGATTACCGGCCTTGAGAGCGACAGATTTCACCTTCGACGAGGGCGTATTATTGTTGGGCCTCTCATATCGAGCGGGGTGTGAGAGATGATTGCCGTAAACCTTGGGTTGTTTGCTGGGGTTTGTCGGTAGGCCGAGGATGTTCCGGCAGAGTGCGCGTCTGACGGCTCTTGGGGGAGCAGCGGCTGTCATCTGACCCGAGTTGTGCATTCGGCGGGCTGACTCGCTCCTGGGGTGGCGGCGTAGTGTCAGGGTTCCTTTCTGCGGCTCTTGGGGAGCAGTGGTGCCGACTGACCCTTGTGAGGCAGCGGTGGACCGACTTGACCCTCGTGGTGGCAGGAGTGGTTCAGTACCGCGGAGGCGGAGATGGGTATTATTGTGGACCCGAGGCGGATGATCATGTGCATTGCATTGCATTGTCTTTAATTACATTTTGTATTTTAGGAGGTTTGGTATACGGAGTTCCTGCAGGGAACTCAGACATGTTTCAATTGTTTGCATTTCAGATAGCGAACAACATTAGAGTAGAGGTGGTGACCGAGGAGGGTGCCCCCGAGATCTGATCATGTCTTCTTTTTGTATCTTTTGTTGAGGTAGTGATTACATATATATATACATTTTGACTTGTCGTCTCGTGACGTGTCATATGTTGACCGTTGACGGTCTTTATTATTGTTTAAATTTTCCACTGTTTTCAGGGACGTTACACGCAAGCTGTCTTCTTGGGTCGAGATCGTTGTTCGTGCTCAATGATTTTCGAGGAAGTCTTTGTATGATTGTATTTAACAACAAACACCGTGTGAATTTTAAGATTTGGGTGATGGAGGAAAATGAATTAGAAGGCCAATTTTGGAGGCGTGAAATTCCGCTTCCCCAGGAGCATTTGAAGTTTAGTGTCTCTCTTTTGCAACACGAACAAGTCCGGACACACTTCGACCTGAAACTTAAGCATGGGGAAGAAGACATGCAACCTGACCGATACAATTTTTTCGTTCCTAGTCTTGTTAATTCCAAATTTTAGGACGCAAAACAATTTTTCGTGTTTAAGACGCAAGTTATCTAATTTAGGTGGATTTCTTTACCACCTTATCTTTTGTAACTCGATCGTATCCTTTTATCGTGGTCTATATATATCTACATATATGTGGGACAATAAACCCGTGGGATTTTTCTCGTTTTGGTTTGCTGGGATGGAAGATTAATGGAAGTGGTAAGCTTTTGCAAAAACACATCTTGTCTATGAGACATGTGCAAGTACTTACATGCAATATTCCGACTATATATATATTTGTAATATTTAAAAACAAAAAAATGCATCTTTGTTGTAATTTGGATTTCAAGTGTCACTCCCAGATGTTCTTTCGTTTCGAATAATTATCATCCTAATTGTGCATTTGAATATTGTGCAGTCTTGTGTTCAGAAATTTGTGGTTTTATACATGAAGTTTGTTTTTGATGGTTTTGGCCTTACGAGGGAAGGGATTTGGAATTCGATTTGGCCAAACATGGTGTATTTCTCCTTAATTACATTTCAATTTCTTCAAGGCCTTATTCTGTATTTGATCGTTATTTTCTTCAGAATTTTTGAAGGCTAAGTGTCTAATGAATGGTGAAGTGGCCATGATTCTTGAACATAAATATGATCAGCTTCAGCAGATGTCAGATGATCCTATGAACCAAATCTCTCAGTAAGCATTGTATTAGTCTCTTTACCTTGTTGTGTTGCGATTAACAGTAACAAGTACTGTAAATACCTTCACAGATGTAACAGCTTGTTCGTTTTTCTGAATGAAAGTTACCATCTTCAGTTGAATTAAGTTCCTCTAACAGATAAAAAGGCCTTGCTCGAGTAACATCTCATTACTGACTCATGCTTCTTTTTGGATTCGAGAAGTCAATGCAGTATGTGAAGCGATTTAGTCGCTACGTACAAAAGTAATGACGGTCAAACAAGTTGGAGAGTATCCTTGTGCTCTTTTACCTTTATATTTATAGGAGGCGTGTTCGTCGTGGCTGTCAAACAAGTAATGACTGATTATGAATACAAAGATATTTTAGGAGATTATGAATGACCTGTGTTTGAATGTGCAGTGATCTATCAATCAGCTTTTGAGGTTGTGTTTGGATTGCTACAACGTTTTAAGGTAATTTCTATTTATATCTTTTAGATCCACTATAGTAATTTTGAGATTCTACGTGGATTGATTTTCTGAAAGATTCTATTTTATGGAAGATTTCCCTGTAACTACAATTGGTTCAACTTTTTTTTTTTACATATAAATAAATACAAAAAACAACAAATTGTTGTTAAAAGCTTACAATTATCCTCCAAACCCAACCTATGCTATGGATCACATAGATTGCCTAATGTATGTGTTCTTTTTAGTTCAGTACGTTACTATATTGGTTTTGTTGTCTTAAGTAATACTTCTGATTTGAGAGTGTGATATCATTTCGTTTTGTGGTGATTGTGATTTCTCATTGGTTCCTGTTTCATCATGGGCTGAATTAGTGGGCTTAACAACAAGGAAGAGGCCCAACATCATGGGCTGATTCAGGTGCATGTGATCCAGTGCTAAGAGGAGTTGGGACCAAATTCACTTCCTTCCGGATGCCAACTCAATCTTCCAGGTAATTAACACATTGATTAATTAAATTAACGACCTGTGCTAGCTGATCACGTATAATTAGAAGAATTTATACATAGAATATATGTGCCTCGAGTACGGAATTTAATATATTCGAGCTTGTTGTTTGCAAGTAATATAGGGTTGTTTTTTTCTTCTTGCATCTGCATTGTACGTTGTAACCAAAATTGATGGATTTTTTCCCCTTATGGAGAAATTAAACATGGTATCGGTCTGTAGGGTATAGAACTACATAATTAGTTTGGCTCATGCAAAACTTTAATAAGTAGTTAGCAAAGTGGATGGTGTGTAGGCCAGGGTATGTTTTGCAGTTTTGATTAGTTTGTAAGTTAGGCAATATCTGCTTCTACATGCAAAGTAAATTGGGAAAGTTGTCATGCTCTTTTTATAGCTACCGAGGCTGATGCATGGAAGAATTTATGGACCATATTACTACATATAATCTTCACCGCAATCGCAATGGGCATCGCACTCATTCGCATTTGCAATTTCCAGCCCGATCGGCGTCGGAATAGGCATAGGCATCAATGCCACAACTCAAGGAGTTGTGGCGGATTGGATCTTTGTCATTTCGATGGGCATTGCTACCGGGCTATTCGTGTATGTTGCCATCAATCATCTTATTGCTAAGGGTTACAAACCACAAGGAGAATGCTACTTCAACACACCCTTCTTCAAGTTTCTTGCAGTTACATTAGGTATTGGAGTTATTGCAGTTGTTATGATATGGGATTGATCGATACATTTGTATGATTCCATCATTAATCCATGTGCTTTGGAACTAATTTAAAAGTTCTCTCAAAGGTTTAATGATTTGTTTTGTTGGTTTAATTCCAATAATCAGTACTGTTCATATTTTTTTACTTTCTTGATGGCTTGAATGAGTGATGGTGTTTAAAGGTCTAGCTGGATATATATAGTTGAAGTTACTCAATGCTTTTGTTTTTTTCTGAAACAGGGTTTGTGTGTAGTGATGATATTGTCATTAGATTCCTTTCGGCCTTTTAAGTTCTTTTCTACAAACATTGATTTTTACCAGCTTCAATATTGTGGCTCGTGGGGGATTTGTTCTCATTCAATTAATAGTTCAAGTTTTGTCTTATATTCAAATTCAGACTTTAGAATTTTCTTGTTGACTTGATTTGGTTTTGTGCCGAGTCAAGTTCATGCATTATTAATAGGGGTTTTTGCTTGGGTGCACTTGCAAAATGGGTTTAATATTAGATCTTTGCTCATCTGAAGTTTTTTATTGGCCACATGTAAAACTCAATATTTGCTTTGGTGCACTTCTCATCTAACGCCGTTGATGAATTTACGTTAGACTCTGACGCCGTTAGCGGCAAACATGCAATATTTAACCTCGTCTACCACACATATAGTTCGGTCGACTGTTACAAACTAGGTCATCAAAATCTGGAACTCTTATGTGTATCTCTTCTTGGAAATGGATGACAGAATCTCATTGGACGTTCGTTTCTGGGGTTCCAGTAAATTCCTTGAAGTATCTTGGAAACGACCGTCCGAGTGGAATTCAGACGACCAAACCTGAAACATTAGTGAACTTTTTAACTTTTACCTTGAGACAACTTTTTCCTTTTTTTCACCCCTCTCCCTAACCTTTAACTCATCAAACAATAAGAATGTTGAGATTTTGACACATAGGAGACAATCACACGTTACAACACAAACAATTTTATGTGGAAACCCTTGCGGGAAAAATCACGGTGCCATACATCATATGTAGATAAATTGGTAAATGGATCAATATCCGGAATACAACAATCCAGTGTCGGAATAAAAAAAAACACCTCAAAGCGAGCTCCCTTTGCGGGGAGGGGGGGACTAGCGTACCCTGTATGGGGATGCTGCCCCCCGCATTCCTCATCAGAATAATAATGTGAAATTGTATTACTAAAAGGGAGGATAAGAGTGATAGAAAATCCGTCATGTGGTAGACATGGTTGAATATTGCATGTTTTCCATTAACAACGTCAAAGTCTAACGAAAATCCGTCAACGACGTTAGACAGGGAGTGCATCAAAATAAATATTGAGTTTTGCAAGTGTTTGTGGCCAATAAAATACTTCGGATGAGCAAAGGTCCAATAAACCTCTTTTGCAAGTGAACCCTAGCAAAAACCCCATTATTAATATTGAAGCAAGATAAGTCTGATTTCACCATCTTGCAATCAATCACAGCTCTACTGTATTAAATTGGATATACTTATCCAAGCTAGACTGCATGGGTGTGAGATGTGAAATTGTTAATGGTTCAAAATTAAACCATAAATAACTAAACCTACCAAAAACTTATGGTGTTGATGGTGTTGACATTGACATTAATTATAGACTGCGAGAGAGAAATTAATGGATTATCCTAGTGTTTGTAAATATATGTTGTATTGTTTAATTAGTAAAAAATACACATATGTTTTGCTCAACAAAATTTTAAATATAGTTTGAAAGCAATTATCCAAACTTTTGCATGCAGTACAACTACCTGAAAGACAACTGTTGTACCACACATGAGCAAGATAACTTTTGTTCATGAAATTAACACCCTACTTGACTTGAAAAAGAAGAAGATTAAGAAGAAACACGTTGAAGAGGCGCACAATCTTTAACTCCAATGCAAACCACAAGTTGAGCTAGTTGGGCATACCTCTCTTTAAGTTTTCTCGTTGTACATTTGGTGTTGGGACTTGAGAGTTCTTTCTGTTGTTGTATTTTAGGATGAAACATATACTGTGTTTGGTCAAGTTTACTTGAAAGTTAATTAGAATAAAGGAATGTTAATTATGAAGTATTAGTGTTGGAACTTGCTTAACACTCACAGCATGCAGACTTATCTTTAATTTGTGGGGTATAATAATCAATCCAACCCATGATAAGCAAATTAACACACAAAATAAAGATAGGTATTTTTGTTTGGAAGGCAGATTTCAATGGTGAATCTTAATAATGACAAAAGAATAGTTCAAACAAGGCAGTTTAGTAGTTGCCTTTGGATTAGAATATGCTAATGAAAGTCAATCCACTTAATCAACACATCATGTAAGCTAGTGCTTAATGACGGTGGAATCTATCAATTTGCAATCAACTAATCCCACAACAACTAGCACATCAATTGCTTCATTGTGACATTCCTAACTCATCACTAGTGGTTGTCTTCCATATCACATCAAAATTCTCATCTTATGTGCAAATATATAAAAAAACACATGTACTTCTTTCACCTACCACTGATCTAGAATTTGCCCTAAAATTAAGTTCTAAGGAATGAAATTAAATGGATCCTGTTGTTAATGAAAGAAAACAGATGCTGATGTTGAATATATGTATATTTCTTTCAAAAAATGAGATATGTCACCAAACTGTCTTCAGATGATGGAAAAGATGAACCCGAACAGAATGGTATGATTGGTCTGCTATGGTGCAACGTAATGTTAGTGGCTATTTCGTTAATTATATAATATTATAGAAAGGAGACAATTTTGATCTTATATATGTTAAGATGAATTAAGCCTCCAAAAGTTTTGAATCATGATTCACAGGAACTTTAATTGTGTAACTGATGGCAGTTGGTATTATCTCAAAATGCTTAATTAGTCTTCTAATAGATAAATATCTATCATATATCATGTCACATAATGGTGAGTGGAGGCACATGACCCAATGATCAACACATTCAAGCCACTAATCTCCTCATATGTCTAGCCCTCTTAACAAATTCAGCTATGGAAGACATGAAAGATGTTGTCGTGACTTCCCTGGAAGTTGGGACACGAGTTATTGTAAACCGGTTGGCTAATTGTTCGGATATGTATTCGATTAAATTAATGGATACGGATATATATTGTGTTCAAAAAATTGTGTCTATACCTGTTAGTACGGAATGATTAATTAAACGGATATGACAAATATAATATATATAATATAAAATACAATTACAAACTCTAAAGTGGACTCAATCTTACGAGATTAAAACCTTACCAACAACGTATGTATGATTATCTTATGATTTTGCTTTGTATATATAATATATAAAATATAAAATATATATTAACGGGTAGACGGATATGAACAATGTGTATACATGTATCCGACATATTTATTAACCGGGTAAACGTGTACGAGAACAATGATATGAATTTTAAAACGAATATGATTTTTTATTCATGTACCTAACTGAAGCGGATAATCGGGTATACGAGTATTATTCATCCCGTTTACAAGCGTAACATGAATCTTTCAACTTGTGGACTAATTTTCATTTCTTAATGCCCATGAACTAGTTCAAAATATTAGGAATCCCCTCTAATATTTGCTAATATCTAAGATCAATAGTTCTTAATATGACCAAAATTAAAGTTACACCCTCATGAAAACTAAAGTTTAAGCATCGGAGGAGATAAATCGAATTATTTGCTACGGAGGACTTGGACTTCAATTGACTAATGAAAGGGCCGGTGTGATATTAGCTAGAAAGTTTTATTCAAATCAGAAGGTCCAAGATATTACAAAATATCAGAGAGTATTAGTAATTATTTGAAGGATAATTAGATGCCACTTCCATTTAAGAACTTCTTTTCATATATTATGCTTAAAAGAGATTGTTGTATATCTTTATCGTACGTGGTGGTGAATATTGCACGTAGGTGTAGGAGTGCCCTAGAATTGAAGTGTAGTTGTTGGTGCAACAACACAATGTCCTTTTCCAAATCCTCTCGATCTCTCATGTCTATGGTTTGAACCAATTGAAACATGTCAACTCTACCTAATCAACCTCAACTTCAAAGTAATAAGATGTAATATCCATCGACATTGTCCCACAAAACCCTAATAAAAAACAATATTATTGCATTTTAGCTGTATATCTATATGTTTGGCTCTTACTTCAGCCAACACGTGTGTTGGGGATGCGCTTGCCGTGATAACAAAGTCTAATATAGTTAGAGAGAAAGAAGATAATAGAATGTTAGCATGTAAGGCAAAGAAAGCCCATATATATATATATATATATATATATATATATATATATATATATATATATATATATATATATATATATAAATGGTTCGTCTACTTTTTGTCTTCACCACCACTCTAAAGCTAAGTTATAACAACATCTGGTGGCTCTTAATTAGGTTCATGTGTGTATAAATAACATCATGCATGCATGCTCTACTCCATCTAAACCAAGCTCCATTGCATTTGCTTCTCAACACAAAGGTGAGCATTGGTAGTGAGAGAAATAAAAGGAGATAGACATGGGTTTTCTTCTTGGAGTTTTGCTCTTCTCAATGTGCTTTGTGCTTCAAGTGTCTGCCCAACAAACTGGCATAACGAGGCACTACAAGTTTGACGTGAGTTTATTAATTCCTATTACTTTGGGATAAGCATTTCATGTTGTCATATATATGATTCATATAATATATTATGGTATAAACAATAACTGATCAAACTTCATATATTGTTGAGTTAATATATTTGTGCCATGCATATGTTATACAACCTTCATGTTGTTTATGCTATGTTCTTTATTGTTCTTCTTATTCCATATATATTTGAATGACCAATTAACCACCTATGATTTGGTACATCTTGATTTTAAATGTGATTAAACATCCATAAATTGAACATGTACACACATACACGTGTCATGTGATATTTCATACTAATATAAAATTAAAGATCTACGTAGCGACTGAGTTGACCTAAGATCGATGATAACCCTATATTTTATGATTTGTTGGATACAGATAATGCATGCGAACGTGACGAGACTCGGCCACACAAAAACCATAGTTGCGGTGAACGGCCAATTACCGGGGCCTACAGTTATCACTCGGGAAGGCGATCGTCTTCTCATCAAAGTTGTTAACCACGTTAAGGACAATGTTACCTTGCATTGGTATAGATATACTTAATTAAGTTGTTATAGACATGCATGAAATTAAGTTCAATAAAGTTAACTACTTAATTACATGTGGTAGTTGTTGTTTGATGATGATGATTAATGAAAACAATCTAATTAATTATACCCAGGCATGGAGTTAGGCAGCTTCAAAGTGGATGGGCTGATGGACCAGCTTACATTAGCCACTGTCCCATTCAGAAGGGGCAGAGCTATGTTTACAACTTCACTACTGTTGGGCAGAGAGGAACCCTTTGGTGGCATGCTCACATCTCTTGGTTGAGATCCACTCTTTATGGTCAAATCATTATCCTTCCTAATCTTGGTGTTCCTTATCCCTTCCCAAAGCCACACAAAGAAGTCTCCATGGTTTTTGGTAGGCAATTAATTAATTACACCATGTCTTTTCGAAGTCATATACAGTTTCATATACATATTCCTTTCAAATATATACCACCTAATATTTCTTAATAGGTTACATGGTACCCACCCATTTGATGTAAAACTTCAACTGTAGTTTGATGTCGAAACAAATTCCAAGCTTAGACAATAATCTAATGTAAATTATGATTATGATAGAGTAGCAGATTGATGCTTCTAGTGTTGATTTCATATGAAATATCTAGTTTGTGTCAACCAAAATAAGAAGAAGCAAAGGTAGCTGACAAAAGGTGCACTTCAACAAATTTGATCGATGAAACATATTTATGCATATATTTAAGAGATATTTCGAGAGATTGGATGACGTTTATCGTCTAGATCAGTAAAATATGATATGTTCAATAGTGAGAAAACTAAATCTCTAAGTTGGCATATATGGTGCTTAATTATGTAAATTTCTTCAGGTGAATGGTGGAATGCTGACACAGAGCTTGTTATCAATCAAGCAACTCAAACTGGTGGAGGTCCAAATGTATCTGATGCCTACACCATCAATGGTCTTCCTGGACCTCTCTATAATTGCTCTGCGAAAGGTGGCTATATATTCAAATGAAATTCTCGTACATCAAATTATCTAAGTAATAAATTAACATGCTTCATTTGAATTTTTTTAATTCACCACTTTTCATGATGTTCAAATACTTAGGCAAGAGGTAATATAGAGGTTAATATATATATCGAGTGTTGTACAGTGTTGAGCAGTGAGAGAGATTGTAAATCGATCGAACAACCCTTATAGATTTCGTCTTGATTATACTTTGAATTGCAGACACGTTTAAGTTGAAAGTGAAGGCCGGGAAGACATACCTCCTCCGCCTAGCTAGCGCTGTTCTAAACGAAGACCTCTTCTTTAGCATCGCCAATCACACCCTCACCGTCGTGGAGGTCGACGCCGTCTACGTCAAACCCTTCACCACAGACACCATTATGATCACTCCCGGCCAGACCACCAACGTCCTCCTCCACACCAAACCCTTCGCCCCGGATGCAATCTTCCTCATGGCTGCCAGTCCCTATGTCACCGGCACCGGCACTTTCGACAACTCCTCCACGGCCGGAATCCTCCAATACACCAGCAAGAACATTAAATCGCTTCCACTCTACAAACCAACTCTTCCGTTTTTGAATGATACGAATTTTGTTACGAATTTTAATAACAAACTTAGAAGCCTTGCGAGTGCTGAGTTTCCGGCCAACGTGCCGCAAACGGTGGATAGGAGGTTCTTCTTCACGATTGGGCTCGGTACCACTCCATGTGCTAAGAACAAAACATGCCAAGGTAGGGGTGATCATGATTAATTACGTGTGTTTTAAATTAAACGTTATAAGTATACTTATGTACATCAAAGAAAAAGTATACTTAATTATTAATCTCATATGAATAAGGGTAATCATACCATGCAAGCATTTCTAACAATAATTAACAAGCCACACTGAGTCTAGCTAGGACAAATTATTGAAAATGTAATTGTGATATGAGAAAGGGTTTAGTTTACCATGCAAAGTTGCATTATCAATTCATTATAACACATGTGGTTATCCAAAAAAAAACATAATAACACATGTAGGGTTTTTTTCCTTCCCTTCCGCTGATCACGAATCTATCGGTAAATCTTAGGAATGAAAACAGCTTTGCTGGGGAATGACTTTTACTATTCGATCGATGACCAACCAACTCATGACTAGCCTTACTTGGTTAATAATTATTTAGAAGTTTAGATCCAATTAGAAGAGTTTTGAAGTTGTTGCATGAAACTGCACTTACCTCTCAATATATTTTTAATTAGAGTCATTGCAAGCCCTTGTAGTTATGATCATGCATACATCAAATACTTATATATATATATGATATGATTCTTGTGTTTATATATACATGTGAGTCAAAAATATTATTTTGCTGTGAAGGGCCGAATGGCACCCGGTTCGCAGCGTCGGTGAACAACATCAGCTTCGTGATGCCGACCACCGCTCTCCTTCAAGCCCACTACACCGGACAATCGACCCGCGTTTACGCACCGGACCTCCCAATCTACCCCACCATCCAATTCAACTACACCGGCATGCCACCGAACAACACTCATGTGCTTAACGGGACGAAGGTGGTTGTTCTTCCCTTCAACACCACCGTCGAGATGGTTATGCAAGACACCAGCATTTTGGGAGCCGAGAGCCACCCAATGCACCTCCACGGTTTCAACTTCTTCGTCGTCGGAAAAGGGTTCGGCAACTACCACCCCGCCAGGGATCCTCCCAAGTTCAATTTGGTGGATCCCGTCGAGAGGAACACGATTGGGGTGCCGGTCGGTGGGTGGGTCGCCGTCCGCTTTAGGGCTGACAACCCAGGTGATGACAACATTTCTAATTAATTAATGTTGGAAGGGTAATATATATATATATATATATATATATATATATATATATATATATATATAGTCTCATATTAATTTCTATATCTAAACATATAATTGCTTGGGTTATTGTAAAACTATAGTGGACTGATCAAATTTCTAATATAATTCAGATTGGATCATGTATATATCAACATCGATCTTCCTAGAACCGGTAGACCTTAGCATATAAAATAGTAAGATAGTGAATATATCATCAATCGTTGGAGTTGAACTTGTTACTTTTGATACTAAACATGTGATGTTTGTAACATAAAATTAGTTGGGATGGATTAGTAATAATATTTCTGAATTCATGCATGTAGGTGTTTGGTTCATGCACTGTCATTTTGAGGTGCACACAAGCTGGGGACTGAAGATGGCTTGGGTGGTGCTCGACGGCAAGCTGCCGTCGGAGAAGCTGCTGCCACCGCCGTCGGATCTGCCCAAGTGCTGATGATTTTGATCCACCAACGGTCACGATGATTTTGGAGCTCCGGATCGATCTTAATTTTCCCCTGCATGCCCACTTTCCATAGGGAATAAGCCATGTTTTAATGTGAAGTTGTATTATCAAGTGTTCATTTGAAGGTTGTGTTTTTTTTTTTTGTGCTTAAAAGTTGCACCTACCAATAAGGCAACATGTATTGGTAACTAATAAGAGTTTTTGTTTCTCATTTTTCTCTTGTAACTGACAAGAAAGGTTTGGCTGTAGACAATCTATATATTGATTATTGTCTGAGAATAAAATCAAAAGTTTTCTTTACTTTATATTTTTTAGTTGGTAATGAATGTTAATTGCCTTTATGTTATAGTACCTTTTTCATAATGCGATTGACACTAAACTGGACACTAGCACTTTGCTTTCCTTAGAAGTTAATTCCCCAACTAATTCCTAACACGAGTCACATTCTATTGGCCGGAACAAATCATATATAGTTTATATACATCAACCGTCGATTCTTTTGTCTTCATTTGCATCTGAAATATACGAAATGGCATAATAGAGAAAATCTATAAGCATTTAGTTTTGTGTAAGTCATGATACTAGAAATAAAAAAATTTAAACAATACCTTAATGATCGTTCGTTAGATTTTAGTGCCAAACTGCGAACAAACCAACAAGTGTGAAAATGAAAGTATAAAAAGATTATTGTAGCATTTTAAAGTAAAAAAAGACAAAGTAAAATTGAGACATACTTTAAGAAACAAACTTGTAATTAATTCTTAATACAATTCTAACATTCTCTAAGAATAAAGTATCGCACTGGTTAGAGTATTCAGTTCGCAGTGAGTGAAACCAACAAAAATACAAAAAAACGAAAAGGTACCTACTTACAAAATGCCCATATAAAATCCAATCCTTCTCCCTCACACCAACACCAACACCAACCATCTCCATCACTCCCACCACCTCCGACAACCCCAACCCCAACCCTAACCCTCCCCAAATTGTAATTCCCATAGATACCATACCTCTCTCATGGGTTGGCCGAGGTACGTCACGCTCCCGATCCTGATCGTCCTCGTCGCGATCGCGTACCTCTACTACGCCACCGTCTTCGTCGTCATCGACGTCTGGCTCGGCCTCGCCACCGCCTCGGGACTCGCCAACGTCGCCCTCTTCTCCGCGTTGGTCCTCATGTGCGTCGTCACCTACGGGATGGCTATTGCCCGGGATCCCGGTCACGTGCCGGCGTCCTTCGTTCCGGATATCGAGGATCCCGAGAGTCCCATCCACGAGATCAAGAGGAAGGTCGGTGCTTCATGATTGGTTTGGGCTTTTTTGTGCGGAATTTGGGGGTAAAGGTTGGATTTTTCCTTGGGATTTGGTTTTTTTTTGTTGAAAGGGTTCGTTGATTCGGTCTGGAAATAGTGGGAAAGGTGGGATCTTTTCTCGATTGGCGGTGTTTGAGAATGTGATCGCTTGCTGATTTTGTTGTAGTTTGTGATTTGCTTTTAGGTTGTTGTTCTCAAGGTTTTAGAGTTGTTTAGGTGTGTTGAGATTGGAGTGATTAGTTTTTGTACTTTTTTTCTAACTTCATAGACTTGAGGACAGAACAAAGCTTAAACGAACGAACCAGAGCAATTCGGTACTGCAAATTTGAAAAATTCAATGAAAGGGCATATTTCTGATGATATATTTAGGTTTCTATTATTGATCTGAATGTCAATTGACTCAATTCTAATTAGATATCTTGTTATGTATACGGGTTTTCCTATCAGGGTGGTGACCTCAGATACTGTCAGAAATGTTCACACTGCAAGCCTCCTCGTGCACATCATTGTCGTGTGTGCAAAAGATGTGTTTTAAAGATGGTATGTAAAACCAATTACATGTTCATCCTTGCATATATTGTTTGAATTTGAAATAACTTGTGGCTTTGCAGGATCATCACTGTATTTGGATAAATAATTGTGTTGGGCACACTAATTACAAGGTCTTCTTTGTCTTTGTTCTGCACTCTGTGATTGCCTGTCTTCACTCCATGGTATGTTTCCCTTTATCTTCCTTGTTCAAATTTTGGTAAATTTGTAACTCTCAATAGTTTGTGATTTCCCCCCTAGGTTCTTTTGTTGGGTAGTGCTGCTCATGATGCCTACAGAGACGAGCAGCATAGTGGGGGTTCTGTCAGAACATCATATGTATGTCCAGAAAAGCTTCTGTTGTAAACTTTACTTGGACGTTTATGTTGCATGTGTTTCCTGCAGATCATCTGTGGGGTGTTGCTATTTCCATTGACATGTGCATTAAGTATCCTTCTTGTATGGCACATTTACCTTATCCTACAGAACAAGACCACCATTGAGGTTAGTGAAACATAGTGATCCCCAATTATGTAATGGATGATTTGACTATTTTCCATCCAGAAGTTATTTTACAGTGATTTAGATATGTGTTTCATTGTCATAACATGCAGTATCACGAAGGTGTTAGAGCAATGTGGCTTGCAGAAAAGGTTGGCAATATATATAGACATCCATATCATCTTGGTGCTTATGAGAATCTCATCTCTGTAAGAATTTGCCTTTATTTATTTTGTTTATATTTTTCATATTTCTGGCAAATATTTTTGTAGCTACATGAGTCAGCTCAATAGTTATGTAGATCATATGAAATTGGTACAATTCTTGGATGTTAGAATTGCCATCTACTGCTTTGCCAGTCACTCTTAATTTGATTATGTGTCTTAAGTGATGAAAGTCTTTACAATATGGGTCCCAGTTAGTAATTGTCAGGAAATTTGTGTATGACTTGCCTTTTATTATTATACAACTTCCATCTCATGCCCATCGATTTGGACCTCATGTGTCGTCCAAGGCTCCAACCATATAATCCATTCTCACATTACAATTTTGGTGGTTGGGCTTATTTCATGTCTTGAATCCATAGTTTTTTTTATCAAACCATGACAAACAATTGAGATATTGAGTTCTGTAAGTTACTTGCATGAAAAGTTGAGATTCGTTAATGTCTTATAAAGTGATAAGTTCTCTAACGAAATTGCTAAAATATATTTCAAGCTAGTCTGTGTGGTGTGTTGAGCAAATTGTGATCAAGGATCGGAATATCCATACTACTTTGTGTAGCAGCTCCTATGTTAGCATACCAATCATGTATCAGTCAATCACTTTATTTCTTGTTATGACTGTACTTTACAATCAATGGCAAGAGGAACTATAAGTAGACATTATGTAGATAAGTATCCCATCACCTATTCCAGCCATCGTCTAATATGAATTGTTGTTTATGTTAACAGGTGCTTGGTCCAAACATTCTATGTTGGTTATGTCCCACAACGACCCATATCGGTTCAGGCCTCCGGTTTAGGACTTCATATGACTGTGTTGACTCTTTGCCGCCAAGATGATAACTAACAGCACTGAAGAAAATTTTCATACTCGGATTCAATTTCGCCTAATAGTTATAAGGCAGGAGCAAGTGCAATTATGATGCTGGTTTTGAAGCTTGCATGCACTGATTTTTAAGGGGGCTGACATTATTAGTTATTGAGATTCTCATGGCTGAGAGCCCAAATCTGCAGCAAATGCTGAAGGTATTCGCTAGATGTAGTGTTTCATTCCGCCCATTTATACAGGTTTCAGGACAGAATTGCCATTGATGGTGTGCTGAATACATAGAGTGAAGAGATAGGTTGACCAGAAGAAATTGATGGTTGTATACTTGTACCTTTTCCTGTTAACGTAGTCTCTCAGTAGAAATTAAAATATTCTTATTTTTATTTCTGGCCCCTGCCTATTTGCTGCTATGTACAGTTGTCAACAAGATTGTTAAACTCTTTTCTCCCAAGATTCACATTTTTTTCCACAGAAATAGATCCTTCCTGTTTGTTCTTGACATATATAACATGTCTTCTTGAGCCTTTGCAGGTACGGGCGCCTTTGGGTCAGTTTCATTTGGGTTAAACAGTTACGAAGTCTAAATAATTTATATCAAATCTATTTGGATTGACTTCAGTTTTAATTGGTTTAAATTTCACTTTACATTTTATGTCTTTGTTTTTGGTCAGAAACAAAAAATTAGGAGCACTAGACAAAAATGACTGACTGCATATTGCAGAATAAGTTCCCATTTTCTGTAACTATTTTAGTACGTAATGTTACCTAGTATGTGAATTCTAATATTCTGTAGTCAGAAAGAGTGTAGATTCCAGATGTTAACAAGGTTATTTGTAGGTTTACTCCAGTCATAACACACACACATTGATTTCATTCCATGTGATGAATGGTGTGCATGCATTTCTTGGAAATTTAGATGTTATGCAATGGTCGTCTGGAAATTGATTCACTATTTCTGAAACCAGAATCAAACAGATTTGGTTACGTTAGACCCCTGAGCGAAAGATGGCAAACTATTATTGCAGCTACAGGTATGGAAATGCTTCTACTGAAACCTTATTCAAATCTCATGAGAGACCCAAATGTGATCTCCCGACTACCGATTGGCCACACTAGAATGAGCAGTGTATTCTTATCTTATACGGTTATACCTTCATTGTCTTGGTCACGTTATAATGAGCTGTGCGTCTGTACTTTTAATGGCGGAATGATACACAGCGTTTGCCCGTTCGGGTTCATCCTTTTGGGCATTTGGCTAAGATAAGGAGCAGTATGATATGTGCATTCCGGTAGACCATAAGATCGTGTTATTTGAAACTACTATGAAATAAAAGTTGAGGAAATTTTGAACTTAACTATAATTACTTGTTGATTTAGATTACGTAACCACTATTTAGTGAAGTCAGTGGTTCCGTTTGGCAATTGATTCTGAGGTTGATTCTAAAAAAATCTGATAGTTGAGAATCATATTCTCACATAACACGACAAATGAGAAAATATTCTACAAATTAAATCTTGATTCCCGATCTCACAATTCTCCTCATGAGAATCATTTTGTTTTTTATTCCTAACAATCTTCCTGGATTCTAGCCCATAAAAGACCATTTTAACCCTTAAACTTGTATTATATATTTACTAAAAGTAATTACCATATATTGAGCAAAAGATAAACAACTTTAGATGCACTTCAATTTAAAAACCGTTGGGTCAATCTTAAAAGAGACCACACGAAGTGGACGTAGGTTTCTTAATTTCTGACACGACACGATATGGTGACATGATTTTTACACGACATGACACGGAATTTTGTGTGTGGTTGAAATGCTTTATTACGATGATTTATGAAGATATAACCATAAAATAATTAGTACACAATTTGACACGACACGATTACACGGTATTTTAGTTTTTTACACGAAACTGACACGAATAACATCTCTTTGTTAGATAATCAATTATTTTTTACATGATAATGGTCAATTAATATGTTAATTATATAGAAAAATATTAATATAACATGTCACTTAACTATTTTCAATCTAAACATGATGAAATTTCTTCAAATTGTGCTTAACACGAAAACACGAAATCCTGACACGATTACGAAACTATTTGACACAAAAGTACACGAACACGACACATGTCTAAGTGGATGACACCAGGAAGAAGTGGATAAAGGTAATTACACGTATGTATGCAAATTATTTTCTATCGTAGCCGTATCGCTTCTGTAACAAATTATTTTTTCGCAGGGTCACCCCAGAAGTCGCATCCAGTTTTGGCAATCCAACACCAATTGAGAAGCGAGCCCGTAAGTAATCTGTTGAGCTGCGAATGGAACAACACTTGCACATCTTAGTTGATTACATCAAGGAACGTGAGTACGCAGGTTTGGCTAACCGTTTGTTACGAGAATGGCTTAGTTAACTTTTTGGGTTTGATGGAACATGTTATATGGATATAAAATTATTTATTCCTCGATTCAATAGAATCAATTTTGGTTGAACATTGATTCACAGGAACAGAAACTCCAAACGGGCCAGAGTTTCCGAAGGAAGTCGATTTTTTTTTTCCAGGAACAGAACAGAAAACGTGGGACCCACAACCTGTCCCGCCCCCCATCTGGTCTGAATCCGATCACATCCCACCATCAACAAACACTCTTTACTGTAGCAGTGAAGTTCTCTCTGCTCTGGTATCATATCATACGATGGGATTGGGAGGAGAAGATATTGACGATCCATCTCACAAATTCCTTCCCCCACTTGTTCTTCATCAAATCCCAACTCTGGTCCACAGGTCTGTCTCTAAACTTCTACTCTTCTTTCTCAACTTTGTTGGTTTGATGGTCAACACTTGGCTCAGGGAAGTATGTCGTGTTTGGCTTCTTATCAGTAAAGATTTGATCTTTCTGACTCAGAACCCTCATAGATCAAGTGGGTCGTGCTCCTTTTCTCTGTTGATTTCCTATAAATTTGTGGGTTTGGCTTTTTCTAATGAATTTCATTTGAAAGCTGCCGTCTTTTTCTCCGGAACCCCAATATCTGATCTGAGTTTTGATCGTTTTTCTAGTTTTATGCTATCCATTGGGGGGAATCTGATTTACCAATGAATTAACCTCCTTTTTCATTGTGCATATAGAAATTAGAGCATATTCTTAGTTACTCTAATCGTTCGAAGTTAGTTTGTGTACTCAAATCATAAGCCCTCTTTTGGTCTCTAGTAACCTTTGAGCTTGATTTGGGTTATCACTGATCAATATGTTGGCGTGACATGTTTCTTATGTTTACAGCACGGCTGTTTTTAACTATATTGCTCTGAAATATTTCTTATAATTAAACTTGAACTTTTCCATTGGTGGCAATCTAATCAGGATTGGATTTGGTTCCCTTAAAATTAAAATTCTTACTCAATCAATCAGATATCATATAATAATGCCTACTTACTTGTTTTATAAACACTAGATGCTCTTCTTGGTTTCATTTTATTTATTTTTTCAATTGGTGCTGCAAAATTTGCTAGTTAGGGTAGTCCATTTTGCATCCCTTTGAGTAAGTAAGTTTCCATTATTTTTCAGCTTCAACCAGAATGAAGAACCACCTGCCTCTCCCGATGTGTGCAAGAAACGGAAATTGCCAAATGAACAAGGGGGATCACCTTTGACGAAATTCAAATTTCGAGACCGTGTCTGTGGTCTCGATGATGAGTCATCAACTGAAGATAACATCGAATTGGATGATGAGAAAGGCAGCAATAGCTTTGAAGCAATAGGTGATACTTCAATGATGCTAGATGTAAGGAGGAGAACAGGTATCTCTTCTTGGGGTATTTGCTTCCAGGATGAAGCTTCTACTTCCTTAGGAAGCTGCAACGGTGATGCCTTTAGTAGTGTCCTCTATTCCTTAGACAGCCGAAGTCCAAATATTAAGCAGAAAGCAGTATTTGGTGCCAAAGTAGAGGGCAAGGTGGAGGTACTGCCTGAGTTCGATGACCACCTTGAATTTGAGGCGTTTAATACTGGCAGCGTCACCTCAGAATCTGAAAGCAGTGAAATTTTGCCACTTGAAGATGTGAAGATAAAAGACATGATGCTTTATTCTAATGATGTTTTGCCAAATGCATCTGTTCTGACGTCCGGAAGTAAGAATTGTTTTGTTCTTCCAATTATGTTCTCATTGAACTTGGTACATCTAATGTGAAACGTTTATTGATGATGCAGCTGGTAAACCGGTCATCCCTAAACAAACAATTGACCAAGAATTCGAACAGTATTTCTCAATGCTGATGCTGTAGCAGATGACATTGGCATGCCGTGAATGAGTGCTACTGTGCTTCTCTATCAAATGTTTTTTTTCACTGCCATATGTCTGTTTGGCTTCGTGTTGTGCCTTCTGCTGAAGCCCAAAGTGTATATTAGCAATCTTATCAATAATTTATCCGATCTAATTAGGCTTCTATGACTTGAATTACTTTTTGTAGGTCAGAAACTGTTTTCCTTTTCGACATTTGGTTGTTTTTCCTCCTGCTTTTTTGGTGTCCAATTTGTTTTGATGCATTTATGGATACGTGCAAGAGCTTGTTATTTGCAGTTACTTGTTAAATTTCCTCAAGTAAATCCTGAAAGTCCGTGTAATTTATATACACAAAAAATATTACATCCTGTGTGAATCAATTTCAACAGATATTCAAGGTTGAGAATGGGATGTACCAGAAGGTATCCAGTACAAAACCAATAGGCTATCCCTATTTAGTGTCTGCCTATTCATAAATAACTATGGGGAAACAGTTGGAAGGAAAATAAACAACTTGGAGGGAATAAAATGGGGGAAAGGATTTGAAATTTTTACGGTTATGAAGAATTCCTGTTGGAAGTATGATGGGTATATTCATATATATATATATATATATATATATATATATATATATATATATTATTGAGTTTATATTTTTTGGATGGTCTCTGTATTGTTGAAATGGTTATTAATGAATTGGAATTGTAAACAATGAATGTGAGCCAGCGAGTTGGGAAGAAACAGGTTTAGACATATGTTGACTGTAAAATTTTGTTCTAACAGAATATTCTAGTAATTGACCCTCATTGTCGCAGGTAAGAAGATGGCAAGTTCGATTTTCGTTCGCGTAACAATCTGTAATATGTGGGATGATGTAGATTCATAATTCACCTATTAATTAAAATTAATCAAATTAATTATTTAAAAAATCATAATTGAGGTTTATTGGGTTTTATTTGTTTAACTATAATTTGATTTGAAATCTGTTATGCGTGACGAATTGACACCCTTACCTTTTGTCTTCCAAATGTTTTTTTCCCAATGAAGTTGGTATAGTTGAAAGGTACGTCACCAAAGTTATAATAACATGCATGAACCTTCTTGGTGTTCGGATTTTTGAGATGCTTTTAATGTTGATGACTCAAATCCAACACATCCACAAATTTGAGGAAAATATCATTTTTCTCATTGTTTGAGGTGGTAAACTCAGTAGGCCCACAACAAGCCCACGTGAACTAAAGTGACCCGAATATAGTACGGTCCGGCCCACCACTTCACGTGAACTTGTCGGACGTCTAATCGGACCACCCGAAAAGATTCTCCTTGGATGGCGTGACCCGAATGGTTCTTTTCGCGCCTCGGGCCCGACCCTTCGGATTCGACGTTGATCGTTGACTGCAACGTTGGTGTGGGGGCGTAATTTTTATATATAATATAAAAAAAATTCAAATTTCGAAATCTTAGAAAAAATAAATAAATCGAAATCTACTCGGATAGCGGTTCACAACCGATCGTGCCTCCACGGATTGCAGGTGTGAACCGCGATCCGAGTATATTTCAATTTTTTTCTTCTTCTTAGATTTCGAAATTTGAATTTTTTTTTATTATATATAAAAATTACGGAAATGCAGAGTAACTTATGCTTAATAGTTGAAATGGTAAAAATATATATAAATAATGTGAAGGGAGCGATTCTAAGATATTAAGATCTCACCTCGTAACACTTAACTGTCGAATTCTTACACTGATCAAACCAAGAATAGGCATCCAAACACACAGTCTTGTACGTTTAAGTATTCATTTTATTTAGAAAAAAAAATCAGAAGTTGACTGCTACCATATATTCTTACCTCTGTTTATGGAAGTGTAAATAGTTTTATTCTATAGCCACATGTTACAGATCCAAAAAATTGGTCACACACACCAGAACTATATATGGACTACAAATATTGGTGTCTCCAGTTTCCACGTGTCGATGAGCCAAATAATTAAATGTTTGTTGGAAACGAAAGCGGACCTTGATTTACATACGGCTTTTGTTAGAATTAATTTTAATTATTAAGTGTATCACTATCATATATCCACATCCTGCATACTACGGATTGCTACAAGCGTAAGTTTCAAATGGTACATGAACCACGTGGGAGACATAATGAGTGTGATAATAAAACAGGTTAGATGTAAATGTGTTTGAAATAAATTTATTGAAGTCACAAAACCTAATTTTAATGAATCAATTTTTGATGATTTGAGACAACTTAATTAAGCTAATTAAATATCAGTGTTACTACAACAACTTCCTATAACATAGTATACATGTTCCTTATTTAGATGTACTGTATAGCACCATTCTACCAGGTAATGCAAAACCAAAAGCTATCTGTTTCATAGCTGAGTGGGTGTATCTTTGATTAGTTTCTCACATGTATAATGAATGACTAGGAGAAGACTACTGGTGATGAAGACTCCTCAATTGTAATTCTACATTTCTTAAGCACTAAGAGTTCAATCTTTTCTTAGTAATAACAAAAAAATTAAACCCCGTCTAAACAGTAAAATCTACACACCTGGTAGTGTTGTGGACTATGCTGATGCGGGCGTCTAGCGTTAATGCAATGTTATTTCTATCATTTAAGCCTTATCGTTTTCCTTCTTACGTAAGGATTTCTTCCCCAAAAATTCTAAAGGTGTTTGTACACTTAGAACATTTGTAACAATGACTTCACGACCTGGTCATAAGCTTTCTCTATCTTCCACATCAGTTTTGTTTCTCATCTACTTCGACTTTCTCTCTCCCCAACACACTTTCTACTTTTTCTTATACCATTCAAATCTTAACTACAACTCATTTCTCTCATCAACCTCATTTCGGAGTCGATCTTAGAAAAAAATTTTAAAAATCAAAACAATTCGAAAACGTATTTTCAAAAAAAAAAGATTAGAAAAAAAATTAAAACTAATTTTAAAAAATCAAAACCTTAAAAACTGTGCCAGTAGTCGACTCGGTTGTTGGGGTCGTCCCACGCGGGACGACCCCTGCTATTTATGGTCTTAGAGCATCCACTACTCTCCCCCAAACCCCCAAAAAAATCACAATTTCTCTCCCTGCCACATCATCGCGTCCCTTTAATCCACCATTTTCAAAAAACCTCCACTATCTCCCCTATTTTCAACACTCTATTTCCTCCACATCATTTCATTTTACCTCATTTTTTATTCTTTCACAATAATCCACAAACTACAAAGTAATTTATCTTTACAATTACATAATATAATTAATCAACACGCATTACTATTAAAATCACAAAAATATTATTGATAATTAATAATTGACAACTAAATATTACAATAATCAAAGCTAAAAATATAAAAATACATATTACAAAATTATTAATAATTTGCATTCCCTCCGTAACGTTGCCAAATATTCTCAATTAAATTGGATCTCAGAGCCAAATGTTTCTGTCTATCACGAATTCAGTCTCTACTATCCAGATATTTGTTAATATCCACGATACGATCGGTAGAATACTGAAAATGTTCATCATTCGAACCTCCGCTGATATTGTGAGGTCGATCATTGATTAATTCATTTATATCAACCAAACCCCTGTAAGAGTCGCGTTCATCCTCCACGATCATATTGTGCATGATGATGCATGCAGTCATTATTTTATTAAGCATGTCAGGACTCCATGCAAGAGATGACATTTTCACGATCACGAACCTAGCTTGAAGCACTCCGAATGCGTGTTCCACATCCTTTCGCATTGCTTCCTGAACTTGAGCAAATAATCTATCTTTCGGGGTTTGAGGAAGCACGAATGATTGGATAAATGCAGTGCATTTCGGGTAAATACCATCTGTAAGATAGTAACCCATATCATACTGAGAGTCATTAACCACATAAGTTACAGGTGACGCTCGACCTTCCAGTATATCATTGAAGAGTGGAGATCAATAAAGGACATTCAAATCGTTACACGATCCTGGGATGCCGACAAACGAATGCTAAATTCATAGGTCATAAGATGCAACAACTTCAAGAATAAGTGTTGCCTTACCACTTCGTCGTTGATATTGTCTCTTCCAAGCAGTTGGACAATTTTTCCAATCCCAATGCATACAATCGATGCTCACCATCATGCCTGGAAACCTCATTTCCTCACCAACTTGGAGTAGTCTTGCTAAGTCCGTCGGAGTGGGCCTTCGTAGGTATTCAGCGTCGAAGTTGCAAATGACACCTTCACATAATTTTTGGAGGGTTGTTCTTGCTGTTGTTTCGTTAAGTCGTAAGTACTTATCAACCGCATTAGCCACTACGCCATATGCTAGCATCCGTAGTGCTGCAATACTTTTTTGTAAGCCCGATATGCCAAGTCTACCCACAACGTCGGGTCGTTGTTGGAAGAAGGCATCAGATGCCTCAATGACGGAGGAAATTCGAAGAAAGACATTCTTCCGCATTCTAAATATTCTTCTGAAAATACGATCACAATACATATGGTTGTCAGTAAAAGTAATCTGAAATTAAACGGTTATAACCAACCGTACGATCTCTGTCCAGGTTACGAATTGCAGACTCCTTGAAAGGTTGTTGGCGAAGAATCTCACCATCAGTTATGAAGTGGACTGATTATTACGATGAAGCACTTCAGCAGAGAAGGAGTGGATACAACGACGAAGATGTCATCCGGGAAGCTCACAATATCTACGAACGAACTGTCGGATCCAAGTTTGTATTCCTTCATGCTTGGGTCTTGTTGCACAGGTTCCCAAAGTGGGACTCACTCCTTCAACCTGGTGTTGTACCACACGGACGCCCACCGACCTGTCAACGGGAGGAAGCAGATAGTACTCCACACACTGGAAGCTCTGGCAAGAGAAAAAACACAGATGATTCTACGGGTCATTCGACACCAACAAATGAGGAGTCATCACAACCATTTGTTCAACCTGAATGTGTCAAAAAAACCAAGAAGAAGGGAAAATCTACGATGCAAACTGATAGAGATGATCAGATTTCGGAATTGTGTGCTAAAATTAAATATAGTTCAAAAGTTAGAGAAGACATGAAGCTCGAGGCGTGGAAGTTGCAAAAGAAGCAAGAAAACCGTAAGTTGGATATGATATATTGTTTGTTGAAGAAATTAAACCAAACAGAACTTTTAGGCTGAATGCTCGAAAATATGGTAAAGTGGGCGGAAAGTAATGGGTTACTGTATGCTATTTCTTTTAACTGTTGCAGTAAGTCGTATTTTCTATGGTATGTGCCTTAAAATTTCGGTAAGTTTGTATGTTGTACTGTATTACCGTTGTAAATCAATTTCTAGTAAATAAATATATTTTTAATTTTTGTATTATTTACTTTATATTTATTAAAACAAATTAGAAAACATAATTATCCAAAAAAAAGACCAATTAACTAGGAACACGTGGTTATCGTTAGAACTGTTTAGAGGTTGATCATGGATAAAACCTAAAAAAATATTAAAAATAGAATAAAATAAAAAACATATTTAAAAAAATATATTTAAGAATTTTATAAAAAAAATATCAAATGATTTTAACAAAAATAATAAAAAACAACCAAATGTGTCCCGTCCCCAACCCAGCAGTGCCCCGTAGTGGGGGAGAAAATCAGGCGCCCAGTTGGGGGCCTGATTTTCTCCCGCCATGGTGGGTGGTCTTAGGGCACCCTTAACGGAGGTGCCCCGCCCGGGCGCCCTGGTCGGGCGCCCGGGCGCACCCCCGTTAACGGGCTGGGCGCCCGTGGGGTGCCCGCCCGGGACGCCCGCCCGGGCACGTGCCCGGGCGTTGGGCGTCCCGGGCAGACGCCCGGGCGCCCAAGTGTGGGGGACACGTGTCCCCCTCCCATTGGTTTTTTTTTTAAATTTTTTTTAATTATTTAGTGGATGTTTTGTTATTAATGGATTGGGTATTTGTTATAAATGTGGGGTAATAATTTTTTGTAAGTGATTAAAATTAAGAATTTTCCAGAACCAACAATTTCAAAATCTAAAAAATTTCCAGGGGGCGCTGCCCCCTTGCCACCCCCCGCCACCTCACCGGCGAGACCCCCGAACGACCTGTCGAGGTGGTTTAATAGTATAGTCTAATATCATGTGTTCACTTTAATCATGCTTCCACTGAGGTGGCTCCGTAATATTTAATAATAATTTCGTGATTTAGCAGTAATTATTAACAATATTTCGAGTTAAAATAGAATTGTAATGTTATTAGAATTATATAAAATGTAATTTGTTGAATGTTGTGTGAAAATTAAAATGTTTAATTAAGAAATGATGTGGAGGAAAGAGAGTGTAGGGTGGGTGGGGGTAGCCCGAGCATGGGTAAGAGTGTTTTTTGGGTGGGTTGGGTGAGCTGATGTGGCAGAGAGAGAAGCTGACGTGGCAGAGAGAGAGTGCAGGGCACCCGGGGTAGCCCGGGGCTGTTATTTCTGCTCTTACTATCCAAAAGGATAACGATGAAATCAATATATTTGGTCAAATTTATTGCACATGATTGCTACTTTCTTCCAATTTCTATTAGTTCCAAGACTACATCTTAGTTTAGATGTTGACTAGTCAATTATAATATTTTTCTTAAAGTGTTTTTTCTTTCCTAATTTGCTACAACCAATTTTCAAATCCCCATGCTAAGGAAACAAGTTTTGAGACAGTGATCATGTATTGAGTTTAGCTAGTTGGATCGACTGATTAGATGTCAAAATTAAGGAAATTCCAAAATTGGGCTTATCTTGTTCTTAAATCTTCGGGTCTATAATTGTGTTTGAAATAAGGATATCATTCCATTTAAACTGATCACATCCTCAATTATAAATGATATAATTTTTTTCAAAAATACACCTGAAATAATTTTTACAAATATAAACTTATTGTATTAGCTTTAATATATGTTTGAACTAAACTAACAAGCACAGTTTTTTTAGAAGGACCTCGGGTCATCATATTATTTGCATCACGACCTGTGGTAAGTCAGATACATTAGTCGTAACTCGTAACTCACAAGCTTACACACTATATACTATTCGTTGCAGGTCACATGCATCACCTATCCTCCAGTATTGAGCAAATAAGGAACCATATCTCTATGATCTATCCTAATTTCTCTCTCCATCCTCCAAGGACCTCCAACACATCCTTTTCTCTCCATTTTTTTCTAAAAAATGAAAAGGTTTTCTTGGTAGAAATATGCAACCAATCTGGCCCCCATCAATAGAATAAGAAGAAATACAAAGTTTTGAGCTCTAGGCCGGATTCCTTTCTTGCATGTAATATCCTTACAGTTATCAAATATTTTGCTCTTGCTTGTCAACAGAAGGCAGTAATAATTAGTTCAATGAAGGAGATTTCTATACATAAAGTAAGTCTAATTATTTGCACAATAAGACCAATAAAACACTTGTGTTTCTGGTAAACTTCTTATCATTATTTTTGCAAGATGTGGCATATACTTATGAAAATGGTAAATAGATGTACTCAGAAATACCAATAATATAAATATCAATTATCAAGCTTCCTCGCAAACATGTCACCATCCATGAATGTTTATAAATGGCATGAGATTAATGAAAACCATGACATATGACCAACTATATATCGTCCCCCTGCCAACATTTAAAAACTTATCACCAAAACATATGCACTTTTGCCTTTTGGCATAAGAGAAAATCAAGATAACACATCTCTTTCTCTTTGTTGATCCTACCTATACATGACATCATTACACAAGACACCATATGTATCTTCATGTTGTTCTTCCTTTAATTTCTATATATCTTTTCTGACCATCACAACAGATTAAACCCTAACCCCTTCTTCCTCCTTGGACGGCAGTGAAGCCCAAGTCACACAAATAGAGGAAGAATGGAAAAATAGGGTTCCCCACTCTAACAATCACCACCCCTCCAACAAACAAGCATAGTAACTGTAACGTCCCGAACAGCGGAAGATTTAAAATTTCAAAATAACCAACATAACAGACAACTCACGCGGGAACGTCACTAATATATAAATATATAAATCCGGGTGCACCCAAAATACAAGGAGTTTTCCAAAAGAAATACGACTACAATACTGATACAATGGAAGAGAATACAAGTAGTCGTACGGTCTAGCAACTGCCGAAGAGGATCCGACTCCAAAGCGCTCCGTCCTCGGTCACCACCCACCTGGACCTACTGCGGTCCTGAAAAAGATGCAACAACAATGCCTGAGTTTCCAGAAGGAAACCCCGTATACCAACTCACCTATATGCATGCACCACATAATGAACCTATCATACTAGTAGCATGTCATGGCATCAACAGAAATGGAAAACAGTTCCCCCGGAGGGTAAAACAGGACATCAGTCCGACAATCAATCATCGGGTCTCCCGAAGAGACCTACTGCAGGCACATGCAGTCTAGTAGCCCGCGACATCGCACCCCCCACACGCAGCTACACTACTCAAGGGTTCGGCAGGGAGCCTCTGTCACGTCTACGCGCCGATAGAAACAGATCTGTAAATCTCAGTGGTCGGGGCCACAGGGACCAACGGGGCCGTCGCCCGGAAGGTATAACAACAACATCTCGGTAGGTGCCCAGCCGAGGAAAACAACATAGCCGGCACAGCCTCGGCCCAACAATCATCATCGCCGGCACAGCCTCGGCGGCATCACCGGCACAGCATCGGTGGTCCATCACAACGTCCGGCACAACATCGGACGGTCCAGACCGAAGTCTGCCAGGTCATCGGGCTCCTCGAGCCGCGAACACCAACTGCGCCGCTATAAAAGCAGGGCAGCGACCTCCGTAGCCCGAAGGCCGGTAGTCACCTCACCCAACGCCAGTTGCGTGCCCGCACAACATCAACACTGGGATCCGCGATCCCTCAGGCCTGCTATACTACAAAGTGCCAACGATCAACTCAAAAGTCACGGTCCATACCTGGAGGTGACGCGTCCCGAACACCCACACTCTTCCCAACGGCGGTCCCTGGGCAGGCACGCATCACGCGCCCACCGTCACCTCCCGGCTCACGCACAAGGCGAGGACACGAGTTTCCGTGGACAGAGTTGGCATTCACAACGGGACCCAGGAATTCAGTTCTGAGCAGATTCGGTCGACCGAAATAGTCTAACCGGTCGAACAAACATGCAATCGGTCGAACGCAATATAAATCGGTCGAACAAATCGTACAATAATAATCAGTACACTTAAGTTCCGGTCGAACACAACAAGGACCGGTCGACCGATTACAGGTAGAAAATCCCAACTCACCAGCAATAATGCACTACCGGTCGACCGCCCCAAGGCATCGTTCGACCGGTGAAGGTTAAAGTCGGGCAAAAAAGTGCTAGGACGGTCGACCGCCCGAAGGGCCCGGTCGACCGTTGGTCGTCTTCAACCTCGCGTCAGCCGAGGATTTACGAAGAAACGCGTCGCCGGAGAGGTCCTCGACCTCCCCCGACCGACCAACAACACCCTTCCACAAGGGTGAGCAACAAAATCACACTAATGAGCGGCATACCTCAAAAGAAACGACGAAAAAGCCGGAGCTCCGCTCGCGCACGCCGCCTCCGGTGATCTCCCCGCGCGCTCGACTCCGCACGCCTCACGCCGCGCGATCTCCGGTCTCCTCCTCAGCTGCTCGCCACCACACGCACCAGCAAGGAAAGGAAGGAATGAGGGAAAGGAAGAAGAAAAGAAGAAAGGAGAAGAAAAACTAAGTTTTATAACCCCGTCTGCTACAGTGCCTGCCAACCTCACCATCATCCTACACCCTCAGGCCACTGTAGCCCGCCCCTTCCCCACGCAACCCAACTTCCCATGCAAAGCAAACCCTAATTCTCCTCTAATCTCCATTAGCCTCCTAATCTCGGTTAGGGACATAACAATCCACCCAACTTAAAAGGATTTCGTCCCGAAATCAAAGCAACTACTCACCGAAAAGCTCTGGATACTGCCTTCTGACATCCTCCTCGATCTCCCAAGTGGCCTCACGCTCACTGTGATGCTGCCACCTGACCTTCACCATCGGAATGGTCCTCCTCCTGAGCTGATGATCCATGCGATCGACAATCTCAACTGGTCTCTCCTCGAGTGACAAGTCCTGCTGAATCTCTGGTACTGCTATCTCGATGACGTGCGACGGATCTGCCACATACTTCCTCAGCATCGACACATGGAAGACATCATGCAGACCTGAAAACTGCGGCGGCAACGCAATCCGGTAGGCAACCTCTCCAACCCGGTCGAGGATCTCAAACGGTCCAACATACCTCGGACTGAGCTTCCCCTTCTTCCCAAACCTCATCACACCTCTGGCTGGGGAAATCTTCAGAAACACATGGTCGCCTACCTCGAAACTCAACTCTCGTCTGCGTCGATCAGCATAACTCTTCTGCCTGCTCTGTGCTGTGGCCAGTCTCCTCCTGATCACCTCAACCTTCTCTGAGTACATCTGCACAATCTCTGGCCCCACTAACTGCCTCTCGCCCACATCACTCCAGCATACTGGTGATCTGCAAGGCCTCCCGTACAGCGCCTCGTATGGTGCCATCCCAATACTCGAATGGTAGCTGTTGTTGTAGGCGAACTCTATCAGTGGCAGGTGCTCATCCCAGTGCTCTGCCCAATCCAATGTGCATGCTCTCAGCATATCCTCCAGGGTCTGTATCGTCCTCTCTGACTGACCATCGGTCTGCGGATGAAACGCTGTACTGAATCTCAAACGCGTCCCCAGAGCCTGCTGCAGACTCCCCCAAAATCTGGAAGTGAAACGAAGATCTCGATCGGAGATGATGCTCACTGGCACTCCATGTAACCTGACTACCTCCTCCACGTACAACCTAGCCAGACCCTCCAAAGGCAACGTGGTCCTGATCGCTAAGAAATGCGCCGACTTGGTCAGTCGATCGACTATCACCCAAATCGCGTCGTGGAATCTCCTCGTCTTCGGCAAACCCGTGACAAAATCCATCGTCACGTGCTCCCACTTCCACTCAGGAAGCTCAATACACTGCATCGGTCCTGCTGGCCTCTGATGCTCAATCTTCACCTGCTGGCAGACCAAGCATCGCTCCACAAACTCTGCAATATCCCTCTTCATGCCCTTCCACCAGAAGTTCCGCTGCAGGTCCTTATACATCTTCGTGCTCCCCGGGTGAATGGTGTATCTAGCTCTGTGTGCCTCCTCCATGATGTCATCTCTCAGCCCATCGCTCTTCGGCACCCAGATCCGACTCCTGAACCTCAAACCACCATCAACCCCTATACCGAAATCTGACCCCTCTCTGGAAGCCAACTGTAGCAGACCATCTAACTCATCATCCCCAAGCTGAGCCTGCACCACTCGTGAGACAGTCTGCGGCTCCACCCGAAGCCCAGCAATCACTGCTCCCTCTGAACCCTCTGTGAACGGACTCCACTCGGAAAAAGCCTCGAGTAACCTCCACTCCTGGATGCACATACTCGCAACTGAAACCTCCACCTTCCTGCTCAGCGCGTCTGCAACCGAATTCGCCTTCCCCGGATGATAGGAAATGGTGAAGTCGTAGTCCTTAATGAACTCGAGCCATCTGCGCTGCCTCATATTCAGCTCCTTCTGCGAGAACAAGTACTTCAGACTCTGATGATCGGTGAAGACCTCGAACTGCTCGCCATACAGATAGTGCCGCCAGGTCTTCAACGCATGAACTACTGCTGCTAACTCCAGATCGTGAGTCGGGTAGTTCTTCTCGTGCACCTTCAGCTGCCTCGAAGCGTACGCGACCACCTTCCCATGCTGCATCAGGACACAACCCAAGCCTATCCCGGATGCATCGCTGTAAATCACGTAGCCTCCACTGCCACTCGGTAGCGTCAGAATAGGTGCTGTCGTCAATCGCCTCTTCAGCTCCTGAAAGCTGTCCTCGCACTTCTGGGACCAAACGAACTTGACGCCTTTCTGCGTCAATGCTGTCAGCGGCGATGCAAGTCTGGAGAAATCCTGGATAAACCGTCTGTAATACCCTGCCAGACCTACGAAACTCCTGATCTCCGTCACGCTCGTCGGGGCTCTCCACTGAGTCACTGCCTCGACCTTCGCCGGATCCACTGAAATCCCATCTGCTGACACAATATGCCCCAGAAAAGCCACCTGATCCAACCAAAACTCGCACTTCGTGTACTTGGCATATAGCTGCTGATCCCTCAAGATGCCAAGCACAATCCTCAGGTGCTCTCGATGCTGCTCCCTGTCAGGCGAGTATATCAAAATGTCGTCTACGAATACAACGACAAATCTGTCGAGGTACGGCTGGAAGGTCCTATTCATCAGATCCATGAATGCTGCAGGCGCATTCGTCAGTCCAAATGGCATCACCAAGAACTCGTAGTGGCCGTACCGCGTCCTGAAGGCTGTCTTCTGAACATCTGCCTCCCTGATCCGCAACTGATGATAACCCGAACGCAGATCGATCTTCGAGAACACTCTCGCCGTCTGCAACTGATCAAACAAATCATCAATCCTGGGCAAAGGATACCGATTCCGAATGGTAACCTTATTCAGCATCCTGTAGTCGATGCACATCCGCAACGACCCATCCTTCTTCTTCACGAAGAGCACAGGCGCTCCCCATGGAGAAACACTCGGTCGAATGAACCCGGACTCCATCAACTCCTGCAATTGCTTCTTCAGCTCTGTCAACTCTGCAGGTGCCATACGATACGGTGCCTTCGACTGAGGTGTCGTACCTGCTACCAGCTCGATGCCGAACTCGATCTCTCGGTGCGGCGGTAACGCTGGAATCTCCGCTGGAAACACATCCGGAAACTCCTGTACAATCTCTATGTCCTCCAGTCTCCTCGTCTCACGATCAGGAACTACCAGCGTGGCCACAAACGCTCTGCATCCCTGCTGTATCAGTCTTTGTGCCCTAACTGCAGACACAATCAGACGACCCCCTCTGCTCCTCGCACCTCTGATCAGAACATCTGGCAAACCCTCCATCGGAATCAGGATCTTCTTCTCACGGCAAAAGACCCGCACGTCGTACCGGGACAGCCAGTCCATCCCCAGTATGACGTCGAAGTCCACCATCGGTAACAAGACCAGATCAGCCGGAAAATCATGGTCTCCCGAAGCAACTGTGGTGCCGGGGAAAAAGCTCCCCACAGTGCCCACCTCACCCATGGGCGTGCTGACCTCCAAAACATCAGTCAGCAGCACAGGGGTCCGACCCAACTCGCCAGCAAACTTCTCCGAGATGAAGGAGTGAGTGGCGCCGCAATCAAACAACACACGCGCTACTGAACCAGAAACTGAAAGCGTACCTTCCACGACGGTGTTGGAGTCCCTCGCCTCCTCAGCCTGGATAGTGAAGACTCGCCCGGTCCTCCTGCTCTGGCCCTGTGGAACAACTGACCGGCTGCCTCCGCCTCTGCCTACTGCTGGTGGTCCTGGCCTCCTGCTCGGCTCTCCCTGCCTCTGAGGACAATCACGGACAAAATGCCCCATCTGGCCGCAACCCATACATGCTCCAGTCCGACGGGGACACTCCTGCCCTGGATGGAACCTCCCGCAGTAAGTGCACGCTCCTGACTGACGTGCTCCTCCTCCATCAAACCTGGGCCTCTTGCCCGGGTTCCCTGCTCCACGACCAGCTACTCTGCTACCGGTGCTCACTGGCGCCTTCCGCGCCTCCTGAACACACAACCTCTGGTCCTGCTCGATGATCGTAGCATGCTTCACCGCATCTGCAAGGGTCCGCGGCATGTTGTTGATCACACGAGATCGAAGCGGCGGTCTCAGTCCCTGCACGAACTTCCTCGCCCGCTGCTCTGGGGTCACAAAGATCTCTGGGCAATAACGCTCCAAGGCGTTGAACCTGCTGATGTAGCTCGCCAGAGTCATCTCCTTCTGCTCGAGCGACATAAACTCCTCCCTCTTCTGATCCCTGACATGCTGGGGAAAGTACTGCTCGTGGAACACCTCCAAGAACTCCTCCCAGCTAACATCTGTACGGTCGTCAAACAGAACTGTGGACGTAGATCTCCACCAGTTGGCGGCCTCGCCATCGAACACGTAGGTGGCCAGCTCCACCATCCTCTCCGGTGCTACACCAATATCACGGAAAATCTTCTCCATCCTGAAGACCCAGTCCTCCGCAACCTCTGGGGCCCTCCTGCCATCAAAAGTCGGTGGGTGCTGACGCATGAACCGATCGTGCTCAGCTCCCACTCCGCCCTGGGCGCTCTGAGCTGCCTGACGCTCCAGAAACTCGCCCAACCTGTCCCACTGAGCACCTGAAGTGTCGTCACTGGGATCACGATCACGGGGAGAACTCCTCACCCGCCTAGGTGCCATCTGTCACCACAACAATCAACAGATAAGCAACAATGCATGCAAGAGATACAAAAATAATGCATGCTTCTAGCACTACTCCTAAGGGTGGTTCTTTAGACGAAGACACAGGAATCGACCGCTCTGATACCAAGTTGTAACGTCCCGAACAGCGGAAGATTTAAAATTTCAAAATAACCAACATAACAGACAACTCACGCGGGAACGTCACTAATATATAAATATATAAATCCGGGTGCACCCAAAATACAAGGAGTTTTCCAAAAGAAATACGACTACAATACTGATACAATGGAAGAGAATACAAGTAGTCGTACGGTCTAGCAACTGCCGAAGAGGATCCGACTCCAAAGCGCTCCGTCCTCGGTCACCACCCACCTGGACCTACTGCGGTCCTGAAAAAGATGCAACAACAATGCCTGAGTTTCCAGAAGGAAACCCCGTATACCAACTCACCTATATGCATGCACCACATAATGAACCTATCATACTAGTAGCATGTCATGGCATCAACAGAAATGGAAAACAGTTCCCCCGAAGGGTAAAACAGGACATCAGTCCGACAATCAATCATCGGGTCTCCCGAAGAGACCTACTGCAGGCACATGCAGTCTAGTAGCCCGCGACATCGCACCCCCCACACGCAGCTACACTACTCAAGGGTTCGGCAGGGAGCCTCTGTCACGTCTACGCGCCGATAGAAACAGATCTGTAAATCTCAGTGGTCGGGGCCACAGGGACCAACGGGGCCGTCGCCCGGAAGGTATAACAACAACATCTCGGTAGGTGCCCAGCCGAGGAAAACAACATAGCCGGCACAGCCTCGGCCCAACAATCATCATCGCCGGCACAGCCTCGGCGGCATCACCGGCACAGCATCGGTGGTCCATCACAACGTCCGGCACAACATCGGACGGTCCAGACCGAAGTCTGCCAGGTCATCGGGCTCCTCGAGCCGCGAACACCAACTGCGCCGCTATAAAAGCAGGGCAGCGACCTCCGTAGCCCGAAGGCCGGTAGTCACCTCACCCAACGCCAGTTGCGTGCCCGCACAACATCAACACTGGGATCCGCGATCCCTCAGGCCTGCTATACTACAAAGTGCCAACGATCAACTCAAAAGTCACGGTCCATACCTGGAGGTGACGCGTCCCGAACACCCACACTCTTCCCAACGGCGGTCCCTGGGCAGGCACGCATCACGCGCCCACCGTCACCTCCCGGCTCACGCACAAGGCGAGGACACGGGTTTCCGTGGACAGAGTTGGCATTCACAACGGGACCCAGGAATTCAGTTCTGAGCAGATTCGGTCGACCGAAATAGTCTAACCGGTCGAACAAACATGCAATCGGTCGAACGCAATATAAATCGGTCGAACAAATCGTACAATAATAATCAGTACACTTAAGTTCCGGTCGAACACAACAAGGACCGGTCGACCGATTACAGGTAGAAAATCCCAACTCACCAGCAATAATGCACTACCGGTCGACCGCCCCAAGACATCGTTCGACCGGTGAAGGTTAAAGTCGGGCAAAAAAGTGCTAGGACGGTCGACCGCCCGAAGGGCCCGGTCGACCGTTGGTCGTCTTCAACCTCGCGCCAGCCGAGGATTTACGAAGAAACGCGTCGCCGGAGAGGTCCTCGACCTCCCCCGACCGACCAACAACACCCTTCCACAAGGGTGAGCAACAAAATCACACTAATGAGCGGCATACCTCAAAAGAAACGACGAAAAAGCCGGAGCTCTGCTCGCGCACGCCGCCTCCGGTGATCTCCCCGCGCGCTCGACTCCGCACGCCTCACGCCGCGCGATCTCCGGTCTCCTCCTCAGCTGCTCGCCACCACACGCACCAGCAAGGAAAGGAAGGAATGAGGGAAAGGAAGAAGAAAAGAAGAAAGGAGAAGAAAAACTAAGTTTTATAACCCCGTCTGCTACAGTGCCCGCCAACCTCACCATCATCCTACACCCTCAGGCCACTGTAGCCCGCCCCTTCCCCACGCAACCCAACTTCCCATGCAAAGCAAACCCTAATTCTCCTCTAATCTCCATTAGCCTCCTAATCTCGGTTAGGGACATAACAGTAACACACCTCCTCATGATGTAGAACTTTGCTCTTTGCTCCTTCACAAGAGAAGCACACCTTCTTGTGAAAGAACACCTTCTTGCCACCACTTTTCTTTCTGAACTTGAGCTCTTCAACAACGTCTCTCCTCCTCCTCCTCCTCCTCCTCCTCTCCTACTACAACTATTGGTGTGGTTGGTGTTGCCTCCATTCTTGCTTCCCTTTTTTGAGAGCTTCCACTTCTCTTCCATGTACATCTCCATGTACTATTAATCCTACTTCTATAGGTTTCTTGGTGTGGTTGTTTTTTTAAAGGTTTGAGAGGAATAGGTGAGGATATGTGGATATTTATTAGGGGTTGGGAAGAAATCAATTGATGTGGTATGGGGCAGTGGGTGTTGATGTTAGTTGTTCATTAGGACATACTTATGTGTTATATATATAAAGTTTATTATTATTGTTTGGAGCAAGTGGTAATTAATGAATGAGGTGGGGCTCTCACCACCACCGACGTCATGATCGTTGTCGTTTAAGCAAAACCATAAGGAATCGAATCTCACATTCAACCAACCATTCTTTTTTTTAATGTTTCTATTTTTTTTCCTTTTCTTAACCTTGTTTTCTTTTTCTATGGGTGACCGTTTGGCCAATATTTTAAGTATCTTGTAAAGATGGGTTAAGGGAGTAATATATTAATGCATCGGATTCGTTTATGTTTGTCTTGTGGATATTTTTTTGCATGTTGGTTTTAGACCTAACCTTTACTAGCTTAGTAGTTATATAAGTGAGCCGTTGAAAGGAATTTGGCAAAAAGAAAAAGAAAAAGAATCATTTAACAGAAGGTGAAGTGCTGAATAAACAATCATACGTTGTTTTAAAATCGTGAGTTATAAATAAATAGATAATAATAGGCATCTTATTAGCCTGCATATTGTGTAAGCCCTTAAATTAAAATAAAAATAAAAATTGTATAAGTCGTTAAAGTAGTCACTCTATGTCATTTAATTGTACGTGTTAGGTATACTCAAATCGTTGTCATGATTGTTTTAGCCAAAAATCGCATCTATCGTGACCATACTACGTTTAGTGCGTCAAGTATATATATACACCTATCTACAAATGTATATTATACCACATATTATTGTCAGTAGAAATCCAAATTCATTTAACTCCGACCTTGGAGCAAGTTTTTGGAACTGAATCGCAGAGTAAATCGGTAAATGTTGGGTCGGTTAAAAGTAGTTCAATCTGATTCAATCGATAATGACGTCAGCATGACATCATCATTTTGTAAACTAAGAGTTAAACTGAACCGACTCCAGGATAACGGTCTAACTGGTTGTCTAACCGATTGAACCAAATTTTACACGTACTTTAACAAATATTTAAGTTTTAAAGTCTTTATACAATATATAACTAAAATTAATAATGAAGTTTAAAAATTATTAAAAATTATATAATGATTATCAACCATCAATAAAAAGGAAAAGATAAAATTTAAAGTTATATAATGTTAATTAAATTTATTTCATTGTTAACATTTTTTTTGTAAGACCACAGTCCAGTAATCAAATCGAGCTACTTGTCACCTTTCAGTTTTCGGTGACCCAACTGTCGGTTTGGTTCGATCAGATTTGATGGTCCACAATAGCCAACAAGTGCCAAGTGGCGGTACAGTATGGCTTCAAACTTTTGTCTTTCTTCTGAAAATAATATTATATTGTTTCTTGAGCATAACGGATTGATTAAATAATCGTGTGGATGATGCAACGCTAAGACTTGCAAAATCTCCCTTCTGGATTATATGATGGGATTGGAGCTCCGGTCGTGAAATAGAGAGGAGTAGATGGATATCCGGTATCCCAATCAAACTGTAATCGTATCCGAAATTTAAACTTTTATTAGGAGAAAAATTTATCCATAACCGATATTGAATATTCGGAAGTTAACGGAACGAACATGAATATTGGTTTATCAGATCCGAATATATAATATCCGTTAAGAAAGTAAACATATGTATTATGGTATCGTATCCACATATATATGATATTAGGGTTGTTAAGTTTTGTTCGAGATCGGTGGATCACTTGATGTTTGCTCGATTTTGTTCAGATTGATTGGTAACGTGCTAAGCACGAGTAAAGAAATTCACTCGACGAACTAAATGAACCGAGCACAAACATACTCTATTCGCTTGCTTATACATACATACATACATATATTTATAAATTAATTTTTGTTTTATGTAATATGATTTAGCTTCTAAGTCCAACAAAAAGAAATTATTATAATTAAAATGTTTGCTTTACTAAACATTTTCTAACATATTAGAAATCACTATTGATGCATTATATATCTATGCTATAAACAACAAGCACTAAAAGTTGGTGTGGGGGTGAATTGGTTTGCTTTATGATGTCGATGCCAGTGAAAATTATTTTTGTTGTGATGGTACAGGAGTTGCGTACTTGGTTTAGTTTGTAATAACGAAATTAAAACCGTAATAAACTCCCATTAGCAATTTAAAAAATAAAAATGAGAAGAAAAAAACTATGTATATTTTTTTTTGGGTAATTGATATCATTTGGATCTAATGACGCTAGACAATTGTTTTTGTTTACGTCAAGGAAAACTATCTTATCTCAGACAGAAAAGAAAATAAAAGGTAAGAAACATTCCACCCCCTGTGCCACAAGCTGTTAGATACATGTATCGTGTATGGCATTTTGTCAACAAACCGGATTATAACTTTTGTTGGATTTAGACCATACATCACCGCCGAGTCAAATTCCCCAAACACAAGCCATAATCACTATTTCATCATCTAACACCTTTTGTTGACGTCCACTTAGAGCATCGTTAACAGCGTCCCCGGGCGTCCTAGTTTCTCTCTCAGACACGTCACATTCTCTCTCTGCCACGCAAACACAAACCAACCCTCTTAATTTTTTCTTAACCACACCTAGAAACAACTCAAGCGTCCTACATTCTCTCCCATGTACGTCATTTCGAGATCAATTCTAAGTAAAATACAAAAAAATATCAAAAATTTCTAAAAAAATATAAAACATATTTTCATACTTTTTTTTGAAAAACGATTTTAAATAATTTTTAAAACATTTTTGAAAACAAAAATCAAACAAAAAAAATTCATCCAATCCGAGAGGACCACGTGACTCCCGGATTGGGCATCTGCGCAGATTTTCGAACGGATAGGTGCCCGAAAATCCACCCGGAGATCCACCCTCCCTTAAAGGGAGGACATTTCAAGCGCCCGTATAAGAGCACCAGTTAAGGGTGCCCTTATATTAGAAAACAACTTCTTTTACACTAATCCATAGATTACTGGCATGTTTAAGTTTTTAATACATTATCATCATTCCAAAAAAAGTAGCACGACTTTCAAAACCTTTTTGTTGGAGTTTGACGTTTATTAACATGTGTTCCATCCGGTAAGAGTTCTACGTATGTGTGATGTGTTCAACTTTAATTATTCCATCCGGTAAGAGTTCTACGTATGTGTGATGTGTTCAACTTTAATTATTCCATCCGGTAAGAGTTCTACGTATGTGTGATGTGTCTCAGCTAGGTTGCCTCAATTTGCTTTCTACGAAGATAGATAGATGAAGTATATCACTAGCCAGCTACTTTCACAAAGAAGTAGAATGTTTGGAAATCAATCGAAAGAAAATGTACAACGAAAATTCTGATTACACATCCCGGCATCCATAGACGTCTTAATTAAAGGTCCTTCGAAAACAAATTAAGTACTTCTATACATGGATGATTAAGATGATGTTTGGATGGGAGGAGATCCAACTCCCCTCCCATCACGGAGCTGCTATATTGGAATGATGTCATCTAAACAGTCAGTGAACCCTCTACTACTCCCTTTTGTTTTTTCTAGTTAATGATAAAAAAGACTAGTCTTACTACTCACTCTTACCATCACCATTAATAAATTAAAGAAGATTGAAATTCTTTAGAAATTCTTTCAATCTTTCATAATTGTTTTTCGAACAATTCATAATCTTATGCATGACCTTCATATATTTGTAATATCTTACATCACCCTCTTTTAATCAAAACTTTCAATTGTATCCTACCTATGGTGGCCAATCATAACTTGTATATATATATGTATGATGTATAATACTACGACGCACACTATAACATCCTCAATAGTGGAAGAAATTTAATTTTTTTAACATAAACTCAAACATGAGGATATTACGAAAAAATACAGACAATTGGTGCACCAACATATATACATAATATATATCTGAGAGTTCAAGAGTGATTACAACAAAAGCTAAAGGAAAATGTACATGTAATCACTGAAACCTCAAAACGGAAAAACAGGATCTAGCTCCAGACAACCTCCTCCTCAGTCACCACCTCATATCGCCGCTCATGGCCTGAAATAAAACATGAACTATGCTTGAGTTTCCCATAAGGAAGCCCCGTATGCCAAACTTCTATCACATAAATGAACTGGACAACTACAAGCATGTATGATATGAAATGCAGTAAATAACTATTGTCGTCGCACTGGGCCTCGGGGAACTCTCTCCCAGCCACAGCAGACACGAAGCAGTGATAGGTCTCAAGGTCCCCGAGCCCAACCCTCACACGTGCCCCAGGCACCACAACCGGAAACATCCTCGGCAGCAACACAACCCTGGATCACTATCAGGTCGGCAATGTCCGTATCGTTGCCCTCAAAGGTCGGGGACCCGTTGCCCTCAAAGTTGATCCGACGAACCACTCTCAGGCCAACAATGTCCATACTGTTGCCCTCAAAGGTTCGGGACCCGTTGCTCTCAAGCTGGTTCTACAACACCACAACAACACCAAACTGTCCCGAACCGGTCAGACAAAAACACCACACCGGTCGATCGAATCCCCATCCAGAGGACTGGCCCAACCGAAAAACCCACCAACTGGTCGAACGGAAAAGGGAACCCGTTCGACCGAAAACCATCAGTAAAAACCACATCACGCACCAAAAACACGAACGGTCGAACAACAACATAAACAACGGTCGACCGGAAAAAGACGGTAAATTCATATTGGAAACAAATTATACCGGTCGACCAAACAACAAAGAGGTTGAACAAACTTTAAGTTATTTTAAGTCATCGGCCGAACGAGATCTCAGGACGGTCGACCGTTTTGTGGTCTACACCCCCAGTCGACTTAAAATAGTAATTCGGTCTAACAACAAATGAGACCCGTTCGACCGAAAACCACCAGAGCTTCCATCTTCTTGCTTAAAATGTATAACCGGTCGACCACCCAAGGGTATCGTTCGACCGGTGCGAGAGATAAACACCAAAATTACACTACAACCGGTCGACCGAAACAAGCACCGGTCGATCGTTACAGTGCAGAATTCTACTGCACAACCTCCGACGAGCCTTTCAGCCTACCGTCGACTACTCAAACACTCACACTAGTTTAGGCGAGCATAAAAGTAAAGCTTCACATACCTTGAAGGCTTGAAGAATACTTTGAAGATCCAACGACAAGCTTTCCCTCAAAAAAAGCAAATCTCCGGCGAAAAACCAACTGTGCCACCGATCTCCTCAACTCCGGCAACCGCGACCTCAGCTCTTGCACTTGCCAACCCCACACGCCACCGACTCTCCAACAATTGAGGAAGAGATGGGTTGAGGAAGAAACGAGTGTTAGAGAATGAGAAGGTTGAGTGAGAAGTGAGAGAGAGAGTGAGAGAGAGAAAACAAACATTATATATATATACACCACTCAATCTCAGCCGTCCATCTCACCAAATCTAAATCCTCCCTAAACAACCACTAATCAAGCCAAAACATGATTTGTGCAAAACAAGGATTTAAGATATTACACACACCAACTAACTAATTATTGTATTTGAGCTTTGCCTGACGAGATACATGGTGGATACTTTCCAAATGTATATATATTAGAAAGAACAAGTGTAATTGGAATAAAGTACGGATTAAAGCAAAAGGACAAGTATAATATTATAATTATTATTTGCAGGTAGGATTTCTCTCTAAAGCAACCTAACACAACCGTTCGGATTAGGATTCGTGTTTCGATTTTTAATTGGTCAATCCTAGTATCTATGATTATTGGTGTAACGTTAACGAAACAACGAAATTTTTAAACTTCTAATAAAGAAATAATCAAATGACATCAACACCAAACACAGGGAACATTACTCGGAATACACAAATAATATACATAAGGTGCACCATATACAAGAGTTCTTAAAAGTATGACTATATCAAAATACAATATACAGATATACAAGTAGTCATAATAACCTCAAAATAGACACAAGGACCCGACTTCAAAATGCAATTGACCTCAGTCAACACTCAACCAGCTCCCGAAGGGGAACCTAAAATAAAATATAACAATAATGTCGTGAGTTTCCATAAGAAAACTCCGTATGCCAAACTCACATACATTCAATGCGAAACATGACCTATCATACTAGTATCATGCAAAACATAAACATAACCGATCATTCCCCAAACGGGTCATCATGTCATAAATCACAACAGTCATTTCCCCAATCGGGGTTCATTAGTCATTGGTCTAGTTTTGGACATCCGTAGATACCCACCGCAGGCACATGCGTGAAATGAATGTGTTCTAAAATGTTTACTTTAATATGTCAATTATTATGAATTGAATGTGCAAACATTTTGTTCCTTGATTATGGTATTCGTCTTTTAGAAGTGTAAGGACGATGCGCTTGATCCTTAACCGTAGAGCTCTACAAGATAATGGTTTACATAAATCAAAAGTTATTCACAATCATGGTAGTTAACATGAAACATTAATTATCGAGATAAGATTGTTGTGTTGGTCATCGATTGTTGTAGCTCTACAAATCATTGACGACACAAGTATATAAAAGAGGGAAATAGTTACTTATATATATTGAATAGACCTAACAAGTAAAACATTATGGAATTGTGTTTCGTGTCATTAATATTTTACTATGTCTTTGATCCTAAGACATGAGACTTATATCTTTTCACTCAAGAAGTGTTTGATTTGATTATTGTCAAAAACTACCAATGAGTATAGTGATAAAGACAATAGTTGGTTGAACATGACTTGTGCTGGAAAAGATAGCTAGTCAAAAGATTATCATTGCTCATCTTAATTAAGTGATGATATTAGTGTGTCCTTTGATAAAACAAAATTATAATGTGCACAATGTAACTTGAGTTAAGGTACATAGCTATAATTAGCTTAAAGAGATCAAAAAATGAATATAATACAAATGTAACATATTTCCACTTTGTATATATTCTTAAAATCATGAGGCAATGGACAGACACAAGTGATGAACTTACATCACTAAATGGACCGTGTTTAGTTTGAGTGGAACAAGACATCAATGCTAATTGGGTAACTATAATGTGTAGCTAGATATCGCTTGTAGTTTTAGATATTAAATGTTTAATATCGTTGTTAATTTGACTTAGATCCTCCTATAGGTCACATCACAAAACTTGGAAACAAGAAGCTTGATTTTTGAGTTCATATGATGTGTCGGGTTTCATGAAAAAATGGGACACATGTGGTGAATCATAAAATCAATATGTCGCGAAAATTAACATAATAAGAATCATGGATAAATTTATATGCGGTGTATATATTATGAGGTGCAATAATTTAATATTACATAAGATATGAGTTTGCTAAAAACCTTTAAAGATCAAATTTTGTTGGATATAAATCCAAAATTTGACAAAGTCAAAATCAGGGTCAACACAGTAAACCGTTTAGGGTTCGGTCGATCGAGGTTTCTTCAGAACGGTCAACCGGACGGGGAACGAAAAACACAATTGGTTGATCGAAATTGTCTGGAGTGCCTGGACAATTGGGATCGATCAACCGGGCGTAAACGGTCAACCGAAGGAAAATATCCAAGAGCTGTCTTGGGATATTTTCGGTAGACCGATAGTGACACGGTCGTCCGAAGAGATTCGTCAGAAGAAATTTTGGTGGGTCTAACGGTCGACCGGAGCGAGACGTTGTTCGAACGAAATTTTCCACGGAATTTTTCTCATATATATCCGGTCGGCCATCTAGCTTACGGTCATTCGAACGTGTGTTAAAACCGAATGGTTCAGTCAACCGAGTGGAAATCTCGGTTAACTGAACAACACGATTTCTGCCTGAATTATTAAGAGAATAATTAGATCACGGGTTAGATTAATTCCAGATTTGATCAAACGTTTTTTAGGATGCTTATGTGACAAATTGAGATTAATTTTAGGAGAGAATAAACAAGAGATCATGGCTAGAGAATAGTTCATGATATGGATATTTTGGGAGCCTATAAAATGACCCATCATCCTACTTGTTTACATACATGCAAAATTCTCTCTCTCTTTCTCTAATCTCTCTCTTAATCACCACGAAAATCTCTTAATAGTTTTAAGTTTTAGAGAAAGAAATCTCAGGAGCTTTTAGAGGGTTATTAGCTAGATTCTAAGTTTAATTAGAGATTGATTGACTATCTCATTTCTCTCTAATCTTATTTAGAGTTTGACGAATATTTGGGGGAAAACGGTGGGCGATTTGGCAAGCAACGGAGCACCGGATCTTCTGAAAGGTTTTAGAGAATCTTTGGGTATGATCCTCCATATTTTGTTTATTTTAATATATGTATGAATGCATGATATTAGAATAAACATATACATGTACATAAAATCAATGAAAATATGAAATCTATCATGTATATTTGTATTAAAAAATTAAAAATATACGCATACATAGGGAAACGAAATCCTACAATGCGGTCATACGGAAAGTACGCCACACACCCTCACTCGCAGCTACACTAGTCATATGGGTTCGGTGAAGGTCGCACATACTTTCGAGTCATCATCAGATTTGATCAATGGTCGAAGACCACAATCCGCCAAAGCCGTCACTCTGGTCGATCATACTCGCCAGCCGTGCCACAACTGGACGGTCAATCTGCCGGAACAACATCGGTCTGTCATCTCCGTCGCCACACAGGCTAAGGCACAGAACTCTGTTGCACAATGACTAACAATCATCTCCGTCGCCACACAGGCTAAGGTCATCTCCTTCGCCACAAAGTCTAAGGTCATCTCTGTCGCCACACAGGCCAACAATCATCTCCTTCGCCACAAAGGCTAAGGTCATCTCTGTCACCACACAGGCCAACAATCATCTTGCTCTGTAGAGTCATATCATATAGATCATGCAAAAGGGAATATGGTCCCATATGTCTACTACCTAGGTCTCAATACACATATCATATCATGGGAACGTCATCCGTAAAAGCAATCCACGCACCAACACGTTCATAAAACAAACATACAATTTCAGTGCTCCAACGATCGACCAAAGAAGGTCATACGGTCGACCGGTTGGTCGTTAAATCTGGTAATTGGTTTGAACCACAATCCAACGGTCGAACCAAACAAAACATCAAAACGGTCGAACAAAAGTCTCTGGACGGTCGACCGTTTAGAAGGTCTACGCCACAAAATAATATTAAATAACACATCCCCAACGGTCGAACGACAATGGGCTTCCGATCGACCAAAAAACAGCAGGGACTTCAACATTCCTCTAAGTCATCGTCGGTCGACCAAAATATGAATCGGTCGAACCCCACTTAAGTCAACTTAAGTCGTCAGTCGAACGAGATCTCAAGGCGGTCGACCATTTAGAAGTCTACACTTCCAACCAACTTGAAACATGTGCGATCGGTGGAATAGGTCAGCTGACGGTCGACCGTTTAGATGGTCAACGCCCCCAACTGACTTACAACAGTGCATTCGCTCGAACGGCAAAGGGAGCTCGGTCGACTGAAAACACCCAGGGTCTTCATCTTCTTACTCAAAATGCACAACCGGTCGACCAACCAAGGTATCGTTCAACCAGTGCGGGAGATAAACGTCCAAAAATACACTACGATCGGTCGACCGAATCAAGCACCGGTCGATCGAAACAGAGCAGAAATTCTGTTGCACTAACTCCGATGAGCCTCTCGGCCTACCGTCGAACACTCAAACACTCACACAAGCTTAGGTGAGCGTAAAAGCAAGGCTTGACATACCTTGAAAGCTTGGAAAAGATTTCGAAGAGCAACGACGATCCCTCCACCAGAACGAGCGTTTCTCCGGCGACCTCTTCACCCGAATGCGATCTCCACCACCTTTCCATTTAACTCCGGCGAACTCGACTTGCCGGCGCACCCACTTCTCCTTCCTTCCTTGCTGCCGAACTGTAGGTGAGGGAGAGAGAGGAGAAAAGAGAAGAGAAGAGAAGAAATGTGTTTTGCTTTTATAATCTTCACCTAAGTAGGGTTAAAGTTCTTAAACCCAATTAACCTTAATCAAAAGGATTAGGTTATCACAATTGGACTTGCTACCAACAAATTAAACTGCAGCAAGTATATATAGTTCTTCATTAATTTTGTAATAATGTAAGTATAGAAAGTAGAAAGTGCACATAATCCTTAAAATAGGTCATCAACAATATTAGCAGAAACTTTTATGATCAGCATGTGACAGTTGCATTGTGTAACAAACATCAAAACGATGCGAGATAGAGATCATTACACTGTTTTAATTTGTCTGCTACTCGTACACTATGAACTTGGCATAATATCAAAGTTATGAAATCAGATCACATAGTTTATGAAGAAAAATGGGTTTAGTCTCTCTCACAAATCGTAGATTGGTAAACTATTTATAGATGAGCCTGCAAAGGCAGGGAAATTTGGTCAGCAAGTTGAGGAAACTCAAAGAGAAATTTGGTCCCAATGAAACAAAACATTCTCTGACAAAATGAAAATGAGAGTGGTTTAGATCTGAGTGGGCATGAAAGACTGGATTTTCAGTCATGTGTAAAACACTCTTGTTGTCAGCAAACAATGTTGGAGTGGTATAAACTATAAAGAGTTATCTGCATGCAAGTCTTTCAGGAGGAATCCAAGCCATGTCTTTTCTGATGCAGCAGCAGCTGGCAGCTATTGCTCTGCACTCATGTACATGTATATGCTCAAAATTTTGCCATACATTCAATTTTGAAGCAAACAGATGGAATCTTAATTAAGAACTTTGGTCAAAGTCATATTGCAAGTACCCAACCGTTGTGCTTGATTAATTATAACTAACCACAACCTTAATAGGAGCTACCATAAGATAATCTAAACCGAAGAGCCGTTTGTGCATGTGAGGTGGGACATACAGAGGGATTAGGTACGTTGTCGTTTTGCTTCAGGGACATATATATTGTAGGTAAGTAGACAAGTATCTACGCTGTTGGGAATCCTGATATTTGATGGCTTTGATTCGCAATTAATTAGCACTCACATGACATGATAAAACATATATATTAACCGAATTATGAAATAATAAAAGTCAAACCTCAAGCACATTGTGAGTTATAACCGAACGGGCAGATCAGTTTAGCTCTCTGGTTGGAGTATATACTATATAACATCATAATAATCCATAATTGCACCGTGAGCTGATAACTCATTAATCTAATAATCTGATCCACAATATAGGTTAGCTTGGGACATTACGTTATGAAAATCTGAAATTTCACATCTTAGGATAAAAATTAGTATTAATTATTATATAAAAGTGACGTTTCAAAATAAAAGATTGCGAAAGATATCCACTTCATTAACAAGATACAGTAAACTCATAATTAATTGAGTATAACATAAAAATGCCCTGCCCTAAATCCTTCTGAGACCAATATCTTTTACAAATGGTCGGACAAGAAATTCAAGACCCTCTTTCTTTTTAACAATAGCTTCTACTTTGGCTTTTCTTCCTTAACATCCAACCACCTGATGACATTACTAACTGCTGAATTTAGTTCACGGTTGACAAACTCTCCCAAATTGGCTTTTACCTTTTCATCTTCAAGTTTGATAATCAGTGAATCAGTGAGGTCCTTCAGTTCATTCAACACCTTCTGTTTTTCCTGAGTCTCTTTGTGGTTCGAACTGATCTCAACGGAGCTCACTCGCGAGAACCTCCGATCCGCAATTCCAAATGACTAACTCTCGTGCTAAGCTCCACGCGTCTCTCGTCTCTAGATCACCTTCAAGCTCGCACCTTGCTTGCCATCTACTTCGCTACCGCCGAGCAAAGGATGGAAGGGAGAAGAGAAGAAAATAAAAGAAAAGTGAGCTTTTCTCCTGAAAAACCACACCAATACCCAACCCATACACCTACACCATCCCCTGCAACTCCATCATCACGTCTCACCAAACACTCTCCTCCGTACCCCCATCACATCACATCACAGTCATCTCTTCTCCACTAACCACCATTAGCCCACTAAATGGGTTTAGGGTATGACATTAACATTAACATTAATAGTTAGGTCATTTGACTACAATATGGATGCTTAATTAAAGAGGGTAGTAACTAGATCAGCCTTTCGCATGATGGAATATATAGTTAACATTTGAAAATGACGAATTTTCTTCTTCGATGAGTAAAAAAATTTCCTTTTCAATTAAGTTACGCAACAACAAAGCTTTTAGATGTCACACTAACCGAGGTAGCCTATGAATGAAAAGTCAGCAATAATCATTCAAATGATTTCAAGCTGTGATAATTAAAAACTTTACATTAGCACTAATGATATCCCATTACATGGCCAAACAACTTATTCTAATTAAAACACTGTATTTATGTTGTCCTAAATTACCCCACCCTATCCAAATGTGCTCACGAAGGTATGAATGTGGCTCATGGAAACAAGTTATATGATATGGTCATATACCTCTAATGTTAAGTTCAGCCCTGTTAGCAATCAAAGATTATGTTCTAGAATAAATATAGTCCGTTCAACTGGAACTGAATAATTAGTTCAGTCCTTGAATAATAAGGTAAGTAAAGATGAAGTACATAGTTCAAATCAAGTTTGAATAAAACATCATAATGGAAGTACATTCCATTTGAATTCAAATAGAAACAAATAACCATATCTAGTAAAAGCATACCTTTAATAACGATTAACGTGACGACAACAAAGTTACTTAAGGAATGTCTTGAAGATCCATTCCTGAAATTTTTCCATTTTGCTAATATCTTCCAACTCTGCTTTCGATCCTTCGTTGTCCAACCATGCTTTAGCCTTTGAACTTGCTATACTTAAATTGTCATATTTGTACTTTCCAAATTTTTCTCTTACATTTTCATTTTTTAGTTTTGCAGTCAATAAGTCCACATAGTCTTTTATTTCGTTTAAAGCAACCCGTTTTTTTTGTGCCGTCTTTTGCTCAAGACTCATCTTCTCATTTTCCTCGATCATCTTGTCGATTTCAATCTTGCTTAACCTCCCCGATTTGTCAGAAATACTTATTGCTGTTGGGAACTTTTCATTATTGTTATAATGTGCTGTCACTTGCACCCCATTATTCCTATCCACTCTCAAAGTTACCTCCACAATACAACCACCTGAAAATAAAGCAAACCAATATATTTTACAACTGATAGTTGAGTGCATGAAACAAGCGCAATATATCTTAAGGTTTTAATTGTTCGTGTTGAATATTGTCGTGAAGTAGCGAATCATTCTTGATTTACATAACAAGTTTATGTTTTTGGTTACGTGAGTTGATTTCGACTATTAGCTAGAATTTGCAAATTAGGAAACTTGACGAATATGAGATGTACCTGTTACTACTGATTCAAGCTCAGGGAGGTTGAGTTCCCAAAGTAAACGGTTGTCGTTGGTCATTTCTTTCTCACCCTCGTACCCAAATAGAGTTGCTGGATGTTGGTTCCAGTAGATAGTGATCACTTTTGTTACCGGAAGTTTAGTGTCCTTCGGAATGATAACTTTCATGCTTCCGTCCTCCCTCCTCAAGCCGATGGAGGCCGTACTGAATACTACAGGTTCAACACCTGAAGCCACGACTTCCTGTGGTTGCAGATTAATATCTCTGACGAATGCATTGAAGATCAATTTGTGATCTTTTTTCATTTTTTTAATAATAGCCAACTCCGCTGTTAGACCCTCACTCTCCAACCATGCTTTGGCATTCGAATTTGCTCTATTTAGAAAATCATAGTAATGGTCTCCCATCTTTGATTTTGCATCTCTCAGTTTGTCACTGAATGAGTCTACACGCTCTTTGAGTTCATTGCAGACCTCTTTCTTTTTTTGTAACAACTTCTTCTCCAGACGGATCTTATCGTTTCTTTTTTCCATCTCAGTGATTTCATTCAGGTTTAACTTCTCTGTAAAAGTTTCTTCTCGGTGGATTCCACTTTTGGTATCTTTTACTTTCACATGCACTGCATCGTTCTTATCCATGAAGAAAGTTACCTCCCATGCACAATCACCTGAAAACAAATTAATTTGCACAATTATTTATGTAAAAATCAATGGGCGAATATAGCAGAAAACCGTTAAAACAGAATTGAAGGTTTAGATCGTTTTGGCTTCATGGAAGTTGATTTCATTTCGAAAGTTAATCAATTGACGGATGCATAAGATATACCTTTTTGTGTAGGTGTGATGCTTGGCAACGTGAGCGTCCCAAGTAAGATATTTTGTTTCGCTGTTTCGTAGTCTCCCGCATACACATGCAGAGTCATCGGGCACTGGTTATGGTCCAACGTCGTCACTCCTTCTGCCGGGATTTGTGTGTTCCTTTGAATGACAACCTCCATGCTTCCATCATTCTTCTCTATACCGATCGATACATAAGTGAGATTATTAGTGAGATTGAATTCTTTTAAGAAGTCATCCTCTTTACCACTAGAAAACTTTGCCCCTAGCATGGCTGCACCTTTTGCCACAACTTCCTCGGGTCGTAGCTCATCCAACAACTCTATTCCTGGGAAGAATCCCTGTAACAGCTCACGGATTTTCTTAATTCGACTTGATCCTCCAACCGGTATCACCCAATCAACATCTTTGGCCATCACCTTAGCTTTTTTCAAGCATTTCTTCACAGGCTCAATGCACTTGTCAAAAAGGTCTTTGTTCATTTCATTAAACGATGATAATTCCACCGTTTCGCAAAAGTCCATGCCTTTGTACAACGATTCGATTTCTACCCGGGTAGAAACAGCATTCGGAGCACAGAGTCGCAACTTGGCTTGCTCACATTCTGCTTTTAATTTACCCAAGGACTTTTTATTAGTTTTGATATCGACATAGTGTTTTTTTCGGAATATTTCAATAAGATGCTCGATCAAGCGGTTGTCGAAGTCATCACCTCCCAAACTAGGGTCCCCTGCCTCGGCTCTGACCTCTACGATAGACTTTCGCATCTCCAAAAGAGAGACGTCTAGTGTGCCACCTCCTAGATCAAAAACCAAAACATTTTCTTTCTCGTCAGACATGTACTTCCCTATGTATGCCACAGCAGCTGCAGTTGGCTCGCTGATGAAGTGGTCGATATTAAATCCCACCTGATCTGCAGCTTCTCTAATTATTGCACGTTCTGATTGGCCAAAGTGAATGGGAACCGTCAGTATAGCATCCTTAATCGGTTTTTTGTTTAACCTTTTCTCGGCCAAGTCCTTCATATTTCCCAGCAACATGGACAAGATTTGTTGTACTTTGTACTGTTTCCTCTCTTTTTGGTGTTCAACGATGATCTCTGGTTCATTGTCTTCTCCTTCGACGACTTTAAAAGGCCAATTTGGGACGTAACTTTGCACTCTTTTGTCGTCAAACTTTCTACCGACCAGGCGTTTAAGACCTGGCCATATGTATAATAACAGATGATCGTCAAACATTAGATTACGTATAAAATAGTTCGCTGTGTTAATTTATGGTTTGTTATCGTGTCTGAGACTTTTACATGTGAGTGATTGGGATGAATCCCGCTAGGGTCGAATTCCTAGCACGATCAGTGACTTCATGGTGTTAACTGTATCTCCTGACTGGGCATTCGATATGTCAGTCGGATAAGAGCTAATTAGAACTTGACTTATTCTTCTATATGCTACGACGGATCGATTTCGGGATGGTTATCACGCTGGACTAAATCCCAGGTTAATTTAACTGACACTTCAATGCATGGGTTTAACATGTGAGTTGAAGTACTTATGTTGGAAAAAAACAAATAGCTCACTCTTGCATCTCTTTGTTAGTAGATCATAAACATTTTGTGTTTAAAGTGCATTAATTGCAAAGGTATATAATATCTGGATCATGAAAAATCTAATCAGAAAACACATGCTGAAAAGAAATTTATAACCTACATCATCTCCATTAATGTTAGTTCTAAATTCGAACTAGATACAAATCATAATCAAATGCACGATGCTGCGAACATATCTGTTTCAGTATCTCCAGACTGGGCATTCGATATGTCAGTCGGATAAGAGCTAAGAACTTGACTTATTCTTCTATATGCTAAGACCGATCGATTTCGGGATGGTTATCACGCTGGACTGAATCCAGTTTAATTTAACTGACACTTCAATTGGTTTAACATGTGAGTTGAAGTACTTATGTTGGAAAAAAAACAAATAGCTCACTCTTGCATCTCTTTGTTAGTAGATCATAAACATTTTGTGTTTAAAGTGCATTAATTGCAAAGGTATATAATATCTTGTTGTAGTTTACCTTTGAATATGTGATTAAAATATTAGTGGGAGAAAGTAGACGCTCGGCCGATCGGACGTGTGTTTTAACTCGTCAATGAAAAGTGTCTGTCGTTTTTCGGTCGACCGGATGCACATTCGGAGCTGTGCAATGTCGTTTTTCGGTCGACTAGTACTTAAGTTCCGGCGACCGATGGAGCCCTAGATTGCGCTACGGTTTTAAGTTTGGTCAACCGAAGCATCCGTTCGATTGACCGTTCGAGACAGTTTTGCCCACGTTTTTGCACTTTCTCCACGCGATTTTGATGCAATTAATACTTGTTTAGGCCTACTATATAAAGGCAATTTCGTCCCCTTTTGTAATATAACAATTACTATTTGTCTACTTTGCATTCTTGAGAAGAGAGAGAGAGAGAGCATCCTTGTGGATTTCGTAGAAGCAAGTTCAACCGGGTATTCTTGCCGGTTGATCGTGTGTTCTGTAAACATCTCTTTGTAATTTGTTTTCTCTATAGTAGATTGAGGTTGTGTCGTCCGTGGTTTTTTCCACATTGGGTTTCCACGTTAAATCCTGCGTGTTTGCGTGGTTTGGTGTTTGGATTTGCATTGGTGTTTGTGGTTCATTTCTTCCATTGGATTTGTTGTTTTTCCGATCCACTGCGTATTTGGGATTGATTTTATTCCCTAACAACTGGTATCAGAGATTTTGGTCCAAATTTTGGGGTTTTATCGATCTTTCTGGCAAATACACATGACGAATCAATGGAAGATCGAGAAGTTGAGCCGAGATGTGAATTTCGGCTTGTGGCAAGTCAAGATGCACGTAATTCTGGTACAGCTAGAGATGAAGGACGTTCTTGATGGCATGGAGACATTGCCAAAGAAAATGTCCGAGCAAGATAGGTTGAAGCTTGATCGAAAAGCGACGGCAACCATTAAATTGTCTTTGTCTGACGAAGTTCTGAGAGAAGTGTTGAAAGAGAAGACTGTTGCAAGTATGTGGAAGAAATTAGAGAAAGTCTACATGAAGAAGTCACTTGCGAGCCGGATTATCTTGAAGAAAAAATTGTTCTATTCAAGATGAAGTTGGGTATCTCTCCTTAGTGGATGATTCAATGCAATCATCACGGATTTGGAGAAGGTGGAAGCAAATTTTTCTGATGAGGATCAAGCGATCCTTTTACTTTGCTCGTTAAGCTCTTCATATGATCACTTCATGGAGACATTAATGTATAGCATGACCGACATATCTCTTGCGGATGTCAAAAATGCACTCTCCTCCAAATCTGATATGGAGAAGAGATCTGATGATTCTGAGTTGAGCAAAAGTGAAACACTTGTTGCTCGTAGTAAGGAGAAAGAGAGGAGTTCCTCAAAGAACACCTCTAAGACCAAGTCGAAGGACAAAGATATTATTTGTCATTATTGTAAGAAGAAGAGTCACAAGATATCAGACTATTTTAAGCTACAGAACAGAGAGAAGCAGAGGGGTTCCCGTAGTGGTGATCAGTCAGGTTCGAATGTTGTCGAGTCTAATTCTGATTTTGTGTTGGCAGCTACAGGTTGTTCTGAAGCTTCTGATGATTGGGTGATTGACACGGGCAGTACATTCCACTTAACTACGAACAAGCAATGATTTTCATCATATGAACCAATGTTAGGTGGAATGGTTGTGATGGGCAATGGTGACAAGTGCGAGGTTGCAGGAATCGGCTCTATCAGATTGAGGACCCATGACGGCCTAGTCAAGGTTCTGCCGGATGTGCGACATGTTCCAAAGGCGAGCAAGAATCTAATTTCAGTAGGTAGTCTGACTGCAAAGGGTTACAAATTCAGTGGTGAGGATGATTGCATATCCATCACCAAAGGATCGCTTATTCTGATGAATGAGAAGAAGCTTTGACCCGGTAAGCTTTATATGCTTAAAGGAGAAACTGTGGTCGGTGACGCAGTTGTAGCGTCATCGTTGTCTGGTGAGGAGAATGCCCAACTTTGGCATATGAGGTTGGGGCACATGAGCGAGAAAGGCATGACGGTGTTGAGTAAACGTGGTTTGTTTGGAAGTCAGAAAATTGGCAGTCTGGACTTCTGTGAATATCGTGTTTTGGGGAAGCAGAAGATGGTTAGCTTCTCAGCAGCAGAGCACACCACCGATGCCACTTTAGATTATGTCCACTCTGATTTATGGGGACCCTCTCAGGTTCCATCAAAAGGTGGAGCTCGCTACATGCTCACATTTATTGATGATTTCTCCAGGAAGACTTAGGTTTATATTCTGAAATCGTATTGAAGGGAATGTGTTCTAAAAGTTTTACTTTTAAAATGTCAATTATTATGAATTGAATGAGAAAATCGTTTTGTTCCTTGTTTATGTTATTCGTCTTTTGGAAGTGTTAAGGAAGAGGCTCTTGGTCCTTAACCGTAGAGCTCTAAAAGATATTGGTTTACATAAAACAAAAGATATTCGCAATCATGGTAATAAACATGGGACATTTGTTACCGAGTTAAGATTGTCGTGTTGGTCATAGATCATTGTAACTCTACAAGTGAGTGACAACACGGGTACACAAAAGAGGAAAATAATACTTTTGTATACCGAATTGACCTAACAAGTAAAATATTATAGAAATGTGTTTCTGTGTCATTAATATTTTACTGTGTCCTTGGCCTTTTGATATGAGACTTATATCCTATCGCTTAAGGAATTCTTAATTAGACTAGTGTCTTGAGCTATCGATGAGTGTAGTGTAAAGGCATTAGTTGGTTAAGTACAACTTTTGTTGGAGAAGATAGCTAGTCAAAAGATTATCATTGCCCCCCTTAATTGAGTAATGATATTAGTGGGCCCCTTGATAAAGCAAAGTTATAATGTGCACAATGTGATTTGAGTTAAGTCACATATTTATAACTACCTTAAAGAGATCAAGAAATGAATACTAATACAAAGATGACACAATACTAATTTGTGAGTATTCTTAATATCATGAGGCAAAGAACGGACACAAGTGATACACACTATCACTAAATGGATCGGGTTTTGGTTCGAGTGGAATTAAGACATCTAACTAATTGGGAGCTATAATGTGTAGCTAGATACCGCTTATAGCTTGTGATATTAAGCTCTTAATATCACTACCAACTTAGTTTAGATCCTCCCATAGGTCACACCACAAAACTGGGAAACGAGGTATGAGGATTTTGAGTTCATATGATGTGTCGGGTTTCATATGGAAAATATGACACATGGGGTGAACAAGCAAAATCAAGATTATGTTGTGATTAATAACGTAATTAGACTCTAAATTAAATTCATATGTGATGTAAATATTATGGGGTGTAATGATTGATCATTACATAGGATAATATGTTACATAAGTTGTGAATTTACTACTAATCCCGAAATGTCAAATTTTGTAGGGGTTAAAACCGAAATTTGACAAGTCTGCATGCATTGTGCAAAAACGGTCGACCGATAGACCATAAACGGTCGACCGAATGTTGCGCGGTCGACCGCAATGTTGCACGGTCGACCAGATGTGTATCGAGCGTAACGAGAATTTCGTCTGTTCGTTTTCGGTCGACCAGGTATTCTCGGTCGGTCGACTGAACATTGCGATGAACCTTTTTTGTTACGAACGGTCGACCGAGAATATTGATCGGTTGACCGAAACTCTGTCGAAATGGTCGACCGGACCTCGCGAACGGTCGACCGGCCAGACGGTTTTATGCAGAATTAATTTAAGAATTAATTAGATCATGCATGGAATTGGTCCATAATTGATTTAATTCGTGGCTAAGATTATTTATTAATAAATAATGGATGGCTAGATGGAATTTTACATGAGATCATGGACAAGGGGTTGCACATGAATAGGTAATTTGGAGAGAACTTATAAATACAAGTTTATCTCATTACCTCATTAATTCAATTCATTATTTCTTGTGCAAAAATTCTCTCTCCATAATTCTCCACGAAAATTCCTTAATTCTTAAGTTTAGTTTTAGTTTCAAGAGGGCTTCTTCTCAAGGAAACTAAAGAGGGGTTAGTAATTAGATTCTAAACCCTATTGGAGATCGAGAGGCTAGCTCTTCTCTCTCCAATCTCGTTTAGAGTTTGGTGAAATCTCGAAAGCATCCGGCGCGGCGAGAAGCGTCATCAACGTCTCCGAATCTTCAAGAAGTTTTAGAGAACTTCTAGGGATGATTTCGGAATCCTTGGTTTGTTTTAATAAAAGTTTTAAAACTAGTTATTGAAACAAACTAGTACATACATGAAATAAATCATAGAAAATTGTATAAGATCCTTATTATGCTTAAAAATTACGAAAATATATAGGCATAATTAAACATGAAATCCTACAGTAATGTGTTTCAGAATTTTCAGCACTGGAAGACTATGATTGAGAATCAAACAAGAAAGAAGATTAAGGTTCTAAGGACGGACAACGGTTTGCAGTTTTGTTCCTCAGAGTTTAACGATTTCTGCAAGGATGAAGGAATCGTGAGACATCGAACCGTACGTTATACACCACAACAGAACGGAGTAGCGGAACGTCTGAATCGAATTCTCTTGGAGAGAGCTAGATGTCTGCTTCTGAATGCTGACCTGACTAAGGATTTTGGGGGCAGAAGCAGTGTGTACCGCTTGTTCTTTAGTGAACTGTTCTCCTCACACCGTTTTGGATATGAGAACACCGGAAGAAGTTTGGTCAGGGGGAGATTCATATCTGTCCAAGTTGAGAGTCTTCGGTTGTCCAGCGTACGTATATGTAGATCAAGGAAAATTGAATGCTCGGTCGTTGAAGTGTATATTCCTTGGCTACGATTTGGGTGTGAAGGGTTATCGTTTGTGGTTCAAAGAATCTCTAAAGCTCATGGTTGAAAGAAATATTGTCTTTAATGAGCTTGCTATGTTACCTTCCAGGAAAGACAATTATTTCTACTCCTATGTCAAATGGGACTTCGGTTCAGGTGGAGCCACCGGTAGTGACATTTGATGAGGATTCTGGTGTGACATAATGAGAGAGTTCGAAACCTGAGGAAGATGAAAAGTATTTGTTGGCAAGGGATAGAGAGAGGTGGTTCACCAAGAAACCTCGTAGATACGCCGAATCAGTCCTTGCATATGCTCTTAGTGCAGTTGAAGATATTGGAGTATCTAGTGAGCCGAGCAAATATTCAGAGGTAATTTTGGCACCCGATTCAGCTGTTTGGGTGGGTGCAATGAATAAAGAGATAGAGTATATTCATAAGAACCAAACTTAGAAGCTGGTAGAACTTCCAAAAGTAAAAAGGGTCGTTAGCTGCAAATGAGTATTCAAGAAGAAAATCGAGGGTCTCTCAAATGTGAGATACAAGGCTCGATTAGTTGCTCGTGGTTTCAGTCAGGTGGAGGGTGTGGATTATAGCGATATTTTCTCACCCGTTGTGAAGCATACTTCTATTCGTGTTTTGTTGAGTTTGGTTGCAATTCATGACTTAGAGTTAGAGCAACTTGATGTGAAGACCGCTTTCTTACATGAAGAATTAGATGAGCAGATTTACATGTCCCAACCGGAGGGCTCTGTGGTCGAGAGTAAAGAGAATCAGGTCTATTTACCGAATAAGTCGTTTTATGGGTTAAAGCAGTCGCCTCGACAATGGTATAAAAGATTCAATTCTTTTATGATTGGACATGGGTATAGCAGATCACAATATGATTGCTGCGTTTACCGAAAGGTATTTCCGGATGACTCTCTTGTTTTGTTATTACTCTATGTAGATGATATGTTGGTATCAGCTAAGGACAAGTCTACAATATTCGAGATGAAGGATCTCGGTTCGACGAAGAGAATTCTAGGTATGGAGATCCATCGTGATCATAAATGCAAGAGTTTGTTTCTCTTCCAGCAGCAATATATTGAGAAGGTCTTGCATCGTTTTGGCATGGAAGATGCCAAGTCTGAAAGAATTCCCCTCGCCGTGCATTTTAAGCTCTCGGTAGACTTGTGTCCCAAGAAGGAGGAGGATAAGGCATACACGTCGCGTGTGCCTTATACTAGTGCAGTTGGCAACTTGATGTATGCTATGATATGCACTCGTCCGGATATAGCTCAGGCGGTTAGTGTTGTGAGCTGCTATATGTCGAATCCAGGAAAGGAGCATTGGTCAGCTGTGAAGTGGATTCTCAAGTATCTAAATGGTATAACTAAGCTATCTCTGAAATTTAATCGATCTCCGTATTCGTTAATGGGGTTTGTTGATGCTGATTACGCGGGAGACCACGGTAGACGAAGATCTATGACTGGTTATGTGTTCACTGTTGGGAGCACGACTATTAGCCGGAAAACAACGTTGCAACACACTGTTGATTTGTCTACAACGGAGGCAAAGTATGTGACAGCAACCGAGAGTATAAAATCAGTTCTTTGGCTGAAAGGTCTATTTGGAGAGCTTAGTTCAGGTCAGGATACAGTGGTTTTTTATTGTGATAGTCAGTGTGTCATTGATCTGACGAATGATCAGATGTACCACGAGAGGACGAAGCATATCGACGTCCGTTATTACTTCATTCAGGAAGTTGTTGGTGAAGAAAGTGGACACTGAAGATAATCTGGTTGATATGTTGACGAAGCCAGTTATTTCAACTAAGTTAATGGTATGCTTGTACTTGGTTGGTTTAAGTTCCGAGTAGATGGAGATAAGACAACGACACAATGAGGAATGGAAGTGTTCCTTCAAATTTTTCGGAGGCTATTCAAGGTAAAGGTGGAGATTGTTGTAGTTTACCTTTGAATATGTGATTAAAGTATTAGTGTGTTTTAACTCGTCTAGGAAAAGTGTCTGTCGTTTTTCGGTCGACCGGTTGGACTTATTCGATCGATCGGGAGCACATTCGGAGCTGTACAAAAGTGCTTGTCATTTTTCGGCCGACCGGAACTTAAGTTCCGGTCGACCGAGTATGCACTCGAACAATCAGGAAAAGTGTTTGTTGTTTTTCGGTCGACCGGTACTTAAGTTCCGGTTGACTGATGGAGCCCTGGATTGTGCTACGGTTTTAAGTTCGGTCGACCGAAGCATCCGTTCGGTCGACCGTTTGAGACACTTTTGCCCACGTTTTTTCACTTTTCTCCACGCGATTTTGGTGCAATTAATACTTGTTTAGGCCTACTGTATAAAAGCAATTTCGTCTCCTTTTGTAATATAACAATTACTTTTTGTCTACTTTGCATTCTTGAGAGAAAGAAGGGAGAGAGCATCATTGTGGATTCGGTGGAAGCAAGTTCAACTGGGTATTCTCGCGCGGTTGGGCGTGTGTTCTGTAAGCATCTCCTTGTAATTCGTTTTCTCTATAGTAGATTGTGGTTGTGTCGTCCGTGGTTTTTCCCGTTTTGGGTTCCACGTTAAATCTTGCGTGTTTGCGTAGTTTGGTGTTTGGATTTGTATTTGTGGTTCATTTCTTCTATTGGATTTGTTGTTTTTCCGATCCGCTGCGTATTTGAAATTGATTTTATTCCCTAACATATCTGGATCATGAAAAATCTAATCAGAAAACACATGCCGAAAAGAAATCTGTAACCTACATCATCTCCATTAATGTTAGTTCTAAATTCTAACCAGACAATCGGGTTTATACATGAAGCGTTAAGTTGTCATTAGGTTAAAGTTGGAAAAATGAAGATACGTTGTTAAAGATACCCAAACCTATGTTGTTTCTACATGGCAAAATACAATTAACAAATTAAGGCAATCCAAGAGAAATGGGAAAGGCTGACCAAAGATGGTGTTGGAAGGGTTGATAGCCATCTGCGACTTAGCGGCATTGCCGACAAGCACGCCATCATCTTCAACATCAGCATCAGCGTCGTCGTCGTCGTCGTCGTCGTTGGGGAAAGCAATGTAAGAAGGTATAACTCTATTACCTTCATCATCAGGAATGATCATTGTCTCTCTGATGTCCCACACAGCTATGCAAGAGTTGCAGGTACCAAGATCAATCCCTATCACCGGTTCCACATCTTCAAAATATACGACCATCATGGAGTCACAGAATTTTTTTATCAAAGATAAAAACCCAGTAGAGTTCGAAATTAGTTTGCTTAATTGCATGTACTAATGAGAGGCTGACTTCAAATTTTACAACTCTCATGAAGTCAATATTTTTTCGTAGAGTAGATTTGAAAAGGTTTAGATATTGTAATCTTATTTAAGAGTATAATATTCAAGAGATACTCTAATATTTTTTTATATCATTAATCGGTTTCTTTTTGTCTTCCCTCAACGTGCTTTCATGTAAGTCATTCAAGAATAGCAACAGAACAACTATTAATCTAATTGTCTTTTTTTTAAAATTGCACAATTTATTTTTTACAATGCTTACGTGTCATAACTAACTAATGGACAAAAATATAGTACGTGACCTTCCCTTAAGTACTTCAAAGCAATTTCACAAGTTTAGAAGTACACCGGAACAAATTCGATAAATGTAAATGCATTTCTCTAATATCACTTACATCAACACAATTACTCAAGCTTAGAAGTGCATTACAATAAATTCTATAAACTAAAGTGTATTGTTTCAATATCACTACTTTACAAATACAGTTATAAATTAATCCAAAAACAATGACTTGTCAAGAAGGAAAACATTTTCTCGGTTAAGGATAATCATTTTTAAATAAGTGAACATGTATTTTAAGGGTTGGAGTGTGAAGGTGGGTTGAATGTAATTGAATTAGAATGGATGTTGGTACTTTTTTTTCGTAGGTAGGGCAAATTGAAAAACAGAAAGGTAGGCAAGAATACCTGTTGTCGAAGCAACAAAAGGCCTTATTTTAGTTATGTTGACATCATTAGAAGACCAGATCATTTTTTGCCTTTTCTTCAGTTCCTTTATGTGGTCTCGAAGTACCTCGTAAGTGGCATCCTTTGCCTCCTTGTCGATCCATGTTTTGAGATCCTTAGCATAGGCACGGATGTTGTTATAGGTGACGGCCCCCATCCTATCCTTCAGATCCTTCTTACTAAGCTTGTTGGTCATGTCATTGAGGCCCGCCTCAAGTTCATTCTTGGCGTAAAGCTTTTTCTTCACCAAGTCGTCGTGAGTCCTCCATTTCTTGGCTTCCAATATCATCTCTTGGATAACTTTCTCGCTCAACCTACCCGCATCGTTGGTCATCGTCACGCTCGCTTCTTTTCCACCCTCTCTATCTTGGGCCGTCACGGTTAAGATACCATCCTCGTCGATGTCGAATATGAGGTCGACGACGGATTGACCGGCAGGTGCTGGAGAGATTCCTTCCAGAACAACATCTCCAAGGTGATGGTTTTCCTTGGCGATACCCCTCTCACCTTCATACACTTCGAACCTCATCTTTGTTTGGTAGTCAAAAGTGGTGCGACGAGTCGTTGGGACGCGGATGGGAATTGGAGTGCAACGGTTCACAACACAACTCATTTTTCCTGTTGTTACAAATGTAAATGCATCATCGTCCATCGTGCAGAAAGAAGAACAAAAACTCCAACATATATAATGCTGACGTACGTACCTCCGTCGTTGATGCTGAGGGAGAGAGGGGTGACATCCATAACCTGAAGATGCATGATGAGTGGATCATCCACTTTAGCTAGTATAGCACCTTGGATGGCCGCTCCTTTTGCCACTGCCTCATCTGGGTTGACGGTGTGGCACGGTTCCTTCCCGTCGAAGTGTTTCTTCAACAGCTCCCGGATCTTGGGGATGCGAGTCGATCCTCCAACCAACAACACCTCGTCTATGTCTTCCTTTGCCATTCCAGCAGCACCCAAGCACTCATCAATCGGTTTGAGGCTCTTCATGAACAAATCCTTGTTCAGCTGCTCGAACTTCGCTCGAGTTACCTTGATGCATAAGTCTTTATCATCGTAAAAACTATCAATGTTGACTGTTACAGCCTTCTGGTTTGAAAGAGATCTCTTCACCTTCTCCCATTCCTTTCGAAGTCTCCGCAACGGCTCTTGGTTGTTTTCTCCCTTAAGGATATCAATTTTAGTCTTTTTCTCGAATTCATTTGCTAGATATTCAACCATATTGTTGTCGAAATCTTCGCCACCCAAGTGCGTGTCTCCAGAAGTGGCTTTGACGTTGAACTTAGGCCCCTCCATCTCAACAATCGAGACATCAAGTTTCCCACCTCCAAGGTCGAAGACGAGGACTTTCTTTTTGTTTGTGTATCTGTGTTCCTCATGTTGAGCGTAAGCCAAAGCCGCCGCAGTGGGTTCGTTGATGACACGCACCACATTGAGACCCGCAATTTTTCCGGCATCTTTTGTTGCACGACGTTGCGAGTCGTTGAAGTAAGCTGGAACGGTAATGACGGCGTTATGAACTTCTACTCCCAGCAATTCCTGGGCAGCTTCCTTCAACTTCTTCAGAATCATAGATGAGATCTCCTGCACTGCAAATTGCATATATTTTGCTTCTTCATCTTCTTTTTCGTATCGGAGCACAACTCGAGGCTCGTCTCCAATTCCTTTCACCACCTTAAATGGCCAAAGCTTCATGTCTTTTTTCACGATCTCATCCTCGAATCTTCTGCCGATTAAACGCTTCACACCTGAAAATGAAAATGTACGAGTGTTAGAACATGGTGGCGCTTGTGTAATCATGCATCAAATACAAAATTCGTGGTTTCTCTTGTCCATCAAAATATTGAAAACAATGCCTACAAGACTATAACCATACATGGGAAGTGAAACGCGAGTTGACAACTTGAGTTAAAATGAACATGAGATCTTTTCTGGTCACATGTACATTTTTACAAGATTACATGTGGACCAACTCGAGCTAGCTCAGTTGGGAGGAGATTCTTTGGATTGAAGTTGTGAAGACCAGATGTCGAATACTAGCATGTTGAATATTGGCTTATATTTGTTAAAGAAGCAAATCCAGGAAGAGTCGGTCGACCGGATTAGATTCGGTCTACCGACACACAACCCAGGAAATTTTCGGCGAAGACGGGTCGGTGTACCGAATTGGATTCGGTCCACCGAACCAAGGATTCCAGGCACTTCGTGTGCAGCAGGAATCGGACGATCGAATGGGATTCGGTCTACCGTCAGAAGGTTTCAAGCACTTCGGAACAACGGGTTCGGTAAACCGTTGATGAGATTTTTGGTGTTCCGAGAATCTGGAAAGTGTCTGTCCAATTTGGCACGGATCACCGAGGGGCACTCGGTCAACCGGAGGGTTGTTGGAAGAATTCGTTAGTTCGTGGAAGAATCGTTCTCATGGTCTACCGAGACGCGCAAGAATTGTTCCCTCGGTCAACCGGGAAGGATTCGGCTAACCGAATCGGAACAGAAATCGCTCATGTTGAAGCAGTCACGGTTAACCGAACGAGCATCGGTTAACCGTGTCCCCATGAATAGTTCTGTTCGGTTTTGTTTAATTGTAGTTTGATTTTTGAGTCTATAAAAGAACTTGTTTGCCCTTAGTCTTACATCATATTGCATACAAGTTAGTTTCCTTCATTTTGAGTTAAGAGATTAAGGCTAGAGATAGATCTAAAGTGATTTGGATGACCTATACTTATAATCTCGGTTGCTTCTCTGGTTGGAGAAGCGGAAAAATGAAAGGAAACCCACAGGAGACCCCCCAAGGACGTAGGCACGTTGCTGAATCTTGTAAATCGCGTGTGTCGTGGTTGTTTCAGGTGTGCATTTGTGTTTGCTTGTTTTATTTCATCTTATTAGTGTTCTTGTTGCAATTAAGTTTTGGAGAGGGTCTGAAGTTAATTCCGCAATCAATATTCTATTATACGTGGTGCGTTTAATCCGTGTCGAGTTAGTGCATTGTTAGATCCCCTCCCAACATAGCAGTCTCATGGGATGTTAGAAATTTAAATAAAAGAAACTGTTCTCGGTTTTAACCTAGTTGACCAGCTTAAAAGAACTCAACTGATGGTTGCATGTACTGAAGAAGAGAAAATTCAATTGGCATAATACGTATATATTAAAGGGTTGGACTTTCTAGCAATTGTGTAATTTAGAGGGTCACTAATGTAAACATGACGAAATTTGGGGGTATCTATCGATGCCAAGCAAGTTTCTTCCTGACTTCACCTATACATCTTCTCTCTTTTTGTTAACGAAGATTCCCATGCATAGCACAAAACAAATACACGAAGGAATTAACAAGCTAGGACGCATAAATCAAGATAACAGAGACGATAAGAACATATAATACCGTAGATGGTGTTCTGAGGGTTGGAAGTGATCTGGTTCTTTGCAGCCTCACCCACGAGAAGCTCACCGCCGGCAAAGGCGACGGTAGAAGGAGTCAGACTCTGGTTGATGTCGTTGAGGATGACTTCGGGTTTGTTGTTTCGCCACAATGAAACACATGAGTAGGTTGTGCCTAAATCTATTCCAATTATTGGCCATTCGAACTTCTTCCCCTCATCACTACCACCATCAACTCCCTCGCTTGCCATACCGGAACAACAGAATGGGTCGGGGAGAGATGGTCTGTCTTCTCAGTTCTCATTAAGGATGATGAGTATTGAGTACTACTTAATTTATAGGCCAAACCGCCAAATCACTCGGTATCAAAACATCTGCTGATCTGGTGGCCGGCATGATCGAGGAATCAATACATAAATGTAAGAGATCGAATCATATCTCATTCCTTAGATTTGCTACCTTCATCATCTCTTCCATCCGAAAGAGACTCCAGCATCCGGAATTCTTTATCGGTGCCAACTATCCTGGTTAAAGTCACACAGGGAATCGACGTGATTACAGGAACAAGAACACGTGAAAAGAACAATTATATATCATATGTATGCTCTCGAGTCGACACGATGGTGTAAAAGATCACAAAGAAAACATCTTAAATATTCGTGTAATGGGACACGCAACATCTCTCTATAATAATAATAATAATAATAATAATAATTAGATACATGAAAGATGATTAAAAGTCATCTTATGTTAAAATTACATGGTCAAATGGTGCGGGTGGAGATTTAGAAACTATTAAAGTTCCTAACGTTGCCATCGACCGCCTGACACGACATTGGAAGCATAACATATTTTTGGTAGTCGCTGGAAGCAGAATTTTACCCATGAAGCTGCGTACAGGAAGGATTTACATTTACTTGCTTGAAATGGTATCACAACCGCTTGGAGTGAGTTGAGTGCGCTCCAATATTCCATTTCCAAACCAAAAGAATCATCGCTTTCAATTGCAAATGGAGTGGAGCCAAACAACTCCAGTACTTTACAGCAAAAAGCACCAAACTCCTCGTCAATAATTTAGATGATAGAAAGCAGAAGTTCTCAAGTCCGAATTATTACAGAAATGCATGGAACACTAGCTTGTAGAGATGCTATATATCACTCGGTATCACAACATCTGCTGATCTGGTGGCCGGCATGATCTTAGAATCAATACATAGATGGAAGAGATCGAATCATATCTCATTCCTTAGATTTGCTACCTTCATCATCTCTTCCATCCGAAAGAGTCTCCAGCATCCGGAATTCTTTATCGGTGCCAACTATCCTGGTTAAAGTCAGATAGGGAATCGACGTGATTACAGGAACAAGAACACGTGAAATGAAAATGGGCTTTCTGAGATTCGGCACAACATGTGCAGTCCTATCAACACAATTCGAAGAAATTAATTACGAAATAATCAATTGACAGAAGCACAATTTAACATGATGATGATGTATAAGCTACGTCAGTAGGGGGAAAATGTCATTAGTAATCGAAATAAAAATTTGCTTGCTTGAGAAAGAACGAAAACACGGCGTCTTGCCTTCCCTTAAAAAAAAGTAATACGTCTGAGCAATTATCTTAAGTTGTTGTTTACATTGAATACGTGATTAAAGCATTCGTGGAATAAAATAGACGTTCGGTCGACCGGATGTGTGTTCTGAATTGTCCAGCGACGTTGCCTGTCCATTTTCGATCGACCGGAACTTAGGATCCGGTCGACTGGGCACACACGAGGAGCTAGGCAAAAGTGTCTGTCCATTTTCGGTCGACCGAAACTTAAGATTCGGTCGACCGGGAACACACGAGGAGCTGGGAAAAATGTGCCTGTTGATTTTCTATCTATCTACTTTGTGTTTTTGAGAGAAAAGAGAGAAAGCATCCTTGTCGATTCGGTGTAAGCAAATTTAGCCGGGTATTCTCGTCGGTTGTTCGTGTTCCCTCTAAGCATCTCCTTGTAATACGTTTCTCTATAGTAGATTTGGAGTTGTGTCGTTCGTGGTTTTTCCCGTATTGGATTTCTACGTTAAATCTTACGTGTTTTGCGTGATTTTGTGTTTTGGATTTGCAATTGTGGTTTCTTTCTCCATTGGATTTGTTTTATTTCGATTCCGCTGCGTACTTAGAATTTGGTTTCCCTTAAATAACACGATATAACTAACCGGTTCATGCATGTAAATGTCGATGAAAAATGCCAGATTCACAGTGGTGGAAGAGCGAAAACTGACATTGTTGATGGGTTTTGTCAGGTACTTCTCCGCGTAGTCCTTCAACTTTGTCAACAAAATAGCAACTTCAATTTGTACAACTTCGTAATTCTGCCGTCTAGCACTTTCGCTTTTTTAATTTTACTATATTTCTGACCCGTTAAAAAGTTGGAAGATGAAAAGGTGCATACACAAGCACACCCATATAGTTACTTTTTTTTTAAATAAGATAAAATTTTATTAATTAATGTTAGGAATTAAAATCAATCTCAAATACGCAGCGGAACAGAAATCGTAAATCAAATCGGCTAAACTTGAGAACAAAATGCAAATCCAAAATTCAAACCACACAAAAGACGCAAGATTTAACGTGGAAACTCAATGCGGGAAAAACCACGGACGACACAACTCGAATCCACTATAGAGAAACGTATTACAAGAGATGCTTACAAGGAGACGCGAACGAACCGACGACACGACCCGGCTCAAATCTCTCCAAACGAATCACAAGGATGTTCTCTCTCTCTTCTCTCAAGAATGCAAAAGTGGACAATAGGAATTAATCCTTAATCAAAGGGGACGAAATTGCCTTTATTTAGTAGGCCTAAACAAGTATTAATTGCACCAAAATCGTGTGGAGAAATATGCAAAACGTGGGCAGAACTGGGTCCCAACGGTCGATCGAACGGTTGCTTCGGTCGACCGATCCAATAACCGTATCGCGAACGGTCGACTGAAATTGAAGTACCGGTCGACCGAAAAACGACAGTAACTTTTCTGGCTTGCGCGAGTGCATACACGGTCGACCGTACACTTAAGTTCCGGTCGACCGAAATTCAACTGACACTTTTCTCCCAGCTTCTCGAATGTTTCCGGTCGACCGAATCCAAGGTTCCGGTTGACCGAAAAACGACAGTAATTTTTTGCCCAGCTCCAATTGTGTGCCCGGTCGACGGAATCTAGGATTCGGTCGACCGAAACACTCCTTCCGGTCGACCGATCGTCTGTTTTTCTGCCCTAATACTTTAAACACATATTTAAGGTAAACAACAACAATCTCCACCTTTACCTTGAATAGCCCATGTAACTCTTTGAAGGAACACTTCCTTCCTCATTGTGTCGTCGTCTTAGCTCCACCTACTCGGAACTCAAACCAACCAAGTTTACGCATACCATGAACTTAGTCGAAATAACTGGCTTCGTCAACATATCAGCCGGATTATCTTCAGTGCCCACCTTCTTCACCACCACACCTCCTTCAGCAACAACTTCCCGAATGAAGTGATAACGGACGTCGATATCCTTCGTCCTCTCGTGGTACATCTGATCCTTCGTCAGATGAATGGCACTCTGACTGTCTCAATAAACAACCACTGTATTCTGACCTGGAATGAGCTCTCCAAATAAACCTTTCAGCCAAAGAGCTTCCTTGATACCCTCGGTCGCTGTCATATACTCTGCCTCCGTTGTAGACAAAGCAACAGTGTGTTGCAACGTCGCTTTCCAGCTAATAGTCGTGCTCCCAACAGTAAACACATAACCAGTCATAGATCTTCGTTTATCGCGGTCTCCCGCGTAATCGGCATCTACAAACCCCATTAACGAATACGAAGATCGACCAAATTTCAGAGATAGCTTAGTTGTACATTTTAGATACCGGAGAATCCACTTCATCAGAATAAGTGATCCTTTGGTGATGGATAAGTTGTCATCCTCACCGCTGAATTTGTAGCCCTTTGCAGTCAGGCTACCTACTGAAATCAGATTCTTGCTCGCCTTCGGAACATGTCGCACATCCGATAAAATCTTGACTAGGCCATCATGGGTCCTCAATCTGACAGAACCAATTCCTGCAACCTCGCACCTGTCACCATTGCCCATCACAACCATTCCACCTGACATTGTTTCATAAGATGAAAACCAGTGTTTATTCGGAGTTAAGTGGAATGTACTGCCCGTGTCAATCACCTAATCGTCGGAAGCTTCAGAAGGACCTGTAGTTGTGTTTAACGTGGGTTTTTTGTTCTCTTTGTGTTTATATATTTTTGGTGTTGCGAAGACCTCTCAAGAATTCATAATGGAATTCCGCACCTTACAACTTCTTATAGAAGAATGCCTCATTGTGTCATACTCATGTCATTCATTTGTACAGGAAATTAAATAAGTGTGAATAACTAGCCAGAAAGTAAATAAGTGCAACATTTTCTTTCATTTCATTAAATTGAAGGAATAAATATGAAATACAAGAGTTGACATATTTATACATTGCAAAAATGGAAAATACATAAGCATCCTTTTTGCGAACTATAAACCAAGATTGTTGTTATATTAACAATTTCAGATATATTTTTATTAATAGGATTCTTATATTTCGATATATTAGGGACGGGGATTTATCGAATCGTGCTTTTGATCGATTCGATAATGATCTCCCCTGTTTTTTATTTATTGTGATATATCGTCACAATATTTGTGATATATTGTCACAATATTGGTCAGTTTAGCCTCGTAACCTAGGAGGGTTTTGTATATGTTTAGGTTCTTCAACTTTATGATGAATACACCGTGTTAATTTATCAACGATAATTCTGATATTAAAATATCGTAAAAACGGTTAGTTTAGCCTCATAACCTAGGAGGTATTTATGAGTGATATTTTGTGTGGACGATTATTCTTTGATCGATATTATAATGTTTTGGTTAGTTTAGCCTCGTAACCCGGAGGGTTTTGTGTATGTATTATTTGACTTATTTGGACGATTATCCTTTTGATCGATATCGTCACATCTTGGTCAGTTTAGCCTCGTAACCTAGGAGGGTTTTTATATGTATGTATTTGTTATATTGTCGATGATTCTTATATTTGAATATCATCGAATAGTTAGTTTAAACTCATAACTAGGAGAATATTTTATTTATATAATTTGTTATGTGTGTTGGACAGTTTAACCTCGTGACCCGGAGGGATTTGTGTATGTATTTTGTTTTGTTTATTTGATTTGTTAAATGAAGACTCCATCGCCAATAAGGGAGAGGGAACCCAAGATCAAGCTTGGCGTGCATCCTCACTTACGACTAAGGTAGTCCATATTTTAGTTTTTGACCACTTCAACGAATAAGAGAGAGGGAACCCAAGATCGAGCTTGGCGTGCATCCTCTCTTACTATTAAAGAAGTCAATATTTATGTTTTATGTTTGTTTTTGATTTTTAGACTGGTTGACATATTTTCCAATTTTAAAATGTTTCCTTTGCAATTTATCTGATATGAGGGATGGATTTATGATCATATCCATTTAGAGGGACTATTTTGTATTTTAGGGTTGATTTTGCAAATTAATTGGTACAACTTATATATTGTTGCATTTTATCCATATTTAGGGGTGGATTTATAATTTGTCCATTTAAGGGGACTATTTGTATTTTAAGATTGATTTTGCAAATCAATTGGTACAACTTATATATTGTTGCATTTTATCCACATTTGGGGGTGGATTTATAATTTGTCCACTTAAGGGGACTATTTGTATTTTAAGATTGATTTTGCAAATCAATTGGTACAACTTATATATTGTTGCATTTTATCCACATTTAGGGGTGGATTTATAATTTGTCCATTTAAGGTTTTTAATATTATTCAATGTATTGGCTGGTTCAGCATTTTTTAGAGCACAATCACCATATTCGTCCAAATTCATTTGCGTAAGGATTGATATGCAAATTCACCTCCCACTCTTTAATCAACCAAACATATAAATATTGGCTTTAGAAAAGATTGTTTTCATGCATGCACGTAGAGTGTGTTGATTTATGATTTGAGGATGTACATTCATTCACGCAAATATAATTGACATGAAGTTTCCTGATTAATTTATATTATTTCCGAGTCAACGTAGTATTTGTCTTACGAGATTGAACCAACCTAGGTGGAAAGGGTTCGAATTGTATGTTCAAATCCTCCTTTATTTGTATGAAGCAGTTAATTAAGATAATATGCATGTCTCTACGCTTTGTATTCTCTTCGACTTGGAGGTCATACCCGGTTTTGCACCTTTCTTATATCTTATTTATGCTCATAAAGTTTGGTTCGATTTTGACATGGATGCATGCCACTCAGCCCTGAATTAGTTCCTCCAGTTCTTCAATATTATAACTTGCATCACATTACAAACGGTGTTTGGTTTCAAGTAACATGTATGGCATATTCCTTGTTAATTCCACATCCGCAGCATTAAATTTCAAATGAACGTTCACCATCTTTATTCCTCGTGCTACATAATGGTTTGGATATCTATTCCATCTGTCATGTCCAAACACAACCAGACGGGTGACCAAGTCAGTAGGTTTCATCTCAACCGAACAATAGTCAGTGGATGAAATTCTTCCGGCATATCATTTGTTCTTCAGATGTGTAGGTGTGAATATTTTAATATTCCATACTTGTGGTTTGGATTAATTAAATTCGTGTCAATCACAAAACTGTTGTTTGCTTTTTTTTTAACTGTTCGAGTATTTCTGGTTGAATTTCGGCAGCCTTCCGGCGTCCCTTTTTTTTTGTCAAATTATAGTCGATCAATCCGGGTTCGATCCTTCAAAAAGGAAGAGGCCGGAATGACGTATTTTTCCCAAGCCAAACGGGTACGATTCCCCAAGGGAGGTGGCCGTTTGGCTAACGGGCGACCGTCCGGGTTCGATTCCTTAGAAGGAGGAGGCCGGAACGGTCGTTAAGTACACGGATGGGTACGGATCCCCAAGGGTGTGGCCACCCGTGCACATTTAGTTTAATTATTATTATTATTACAGAAAATATTCGCCGGAATTTGCACTTGCCGGTGTCATTGTGTTGATGAAGCCGGAGTTGTTGTTGGGATTGGGGAAGCCGGAATTGTTGCGATGTCTCCCCTTCACCTTCTCTTCTTCCCTCCTTTTTCTATTCTTTTTTTTTTACGTTTTTGCTGTTTTTTTTTTTTTTCTAAAAATCTCTCCTTTTCTTTTTCTTTTTCTTCTCTTCTCTTTTTTTTTCTCTTTGTACGTGTGTTTTCTATCCCCTGATTTGTAAAAACTCATCCAATATTTATAGCATGAGAAGTGTTGTGGGACGTGAGTGATTATTTGGTGGTGATGGGGTTGGTTTTGGTGATCATGGGGTAGGTGGATGGGATCATGTATTGGAAGTTAAGATGGAGGTAGTTTTGCATGCATAAACGTGTATGCATGACCTTGATTTTTTTCTTTTTTTTTTCTTCTTGAAAACAAGATAGTAAATTCATTACGCATATGCTTAAAATCAATTAATTTATTTTATTTATTTAGTGGCAATATTTCATTTTTGCCCCTACACTTTGTGATATTCCTCATCCCTCCATGTTTTGACTATTTCCATGTCCAATTTAATAAACCTGGATCAAGAGATAAATAATTCTTTAATTTTCATTTCGATTTAATTTGCTTAGTATTCGTCTCGATAGAGTTCCCAATTGCCTATGTTTCCACTAAGTTGGGATGATAATTGGTCGACAGACATTGAAACTTTTATTTTGATTTGGGATTTTTTTTTGTCAACAGTTTGCCCCCTCAAGAAGATATGATGAAAATTGTGAATCATAACTTCTTGAGAAAATTATTTCCAATTTTTCAGAAGTACACATTTGTTTGTACACAAGGCTATCGATGCCACGTAAAGCTTGAATAAGTTTTTTTTTTTAACTTGTATATGATCGTAATGAATTCTCTCATATGAGTCATATCTTACCACATATCAATATGCTAGTATGTAGAGAAGTGTATACTCAAACCAATGAGGGGCTATCGACGTCGGAGCGCCAACAACAATTGGGGTGACAATAAAGATTCTTTTATCTTGAATCTTATTGAGTACTCCACATTCCATATGGTTGTTGATCAACAACTTATATGTTCCTACAAATCTCATATATGTGTAATAGATTTGTAGATTAGTGAATATTTCATTTTAACATCTCTTTACCTCAAGAACCCTTTTATAGTAGAGAGGTGACTTGAAGGATATTCCATTGTAGGTAGAAGGAAATTGAGTCATCCCCTTACAAACCCATATATATTTCATAGATTTGTAGAGTGTGTTTGACGAAAAGTTAATCTCTCAGGAGGATTTTATATATTTGATTTTTTTTTATTTTTTTTTTAACATTTTTATAAACTCCTCTAATGACAAGAGAGAGGGAACCCAAGATCAAGCTTGGCGTGCATCCTCTCTTATTATTAGATTCGTTGACATGTATTTACATGACTTATGAGATTTACGTTAATTTCATATTCTTTTTAGAGAGATTTTTTTTTATCCATACCAATTTTAGACATGTTTCATAAATTCCCGGAACAAATCTGTCATATAGTTTTGCCTTATATTTAGAAGGGCGGGATCTTTTTACATCGTGACAACCATCAGCTGTGGAGCCACAGTAAGGATCTCATCTTTGAAATCGTACCGGATGCTCGCTCTTCATATGGATGTTACCCAACACAGTTGGAAAGTTCCTACAAATCTCAGATATGCTTCATAAATCTGTGGAACTTTGATAACCCCTTTCACCTCAAGAACTCTCAAGTGAAAGAGAGTGACCGAAGTTTGCGGAAGTTTTATTATCCTTTCTTTTTTTTTTCTCTTTTTTTTTTATTCATACAAATCTCAGCTATACTTCATAGATTCGTAGAATGTTTCTATTGAAAAGTTTTAACTCTTATTCAGGAGGTTGAAATATATGAGTAAATTTATCCTCGTTACTCATGAGATTGAATATATTTGACTAAGTTTATCCTCATTATTCAAGAAGTTGAAATATTTGAGTAAATTATCCTCGTTACTCGCGAGATTGAATATATTTGAATAATTTTATCCTTATTATACAGGAGGATTTTGTTATATGAGTAAGTTTATCCTCGTTACTCACGAGGTTGAATATATTTGGCAAGTAGACTTATGATTACTACTCGGACAATTAGGATATATGGATAAGTTTAGCCTAGTTAGCCGGAAGGATGGTGATATATGTGGGTAGACTTATCATTGTCACTTATGAGATGAAGATATATATGTGTATACGAATAAGTGTAGCCTCGTTATTCGGGAGAACTTTGTTGATTTGATTGTTATTTTTGTTTGTTTATATATTTATTTTTTTACAAAATTCCTCTAACAACAAGAGAGAGGGAACCCAAGATCCTGCTTGGCGTGCATCCTCTCTTACTATTAGAGTTGTTTGCATATCCCCTTTTTTTTGCATTTTTTTTTTGTTTCTATTTTGTTTTTTTACAAATATTTTACATGATCTGTAAATTTGTAGAACCAATGTAGCGAACACCTTCACCTAATATTTGGAGCAACGCCGATATATGTGAGCAGACTTATCATCGCTACCCATGAGATTATAATATATTTGTATATATGAATAGGTTTGGCCTCGTTATTCGGGAGGACAATATATGAGGTGAGTAGACTTATGTTACTACTCAGAACATTAGAACACGCATGGATAAGTTTAGCCTCGTTACCCAGGAGGACAGGATTGTTTTACATCATGACAACCATCAGCTGTGGAGCCACAGTAAGGATCTCATCTTTGAAATCGTACCGGATGCTCGCTCTTCATATGGATGTCACCCAACAAAGTTGGAAAGTTCTTACAAATCTCAGATATGCTTCATAGATATGTAGAACTTTGATAACCCCTTTCGCCTCAAGAACTCTCATATGTAGGAGAGTGACCCGAGGGACGTTCCATCGTCGGCGAAAGTTTTATATTATTATTGTCCTTACAAATCTCAGATATACTTCATAGATTTGTAGAACATTTCTATCGAAAAGTTTTACCTCTTATTCAGGAGGATTTTTTTTTTGTTGTTGATCTGATTATATATGTGTATATATATATTTGCAAACTCTTCTAACAATAGGAGAGAGGGAACCCAAGATCGAGCTTGGCGTGCATCCTCCCTTATTATTAAATTTGTTTGCATTTTTATCTATATATGAGAAGTACGCTGAATAAATTTCTCCACTTGATTCAGAGGTTGAAGTGTATGAGTAAATTTATCTTTGTTCTTCGCGAGATGAAACGCGTTGGAATGAGTTTATCCTTATTATTCAGGATTTTGTTGTATGAGTAAGTTTATCCTCGCTACTCACGAGGTTGAATATATTCAGAAAGTAGCATTATGATTACTACTTAGATGATTAGGATATATGGATAAGTTTAGCCTCGTTACCCAGGAGGATAAAATATATGAGTAAACTTATTATTGCTACTCGAGGATTAGGGCATACATATAAATTTAGCCTCGTCGCCCAGGAGGTTTTTTTTTATTTGATTTTTTGTTTGTTTGTTTATTTGTTTGTTACAAAACTCCTCTAACAACGAGAGAGAGGGAACCCAAGATCTAGCTTGGCGTGCATCCTCTCTTATTATTAGAGTTGTTTGCATTTCTTTTTTTTTTATTATATATTTTATTGACATATATATTTTTTTATACAAATTTTATATGGTTTTGTAAAATTTGTGGAACAAATGTGGCCAACCCTTTTACTTGATACTTAGGGTGATGACGGTATATGTGAGTAGACTTATTATTGCTACTCGTGAGATTAGGACATATATGTATGTATGAATAAGTTTAGCCTCGTTATTAGGAGGATGGTGATATGTGTGTAGACTTATTATGGCTACAAAAGAGATTGGGCTATGTATGTATATATGAATAAGTTTAGCCTCGTTATTCAGGAGGACATGATTTTTTACATCATGACAACCATCAGCTGTGGAGCCACAGTAAGGATCTCATCTTTGAAATCGTACCGGATGCTCGCTCTTCATATGGATGTCACCCAACAAGGTTGGAAAGTTCTTACAAATCTCAGATATGCTTCATAGATTTGTAGAACTTTGATAACCCCTTTCGCCTCAAGAACTCTCATATGTGGGAGAGTGACCCGAGGGACGTTCCATCGTCAGCGAAAGTTTTATATTATTATTGTTCTTACAAATCTCCGATGTACTTCATAGATTTGTAGAACATTTCTATCGAAAAGTTTTACCTCTTATTCGGGAGGTGTATTGAAAAGTTTCACCTCTTATTCAGGAGGATTTTTTTTATCAATTGCACCGCCCTTTCGGGTTTTCGCCACAATTGACCCCCACTTGTTTTTTCCTACAAGCCCTTTCGGGTTTTCTTGTAGAGGGGTACCCAATTTTGCCTGTCGTCGACAGCCGAGTTTTGATTATTTTTTTTTACCCTTAGCGCCCTTTAGGGTTTTCACTAAGTCCGTAGGGTCTCATTTTTTTAACCCTTTTATTTTTATTTTTATGAATAATATGGCTTGAGGAATTTTCCATTTAGTGGGGGGGTATGACCTTTTCCCTTCATGATCGGTTAAGAGATATGCCCCATTGTCATATGCTAGCTCAACAATATATGGACCTTTCCATTTTGGGTCTAATTTCTTTCCATAACCCTGAGCCATGCAATCTTTGGACATTACCCAAACAAGTTGACCCTTCTTGAATGCTCGGGGGCGAACTTTCTTATCAAAAGCTCTTTGCATTCGGGCTCGATATAGCTCAAGGCTTTGTTGTGCTTTAAGTCTTCTTTCGTCGGCGTCTAACAACTCTTCGAGCCTTACTTTGATGTTGAGGTCGTTAGTCAGGTCGGTCATCAATGCTACACGGAGGGATGGTATTTCAATTTCTAACGGTAATACAGCTTCTGCCCCATATACCAAGGAATACGGTGTACAACCAGTTGGAGTTTTGTAGGTGGTCCGGTAGGCCCAGAGTGCTTCATACATACGGTCGTGCCAATCTCGCTTGTTTGACTCTACAGTTTTAGCTATTATAGAACAAAGAGTTTTATTGAAGGCTTCTGCCAACCCATTTGCAGATGGGTTATATATAGTGGAATAATTCCAATTAATACTATATTTATTAGCAAAGCGATATACTTTTTGACTTTTGAAATTGGTCCCATTATCGGATTGGACTTTATTTGGGACTCCAAATCGATGAACAATATTGTTGGTGAAGAACTTGACGACCGCCTCAGCTGTGACTTCACGAAGAGGAACCAATTCTGCCCATCTAGAGAAGTAATCTGTTGCAGCTAGTATGAATTTGTAACCCCGAGATGTAGGAGTGAAGGGTCCAACGACATCTGTTCCCCACTCCGCAAATGGCCAAGATGCAATTGTTGGATGAAGTTTTGAGGGCGGCCTGTGAGATAGATTACCATGTTCTTGGCATTTGACACATTTCTTTGCATACTCTAAGCAATCTTGAGTCATAGTGGGCCAATAATAGCCCATAAGTTTAATTCGATGTCGCATTTTTGGTCCTGCTTGATGGCCGCCACATTCCCCTGAATGAATTTCCTGAAGAATCTTTCGTGTTTCGTCCTTTGAAAGACATCGAAGATACACAGAGTTGTGGTTACCGGGCGCTAATCTATAAAGTGTGTCATTTTCAAACACGAATGATGGAATCCGCCTTTTGAGTTCCATTCGATCGGCTCTATTAACAGGTTGTTGACCATGCTTAAAGAAGTCCACAAACACTTGTCTCCAATCATCATCTCGTTCATCATTTACAATGCTGACTTCTTCTATTGCTTCGTCTTCACGTAGCGTCGCTATACTTGGAAGAAGACGACGATCTTTTATAACAACTTCCATTTCTCCTTGGGGTGGAAGGGTCAGACTAGTCGCTAACTTTGCAAGGGCATCCGCATGAGAGTTATTGCTTCTTGGAACGTGTGATATCTTCAAACTATCGAACTTTCGAATCAGACGAAGTGCCACATCGTGATATTGTATCAGCTCTTCTTTTCGAACTTCATATACGCCGTTAACTTGTCGAACAACAAGTAGAGAATCACCATATGCTTCAAGAGTTTTGATGTTCATATCGAGGGCCATTTCTAATCCAACTATTAGAGCTTCGTATTCGGCTTCATTGTTGGACTTCTCATCGACAAGTGCGCACGAAAAATGAATTATACCGCGTTGTGGAGTGAAGAACACGATCCCTGCCCCAGCTCGAATCGTCGGACCATCAACGGTGATCTCAGTACGGCAAGCCCCATCAAAGTAGAGTTCCCAACAAGCTTCTTTGTTAGCTCTGACAGTCATTATTTCTTCATCCGGGAGATCTGTTGCCAATGGGGAATCGCTAGACAAAGGGTGAGCCGCAAGAAAGTCCGCTAAAGCTTGTCCTTTCACTGCCTTCCTCGGAACATATTCAATGTCAAACTCCATCAACAGAAGGGTCCATTTGCCAACACGTCCAGCCAAGGTGGGTCGTGTCATGATATATTTTATGGGGTCCACGTTTGATATGAGATGGACTTTATGAGCTAACATATAATGACGCATTTTTTTAGCTGCAAAGACCAATGCTAAGCATATTTTTTCGATTGCAGAATATTTAAATTCCGCCCCAACTAGCCTCCTACTCAAATAGTATAAAGCTTGCTCTTTATCATCATCAGTTTTTTGAGCAAGCAATGCTCCTAATGAGCAATCTTGGGCGGCGATATATAATATGAGTGGCCTGCCTACCTGCGGTGCCCTTAACACAGGAGGATTAAGGAGATACTTTTTGATATCTTCAAAAGCTTTTTGACATTCTTCATCCCATTCAAATGCTACACCTTTCTTCATGAGGCGAGAAAAAGGCTGGCATTTTCCAGACAAATTTACTATAAAGCGCCTTATATACGCCAAACGTCCTTGAAGTGATCTGAGTTGTTTCAAATTCTTTGGAGGAGGGAGTTCTTGAATTGCCTTGATTTTTGTTGGATCAACTTCGATGCCCCGGTGTTTAACCACAAAACCTAAGAATCTGCCACTTGTGACTCCAAAGGCACATTTCAATGGGTTCATTTTGAGGTTATACTTCCGAACTCTTTTAAATATCAGTTTAAGATCGGATAGGTGTTCGATCTTCTTTTTAGATTTGACTACCAGATCATCTACATAACATTCAACTTGTTTATGCAGCAAATCGCTGAATATTTGTGTCATGGCTCGTTGATATGTCGCACCAGCATTTCTCAACCCAAAAGGCATGACTTTATAACAGAAAACCCCCTTCGGTGTACGGAACGCTGTATGTACTTTGTCATCCTCGGCCATCATAATTTGATTATATCCAGAATATCCATCCATGAAACTAAGGATTTCGTACCCAGTTGTAGCATCCACCATCTGTTCAGTGATGGGTAAGGGGAAATCATCTTTCGGACAAGCTTTATTGAGATCACGAAAATCTACACAAACCCGAATCTGACCATTTTTCTTTCGCACTGGAACAATATTTGATAACCACTTGGTATACATCACGGGCTCGATGAACCCAACATTGATGAGCTTATCAATCTCTGCAATCACTAAATCACGAATATCCGGGTGCATCCTGCGAGGCCCCTGTTTTACTCCTGGATGTTTGGGATCGATGGATAAACGGTGTTCAGCGACATTTCGGTCTACACCTGGCATTTGTTTATAATTCCAAGCGAAACAATCATGATTTTCTTTGAGAAGAGTTATGTATTCTTCCCTTTCTTTAAGACTAAGAGAAGCACTGATAAATGTTGGTTCCGGGTCATCATTAGATCCCAAGTTTATTTCTAAAAGTTCATCAACCGTCGCTTGTCCCCCTTCTTCCATTTCTCGTGGAGCTGGGAGAATACCCTCGACATCAGACTGACCTTGAAGCAATATCTCTTCACCCTCTGATCCACTATCAGTCTGATTTTCATCGACCTGTGATTGTTGAGTACCGAAAGATCCTTCGACTTGCGCGACATCCTTTGACTCAATATCTGCAGAGCTTACCGTTATATGTAATGTTGTTTGCTTCTTTAAGTGGTTTGAGCAACCAAGACCCCTGCGATCTTTCCCTTGCCGCGTACTGTCACGTCCCTTGTCATCTTTCGGACGCCATATTTGTTCATATTTTTGTTGTTCCTTCTTCTTATAGGGACGATTCTCTCTTCTATTTCTGAAAGTTGTCAAGACCTTCGGATTGATGGTGAAATCATCCAAATCAGCATCATCATCAATTTCGTTTGTTTTGCCAAAGGGAGTATTTGACTCGACACGTTGTGGTTCGCCTTTATAGAAAGTTATCTTCCCACTATTTTTCTTTGACGGAACAATGAAAGTCTTCAAAGACTTTACTACGTCCACTTCTCGCTTTTCGAGTGCCTTTATAGTGCATGGTGGCAATGTCATCACCGTATTAGAGTCTATTGTATATGTTGCCTTCACCTTCTTACTATCTGATTTGATAGTTGGACATGAAATCTTAACCTGCTTCTTGGTGTTTAGAGACTGCCTCATTCCGTCTATTCGCTTGGGAGGTGTAACAACTTTGAATGCAGGTTCTTCATCGTCATTACCGAGTTCTATTATTTCCGGGAGTATATTACTCCTCATATTGAACTTTTGTATGAGAGGGGGGGCTTTGCCTTCTTTAGGTTCATCGAGAAAGCAGCGAGCGTCATGGAAATGTACTTCATGTGCTTCAAATGGTTGGCGCTCTCCAAAGAATCTGTGCTCCTTCCCATTGTGTATGTATTTGAAGCATTGGTGGACGGTAGAGGGAACAACAAAATTTTCGTGAAGCCAAGGACGTCCCAACAATGCTTTATATGATGTCCCCACATTCAGCACATAGAACGTTGCATCGGTCTCAAATTCTCCAAAGACGAGTTTCAACACTACCATGCCAATGGGAGTTTGTGAATGTTGATCAAACCCGTGTATGACTATATCGGATGGGCTTAAATTTGTCCTTGCGATGGAAAGCTTTGCTAGTGTGGTCATCGGTATGAGGTTTACTGAAGAACCAGGATCAATGAGTATGCGCCCCACAGGATGACCTTCCATGGTTCCTTTGCAATAAAGAGGGCGATTATGATCTATATGTTTCAGAAGCATATCTTCCTTGCTGAAGGTGATTGGCGCGATTCCTTGCTTGAATACGGATTGGGTCTCGGCCAGATGAGCTTCGTATATTGTTGATCTTTGCAAAGCTTGAATGAGAGCATCCTTCAATTCGGGTGCCAATTGCAAAGCATCATATATACTAAGGAGAGCGGGGATTTTCTTCAAATGAGCAATGACATCGTAATTGACTTTCGATTTGGTGTCATTAGGTTCATTGTTTGAAGATTGCTTCGTTCCTTCAACTGCTCCCTGATCATTATTTTTGTTTCCTTCGGTTTCACCAACCAACTGCTTGGACGAATTAACTTCTTTACTTTTGGGTTGTTTTGGAGTAGATGACAGGATTTTACCCTTCCTTAGTTGGATGAAATTTATTCCTTCATCTTCATCACTGGGTTCATCGCTCCACGAAAACATTTCCTTGATTCCGGTAGGTGAACCAATACTGTTGACTGGAGATGAACCCACCATTCGACACTCGTGTACAATTGGTTCCGTCTTATCTTCGGGTTCTTCACCCGAGGGCTCGTCCCTTCTCTTTTCCAGCAATAGTTCCCATGGCATATAATCTTCCAAAGTTATATTTTTCGGGGTACCCTGCTCATACTCCTTCAACTTGTTAATTAGTTTTTGCAATCTTTCCAACGGGCTTAGCTCATTTGGTGTTTTCTTTGGTTCCACTGGCTTCTTTGCTTTACTTCTTTTCTGTAGGTATTTAAGGGCTCGACGAAGATGTTGTCTTGAATATTGCTTTTGTGGCGGCAGTGGCGGTGCTTGAGGCTGAGAAGATTTCTTTCGACGTGTCACAACTTGCCAACCTTCGTCGTTGTCACCTTTTGATGTTGCCCCACATGAGGTAGAAGCAAGACTAGTACAAACACACCCCTCCATCTCGTTAACAATATCTTCCATACTATCTTTTAGTTTCTGGATTACATGAATTGTTTCTTTGATGTTGGTTGGTTCCTTGACAATAGGAGCCTTACCCTTCCTCGGATCCCGAACGATTTCCTTCACTGGCGTTTGATTAGTGGGAGTTACTTCTTCTTGTTGAACAGTCACCCAAGGCATGAATTTCATCATTTGGCATATTAAATCTTCAATATGGCATGGTGGAAAAGTAATGTGAGTAGATTCAACAACATGAGCAGTTTCCTTTTCACCAGGATGAAGATGAGGTTGCGGTGGATCAACCCTAATTGAGTTATTGAGCTCAATTTCGCCTTTTTCTATCATATTCTGCATTATATCTTTAAAGACCCAGCAATCTTCGACTATGTGACCCAACATCCTATGGTACAAGCAATAATTTGGTTCACTTGATTTGTCGACATCTCTTGGCCGTTTTGGTTCCGGGAGGCGAAGCTTTCCCACTTCTATTGCGCGTTGAAAGAGCTTCTTTACTTTATCTCTTCGGAAAGAGTAAGGTTTGTTTCTTCTCTCTTCTATGGTGGTTCTGGGTCTTGGAGCTTGTTGAGGTGTTTCCTGCTTCCCTTCCATTCTCCTTCCTTGGGCGAATGTGTTGTGACTCTCCTTAACCTCCTTTCTCTTTTCATCCTTTTTGACTTTGGAAGTCCCCGAAGATGAAGGAGTGGTAGGAAAAATGTTCGGATATTGCTGTAAGAATAATTCGACATCTCGAGCTTTAGTGTTCAAACGCTCGAAAGTTCGTATATCTTCTCCGACCAATTTCCACCCAAGTTCAGGCCTAAAGTTGCTTTGACAAAGACGAACGGCTTCAGCCTGTTCAATTTCCTGTGAGCAATACATCGAAGTATTCCTCCATCGCAATATAAAATCGGTGGATGATTCTCCGATTCTTTGTTTAAGCACGCTCAATTCTGCGATTGAGACTTTCCTAACGGTAGTGAAAAACCGCTGAATAAACAGTGTTTGCATGGTACTCCAATTGGGGACAGAGTTTGGTTTTAACGTCCCATACCATTCAAAAGCTGGTCCACTCAATGAAAGAACGAACAACTTTAGCAAGTATGACTCGTCGTTTGCGAGGTCTCCACACTGAGCTGTAAAATGAGCTAGATGTTCTCGCGGTTCTCCCGTCCCATTATATTTTGTGAATTTTGGTTGCACATGCCCGACAGGTAATCTGGTCTCCAAATGCTTTATTGGATATGGGACTGTGTAAGGGTTTAGGAGATTTAACGGCCTCTGATCGGTGTTGCTCATCTCCGAGAATCGAGCGTTCACGGCTTGTTCAACCATGTCCCTTTGTCTGGCCACTTCTCGTTCTTTTTCCAAGTTCATTGACTCGATGGTTGCAGACAGTCGCAAGACCATTTGTTGAAGGTCTTCTATTTGTTTTTTGAAATGTTCTTCTCTTGAAGATTCTCCGGTTGTATACACAGTCTGAACTGGTACTTCTTCATCACCGCTAGCATACCCCTTCGATATTTGCTCATCCACAAAAGTTGGGGTGTCGTCCTGTCTTGAATTCCTAAAATCTTCTTCGGGTATTGGTTGCTTCTCTAGATTTCTCAACTTCTGCCTAGCCCGTTCTTTCCTCCTTGTGTCCACACCTGGTTGGGAGACTATGTCTTGGAGTTCTTCTATAGTGTTCGGCAGGTCATCATTTGTTTCTCTCCTCGTTTTTTTGTAGGGATTTTCAGTTATTTGTACCATATAACAACTGTGAGTAAGGGTGTCACTATCAGCTGTAGACCCTGTACCCTCCAATCGATCATCGGATTTGACTAACACTGTTAGAACCTGCCTTTTGGATAGATTAATCCGTTTGATTTCCAACTTACTTGACTTTTCTTTCCGTCGTACCTCAGGATTTGTTTCAATTTCGAGATTTCCGTCCCACTTCATTTTAATACTCCGGGTTTCAGACCTTGTCTTCGGATGACGAGAAATGCGTTCGAATACGGACGGACGCGATGTGCCGCTACCGATCCTGTCCCAAACAGAAGTCCGGGCATATTTCTTTCTTCTTAACATAGGCTTTTCTTCGTCTGTTCTCCTCAGAATATCGTATCGATTATTCGTCGATATATTCACAGAATAGTCAGGTTCCATTATTTCTAGCTCGTCGCTTGTCAGACTGAAACGACTCCCATCGATCAAAACTGATTTCCCACTTCGGGAAACTTTCATCCTCTTAGGATATGGCCTAAAAAGATTTCCGTTAAGTGGGGAGGACGAGATAACTCTACATTCCATTGGGATGAGAGAACTGCTAAAAACAGGCGAAGATATTAGGTTGACACCCATTTTTTGCGCTTTCATTCTCAGTTTAATTGCATATACCAACACGCGAGCTGGAATTGTGAAGCAATCATTCATTGAAATGTTTTCGGTCATGCGTACTCCAGTAAGACGGTAGACGTCTCTACTAGAGAGAATCACCATCTCATAATCATTAATTTTATTCAGGATGAGCGACATTTGTTTGTCGTTAAGTGCCCTCGGGTTCCCTCCAACCCTTTTATGAGCCTTGAAATTTCCCAATAATGACTTTTGGGGTCGTACATGACACTTAACTAGTTTGCTTGGTGAACCAGGCATGCAAGGACTCTTTGGTGACTGATTGGACGATGATTTGGCTTCTTTCACCTTTGGCTTGCGTGTCTTGTTCCTTTTCTTCTTCAAAATTTTGGCATGTGCTTCAGGAATTTCAGCAATTGCAAACTCCGGTTGCGTCCTTTCCAATCGTTCCTTTTCTGAAGCGACCACGATGTTGCCCACCGGACTAAGAGTTGAAGGCTTGATGGGTACTTCAATCTCATAACCCGTCACGAGGCCGTGTTCAAAAGAATACTTGAACAAGGCTGGCTCGAAGGAGCCAAAAGAGACAGTAGCCGTAAATATCACCTTCATGCTAGTTTCCATCGCAAATTTTCGTTCCTGTACAACGTGGAAGGTTTTATGTTAGATTAATGACACGAGACATGACTACGAGGATGAGAGGTCCCACCGGGTGTGCCATTCTGTTTAACGTGGGTTTTTTGTTCTCTTTGTGTTTATATATTTTTGGTGTTGCGAAGACCTCTCAAGAATTCATAATGGAATTCCGCACCTTACAACTTCTTATAGAAGAATGCCTCATTGTGTCATACTCATGTCATTCATTTGTACAGGAAATTAAATAAGTGTGAATAACTAGCCAGAAAGTAAATAAGTGCAACATTTTCTTTCATTTCATTAAATTGAAGGAATAAATATGAAATACAAGAGTTGACATATTTATACATTGCAAAAATGGAAAATACATAAGCATCCTTTTTGCGAACTATAAACCAAGATTGTTGTTATATTAACAATTTCAGATATATTTTTATTAATAGGATTCTTATATTTCGATATATTAGGGACGGGGATTTATCGAATCGTGCTTTTGATCGATTCGATAATGATCTCCCCTGTTTTTTATTTATTGTGATATATCGTCACAATATTTGTGATATATTGTCACAATATTGGTCAGTTTAGCCTCGTAACCTAGGAGGGTTTTGTATATGTTTAGGTTCTTCAACTTTATGATGAATACACCGTGTTAATTTATCAACGATAATTCTGATATTAAAATATCGTAAAAACGGTTAGTTTAGCCTCATAACCTAGGAGGTATTTATGAGTGATATTTTGTGTGGACGATTATTCTTTGATCGATATTATAATGTTTTGGTTAGTTTAGCCTCGTAACCCGGAGGGTTTTGTGTATGTATTATTTGACTTATTTGGACGATTATCCTTTTGATCGATATCGTCACATCTTGGTCAGTTTAGCCTCGTAACCTAGGAGGGTTTTTATATGTATGTATTTGTTATATTGTCGATGATTCTTATATTTGAATATCATCGAATAGTTAGTTTAAACTCATAACTAGGAGAATATTTTATTTATATAATTTGTTATGTGTGTTGGACAGTTTAACCTCGTGACCCGGAGGGATTTGTGTATGTATTTTGTTTTGTTTATTTGATTTGTTAAATGAAGACTCCATCGCCAATAAGGGAGAGGGAACCCAAGATCAAGCTTGGCGTGCATCCTCACTTACGACTAAGGTAGTCCATATTTTAGTTTTTGACCACTTCAACGAATAAGAGAGAGGGAACCCAAGATCGAGCTTGGCGTGCATCCTCTCTTACTATTAAAGAAGTCAATATTTATGTTTTATGTTTGTTTTTGATTTTTAGACTGGTTGACATATTTTCCAATTTTAAAATGTTTCCTTTGCAATTTATCTGATATGAGGGATGGATTTATGATCATATCCATTTAGAGGGACTATTTTGTATTTTAGGGTTGATTTTGCAAATTAATTGGTACAACTTATATATTGTTGCATTTTATCCATATTTAGGGGTGGATTTATAATTTGTCCATTTAAGGGGACTATTTGTATTTTAAGATTGATTTTGCAAATCAATTGGTACAACTTATATATTGTTGCATTTTATCCACATTTGGGGGTGGATTTATAATTTGTCCACTTAAGGGGACTATTTGTATTTTAAGATTGATTTTGCAAATCAATTGGTACAACTTATATATTGTTGCATTTTATCCACATTTAGGGGTGGATTTATAATTTGTCCATTTAAGGTTTTTAATATTATTCAATGTATTGGCTGGTTCAGCATTTTTTAGAGCACAATCACCATATTCGTCCAAATTCATTTGCGTAAGGATTGATATGCAAATTCACCTCCCACTCTTTAATCAACCAAACATATAAATATTGGCTTTAGAAAAGATTGTTTTCATGCATGCACGTAGAGTGTGTTGATTTATGATTTGAGGATGTACATTCATTCACGCAAATATAATTGACATGAAGTTTCCTGATTAATTTATATTATTTCCGAGTCAACGTAGTATTTGTCTTACGAGATTGAACCAACCTAGGTGGAAAGGGTTCGAATTGTATGTTCAAATCCTCCTTTATTTGTATGAAGCAGTTAATTAAGATAATATGCATGTCTCTACGCTTTGTATTCTCTTCGACTTGGAGGTCATACCCGGTTTTGCACCTTTCTTATATCTTATTTATGCTCATAAAGTTTGGTTCGATTTTGACATGGATGCATGCCACTCAGCCCTGAATTAGTTCCTCCAGTTCTTCAATATTATAACTTGCATCACATTACAAACGGTGTTTGGTTTCAAGTAACATGTATGGCATATTCCTTGTTAATTCCACATCCGCAGCATTAAATTTCAAATGAACGTTCACCATCTTTATTCCTCGTGCTACATAATGGTTTGGATATCTATTCCATCTGTCATGTCCAAACACAACCAGACGGGTGACCAAGTCAGTAGGTTTCATCTCAACCGAACAATAGTCAGTGGATGAAATTCTTCCGGCATATCATTTGTTCTTCAGATGTGTAGGTGTGAATATTTTAATATTCCATACTTGTGGTTTGGATTAATTAAATTCGTGTCAATCACAAAACTGTTGTTTGCTTTTTTTTTAACTGTTCGAGTATTTCTGGTTGAATTTCGGCAGCCTTCCGGCGTCCCTTTTTTTTTTGTCAAATTATAGTCGATCAATCCGGGTTCGATCCTTCAAAAAGGAAGAGGCCGGAATGACGTATTTTTCCCAAGCCAAACGGGTACGATTCCCCAAGGGAGGTGGCCGTTTGGCTAACGGGCGACCGTCCGGGTTCGATTCCTTAGAAGGAGGAGGCCGGAACGGTCGTTAAGTACACGGATGGGTACGGATCCCCAAGGGTGTGGCCACCCGTGCACATTTAGTTTAATTATTATTATTATTACAGAAAATATTCGCCGGAATTTGCACTTGCCGGTGTCATTGTGTTGATGAAGCCGGAGTTGTTGTTGGGATTGGGGAAGCCGGAATTGTTGCGATGTCTCCCCTTCACCTTCTCTTCTTCCCTCCTTTTTCTATTCTTTTTTTTTTACGTTTTTGCTGTTTTTTTTTTTTTTCTAAAAATCTCTCCTTTTCTTTTTCTTTTTCTTCTCTTCTCTTTTTTTTTCTCTTTGTACGTGTGTTTTCTATCCCCTGATTTGTAAAAACTCATCCAATATTTATAGCATGAGAAGTGTTGTGGGACGTGAGTGATTATTTGGTGGTGATGGGGTTGGTTTTGGTGATCATGGGGTAGGTGGATGGGATCATGTATTGGAAGTTAAGATGGAGGTAGTTTTGCATGCATAAACGTGTATGCATGACCTTGATTTTTTTCTTTTTTTTTTCTTCTTGAAAACAAGATAGTAAATTCATTACGCATATGCTTAAAATCAATTAATTTATTTTATTTATTTAGTGGCAATATTTCATTTTTGCCCCTACACTTTGTGATATTCCTCATCCCTCCATGTTTTGACTATTTCCATGTCCAATTTAATAAACCTGGATCAAGAGATAAATAATTCTTTAATTTTCATTTCGATTTAATTTGCTTAGTATTCGTCTCGATAGAGTTCCCAATTGCCTATGTTTCCACTAAGTTGGGATGATAATTGGTCGACAGACATTGAAACTTTTATTTTGATTTGGGATTTTTTTTTGTCAACAAGTTGCCAACACAAAATCAGAATCGGACTCCGCAACATTCGAACATGACTGATCACCACTACTAGAACCCATTTGCTTCTCTCTGTTCTGTAGCTTAAAACATTCTGATATCTTGTGACCCTTCTTCTTGTAGTAATGACAAATAATATCTTTGTCCTTCGACTTGTTCTTAGAGGTGTTCTTTGAGAAACTCCTCTCTTTCCCCTTACCACGAGCAACAAGTGCTTCACTTTTGCTTAACTCAGAACCATCAGACCTCTTCTCCATATCAGATTTGGAGGAGAGTGCGTTTTTGACATCCGCAAGAGAGATGTCGGTCCTGCTGTACATCATTGTCTCCACGAAGTGATCATATGAAGAACTCAACGAGCAAAGTAAAAAGGATCGCCTGATCCTCATCAGAAAACCTTGCTTCAACCATCTCCAAGTCCATGATGATTGCATTGAAATCATCCAAGTGCTGTTGAAGGGAGATACCCGACTTCATCTTGAATGGGAACAACTTCTTCTTCAAGATAATCCGACTCGCAAGTGACTTCTTCATGTAGACTTCCTCTAATTTCTTCCACATACTTGCAGCCGTCTTCTCCTTCAACACTTCTCTCAAAACTTCGTCAGACAACGATAGCTTTATTGTTGACATCGCCTTACGATCAAGCTTTTGCTTATCTTGATCGGACATTTCTTTTGACAACCTATTCACGCCCTCAAGAACGTCCTCCACATTTTGCTGCACCAGAATTGCGTGCATCTTGACTTGCCACAAGCCAAAATTAACATCTCGACTCAACTTATCAATCTTCCAATGATTTGCCATGAGTACTTGACAAAAAATCGATGAAAAATCCCCAAATTCGGACCAAAAAGCTCTGATACCAGTTGTTAGGAATTAAAACCAATCCCAAATACGCAGCGGAACAGAAATCGCAAATCCAATCGGCTAAACTTGAGAACAAAATGCAAATCCAAAATTCAAACCACACAAAAGACGCAAGATTTAACGTGAAAACCCAATGCGGGAAAAACCACGGACGACACAACTCGAATCCACTATAGAGAAACGTATTACAAGAGATGCTTACAAGGAGACGTGGACAGTAACTCCCAAGGTTCTTCACAACGTAAGCAGCGTGAATGAGACGATCATGTTTAAGTCTTGCATCTTCTTTCCGATTTACTGGGAAAATATATATTATCTTTGTAATTTGTGTGTGTTTGTATTGTTTGTTTGTGTGTGATTTACTGGGAGAAGATATATTATTTTTGTAATTTTTGTGTGTGTTGTGTTTGTGTTTGTGCTTGTATTGTAAAATATACAGTGGGAGGTTTGTTGAGTTTGTGCGGGGGTGGCAGGGGGCGGCAGCCCCTGCGGGGCACGTGAGTCCCCCCCCCCGCAAAGCGAGCGGACAGAGGGAGCGCGCTTTGCGGACGTTTTTTTGTTTTGACATCATATTATTGCATTCCATATATTGATTCGTTTATTCCGACAATAATGAAGCCATATATTATTCCGGACTACAAATACACTTATTCCGATTTCGGACAGCAAATACACTTATTCCGGACAGCAAATACACTTATTCCGGACAAACTTTATGTTCCGTTTCTGGACACACTTTATTCTTAAACCGGACAACAAATACACTTATTCCGGACAGCAAATACACTTATTCCGGACAAACTTTCTGTTCCGTTTATGGACACACTTTCTTATTATTCTAGACAACTACACTTATTCCGGACTGCAAATACACTTATTCCGGACAACAAATCAACTTATTCCGGACAAACTTTATGTTCCGTTTCTGGACACACTTTATTCTTAAACCGGACAATAAATACACTTATTCCGGACAGCAAATACACTTATTCCGGACAGCAAATACACTTATTCCGGATAAACTTTCTGTTCCGTTTCTGGACACACTTTCTTCTTATTCTGGACAACTACACTTATTCCGGACTGCAAATACACTTATTCCGGACAGCAAATACACTTATTCCGGACAACAAATCAACTTATTCCGGACAAACTTTATGTTCCGTTTCTGGACACACTTTATTCTTAAACCGGACAACAAATACACTTTTTCCGGACAACAAATACACTTATTCCGGACAGCAAATACACTTATTCCGGACAAACTTTATGTTCCGTTTCTGGACACACTTTCTTCTTATTCTGGACAACTACACTTATTCCGGACTGCAAATACACTTATTCCGGACAGCAAATACACTTATTCCGGACAACAAATCAACTTATTCCGGACAAACTTTATGTTCCGTTTCTGGACACACTTTATTCTTAAACCGGACAACAAATACACTTATTCCGGACAACAAATACACTTATTCCGTACAACAATATACACTTATTCCGGACATACACATAACGTAAACAGGACAAACACATAATGTAAACTGCACACACACATAAAGTAAGCTAGACAAATTAAGTTGATCCAACGTAAAACTTAAAAACAAATATTTTATTATGATAAGTGTGGGCTCTGCACGAATAATGAGACTGCACGATGTCCTAGGGTCTGCACACTGTCTTATCTGTGTATTGGGAAATGAATCGTTCAACTTAAAGAACCGGCGTTTTTTTAAAAAGACCAAAACGCGCGAAGAGAAATTTCACTGACTGGACGCTGACTCAAAGAAAAATATCTGAGCTGTACAGATCCACGTAAGGCGCGTCCGTGACGCGCGCGTCCGTCTATCACGGTTTTATCTATGAAAACCAGCAAAAAACAGAATCCAAAACCCCCAACGGCTAGTTTTTTTCTTTTTTCCCTCTCTTCTCCTCAAAGCTCTGCCTTCCACCAAACCCCCAAAAATCGCCAACAATGGATTCTTCTTCTTCTTCTTCCAAGAAAGGTCTGAAGCTTCCTCCGACCATGAAACCGAACCTACGGATCGATACCTCCCACAAGATCCCAAATCTCCCCAAGACGACAACACCATCCCCCAACAAGACCACCTACAGTGACCGCTTCATCCCGTGCCGGTCCTCCTCTCGATTCCAGACCTTCGGTCTTACTGATGGATGCTCTCCGGGGAAGGAAGGCGGAGGCAACGACGCCTACGCAAGGCTTCTAAGGGCAGAGCTCTTTGGGGACGAGTTCTTCGGATGTTCTCCGGTTAAAGGGAGTCCTTCATGTTCCCCGTCTCCGGGCAAAAATATGAATATGTTCAGGTACAAGACCGAGCATTCGTCCCCGAGCTCGCCGTTGGTGGGTTTAGGGGTGTTGGGTGGGGATGGAAGTGGAGTTGGTGGGGAAGTTTCTACGCCGCCTAAAGTTCCCAAGAAGGTCGCCAAGACCCCCAGCAAGGTACCTAGGAATTATTATTTTTTGTGGTTGTAAGATCTGATTTTGGGGTTTTGAGATTTGGGTATTGAAGTTTTGGAGTTTGGGTTTATGAATTTTGGTGGAAAGATTTGATCTTGATCAGTAAAGAATGAAGATTTTGGAGATTTGGGTTTTTAAGTTTGAAGGTTGAAATGTCTGATTTGGCTTAAAGGTGGATTTTTATGAACGGAAGATTAACGATTTTGGGTTTCGAAGTTTGGAGGTTGAATGCCCAGATTTTGATGGAAAGATTTGATCTTGATGAGTAAAAGCTTGAGCTTCAGGATTTTCATATTTGGGTATTGGAGTTTGGACGTGAAAGGTCTCATTTTGTCGTGAAGATTGGATGTTTATGAGATTGCCATGATGCCTTGTACGGTGAAGATTTCAAAATTTGGAGGTGGAAAGATGTGATTTTTGTTTAAATGTTGAATTTTTATTGAGATCTAGATGCTAGTTTTGTGATTAAGGTTTGAAGATCCCAATCCAGAAAGATGAATAAATGGTGTAAAGATTTGATAGTAAAAAGGTGAAAAAATGGTGTAAATTTGTTTTAATCATCACTCAACTTTTTTTTTTGTTTTTTGTATGGGATAGTATCAAGTGATTCAAGTCTTGTTTCATCACACAACATATGGTTACAACTATATGGGCTTGGTTGTAGGTGTTGGATGCACCTTCCCTTCAGGACGACTTCTACTTGAACCTTGTCGACTGGTCTTCACAAAATGTTTTAGCAGTTCGTTTGGGCACCTGTGTTTATCTTTGGACTGCAACTAACAGCAAGGTACCAGTTCATACAGAGTTACTTGTTGGCTGGCTGTCCAGGTATATTATGGTTTACACTGAGGGCTTACTTGATTTCGTCGTCTACAGGTGACAAAACTTTGTGACTTGGGCCCTACGGATAGTGTATGCGCAGTCCAATGGACAAGGGAAGGATCGTATCTTGCAATCGGTACGACTCTTGGAGATGTCCAGGTCAGTGTGAAGACGCTGTTGAACCAACAGATTTTGATTTATTTTGGTTTTCTCTATATATATTTGCTTTAAAGAACCTTGGTTGGTTGCATTCTTACTTCTGGATTCTAGATTTGTTCCAAAGCTACCTCTAGAGCTATATTGTCCTCGGTTGTCAAAACATTTGAATTTGAAACCGTATTATTTTGAGAAATCCATTTGGAAATCTCATAGCATAGCTTATGCTAAATTTGTTCATAAGTTGTGTTAGGGAATAAAATCAATCTCAAATACGCAGCGGAATCGAAATAGTAAATCCTATAAATCCAATGGACATAAAGAAGAACAAATGCAAATCCAAACACCAAATCACACAAAACACGCAATGTTTAACGTGGAAACCCAATGCGGGAAAAACCACGGACGGCACACCTCCAATCTATTATAGAGAAAATGTATTACAAGGAGAGACTTACAGGAAACACGAACAACCGGAGAGAATACTCAGTTAAATTTGCTCACACCGAATCAACAAGGATGCTCTCTCTCTTTTCTCTCAAGAATGCAAAGCAAACAATAACAATTAATCTAATTGTTCTCTATATCAAAGGGAGACGAAATTGTTTTTATATAGTAGGCCAAAACAAGTATAAATTGTACCAAAATCGCGTGGAGAAAAATGTAAAACGTGGGCAGGACTGGGTCCAACGGTCGACCGAACGGGTGCTTCGGTCGACTAATCTTCTAACCGTAGCGCAAACCAGGTTCCATCGGTCGACCGCTACTTAAGGTCTGGTCGACTGAAAACCGACAGACACTTTTTCTGTATGCTCGAGTGCATATTCGGTCGACCGAACCGCTCCTCTCGGTCGACCGAAAAGCGACATGCACTTTTGCCTAACTCTCACATGTGTGCCCGGTCGACCGAACAACTCCTCTCGGTCGACCGAAAACCGACAAACACTTTTGCTGAACAAGATTGAACACACGTCCGGTCGACCGAACGCCTTCCGGTCGACCGAATGTCTATTTTATCCCACAAATACTTTAAACACATATTCAAGGTAAACTACAACAAGTTGTATCAAATGTGTCGAAGTAATTGGCATATGCATTTACATGCCTTTTTTCTCATTACCATAAGTTTATATAATACCGTAATCAACCTCGTTTGAACCGTAACTGATTTATATTTTGTCAGATTTGGGATGGAAGTCGTTGTAAAAGGATTCGAACGATGGGAGGGCATCAAACTAGGACTGGCGTTTAGCCTGGGGTTCCTGTCTGTTGTCTTCTGGGAGCAGAGATAAACATATTCTTCAGCATGATCTCCGTGTTCCTAGGGATTCCATTAGCAAGCTTATAGGTCATCGATCAGAGGTATCACTTTTATGATCAGGAGGGAGGATCTCGTAACGATGCTAATCGCACTGTATACGGAAATAATTGATTTCCCCTCGTGAATTCCAGGTTTGCGGTTTAAAATGGTCCCATGACGATAGAGAACTCGCGTCGGGGGGTAATGACAATCAGGTATTGCATCATGTTTCTGCAATAGTATCACTCTAATGATACGAGCTTTCCAAAATGTACCAAAAATACGTATTAAAACTTGTGTATGTTTTTCTTAATGCGTGTCTCAGCTCTTGGTGTGGAATAGATAGTCGCAGAGCCCTGTCTTGAGATTTACGGAACACACTGCTGCTGTTAAGGCTATCACTTGGTCGCCTCATCAGAGCGGAATTCTTGCTTCAGGTGGTGGAACGGCTGACCGCTGTATTCGCTTTTGGAATACTATAAGTAACAATGTTCTGAATTGTGTGGACACTGGCAGTCAGGTGAGCCTGGTTAAAAATTTCCAATCAATATTATGATATTGCTGGTTTTCTTTGAGTTTCTGAATTTCTCCCCGCTTGATCTTGAATCTGGCAGGTCTGCAATCTAGCGAGGTGTAAGAATATTAACGAACTTGTGAGCACTCATGGGTATTCGCAGAACCAAATAATGGTTTGGAAGTACCCGTCGATGGGAAAGGTATGATAAACCATCTAACCGACGATAAAATATGCTCCTTAACTATTTCAAAGAGTTGGAATTCACAGAAGAAAATATAGCTAGTTTGCTTCTTGAAACATTGTCTTTCAGTTCATCAAAGCAATAATTAAAACATGAACATATTTTATGTCAATATATGTCGCTTGACGAATCGTTGAATTTCTTCTTCTTTTATTATTGTTGTGTAGGTTGCAACATTAACAGGTCACACTCTTCGAGTACTGTATCTCGCGATGTCACCGGATGGGCAGGTTTAATTTTTTTCCTTGTTAACCTCATTTCTACTTCTAATAAAAATTTCTTTTCAACAATTTGAATGTCTAAAGCAAGAATTTGGATGTGCAGACAATTGTGACAGGAGCATGAGACGAGACACTAAGTGTAACGTCCCGAAACAGCGGAAGATTTAAAATTTCGAAATAACGAATAAAACTGACAACTCAAGGCGGGAACGTCACTAATATATAAATATATAAATCCGGGTGCACCCAAAATACATGGAGTTTACAAAAGGTGTACAACTACAATCCAGATGAAAGAAATGAAAATACAAGTAGTCGTACAATCTCGCAAATGCCGAAGAGGATCCGACTCCAAAGCGCTCCGTCCTCGGTCACCACCCACCCGGACCTACTGTGGTCCTGAAATAAAAAGTGCAACAACAATGCCTGAGTTTCCTGAAAGGAAACCCCGTATACCAAGCCCTAAATGCACGCAAGACTATCAATGAAACCTATCATACTAGTCATCATGGCATGGCATCAATGCGATACATAAACAATCCCTCAACGGGTAAACAGGCCCACTACGGGGTAAACAATCCCACCACGGGGAACCACAGGACCTCTGTCCGCAAACTGTAAGGGGTCCCACTCTGAGACCTACCGTAGGCACATACGGTCTAGCAGAAGGTACGCAACGAACCCCACACGCGACTACTCTAGTCAAGGGATCGGTGAGGAGCGTCCGCACGACTGCGCGAAGTAGAAATCAGCTGAAATCTCGAGGTCAACACCTCACCAACGGGGTCGTCGCCCAGGTCGGTCCACTCATCTGGAGGAGCCCGTCCAGACTACCCTGCCGGAAAAGATCGTCGGCAGTCCATACCCTCACCGGAACAGCATCGGTGGGACACCATCGCCCGGAAACGTCGTCGGACGGCACTTCCGCCGGAACAGCATCGGCAGAACAATCATCACCCAGAACAGCATCGGGTGGAACGATCATCGCCTCGTCTACACGAGCGATCCGAGCTCAAACAGCCCGCAGGGTCAACATGCTCCAACGAGCCGTGCACCTCGTGCACCGGGATCCTCAATCCCTCAGGCCTGCTACTCTACTGTGAGTCAGAACATCAAGGCTACGTCGCCCTCCATCTGTGGAGACGACACGTCCCAGATGCCCACACTCTTCCACACGGCGGTCCCTGGGCAGGCACGCAGAACGCACCCACCGTCACCTCCCGGCTCACGCGCTAAGCGAGGACACGGGTTTCCGTGGACAGAGTTGACATCTCACTAGGACAAGAAAACCAGTACTGTGCCCCATCGGTCGACCGAATCAGGCAAACCGGTCGACCGAAACCAACAGTAACGGTCGAACGGATTTCCTCCAAACGGTCGAACAAAGTGCCCAAAACTCTGTCTCCAATCGGTCGAACCAGCGGGAAGAACCGGTCGACCGGACATGTCAAAATCCTAGGTCTGACTAAGTCAAAATCAATTCAACTATCGGTCGACCGACTCAAGGGTCCCAGTCGACCGAACATTACAGGGTCAGCCTAGTAATTCTAAGTCATATAATCGGTCGAACCAACAAGCAATAAACAATAACAACTTAAGTTCCGGTCGAACCACAAGGCTCGGTCGACCGGAAACAGGCAACATCAAACACGAACCCACGAAATTTGGCATAACCGGTCGACCGCCCCAAGGCATCGTCCGACCGGTTCTGGGCAAAAACATCAATTTACACTAGCACCGGTCGACCGCCCGAAGGCACCGGTCGACCGTTGGTCGACAGCAACCTTGCTCCAGCCAAGGATTTTACGCTGTGTTCTTGTCGCCGGCGAGGTCTCCGGCCTCCCGCGACCGACCCAAACTTCCCCCAACATGGAGAACCACAAAACACACTAATGCTTGGCATACCTCGAGAGAGAGACGAATCCGCCGGAGCAACGCTCACGCCTCCGTCACCTCCTCACGCGCGACCTCCACGAGCCTCACGCCAAACAACCTCCTCCGCTTGAGCTCGCGCCCCTCCGTCACCGTCCGCCGGAGCTGCTCGCCGACCAAAGAGAGAAGATGGTGAGGATGATGTGAAGAGAAGGAAGGAAAGAAGAAAAGAAGAGGAAGAAGAGTTGGGTGTATTTAACTCCCTAACCCTACACCCCCACCATCCCCCTACACCCTATCCCTCACCTCACCCATACCTCCACCATACCTCTCTCTCTCCTCCAAGTCAAACTCCACCTAATCACCCATTAACCCCTAATCCGGGTTAGGGACTTCACAATCCACCCTCCTTAAAAGGATTTCGTCCCGAAATCAAAGCAAGCTACTCACCGAAAAGCTCTGGGTACTGCCTTCTGACTTCCTCCTCGATCTCCCAAGTGGCCTCGCGCTCGCTATGATGCTGCCACCGGACCTTCACCATCGGAATGGTCCTCCTCCTGAGCTGATGATCCATACGATCAACAATCTCGACTGGCCTCTCCTCGAGCGACAAGTCCTGCTGAATCTCTGGCACTGCAATCTCAATCACGTGCGACGGATCTGCAACGTACTTCCTCAGCATCGATACATGGAAGACGTTGTGAAGACCCGAAAACTGCGGCGGCAACGCAATCCGGTAGGCAACCTCTCCAACTCGGTCCAAGATCTCGAACGGCCCAACATACCTCGGACTAAGCTTCCCCTTCTTCCCGAACCTCATGACTCCTCGGGTAGGAGAGATCTTCAGAAACACATGGTCGCCCACCTCGAAACTCAGCGCTCGCCTGCGACGATCTGCATAACTCTTCTCCCTGCTCTGTGCGGTGGCCAGTCTCCTCCTGATCACATGCACCTTCTCTGCATACATCTGCACGATCTCTGGCCCCACTAACTGCCTCTCGCCCACATCACTCCAGCATACCGGTGATCTGCAAGGCCTCCCGTACAAGGCCTCGTACGGTGCCATCCCAATACTCGAGTGGTAGCTGTTGTTGTAGGCGAACTCTATCAGCGGCAAGTGCTCATCCCAGTGCCCGGCCCAATCCAGTGTGCATGCTCTCAGCATATCCTCCAGGGTCTGTATCGTCCTCTCTGACTGACCATCGGTCTGCGGATGAAACGCTGTACTGAATCTCAGACGCGTCCCCAAAGCCTGCTGCAGACTCCCCCAAAATCTGGAAGTGAATCGAGGATCTCGATCGGAGATGATGCTCACTGGCACCCCATGCAACCTGACTATCTCCTCCACGTACAACCGAGCCAGACCCTCCAACGGCAACGTGGTCCTGATCGCTAAGAAATGCGCCGACTTGGTCAGTCGATCGACTATCACCCAAATCGCGTCGTGGAATCTCCTCGTCTTCGGCAATCCTGTGACAAAATCCATCGTCACGTGCTCCCACTTCCACTCGGGAAGCTCGATACACTGCATCGGTCATGCTGGTCGCTGATGCTCGATCTTCACCTGCTGGCAGACCAAGCATCTGCTCACAAACTCCGTTATGTCTCGCTTCATCCCCTTCCACCAGAAATTTCGCTGCAGGTCCTTATACATCTTCGTGCTCCCCGGGTGAATGGAATATCGTGCTCGGTGTGCCTCCTCCATGATCTCCTCTCTCAGCTCATCCACCCTCGGCACCCAAATACGGCTTCTGAACCTCAGACCACCATCTGCTCCAATGCTGAAATCAGATCCCTCCTGAGCAGACAACTGTACCAGACCAGCCAACTCCGCATCGGTACCGTGAGCCTGCACAACTCTCGAGACAGTCTGCGGCTCAACTCTCAAACCAGCAATCACTGCCCCCTCTGCTGACCCAGCAAACAGCCTCCACTCTGACAGGGACTCAAGCAATCTCCACTCCTGGACGCAGAGGCTCGCTACCGACACCTCAACTCTCCTGCTCAACGCATCAGCAACTGAATTGGCCTTCCCCGGATGATAGGATATGGTGAAGTCGTAGTCCTTAATGAACTCGAGCCACCTCCTCTGCCTCATATTCAGCTCCTTCTGCGAAAATAGGTACTTCAAGCTCTGGTGATCGGTGAAAACCTCGAACTGCTCCCCGTACAGATAATGCCGCCAAGTCTTCAGTGCATGAACTACCGCCGCCAACTCCAAGTCATGAGTGGGGTAGTTCCTCTCATGATCCTTCAACTGTCTCGAAGCGTACGCCACGACCTTCCCGTGCTGCATAAGTACGCAACCCAAACCGATCCCTGATGCATCACTGTAAATCACAAACCCTCCGCTGCCGCTCGGAAGTGTCAGGATCGGTGCTGTCGTCAGCCGTCGCTTCAACTCAAGAAAACTGTCCTCGCACTTCTGGGACCAAGCAAACCTAACTCCCTTCCGCGTCAAAGCAGTGAGCGGAGAAGCAAGTCGGGAGAAATCCTGAATGAATCGCCTGTAGTAGCCTGCTAACCCCAGAAAACTCCTGATCTCAGTCACGCTCGTCGGAGCCTTCCACTGCGTCACTGCCTCCACCTTCGCTGGGTCCACTGAGATCCCGTCCTTCGACACGATGTGTCCCAAGAACGCCACCCGATCCAACCAAAACTCGCACTTCTTGTACTTGACATACAACTGCTGATCCCTCAAGATGCCAAGCACAATCCTCAAGTGCTCTCGGTGCTGCTCCCAGTCCGGCGAGTACACCAAGATGTCGTCGACGAACACAATCACAAAACTGTCAAGGTATGGCTTGAACGTTCTGTTCATCAGGTCCATGAATGCTGCAGGGGCATTCGTCAATCCAAACGGCATCACCAAGAACTCGTAGTGGCCATACCGCGTCCTGAAGGCTGTCTTCTGAACATCTGCCTCCCTGATCCTCAGCTGATGATACCCAGATCTCAAATCAATCTTCGAGAAGACCCTCGCCGTCTGTAACTGATCAAACAGGTCCTCGATCCTGGGTAAGGGATACCGGTTCCTAACGGTAACCTTATTCAGCATCCTGTAGTCGATGCACATCCGCAACGACCCATCCTTCTTCTTCACGAACAAGACTGGCGCTCCCCACGGCGAGACGCTAGGTCGGATGAACCCAGTATCCATCAACTCCTGCAACTGCTTCTTCAGCTCAGCCAACTCTGCAGGTGTCATCCTATACGGAGCATTCGACTGCGGAGTCGCACCCTCCACCAAGTCGATGCCGAACTCGATCTCTCTGTGTGGCGGTAGCCCCGGGACATCCACTGGAAACACATCTGCGAAATCCCGTACCACCTCTATGTCCTCCAGACTCCTCGACTCAGAATCTGACACTACCAGTGTAGCCACATAAGCTCTGCATCCCTGCTGGATCAATCTCTGTGCCTTCACTGCCGAGACCATAATCCGACCTCTGCCTCTCAGCCCTCTGATCACAACATCTGGCAGGTCCTCTCTCGGAATCAGAATCTTCTTCTCACGGCAAAAGACCCGAACATCGTATTGGGACAGCCAATCCATCCCAAGTATGACGTCGAAGTCCTCCATCGGTAGCAAGACCAGATCTGCCGGAAAATCTTGGTCTCCCGAAACAACTGTGGTGCCGGGGAGGAAGCTCCCCACAGTGCCCACCTCGCCCATGGGCGTACTGACTTCCAAACACACAGTCAGCAGCTCAGGGGTCCGACCCAACTCGCCAGCAAACTTCTCCGAAATGAAGGAGTGAGTGGCACCGCAATCAAAAAGGACTCTAGCAACACGACCAGAAACAGAAAGAGTACCTTCCACCACAGTGTTGGAGTCCCTCGCCTCCTCAGCCTGGATGGTGAAAACTCGCCCGGCGACTCTGCTCGGTCCCGGTGGTGCAACTGCGCGACTGCCTCCGCTCCTGCCTGCTGCTGGCGGTCCTGGCCTCCTACTCGGCTCTCCCCGCCTCTGCGGACAATCTCGAATGAAGTGCCCCATCTGGCCGCAACCCAGACACGCTCCAGTACGACAGGGACACTCCTGCCCCGGATGAGCTCCACCACAAGAACTGCACATCCCGGGCCGACGTGCTCCTCCCCCATCAGACTGAGGCCTCTTGCCGGCCACCACTGCGGAACGGCCAGCTGCACGCCCCACTGCACTACCCTGAGGTCTCCTAGCCTCCTGGTAGTTCTCCTGAAAGTCCCGATCAAGAACCGTCGCGCACTCCACTGCATCTGCCAGAGTCCGCGGCATACTGGTGAGAACACGAGACCTCAACTGCTTCCTCAGTCCCCTCACAAACTTCCTCGCTCTCTGCTCCTGAGTAACATAAATCTCTGGACAGTAGCGCTCCAGGGCGTTGTACCGATCGACGTAGGCAGCTAACGTCATATCCCTCTGCTCCAACGCCAGGAACTCCTCTCTCTTCGCATCTCTGACATGCAGCGGGAAGTATTTCTGATTAAACTCCTCCAGAAACTCCTCCCAAGTCACATCATCTCGGTCGGCGAACACAACTGCAGATGTACTCCTCCACCAGCTCGACGCCTGACCTCTCAGCACGTAGGTAGCCAGACCTACCTGCAGCTCTGGTGCACATCCAATCGCACGGAAGATCTTCTGAATCGTGAAGATCCAGTCCTCAGCCAGCTCAGGATCCACTCCGCCCTCAAAAGTCGGAGGATGCTGGCTCATGAACCTGTCGTGCACCGCACCAAGTCCTGCCTGCTCAGCTCGGGCAGCCTGGCGCTCCAGAAACTCGCCCAGCCTGTCCATAGTGCCATAGAGCGTACGCCGCTCCTCCTCCCATGTCGCGCCTCCCGTCCCCTCACTGGAACTGCGCGGCAGGGGCGTACCTCTCACACGCCTCGGAGGCATCTGCCGACTCAGGTAATAAGTGCATTTATTTTATCTATGCATACATTGTGGACAATGCATGATTTAGGTGTGGGGGGGCGTTTATCTATGTATATATCTATTTGCTTGTTTTCTTCTTTAAAAAAAAAATAATAATAATCAATGTTTCATGACATAGCTTAAGATTGAACTGCTAAAACCCGTGTAAAAATTGCATTGAGTTTTTGTTCCTTATTATGTAGTTCTGCTTGTAGAAATTGTGACATAAATCTAAGTTCCAAAGAAATAACCCATTGCCCTTTAAGACATGTATGCACTTAAATTGGATGAATCAAATCTTTGAAGTGGTTGATAAAAAGCAGAGGTTGAGGAAAATATACCGGGAAGTGTGGACTTCTAATAGCAATTAAGCCTTGAGGAAAATAAAAATAAAGGAATAAAGTGAAGAAAACACATTTTGCAAAATGATTACAAAAGCCCAAGCCTTTGAGTCACTGGTCCGTAGGGGTATCTTGAAACCCGGTAACTTGAGTCTACCAGCTCGGGATTATCGACCAAACTCGCTACACAAATGCCAAAAGGGTAAAAGTGTCAAAAAGCAAATGTGTTGAATCACGGAAAAAAAAAAAATACTCAAGGCCCAAAGCTAAAAGAATGATCCATGCCATGGTTGATCCGAATGATACTTCACCACAAGAGGAGGCGTGCAAAATAATTCAAGTGATAAACTTGTATAGAAGGGTAGTGGTGTGAATGTTGGAGGAACACAGACCAAGTCATATTTTTTGAGCTAGATTTATATAATGAGCATGCGAGAACTTTAAGTGAGATGTATAAGGTGAAGGCAGAAATATTAAGAGCTATTAATGGAATGTTGAATTAAGACTTTGTGGGTATATCTGCTGAAAACCCTCAGGAGACAACACTCCTCCCCCTTGGCAACAAGGAGGTTTAAAGGCTTGTTGCACATGCTAAGTGCAACCGTGATTCCTACGAAAGTGAGTTAGGATTTCCCTGTTTTCATTTTCTTATATTTTGCTTTGCTAGGGACTAGCAAAATCTAGGTGTGGGGGTATTTGATGCATTGCATACATTGCATCATATGTCTTTCATTTAGATTACTTTTATATCAATAAATGCTACTAAGGTATGTGTTTAGTCGTATTTACAGAATACAGGGACCTGAATGCAAATTACCCACATTCCGAGCATAAACGCGTGCAAAAGATTCATTTCTATCATAAAGACCGAGTTCAAGTTTATCGGGTTCCAAATGGAAATGCATCCAAGCATAAAAGCATTCAAGGAGCTAATTACAAAAAAGGTCAAGGGCTTAATTGCAAAATGTCAAGAACCTGATTGCAAAATAAAAGGACCAAGTTATTTTGTGGAGAAAGTCAAAAGAAAAATCAAATATAAATCTCCAACAATGGAAGGAATTAATCCGGAGCTCAAGACAATGGAAAGAATCAATCCAGACGCGCAAAGGAGGATCAAATCATACCATAAACGCGTGACAAAAATCCTGATTAAATCCGACCAACGTGTGAGGCGAATCCGCCGCACAATACACATGATGTGCGGCGATTCCGCCGCCCATTGGTCGATCTGTGTGTCCCAATTTCGTCCAGTCGTGAATGGACACGTGTACTATCCAATTCTATACCTAAGTCCCTTGTAGCAACTATAAATAGACCCGAGAACGATGTAAATAAGGTCCTTGGTTGTTGTTCTTATTTGTGTAACTTAGTTTTATTAATAAAATTCTGTTTCTTATTTCTTACTTTTTAGTTTTCTTTGTAATGTCTCAAGGAACTTTTCTTCTTCCTCCCTCCATGAGTTTCTAACTCTTTCCGAAGGGTGGAGGTGACGGATTTAGGGTTAGAGAAGATGAATGAATGTTATTATTCTAAGTTCGTGATTAGTATTTTGATTACTTGAGTTTATGTTAAATCATTTATCTTGTAATGCTTCATAACTAAACATGATTTATTATAAGTTTCTAAGTTCTCTAATCTAAACCTTAAATCTAAACCTCCACCCAACGGATTTCTCTTCTTATTTCTTGTTTTAGTTCTAATTGCTTCATGTTTCGTACTTTAGATAATTAAATCAAAAATACCAAAAACCCAACTTATTTCTTCTCCCTTCTTCCCCTTAATCGAAAATAACATTAACAACGAAATCTCTCCCTCCTTGTGTTCGACCCGTATTTGCCACGTCTTCATAGACGCCGTGCACTTGCGGTATAAATTTAAATTCTCATCAAGTCTTTGGCGCCGTTGCCGGGGAGGCGACGAAGATTTCGTTTGTTTTTGTATTTTCGATTTTATCCTGTCTACATTGTGCGTGATCTAAGTATCTGAATTTGTGTAGCAGGAGACAACAGAGCGCGCGGCGAAATCCGGGAGCGTTCTGAGACATCTGGGCGGCGGAATCGCCGCATCTACAAGACGAAGTGCGGCGGAATCGCCGCACAAGCTAGGGTTCTGGTCTTCAAATTTCTGGGGCATCGTCGGCATCTCTGGGTGGTCGTATTGAGCTACTAGAATCTCCGAGAGCGGGCGGCGAACCCGACTGAGCATTGCGGAGGTAACTTTTCTTGCCTTTCTCGTAAAATCTGAATAGTTGAAAAGTTTCCTTTCGTAGAATTGCACGTGTTAGGGTTACAATTCCATAATTGGCAATAATTCAACTCTGACCTAAAATTGGCAAAATTAGAAAGACCTTAGTGCATGCATCATATAATGTTTTGCTTGCATTATTCTTGCTAAATTCTTGCAAATTAATACTTGTTGAAGATTGCTGGAGGCAAGGTACGTATCGAGGTTTTATCGATTGCATTAGAGCATATAATTTAGTTGCATACAACCTTGCAATTGCCCCCATTAAAAGGACCATTGTTTGACTATCTTTGCTAGATCTAAGTTAAACTATCTTAAGGGCAACTCCGTAGGAGAAGATACGGTGGGGATTTCATCACCCTCCCGTAGCCCACAAACCACAATCCTGAAGTGTCGCATAAGCCTAAAATTTAAAATCAATTAGACATTGGCCCCTAAGGACTCGGACTCAATTAAGGAGGAGATTGATTTGACTTGCTATGACCTGAAGCTAATTGAATTCAATTTGGTGTCTAGAAAGTGTTTTTGTGTCGACGAAAGTCTTCCAAGCGACGTGGTTGTCTAATTGGCACCGACTCTGTCGGAAGCGCCCCCACTAGCTATACACTAACTGGCCAACTTGGTTTGATTGGTGAGGGAGGTGAATCAAGCAAATCAATTCGACTCAACCAGTTAGGAGTCGTCTAGATCTAAGTGACACTAGGTCTAGGATTGTTTTGACCGTGCTTGTTCAGGAAATTTCTGACCATCCCTAATTTTTACCCTTTAGAGTTAAGTTTCCCTTCTCGTCTGAGTCTTCTTTCCCTTCTCATCCTTACCTTTCTATTGTTTGTTTCCTTTATAAAAAAAAAATTAAAATTCAAAAAAAAAAATTCGAAAAAAAAAGAGTAATTAATTCTTGAAATTAAATTTGGAATTTAAATTTCGAATTTGAACTCAAAAATTGATTCAACCCGGTGCACTCAGATTTGGATTCGGGACTTGAGTAATCGACTCTCACGAGTTCATCTAGATTCCAGTCTGGAACTTAACCCCAATCCACCTGTTGCACCACCTCACCCGGATCTAATGGGTGAGAACGTAGTGGACCCGCCTATTGCGCAACCTATAACTCTGAGGGATCGGTGCTACCCAACGATGGCTGCTCAGCCATCGTGCATCGTTATGCCCACCATACCGGGTCGCGACTTCGAACTTAAGGCACAATACATGAGTATGTTGCCTAAGTTCACCTCTAGGGAAGATCCATATCTCTTCCTTAGAGAATTTGAGGAAATCTGCTCTCTTATGCAATACCAGCATATCCCTGAAGAGGCAGTGCGTCTGAAATTCGTGCCTCTAGCACTTAAGGACGACGCTAAGAAATGGCTATATAGTCTAGCCGAAAGATCTATTAGAAGTTGGGCTGAATTTGTTCAAGTTTTCTTAAAAAAATATTTCCCCAACCATAAGACTATGAAGATTAGGAATGAAATTGTTGCATTCGTTCAGTCTGAGAGCGAGCCGTTCTATTCCTATCTTGAGAGATTTAAGAGTGTCTTGACCCAATGCCCTCATCACGGAATTCCGAAGTGGCAATTATGCCAAATTATTTATGAGGGATTGACACCCACATCTAGGGTTATGCTAGAATCTGTGAGCCAAGGGAACTTTATGTCCAAGAATGAAAATGATGTCTGGACTTTTCTTGAGGATTTAGCTGAAAATAGTATGCAATGGGACAATGCTAGAACACCCATCAACCCGAGTATTGGATCCAGAATAGCAAGTCAACCCCGACCAGGTGTCTTAGCTATAGACTCCAACATAGCGGCCGAGGCAAAACTAGCTACCCTAATGCGTAGAATGGAAAGTCTAGAACTGCAAAACCAAACCCGACAAGCATCCCCTACCCCTTGCTCTAGATGTGGTCAGACTGGTCATTTAATGGAGGACTGTGTGAACCTGGAACATGTTAATGCCACATATAACAATTCTAGAAATGATCCTTACGCATCAACCTATAACCCAGGTTGGCGTAATCATCCCAATTTTTCGTGGACCCAACAAGGACAACCTCCTAGACAACAACCAACCCCATATAATCAAAATAATACATCATCTGGGGGTAATAATGGAAATCATGAGGTTAGGTTGACTAAATTAGAAACTTTAATGACAACTTTTATACAAACAACCAACCAATCATTCCAAAGGCTAGAGACACAGGTCAGCCAATTAGCACAGATAATAGGTGAAAGAGAAAAGGGCCAATTTCCAAGTCAACCTGAGGTGAACCCCAGAACTAATAATCAATATCAATCTTATCAACCACCTTCAGGAAATAACAACCCTAGACCGGTTCAAATGGTTAATGAGGAAGGACCGTTCCAACAAATCAATGTTGTAGTATCATTACGGTCCGGAAGACAAATTGACAATAATGTGGTAAACCCTAGAATGACTAATCAATCCAGCCATCAAGCACCCACATATGACTTGACCACTGAACCCGACGTCCAAATTGAAAAGCCCAATCCACCTACCCAACCTGAACCTGTAGCTCAGCCTGAACCTGAGCGAGTCTATGTGCCTAAAGCCCCATTTCCCAATAGACTCAAAAAGAACTCTAGTGCACAAATAGAGAAAATCTTGGAAGTATTTAAGCAAGTTAAGGTAAACATTCCACTCTTAGACATGATTCAACAAATACCTGCTTATGCTAAATTCTTAAAAGATTTGTGCACTAAGAAGAGAAAAACGAATGTACCAAAGAAGGCATTCTTAACTGCAAACATATGCTCAATTCTTTCCAACACATCTCCTATAAAATATAAGGACCCGGGGTGTCCCACAATTTCATGTTCAATAGGAGATACGTTTATCAATAAAGCCCTTCTAGACCTTGGTGCAAGCGTTAACTTGCTCCCATTTTCTGACTACGAGCAACTCAACCTTGGTCCACTGAAACCCTCTAGGACAACCCTCCAATTCGCTGATTGTTCTGTTAAGAAACCGAGAGGTATAGTAGAGGACGTTTTGATTAAGGTTGGTGACTTCATTTATCCAGTGGATTTTGTCGTACTTGATACTGAACCTGTTGTAAATCCTAATCGACAAATCCCTGTAATTTTAGGTAGACCCTTTTTAGCCACCTCGGAAGCATTAATAAACTGTCGAAATGGGCTCATGCAATTATCTTTCGGGAACTTAAAAGCAGAATTTAATATCTTCCATATTGATAATGAGCCAGAAATAATATGCAACCCAAGTGATGTTGTGATGAGAGCACGTATTTATCAGAATTCTGAATCAAATAAATCATCACATAAGCAAAAAGGAAGTAAGAAAAGAGGGAGTGATTCATTTACTCAACCACCATCACTCGAGCAAATAAGCGAACCAATTCAAGTGAGAAGAGTGGAATCTTTTCCTCAAGTCAACATGGGGAACAATTCAACTGGATACATGCACCAATATGGTGTCATTCAATCCAGTTCTGATTACGGTTGACTCTGAGCAAACTCAACCCCTCTACTGCAAGCCGACTCAGGTAATAAGTGCATTTATTTTATCTATGCATACATTGTGGACAATGCATGATTTAGGTGTGGGGGGCGTTTATCTATGTATATATCTATTTGCTTGTTTTCTTCTTTAAAAAAATAATAATAATAATCAATGTTTCATGACATAGCTTAAGATTGAACTGCTAAAACCCGTGTACAAATTGCATTGAGTTTTTGTTCCTTATTATGTAGTTCTGCTTGTAGAAATTGTGACATAAATCTAAGTTCCAAAGAAATAACCCATTGCCCTTTAAGACATGTATGCACTTAAATTGGATGAATCAAATCTTTGAAGTGGTTGATAAAAAGCAGAGGTTGAGGAAAATATACCGGGAAGTGTGGACTTCTAATAGCAATTAAGCCTTGAGGAAAATAAAAATAAAGGAATAAAGTGAAGAAAACACATTTTGCAAAATGATTACAAAAGCCCAAGCATTTGAGTCACTGGTCTGTAGGGGTATCTTGAAACCCGGTAACTTGAGTCTACCAGCTCGGGATTATCGACCAAACTCGCTACACAAATGCCAAAAGGGTAAAAGTGTCAAAAAGCAAATGTGTTGAATCACGGAAGAAAAAAAAATACTTAAGGCCCAAAGCTAAAAGAATGATCCATGTCATGGTTGATCCGAATGATACTTCACCACCAGAGGAGGCGTGCAAAATAATTCAAGTGATAAACATGTATAGAAGGGTAGTGGTGTGAATGTTGGAGGAACAAAGACCAAGTCATATTTTTTGAGCTAGATTTATATAATGAGCATGCGAGAACTTTAAGTGAGATGTATAAGGTGAAGGCAGAAATATTAAGAGCTATTAATGGAATGTTGAATTAAGACTTTGTGGGTATATCTGCTGAAAACCCTCAGGAGACAACACTCCTCCCCCTTGGCAACAAGGAGGTTTAAAGGCTTGTTGCACATGCTAAGTGCAACCGTGATTCCTACGAAAGTGAGTTAGGATTTCCCTGTTTTCATTTTCTTATATTTTGCTTTGCTAGGGACTAGCAAAATCTAGGTGTGGGGGTATTTGATGCATTGCATACATTGCATCATATGTCTTTCATTTAGATTACTTTTATATCAATAAATGCTACTAAGGTATGTGTTTAGTCGTATTTACAGAATACAGGGACCTGAATGCAAATTACCCACATTCCGAGCATAAACGCGTGCAAAAGATTCATTTCTATCATAAAGACCGAGTTCAAGTTTATCGGGTTCCAAATGGAAATGCATCCAAGCATAAAAGCATTCAAGGAGCTAATTACAAAAAAGGTCAAGGGCTTAATTGCAAAATGTCAAGAACCTGATTGCAAAATAAAAGGACCAAGTTATTTTGTGGAGAAAGTCAAAAGAAAAATCAAATATAAATCTCCAACAATGGAAGGAATTAATCCGGAGCTCAAGACAATGGAAAGAATCAATCCAGACGCGCAAAGGAGGATCAAATCATACCATAAACGCGTGACAAAAATCCTGATTAAATCCGACCAACGTGTGAGGCGAATCCGCCGCACAATACACATGATGTGCGGCGATTCCGCCGCCCATTGGTCGATCTGTGTGTCCCAATTTCGTCCAGTCGTGAATGGACACGTGTACTATCCAATTCTATACCTAAGTCCCTTGTAGCAACTATAAATAGACCCGAGAACGATGTAAATAAGGTCCTTGGTTGTTGTTCTTATTTGTGTAACTTAGTTTTATTAATAAAATTCTGTTTCTTATTTCTTACTTTTTAGTTTTCTTTGTAATGTCTCAAGGAACTCTTCTTCTTCCTCCCTCCATGAGTTTCTAACTCTTTCCGAAGGGTGGAGGTGACGGATTTAGGGTTAGAGAAGATGAATGAATGTTATTATTCTAAGTTCGTGATTAGTATTTTGATTACTTGAGTTTATGTTAAATCATTTATCTTGTAATGCTTCATAACTAAACATGATTTATTATAAGTTTCTAAGTTCTCTAATCTAAACCTTAAATCTAAACCTCCACCCAACGGATTTCTCTTCTTATTTCTTGTTTTAGTTCTAATTGCTTCATGTTTCGTACTTTAGATAATTAAATCAAAAATACCAAAAACCCAACTTATTTCTTCTCCCTTCTTCCCCTTAATCGAAAATAACATTAACAACGAAATCTCTCCCTCCTTGTGTTCGACCCGTATTTGCCACGTCTTCATAGACGCCGTGCACTTGCGGTATAAATTTAAATTCTCATCAAGTCTTTGGCGCCGTTGCCGGGGAGGCGACGAAGATTTCGTTTGTTTTTGTATTTTCGATTTTATCCTGTCTACATTGTGCGTGATCTAAGTATCTGAATTTGTGTAGCAGGAGACAACAGAGCGCGCGGCGAAATCCGGGAGCGTTCTGAGACATCTGGGCGGCGGAATCGCCGCATCTACAAGACGAAGTGCGGCGGAATCGCCGCACAAGCTAGGGTTCTGGTCTTCAAATTTCTGGGGCATCGTCGGCATCTCTGGGTGGTCGTATTGAGCTACTAGAATCTCCGAGAGCGGGCGGCGAACCCGACTGAGCATTGCGGAGGTAACTTTTCTTGCCTTTCTCGTAAAATCTGAATAGTTGAAAAGTTTCCTTTCGTAGAATTGCACGTGTTAGGGTTACAATTCCATAATTGGCAATAATTCAACTCTGACCTAAAATTGGCAAAATTAGAAAGACCTTAGTGCATGCATCATATAATGTTTTGCTTGCATTATTCTTGCTAAATTCTTGCAAATTAATACTTGTTGAAGATTGCTGGAGGCAAGGTACGTATCGAGGTTTTATCGATTGCATTAGAGCATATAATTTAGTTGCATACAACCTTGCAATTGCCCCCATTAAAAGGACCATTGTTTGACTATCTTTGCTAGATCTAAGTTAAACTATCTTAAGGGCAACTCCGTAGGAGAAGATACGGTGGGGATTTCATCACCCTCCCGTAGCCCACAAACCACAATCCTGAAGTGTCGCATAAGCCTAAAATTTAAAATCAATTAGACATTGGCCCCTAAGGACTCGGACTCAATTAAGGAGGAGATTGATTTGACTTGCTATGACCTGAAGCTAATTGAATTCAATTTGGTGTCTAGAAAGTGTTTTTGTGTCGACGAAAGTCTTCCAAGCGACGTGGTTGTCTAATTGGCACCGACTCTGTCGGAAGCGCCCCCACTAGCTATACACTAACTGGCCAACTTGGTTTGATTGGTGAGGGAGGTGAATCAAGCAAATCAATTCGACTCAACCAGTTAGGAGTCGTCTAGATCTAAGTGACACTAGGTCTAGGATTGTTTTGACCGTGCTTGTTCAGGAAATTTCTGACCATCCCTAATTTTTACCCTTTAGAGTTAAGTTTCCCTTCTCGTCTGAGTCTTCTTTCCCTTCTCATCCTTACCTTTCTATTGTTTGTTTCCTTTATAAAAAAAAAATTAAAATTCAAAAAAAAAAATTCGAAAAAAAAAGAGTAATTAATTCTTGAAATTAAATTTGGAATTTAAATTTCGAATTTGAACTCAAAAATTGATTCAACCCGGTGCACTCAGATTTGGATTCGGGACTTGAGTAATCGACTCTCACGAGTTCATCTAGATTCCAGTCTGGAACTTAACCCCAATCCACCTGTTGCACCACCTCACCCGGATCTAATGGGTGAGAACGTAGTGGACCCGCCTATTGCGCAACCTATAACTCTGAGGGATCGGTGCTACCCAACGATGGCTGCTCAGCCATCGTGCATCGTTATGCCCACCATACCGGGTCGCGACTTCGAACTTAAGGCACAATACATGAGTATGTTGCCTAAGTTCACCTCTAGGGAAGATCCATATCTCTTCCTTAGAGAATTTTGTAGAATCGTGTGGGTTATGGGTCCACTAATCACTTTTAATCTAATCCCTAATGTTCTACTTGATTAAGCAAACAAATGCGCAGCGGAATAAACAAACAAGTAGAGAAGGAAAGACAATGCAAACCACAAGGAAGACACGTCGGTTTTTATAGAGGTTCGGCCGCGCCTACGTCCTCTCTTGCAAGCCCCTCTCGAATCTCCGTTCGAGCCCCTCTTGCGTCTTCACTATGCCTCCCCGTTCCGGGCCGGGAGCAACGCCTTTTACAAGTCTTCAAGCTCGCGAACAACCCTCGCCGAGCTTGGCACCACCTCTCACAATCCGAGAGGAACACTTCGGGCTTTCACCGAAATCCTTGCTTCTTTGTCTTGGGCTTTCACCAAGACCCTTGCTCACTTGACAACAAATGTAACCTTGAGTGGGATTCACTCTCTAATTGAGCACACTTTGAGTAGGATGAGTATATGATCAAGTGTGTGAAGTTTAGGCTTAAAGAGTGTAGAATTGGGAGCTTTGAGGATTGAAGTTTCTCTCTAATGTTTTGGGACAATTGGAGTTGGAGAGTTGTGTTAACAACAAGTCTTGATCCTCTATTTATAAGCTCCTAAGGTTTTCTAGCCGTTGGGGATAGATTTGATTGGGTTTTGTGCAAGATACACAAAGCAGAAAATCGGGCTGCAAATCTGTCCAGAACCGGTCGACCGAAACTACTAAACCGGTCGACCGTTCACTTGATTTCAAGGAGAACGGTCGAACAAAAGAATATTCGGTCGGACAAACGAGCTAGAACTTAACTCTACTTAAGTGAATCGGTCGAACCAAAGTATGGAGCGGTCGACCGAAAAGGGGATTCGGTTGAGACAAAGGTCAATCGGTCGAACGAGAAATGTGTCGACCGATAGCAGGGAATTTGGTTTCTGAAAAATATTTTCAACCGGTCGACCGAAACAAGGTCTTCGTTCGACCGGTTACCGAATGTATTTTGGGGTTAAGTTTGTTTTATACGAATACGACCGTTATAGGAATACGACAAGAAAAACGGCCATATTAAAATCCGGGATCGGTCGACCGAAAAGGTAGAACCGGTCGACCGGTAGAGTTCGGTAAAATCACTGTGGAGAGTCTGTTATAAACCGGTCGAACTGAGAACTGGTTCGGTCGACCGGTTCACACAGGAAATCTGGGTTTAAGTTTATAAGTGATTTCCGACTAAGGTTTGGGTGATCTAATGAAGTCCAAATAATGTGAAATTTCTTGTGTGACTTCTATAGGGAACCTATTGTGTATGTGATTGGTTTTTAACTCTTGTATGCTCAATTTACACATGTTCCTAAGACTCAAAATAAAATCAAGATTACAAGTCTTCATTTAGCTTTATTACAAATCTTGACTTGATTTCCTTCCTTCCATGAGTCTTGATCACCTGTAGAGGTTAGCACATGCAATATATATGCAATGCAATATGTGTGCTACTCTACATCATCATAATTAAGATTAGGTTAATTAAATCATCAAAACCTAGATTAAGGCCAAAAAGCCAACAATCTCCCCCTTTTTGATGATGGCAACCTATATCTTAATTCTATCTAAATACATGGAATTTGTATATGTAAACTATGCATATTAATGCTCCCCCTATGGGTGTGCATAGTTTTTGTTCAATTTTATGTCAAATTCCAAGTTACCCCCTTAATTATCTCTCCCCCTTTGACATCCATCAAAAATAATAATTATTTAAGACTTTAAGCATAGCATTTGGATGTCTTGTAATGAAGTTGCTCCCCCTAAATTTTGCACTTCATTACTCTAATAAAAGATATAACATTTAAGCTCCCCCTATCAATAAGGCTAAATGGAAACAATGAGTATGATTCAAGTTAAGTTCATTTAAGTTTCAACTTAAGCCTTATTCTAACATCCATTTAAAATTTGACATTTAGAATCAATGGATGTGATAAATGATTTGCAATGAATAGGGATAATGATTTTCAATGAATTGAACTATATGATATGTCAATTAAGCATGTGAAGCTAGATTAGAGCTAATTTAACATGAATTGTATAGATAGGAATTTATACCAATGTTGAATTCGAATTTAGCTCCAATCTCATTTGGTGATGCAACCGGATTTGAATTTGACTCTTGAGCTCACCCGGTCACCACCAATTTCCTCCTCAAGCTCCTACAAGTGTAGATTTAGGTACCCAAACAACTTTGGGTCCTTGAATGTTAGTTTTGGGAATCCAAACCATTTTGGTTTTGGGTGCCCACACACTTGAGGAACTAGATTTAACAAATAAATGCTTGCCATTTAAAGTAGTATGAGATACATGGTTTTTCAAATGCACATTGTATCCTAAACCATGTTTAGCTAATGATTGTCTTTGACTACTCAAAAGCATATCAAGCATTTTTGTTCCTTTAGTGAACATTTCAAGATCTTTTCTTAATTGCATATTTGAAGCTTTAAGATCTACATGTTCATCAATAATGGGTGTTTTACTTAGACTAGCAAGTGATGATTCATTTGATTCAAGTCTAGCAATCACCTCATTCTTTTCATTCATGATTAATTCAATTTGGCATTTGAGATCATTTATAGTTTTTCTAGCATTTTTGTTCTTTTCACAAATGATCTCATATTGTTTAACTAAATCATGAAATGCATTTTGTAGCTCATCATGTGTATATGATTCATCATTAGCATTAGAATTAGAGCTAGCACTAGAATATGATTTACTTGAACATGAATTACTTCTAGTGGAATAAGATTTAGAGGAGTTAGAAGCTACCTCACTTTGTTCATCTTCAATGGCCATGAAGCATGAATGAGCCACTTCTCTTCTACTTTGCAAGGAAGAAGACGATGATGATGGTGATGAAGAATCATCCCATGTAGCCTTGTGTGCTTCCTCCTTCCTTTCTCTTCTCTTGCTCTTCTCCTTTTCTTTTCTCCTCTCCCTTCTCTCCTTTTTCTTCTCCCCTTCTCTTCTCTCATTTTCACTCTCCTCCCTCTCTTTTTCTTTTTCTCTTTTCTCACTTCTTCTACCTCTTCTTTCATTCTTTTCTCCTTTATCCCTCTTGAGGTATTTGAAGAAGTCTTGGGCAAGGACCTCAATGTCCTCTTCTTCCACCCTCCTTGGCTCATCAAAATTTGCATGTAATGCCACCACGGAGTTTTTCTTTGATGCTTCCTTCTCTCTTCGATGACTCAATTGGAGCTCATAGGCCATGAGATTTCCAATGAGTTCCTCCATCTTCAATTTTGAAAGATCGTGCGATTCTTCGATTGCCACGACCTTGTCTTCCCAATCGTTACTCAATGACCGGAGGAATTTTCGAGTCATCTCTCCTTCATTTATCCTTCTTCCAAGAATCAAAAGAGAGTTAGTGATATCGGTGAAGCGAGTGTTCATGTCGCTTATGTTCTCACCGATTTGCATAGAAAATATTTCATATTTATGCATGAGGAGACTTATCCTAGTTTCTTTGGTTTTGCTATCACCCTCATGATGCATTTGTAACCTATGCCATATTTCATTTGCACTTTCACATCCCCTAATTCTATTGTATTCTCCCTCATTAAGGCCACAATAAAGAATATTCATAATTTTTGAATTCATTTCAATTTCTTTCATTTGAGCCCTAGATAGAGAATCTAAATCATCTTCATTTGGGGGTATGTATGGATTTTGAATAAACTTCCAATACTTAAGGTCATTTGATATTAAAAAGATTTTCATTCTATTTTTCCAATAATCATAATTTGACCCATTAAGCAAAGGAGGCCTTGTGGTGCATAAACCCTCTAAGTGATTAGATGTGCTAGCCATGCTAAAAATACGATTAAGTATAGAATTTAGCTAACAAGGCTCTGATACCAAATGTAGAATCGTGTGGGTTATGGGTCCACTAATCACTTTTAATCTAATCCCTAATGTTCTACTTGATTAAGCAAACAAATGCGCAGCGGAATAAACAAACAAGTAGAGAAGGAAAGACAATGCAAACCACAAGGAAGACACGTCGGTTTTTATAGAGGTTCGGCCGCGCCTACGTCCTCTCTTGCAAGCCCCTCTCGAATCTCCGTTCGAGCCCCTCTTGCGTCTTCACTATGCCTCCCCGTTCCGGGCCGGGAGCAACGCCTTTTACAAGTCTTCAAGCTCGCGAACAACCCTCGCCGAGCTTGGCACCACCTCTCACAATCCGAGAGGAACACTTCGGGCTTTCACCGAAATCCTTGCTTCTTTGTCTTGGGCTTTCACCAAGACCCTTGCTCACTTGACAACAAATGTAACCTTGAGTGGGATTCACTCTCTAATTGAGCACACTTTGAGTAGGATGAGTATATGATCAAGTGTGTGAAGTTTAGGCTTAAAGAGTGTAGAATTGGGAGCTTTGAGGATTGAAGTTTCTCTCTAATGTTTTGGGACAATTGGAGTTGGAGAGTTGTGTTAACAACAAGTCTTGATCCTCTATTTATAAGCTCCTAAGGTTTTCTAGCCGTTGGGGATAGATTTGATTGGGTTTTGTGCAAGATACACAAAGCAGAAAATCGGGCTGCAAATCTGTCCAGAACCGGTCGACCGAAACTACTAAACCGGTCGACCGTTCACTTGATTTCAAGGAGAACGGTCGAACAAAAGAATATTCGGTCGGACAAACGAGCTAGAACTTAACTCTACTTAAGTGAATCGGTCGAACCAAAGTATGGAGCGGTCGACCGAAAAGGGGATTCGGTTGAGACAAAGGTCAATCGGTCGAACGAGAAATGTGTCGACCGATAGCAGGGAATTTGGTTTCTGAAAAATATTTTCAACCGGTCGACCGAAACAAGGTCTTCGTTCGACCGGTTACCGAATGTATTTTGGGGTTAAGTTTGTTTTATACGAATACGACCGTTATAGGAATACGACAAGAAAAACGGCCATATTAAAATCCGGGATCGGTCGACCGAAAAGGTAGAACCGGTCGACCGGTAGAGTTCGGTAAAATCACTGTGGAGAGTCTGTTATAAACCGGTCGAACTGAGAACTGGTTCGGTCGACCGGTTCACACAGGAAATCTGGGTTTAAGTTTATAAGTGATTTCCGACTAAGGTTTGGGTGATCTAATGAAGTCCAAATAATGTGAAATTTCTTGTGTGACTTCTATAGGGAACCTATTGTGTATGTGATTGGTTTTTAACTCTTGTATGCTCAATTTACACATGTTCCTAAGACTCAAAATAAAATCAAGATTACAAGTCTTCATTTAGCTTTATTACAAATCTTGACTTGATTTCGTTCGACCGGTTACCGAATGTATTTTGGGGTTAAGTTTGTTTTATACGAATACGACCGTTATAGGAATACGACAAGAAAAACGGCCATATTAAAATCCGGGATCGGTCGACCGAAAAGGTAGAACCGGTCGACCGGTAGAGTTCGGTAAAATCACTGTGGAGAGTCTGTTATAAACCGGTCGAACTGAGAACTGGTTCGGTCGACCGGTTCGCACAGGAAATCTGGGTTTAAGTTTATAAGTGATTTCCGACTAAGGTTTGGGTGATCTAATGAAGTCCAAATAATGTGAAATTTCTTGTGTGACTTCTATAGGGAACCTATTGTGTATGTGATTGGTTTTTAACTCTTGTATGCTCAATTTACACATGTTCCTAAGACTCAAAATAAAATCAAGATTACAAGTCTTCATTTAGCTTTATTACAAATCTTGACTTGATTTCCTTCCTTCCATGAGTCTTGATCACCTGTAGAGGTTAGCACATGCAATATATATGCAATGCAATATGTGTGCTACTCTACATCATCATAATTAAGATTAGGTTAATTAAATCATCAAAACCTAGATTAAGGCCAAAAAGCCAACAAATTTGAGGAAATCTGCTCTCTTATGCAATACCAGCATATCCCTGAAGAGGCAGTGCGTCTGAAATTCGTGCCTCTAGCACTTAAGGACGACGCTAAGAAATGGCTATATAGTCTAGCCGAAAGATCTATTAGAAGTTGGGCTGAATTTGTTCAAGTTTTCTTAAAAAAATATTTCCCCAACCATAAGACTATGAAGATTAGGAATGAAATTGTTGCATTCGTTCAGTCTGAGAGCGAGCCGTTCTATTCCTATCTTGAGAGATTTAAGAGTGTCTTGACCCAATGCCCTCATCACGGAATTCCGAAGTGGCAATTATGCCAAATTATTTATGAGGGATTGACACCCACATCTAGGGTTATGCTAGAATCTGTGAGCCAAGGGAACTTTATGTCCAAGAATGAAAATGATGTCTGGACTTTTCTTGAGGATTTAGCTGAAAATAGTATGCAATGGGACAATGCTAGAACACCCATCAACCCGAGTATTGGATCCAGAATAGCAAGTCAACCCCGACCAGGTGTCTTAGCTATAGACTCCAACATAGCGGCCGAGGCAAAACTAGCTACCCTAATGCGTAGAATGGAAAGTCTAGAACTGCAAAACCAAACCCGACAAGCATCCCCTACCCCTTGCTCTAGATGTGGTCAGACTGGTCATTTAATGGAGGACTGTGTGAACCTGGAACATGTTAATGCCACATATAACAATTCTAGAAATGATCCTTACGCATCAACCTATAACCCAGGTTGGCGTAATCATCCCAATTTTTCGTGGACCCAACAAGGACAACCTCCTAGACAACAACCAACCCCATATAATCAAAATAATACATCATCTGGGGGTAATAATGGAAATCATGAGGTTAGGTTGACTAAATTAGAAACTTTAATGACAACTTTTATACAAACAACCAACCAATCATTCCAAAGGCTAGAGACACAGGTCAGCCAATTAGCACAGATAATAGGTGAAAGAGAAAAGGGCCAATTTCCAAGTCAACCTGAGGTGAACCCCAGAACTAATAATCAATATCAATCTTATCAACCACCTTCAGGAAATAACAACCCTAGACCGGTTCAAATGGTTAATGAGGAAGGACCGTTCCAACAAATCAATGTTGTAGTATCATTACGGTCCGGAAGACAAATTGACAATAATGTGGTAAACCCTAGAATGACTAATCAATCCAGCCATCAAGCACCCACATATGACTTGACCACTGAACCCGACGTCCAAATTGAAAAGCCCAATCCACCTACCCAACCTGAACCTGTAGCTCAGCCTGAACCTGAGCGAGTCTATGTGCCTAAAGCCCCATTTCCCAATAGACTCAAAAAGAACTCTAGTGCACAAATAGAGAAAATCTTGGAAGTATTTAAGCAAGTTAAGGTAAACATTCCACTCTTAGACATGATTCAACAAATACCTGCTTATGCTAAATTCTTAAAAGATTTGTGCACTAAGAAGAGAAAAACGAATGTACCAAAGAAGGCATTCTTAACTGCAAACATATGCTCAATTCTTTCCAACACATCTCCTATAAAATATAAGGACCCGGGGTGTCCCACAATTTCATGTTCAATAGGAGATACGTTTATCAATAAAGCCCTTCTAGACCTTGGTGCAAGCGTTAACTTGCTCCCATTTTCTGACTACGAGCAACTCAACCTTGGTCCACTGAAACCCTCTAGGACAACCCTCCAATTCGCTGATTGTTCTGTTAAGAAACCGAGAGGTATAGTAGAGGACGTTTTGATTAAGGTTGGTGACTTCATTTATCCAGTGGATTTTGTCGTACTTGATACTGAACCTGTTGTAAATCCTAATCGACAAATCCCTGTAATTTTAGGTAGACCCTTTTTAGCCACCTCGGAAGCATTAATAAACTGTCGAAATGGGCTCATGCAATTATCTTTCGGGAACTTAAAAGCAGAATTTAATATCTTCCATATTGATAATGAGCCAGAAATAATATGCAACCCAAGTGATGTTGTGATGAGAGCACGTATTTATCAGAATTCTGAATCAAATAAATCATCACATAAGCAAAAAGGAAGTAAGAAAAGAGGGAGTGATTCATTTACTCAACCACCATCACTCGAGCAAATAAGCGAACCAATTCAAGTGAGAAGAGTGGAATCTTTTCCTCAAGTCAACATGGGGAACAATTCAACTGGATACATGCACCAATATGGTGTCATTCAATCCAGTTCTGATTACGGTTGACTCTGAGCAAACTCAACCCCTCTACTGCAAGCCGACTCAGGTAATAAGTGCATTTATTTTATCTATGCATACATTGTGGACAATGCATGATTTAGGTGTGGGGGGCGTTTATCTATGTATATATCTATTTGCTTGTTTTCTTCTTTAAAAAAAAAATAATAATAATCAATGTTTCATGACATAGCTTAAGATTGAACTGCTAAAACCCGTGTACAAATTGCATTGAGTTTTTGTTCCTTATTATGTAGTTCTGCTTGTAGAAATTGTGACATAAATCTAAGTTCCAAAGAAATAACCCATTGCCCTTTAAGACATGTATGCACTTAAATTGGATGAATCAAATCTTTGAAGTGGTTGATAAAAAGCAGAGGTTGAGGAAAATATACCGGGAAGTGTGGACTTCTAATAGCAATTAAGCCTTGAGGAAAATAAAAATAAAGGAATAAAGTGAAGAAAACACATTTTGCAAAATGATTACAAAAGCCCAAGCATTTGAGTCACTGGTCTGTAGGGGTATCTTGAAACCCGGTAACTTGAGTCTACCAGCTCGGGATTATCGACCAAACTCGCTACACAAATGCCAAAAGGGTAAAAGTGTCAAAAAGCAAATGTGTTGAATCACGGAAGAAAAAAAAATACTTAAGGCCCAAAGCTAAAAGAATGATCCATGTCATGGTTGATCCGAATGATACTTCACCACCAGAGGAGGCGTGCAAAATAATTCAAGTGATAAACATGTATAGAAGGGTAGTGGTGTGAATGTTGGAGGAACAAAGACCAAGTCATATTTTTTGAGCTAGATTTATATAATGAGCATGCGAGAACTTTAAGTGAGATGTATAAGGTGAAGGCAGAAATATTAAGAGCTATTAATGGAATGTTGAATTAAGACTTTGTGGGTATATCTGCTGAAAACCCTCAGGAGACAACACTCCTCCCCCTTGGCAACAAGGAGGTTTAAAGGCTTGTTGCACATGCTAAGTGCAACCGTGATTCCTACGAAAGTGAGTTAGGATTTCCCTGTTTTCATTTTCTTATATTTTGCTTTGCTAGGGACTAGCAAAATCTAGGTGTGGGGGTATTTGATGCATTGCATACATTGCATCATATGTCTTTCATTTAGATTACTTTTATATCAATAAATGCTACTAAGGTATGTGTTTAGTCGTATTTACAGAATACAGGGACCTGAATGCAAATTACCCACATTCCGAGCATAAACGCGTGCAAAAGATTCATTTCTATCATAAAGACCGAGTTCAAGTTTATCGGGTTCCAAATGGAAATGCATCCAAGCATAAAAGCATTCAAGGAGCTAATTACAAAAAAGGTCAAGGGCTTAATTGCAAAATGTCAAGAACCTGATTGCAAAATAAAAGGACCAAGTTATTTTGTGGAGAAAGTCAAAAGAAAAATCAAATATAAATCTCCAACAATGGAAGGAATTAATCCGGAGCTCAAGACAATGGAAAGAATCAATCCAGACGCGCAAAGGAGGATCAAATCATACCATAAACGCGTGACAAAAATCCTGATTAAATCCGACCAACGTGTGAGGCGAATCCGCCGCACAATACACATGATGTGCGGCGATTCCGCCGCCCATTGGTCGATCTGTGTGTCCCAATTTCGTCCAGTCGTGAATGGACACGTGTACTATCCAATTCTATACCTAAGTCCCTTGTAGCAACTATAAATAGACCCGAGAACGATGTAAATAAGGTCCTTGGTTGTTGTTCTTATTTGTGTAACTTAGTTTTATTAATAAAATTCTGTTTCTTATTTCTTACTTTTTAGTTTTCTTTGTAATGTCTCAAGGAACTCTTCTTCTTCCTCCCTCCATGAGTTTCTAACTCTTTCCGAAGGGTGGAGGTGACGGATTTAGGGTTAGAGAAGATGAATGAATGTTATTATTCTAAGTTCGTGATTAGTATTTTGATTACTTGAGTTTATGTTAAATCATTTATCTTGTAATGCTTCATAACTAAACATGATTTATTATAAGTTTCTAAGTTCTCTAATCTAAACCTTAAATCTAAACCTCCACCCAACGGATTTCTCTTCTTATTTCTTGTTTTAGTTCTAATTGCTTCATGTTTCGTACTTTAGATAATTAAATCAAAAATACCAAAAACCCAACTTATTTCTTCTCCCTTCTTCCCCTTAATCGAAAATAACATTAACAACGAAATCTCTCCCTCCTTGTGTTCGACCCGTATTTGCCACGTCTTCATAGACGCCGTGCACTTGCGGTATAAATTTAAATTCTCATCAAGTCTTTGGCGCCGTTGCCGGGGAGGCGACGAAGATTTCGTTTGTTTTTGTATTTTCGATTTTATCCTGTCTACATTGTGCGTGATCTAAGTATCTGAATTTGTGTAGCAGGAGACAACAGAGCGCGCGGCGAAATCCGGGAGCGTTCTGAGACATCTGGGCGGCGGAATCGCCGCATCTACAAGACGAAGTGCGGCGGAATCGCCGCACAAGCTAGGGTTCTGGTCTTCAAATTTCTGGGGCATCGTCGGCATCTCTGGGTGGTCGTATTGAGCTACTAGAATCTCCGAGAGCGGGCGGCGAACCCGACTGAGCATTGCGGAGGTAACTTTTCTTGCCTTTCTCGTAAAATCTGAATAGTTGAAAAGTTTCCTTTCGTAGAATTGCACGTGTTAGGGTTACAATTCCATAATTGGCAATAATTCAACTCTGACCTAAAATTGGCAAAATTAGAAAGACCTTAGTGCATGCATCATATAATGTTTTGCTTGCATTATTCTTGCTAAATTCTTGCAAATTAATACTTGTTGAAGATTGCTGGAGGCAAGGTACGTATCGAGGTTTTATCGATTGCATTAGAGCATATAATTTAGTTGCATACAACCTTGCAATTGCCCCCATTAAAAGGACCATTGTTTGACTATCTTTGCTAGATCTAAGTTAAACTATCTTAAGGGCAACTCCGTAGGAGAAGATACGGTGGGGATTTCATCACCCTCCCGTAGCCCACAAACCACAATCCTGAAGTGTCGCATAAGCCTAAAATTTAAAATCAATTAGACATTGGCCCCTAAGGACTCGGACTCAATTAAGGAGGAGATTGATTTGACTTGCTATGACCTGAAGCTAATTGAATTCAATTTGGTGTCTAGAAAGTGTTTTTGTGTCGACGAAAGTCTTCCAAGCGACGTGGTTGTCTAATTGGCACCGACTCTGTCGGAAGCGCCCCCACTAGCTATACACTAACTGGCCAACTTGGTTTGATTGGTGAGGGAGGTGAATCAAGCAAATCAATTCGACTCAACCAGTTAGGAGTCGTCTAGATCTAAGTGACACTAGGTCTAGGATTGTTTTGACCGTGCTTGTTCAGGAAATTTCTGACCATCCCTAATTTTTACCCTTTAGAGTTAAGTTTCCCTTCTCGTCTGAGTCTTCTTTCCCTTCTCATCCTTACCTTTCTATTGTTTGTTTCCTTTATAAAAAAAAAAATTAAAATTCAAAAAAAAAAATTCGAAAAAAAAGAGTAATTAATTCTTGAAATTAAATTTGGAATTTAAATTTCGAATTTGAACTCAAAAATTGATTCAACCCGGTGCACTCAGATTTGGATTCGGGACTTGAGTAATCGACTCTCACGAGTTCATCTAGATTCCAGTCTGGAACTTAACCCCAATCCACCTGTTGCACCACCTCACCCGGATCTAATGGGTGAGAACGTAGTGGACCCGCCTATTGCGCAACCTATAACTCTGAGGGATCGGTGCTACCCAACGATGGCTGCTCAGCCATCGTGCATCGTTATGCCCACCATACCGGGTCGCGACTTCGAACTTAAGGCACAATACATGAGTATGTTGCCTAAGTTCACCTCTAGGGAAGATCCATATCTCTTCCTTAGAGAATTTGAGGAAATCTGCTCTCTTATGCAATACCAGCATATCCCTGAAGAGGCAGTGCGTCTGAAATTCGTGCCTCTAGCACTTAAGGACGACGCTAAGAAATGGCTATATAGTCTAGCCGAAAGATCTATTAGAAGTTGGGCTGAATTTGTTCAAGTTTTCTTAAAAAAATATTTCCCCAACCATAAGACTATGAAGATTAGGAATGAAATTGTTGCATTCGTTCAGTCTGAGAGCGAGCCGTTCTATTCCTATCTTGAGAGATTTAAGAGTGTCTTGACCCAATGCCCTCATCACGGAATTCCGAAGTGGCAATTATGCCAAATTATTTATGAGGGATTGACACCCACATCTAGGGTTATGCTAGAATCTGTGAGCCAAGGGAACTTTATGTCCAAGAATGAAAATGATGTCTGGACTTTTCTTGAGGATTTAGCTGAAAATAGTATGCAATGGGACAATGCTAGAACACCCATCAACCCGAGTATTGGATCCAGAATAGCAAGTCAACCCCGACCAGGTGTCTTAGCTATAGACTCCAACATAGCGGCCGAGGCAAAACTAGCTACCCTAATGCGTAGAATGGAAAGTCTAGAACTGCAAAACCAAACCCGACAAGCATCCCCTACCCCTTGCTCTAGATGTGGTCAGACTGGTCATTTAATGGAGGACTGTGTGAACCTGGAACATGTTAATGCCACATATAACAATTCTAGAAATGATCCTTACGCATCAACCTATAACCCAGGTTGGCGTAATCATCCCAATTTTTCGTGGACCCAACAAGGACAACCTCCTAGACAACAACCAACCCCATATAATCAAAATAATACATCATCTGGGGGTAATAATGGAAATCATGAGGTTAGGTTGACTAAATTAGAAACTTTAATGACAACTTTTATACAAACAACCAACCAATCATTCCAAAGGCTAGAGACACAGGTCAGCCAATTAGCACAGATAATAGGTGAAAGAGAAAAGGGCCAATTTCCAAGTCAACCTGAGGTGAACCCCAGAACTAATAATCAATATCAATCTTATCAACCACCTTCAGGAAATAACAACCCTAGACCGGTTCAAATGGTTAATGAGGAAGGACCGTTCCAACAAATCAATGTTGTAGTATCATTACGGTCCGGAAGACAAATTGACAATAATGTGGTAAACCCTAGAATGACTAATCAATCCAGCCATCAAGCACCCACATATGACTTGACCACTGAACCCGACGTCCAAATTGAAAAGCCCAATCCACCTACCCAACCTGAACCTGTAGCTCAGCCTGAACCTGAGCGAGTCTATGTGCCTAAAGCCCCATTTCCCAATAGACTCAAAAAGAACTCTAGTGCACAAATAGAGAAAATCTTGGAAGTATTTAAGCAAGTTAAGGTAAACATTCCACTCTTAGACATGATTCAACAAATACCTGCTTATGCTAAATTCTTAAAAGATTTGTGCACTAAGAAGAGAAAAACGAATGTACCAAAGAAGGCATTCTTAACTGCAAACATATGCTCAATTCTTTCCAACACATCTCCTATAAAATATAAGGACCCGGGGTGTCCCACAATTTCATGTTCAATAGGAGATACGTTTATCAATAAAGCCCTTCTAGACCTTGGTGCAAGCGTTAACTTGCTCCCATTTTCTGACTACGAGCAACTCAACCTTGGTCCACTGAAACCCTCTAGGACAACCCTCCAATTCGCTGATTGTTCTGTTAAGAAACCGAGAGGTATAGTAGAGGACGTTTTGATTAAGGTTGGTGACTTCATTTATCCAGTGGATTTTGTCGTACTTGATACTGAACCTGTTGTAAATCCTAATCGACAAATCCCTGTAATTTTAGGTAGACCCTTTTTAGCCACCTCGGAAGCATTAATAAACTGTCGAAATGGGCTCATGCAATTATCTTTCGGGAACTTAAAAGCAGAATTTAATATCTTCCATATTGATAATGAGCCAGAAATAATATGCAACCCAAGTGATGTTGTGATGAGAGCACGTATTTATCAGAATTCTGAATCAAATAAATCATCACATAAGCAAAAAGGAAGTAAGAAAAGAGGGAGTGATTCATTTACTCAACCACCATCACTCGAGCAAATAAGCGAACCAATTCAAGTGAGAAGAGTGGAATCTTTTCCTCAAGTCAACATGGGGAACAATTCAACTGGATACATGCACCAATATGGTGTCATTCAATCCAGTTCTGATTACGGTTGACTCTGAGCAAACTCAACCCCTCTACTGCAAGCCGACTCAGGTAATAAGTGCATTTATTTTATCTATGCATACATTGTGGACAATGCATGATTTAGGTGTGGGGGGCGTTTATCTATGTATATATCTATTTGCTTGTTTTCTTCTTTAAAAAAAAAATAATAATAATCAATGTTTCATGACATAGCTTAAGATTGAACTGCTAAAACCCGTGTACAAATTGCATTGAGTTTTTGTTCCTTATTATGTAGTTCTGCTTGTAGAAATTGTGACATAAATCTAAGTTCCAAAGAAATAACCCATTGCCCTTTAAGACATGTATGCACTTAAATTGGATGAATCAAATCTTTGAAGTGGTTGATAAAAAGCAGAGGTTGAGGAAAATATACCGGGAAGTGTGGACTTCTAATAGCAATTAAGCCTTGAGGAAAATAAAAATAAAGGAATAAAGTGAAGAAAACACATTTTGCTAAATGATTACAAAAGCCCAAGCATTTGAGTCACTGGTCTGTAGGGGTATCTTGAAACCCGGTAACTTGAGTCTACCAGCTCGGGATTATCGACCAAACTCGCTACACAAATGCCAAAAGGGTAAAAGTGTCAAAAAGCAAATGTGTTGAATCACGGAAGAAAAAAAAATACTTAAGGCCCAAAGCTAAAAGAATGATCCATGCCATGGTTGATCCGAATGATACTTCACCACCAGAGGAGGCGTGCAAAATAATTCAAGTGATAAACATGTATAGAAGGGTAGTGGTGTGAATGTTGGAGGAACAAAGACCAAGTCATATTTTTTGAGCTAGATTTATATAATGAGCATGCGAGAACTTTAAGTGAGATGTATAAGGTGAAGACAGAAATATTAAGAGCTATTAATGGAATGTTGAATTAAGACTTTGTGGGTATATCTGCTGAAAACCCTCAGGAGACAACACTCCTCCCCCTTGGCAACAAGGAGGTTTAAAGGCTTGTTGCACATGCTAAGTGCAACCGTGATTCCTACGAAAGTGAGTTAGGATTTCCCTGTTTTCATTTTCTTATATTTTGCTTTGCTAGGGACTAGCAAAATCTAGGTGTGGGGGTATTTGATGCATTGCATACATTGCATCATATGTCTTTCATTTAGATTACTTTTATATCAATAAATGCTACTAAGGTATGTGTTTAGTCGTATTTACAGAATACAGGGACCTGAATGCAAATTACCCACATTCCGAGCATAAACGCGTGCAAAAGATTCATTTCTATCATAAAGACCGAGTTCAAGTTTATCGGGTTCCAAATGGAAATGCATCCAAGCATAAAAGCATTCAAGGAGCTAATTACAAAAAAGGTCAAGGGCTTAATTGCAAAATGTCAAGAACCTGATTGCAAAATAAAAGGACCAAGTTATTTTGTGGAGAAAGTCAAAAGAAAAATCAAATATAAATCTCCAACAATGGAAGGAATTAATCCGGAGCTCAAGACAATGGAAAGAATCAATCCAGACGCGCAAAGGAGGATCAAATCATACCATAAACGCGTGACAAAAATCCTGATTAAATCCGACCAACGTGTGAGGCGAATCCGCCGCACAATACACATGATGTGCGGCGATTCCGCCGCCCATTGGTCGATCTGTGTGTCCCAATTTCGTCCAGTCGTGAATGGACACGTGTACTATCCAATTCTATACCTAAGTCCCTTGTAGCAACTATAAATAGACCCGAGAACGATGTAAATAAGGTCCTTGGTTGTTGTTCTTATTTGTGTAACTTAGTTTTATTAATAAAATTCTGTTTCTTATTTCTTACTTTTTAGTTTTCTTTGTAATGTCTCAAGGACCCCTTCTTCTTCCTCCCTCCATGAGTTTCTAACTCTTTCCGAAAGGTGGAGGTGACGGATTTAGGGTTAGAGAAGATGAATGAATGTTATTATTCTAAGTTCGTGATTAGTATTTTGATTACTTGAGTTTATGTTAAATCATTTATCTTGTAATGCTTCATAACTAAACATGATTTATTATAAGTTTCTAAGTTCTCTAATCTAAACCTTAAATCTAAACCTCCACCCAACGGATTTCTCTTCTTATTTCTTGTTTTAGTTCTAATTGCTTCATGTTTCGTACTTTAGATAATTAAATCAAAAATACCAAAAACCCAACTTATTTCTTCTCCCTTCTTCCCCTAAATCGAAATCACACTAACAACGAAATCTCTCCCTCCTTGTGTTCGACCCGTACTTGCCACGTCTTCATAGACGCCGTGCACTTGCGGTATAAATTTAAATTCTCATCAACTACCCTGCCGGAAAAGATCGTCGGTAGTCCATACCCTCACCGGAACAGCATCGGTGGGACACCATCGCCCGGAAACGTCGTCGGACGGCACTTCCGCCGGAACAGCATCGGCAGAACAATCATCACCCGGAACAGCATCGGGTGGAACGATCATCGCCTCGTCTACACGAGCGATCCGAGCTCAAACAGCCCGCAGGGTCAACATGCTCCAACGAGCCGTGCACCTCGTGCACCGGGATCCTCAATCCCTCAGGCGTGCTACTCTACTGTGAGTCAGAACATCAAGGCTACGTCGCCCTCCATCTGTGGAGACGACACGTCCCAGATGCCCACACTCTTCCACACGGCGGTCCCTGGGCAGGCACGCAGAACGCACCCACCGTCACCTCCCGGCTCACGCGCTAAGCGAGGACACGGGTTTCCGTGGACAGAGTTGACATCTCACTAGGACAAGAAAACCAGTACTGTGCCCCATCGGTCGACCGAATCAGGCAAACCGGTCGACCGAAACCAACAATAACGGTCGAACGGATTTCCTCCAAACGGTCGAACAAAGTGCCCAAAACTCTGTCTCCAATCGGTCGAACCAGCGGGAAGAACCGGTCGACCGGACAGGTCAAAATCCTAGGTCTGACTAAGTCAAAATCAATTCAACTATCGGTTGACCGACTCAAGGGTCCCGGTCGACCGAACATTACAGGGTCAGCCTAGTAATTCTAAGTCATATAATCGGTCGAACGCATATACTAATCGGTCGAACCAACAAGCAATAAACAATAACAACTTAAGTTCCGGTCGAACCACAAGGCTCGGTCGACCGGAAACAGGCAACATCAAACACGAACCCACGAAATTTGGCATAACCGGTCGACCGCCCCAAGGCATCGTCCGACCGGTTCTGGGCAAAAACATCAATTTACACTAGCACCGGTCGACCGCCCGAAGGCACCGGTCGACCGTTGGTCGACAGCAACCTTGCTCCAGCCAAGGATTTTACGCTGTGTTCTTGTCGCCGGCGAGGTCTCCGGCCTCCCGCGACCGACCCAAACTTCCCCCAACATGGAGAACCACAAAACACACTAATGCTTGGCATACCTCGAGAGAGAGACGAATCCGCCGGAGCAACGCTCACGCCTCCGTCACCTCCTCACGCGCGACCTCCACGAGCCTCACGCCAAACAACCTCCTCCGCTTGAGCTCGCGCCCCTCCGTCACCGTCCGCCGGAGCTGCTCGCCGACCAAAGAGATAAGATGGTGAGGATGATGTGAAGAGAAGGAAGGAAAGAAGAAAAGAAGAGGAAGAAGAGTTGGGTGTATTTAACTCCCTAACCCTACACCCCCACCATCCCCCTACACCCTATCCCTCACCTCACCCATACCTCCACCATACCTCTCTCTCTCCTCCAAGTCAAACTCCACCTAATCACCCATTAACCCCTAATCCGGGTTAGGGACTTCACACTAAGATTTTGGAATGTCTTTCCTTCTGCAAAAGCACAGGTAACATTATTTTTCATAACAAGATTAATCTCGCTGAATTTGTTTTCCCTTATTCAAGTTAGTTAAAAAACCAACACTCTTTTGGATGATTCAGGCGACCGTCAAAGACAGCGGTATATGGTCAATGGGTCGAACTCATATCCGATAATGACATTCAGAAATCAGAATTGAGTTGACGAGTGGTCCATTTTTTTTCCATTTTTTGGTGTAGAATATTTGTTCATTAGATTTTTTTGTAAAGGTGTGAGACATTGAGGAAATTTGGGGAGAAGAACTTGCTAACTGACATTGTTTCAGGTGTTTATTCATTTGGTAATCTGATATTGGTTGTGGATGGAATTGGCGTGTGCTTAAATCAAAGTGGATGGTTTCCTTAATGGAACTTGTAATTGTTGTAGTGGTAATTCTTGTCTTTTAAAATTCCTGTGTGGGATTTTTTCTACCGTGTTGATAATCATGTTCTCTCTCTCAATCTGTAGCCTCCTAGGATATGCCTCTCCATAATTATGAGTCCATAATCAAGTTAGCAAGTATGTATGACAAGTTCTTGCCAAACTGCAAAGGGAAATGATAACATTATGGTGGCCTGTGAAAGTTCTACAGATCATAGGTTTGGTTCTGACACACCATTGTGAATGTATGATCAAAGTACTCTCGTTAGCTAAATTAAATTATGACACCTAAATAATACCTAATGACCTAAATGAATATGAAAATAAACGTGAAATCGATATTAAAATTTATGAATCCTCCAACCTAGAGACATAACACTCTTAGAGAATATTACGTGGAATTTACAAGACATGATGAGTCTTCTATCGTAATAATGAACTTCAACCTTGATAGTTTCAAAAACATTATAGCGTGGTATGTCAAACAACACGTGACTGTTGAAACTCAAAAATAGTTAACTTGGTTTAGCTTCGAGACCTTTTAGTCTTAACTTTTGAGTTGCGTAAAAAGTAAGGATAATGTTCGACGAAATAAATTGCATCATCTATTTGATTAGATAACATAACATAGAGATATTAAATTTAACGTACGAAAAGGAACGATGAAATCTGAAAAGATAAGGTGATGAGGAGTTGTTACAAACGAAGACAGAAAAGCTGAGCTTCTCTTCTTCTACCGGAATCGGGCGGAGTTGGAGTTTGTGATGTTGACGCTGCCACGTGTCTCGTTTAACACTAACAACAGCTTCTTGGCTTTCTTCCGACCAAAACAAAACACTTGTGGTTCTGTTTCGGTCGGAAAAGGAAGGAGTTGTGTTGGATCTGTGGCTATGGCGACCACTGTTCTTGTTACCGGTGCTGGTGGTAGGACGGGTATATCAATCGATCAAAAAATCCTTTCTTTTGGGTTTTTTTCCGACAAAAAAATGGGTTTTTTTAGCTAAGGAATGATTTTTTAGGACATTTCCTTCTTGATGTTCAAAATCTCGTGAAATCCTTGTTTTCTGTTGCATGTTATGGTGTTGTTTGGATTCTGGATGTGGGTTTTTTGTTTTGTTCTTTCTTATGTTTATTTTTAAGGATGAGGACTTTTGTTGGTAAAGAAAGATTGGATTTTTATGTTCATTTTTATTTTTATTTTTATTTTGCGTTTCGATGGGTATTTGTGGAGGAATAGCTTTTCCTATGTGAATATATTTTTTCTGCTTAAAGCATGTTGGTCAAGAATGCATTTTTAGTTTTCTTTTTGCTGTTTTTTTTCTGGTTCAAGTTTGACATTTGTTGCTCAATCAGTGTGGATTTGTGGAGTAAGATGGTATTTTTCAAGCTTAAGAAAACTGTAGCTTCTCAATGCCATGTTCTTGTGATTTACCAGGTCAGATTGTTTATAAGAAGCTGAAGGAGAGATCGGATCAATATGTCGGAAGAGGCTTAGTCAGGACGGCCGAGAGCAAGGAGAAAATTGGAGGGGCAGACGATGTTTTTATTGGTGATATTAGAGATCCTGAAAGTATTATCTCCGGCAATCCAAGGTATCGATGCCCTTGTCATACTTACCAGCGGTGTTCCGAAAATGAAACCTGGATTCGACCCAACCAAAGGTGGGAGGTCGGAATTTTATTTTGAAGAAGGATCGTTCCCTGAGCAGGTTTGATACTGTTTGTAAGTTTTCCTCTTCGGGCATGGATTATTAGTGCTTCTCCATGTCTAAACTGGGATGTGTTTGTTGCAATTAGGTTGATTGGCTCGGACAGAAGAATCAAATTGATGCATGTGCATGTTGTTTGATGATTGCAACTGTATTTAGTTTTGTGTTGGGGTTTCGTTATTAATGGTTTCATTCAATTATATAGCCAAAGTTGTTGGAGTGAAGCAAATTGTTCTTGTTGGTTACTGTTAAAGATCCAACACCAACCCAAGTCCAATAAATTATTACTTAAGGTAATTATAAGTCCAACCCACTAAGCCCAATTTCTAGAGAATTCATACTCTAGATGTTTCTTCCTTATCCATCACCATGAAGCTTCCTAAAAGATTCAAAGTGAAGAAATCTCAACTCTTCTACAAGCTTCCATTCACACCTATAAATAAGGGTGTGATCTCTCATTTCAATCAATCCAAGTGAAGAGTTCTCTACCACATAAAGAGTGAGTCTTGTGTTGTAGTGTGAGTGTGTAGTGTAGTCCTTGTGTAGTAAAGTGTGAGTGAGAGTCTTGTAGTGAGGAAAAAAGTCTTGTAGTGAGTTGTATTATAACAACATTAGTTGTGCAATACAAATATCATTTTCCTCTCTACTTATTTTCTTCTCAACAATTGGTATCAGAGCCAGGTTTGTGGTGATCGTCCGTCGAAAACCACAAAGTCGAAGCCATGTTGGAGGAGGTAAAGATCACGCTGAAGGAGTTGGTTCGATTAGTTCGAAACCAATAGGTGATGGCGGATTTATCAAACCCATGCGGTGGAATCGAGAAGTTCAATGACGAAAACTACAGGTATTGGAGTCTTTACATAGAACCATATTTGCAAAGGCATGATCTATGGGAGGTTGTTGCTGGGAATGAAACCACATCACCTCCTGTAGAGAATGCTGATGCAAATAGGAAGTGGAAGATAAAGGCTGGGAAGGTCATGTATGTGCTCCGGAAAACCATTGAGAAGGATTTGCTTGAGCATGTACGTAAGGCTACTACGCCCAAGGCGGTATGGGACACACTTAAGTCGCTCTTCACGCAAAAAGCATGACGTCCGACTTCAACTTTTGGATGTCAAGCAAGGAGGTATGTCCGTTAACCAATACTTTACAAAGGTGAAAGAGATTTGTCGTGACATCTCAATTAGATTCGGAGTCTAGAATTAGTGAGCCCAGGATGAGGAGGATTATTATCCATGGGCTAAGGTCAAAATATAGTGCCTTTATCACAGCAGTACAAGGATGACCGAGTCCTCCTTCCATCTCAGAGCTAGAAAGTCTGCTTGTCAATCAAGAAACTTTCACCAAGCAGATGACAAGAGTTTCTGCAAAGAGTGGAGAAGAAACTCTCTTTAGTGGAAGAAAGAATGATAGACCTAAGAAACCAGAGCGGAAGAGTTCACCACAAAGGGGAGCACTTAAAAGGGAGCAAATGAAGAAGAACCTCAAATGCTACAACTGTGGCAAGAGATGTCACTTTGCGAGGGAATGCTGGTCGAAGAAAAAGATTGCAGAAGGAAATGCTGCAACACAGAGTCACAAGGAGTGTGACAGCGAAGAAGAATGGGACGTGGAGGCATCTATGACAACAATAGAGGAGCATGCTCTTGCAGTCGGCACAAGTTCAGTGCGAATTGACTATGATAATGATTGGATCGTGGACTCCGGTTGCGCCAACCATATGACAGGAGATAAGAAGAAATTACAAAAATTGTCTGAGTATAAAGGTGGTAGAGTTGTAGTGACAGCAGATAACTCAAAACTACCAATCACCCACATCGGGAAGACAGTGGTGGTGCCTCGATTTAGTCCAAATCAAGTGCAACTGCAGAATGTCTACCATGTGCCAGGTATGAAGAAGAATCTCATGTCTGTGTCCCAACTAACATCAACCGGGAAGTACGTTTTGTTTGGACCAGAAGATGTGAGAGTGTACCAAACTCTCAAGATAATTGGTTCACCAATCATGGAGGGACAAAAGCTGGAGTCTGTGTATGTGATGTCTGCAGAATCAGCATATGCAGACAAAACAAGAAAGAACGAAAATGTTGATCTGTGGCACGCTAGACTTGGACATGTGGGCTATCACAAACTAAAGGCAATGATGAAGAAGTCGATGATAAAGGGTCTACCGCAACTTGAGATTGCTGGAGATATAGTATGTGCTGGATGCCAATATGGGAAGGCTCATCAACTCCCTTATGAAGAATAAAGCTTTCAAGCAAGAGAGCCACTGGAGTTAATTCACTCAGATGTCTTTGGACCGGCAAAACATCCATCCATTAGCGGGACTAAGTATATGGTGACGTTCGTCGATGATTACTCAAGGTATGTTTGGGTAGACTTTCTTCAAGAAAAATCAGAAGTCATTTTAAAATTCAAAGAGTATCGGGAGAAGGTTGAAAGAGAACTTGGAAGGCGTATACAGTGCTTGCGCACTGATAATGGAGGTGAATACACATCCAAGGAGTTTGCAACATACCTAAAAGAGCACGATATCAGACGTCAATTAACATGCCCCAACACTCCTCAACAGAATGGTGTGGCTGAGAGAAAGAATCGACATCTAGCAGATACTTGCAGAAGCATGATGCACGCAAAGAATATACCTGCAAGATTTTGGGCAGAATGCATGAGAACAGCGACACATATCATCAACAGACTACCACAAGCAAGGTTAAAGTTCGTCTCACCATATGAGAAGCTGTGGAAAACAAAGTCCGTTGTAAGTCACTTCCGCGTGTTCGGTTGTGTATGTTATGTATTTGTACCAGACAATCAACGAAGTAAGTTTGATAAGAAGGCAATTCGGTGCATCTTTGTTGGGTACGACAATGAGAGAAAAGGATGGAGGTGTTGTGACCCAACAACCGATCGATGTCATACTTCAAGGAATGTGATCTTCGATGAAGTTTCATCTTGGTGGTCCTCAGATAAGGTAGTGCTTCCAAATTCTGGAGAATTGGAAAGCATGGTACAAGAGAAGCTTGGTGAGCCAGATTCAAGCGATGAAGGAGTAGAATCCGAAGAATGCTCATCAAAACCATCAAAATACTCTAAAGATCCTTGGAAAAGTGGAGTATATGGGAAGAGTTCAGAGGAGACTCGGTCATCTCAGATAGAGGTCGAAGAAGAATCTGGAAGCAAGATACGACGATCCAACAGAGAAAGGAAGCCAAATCCAAGGTACGCAAATGCAGCTCTAGGAGGAGAAGAAGAAATCAAGGAGCCTGTTAAATATGAAGAAGCATCGAGAAGTAAACAATGGATGCGTGCCATGAAGGAAGAATACAAAGCTTTAAAAGAGAATGAGACATGGGAGTTGGGAGTTGGTCCCAAGACCTGCAGATATTAAACCTATCTCTTGCAAGTGGGTCTACAAGTTGAAGACACGCCCTGATGGATCCATAGAAAGGTACAAAGCTCGTCTCGTTGCTCGAGGATTTTCACAACAATATAGTATGGATTATGATGAGACCTTCAGCCCAGTAGCCAAGATTACCACAATTAGAGTCTTAATTGTTGTAGCAGCAATTAAGTCATGAAAGTTGTGGCAAATGGATGTGAAGAATGCATTTCTTCATGGAGAGTTGGATCGATCAATATACATGGAACAACCACAGGGATTTGAGAGCACTGATCATCCAAACTACGTATGCAAGTTAAAGAAGGCACCATACGGGTTGAAACAAGCTCCAAGGGCATGGTATGGGAAGATAGCAGAGTTCTTACTTGGGTGTGGCTACAACATTGCTCCTGCAGACTCAAGTCTTTTCGTAAAGAATAGAGAAGGACAAATATCTGTAGTTCTCGTGTACGTGGATGATTTGATCATCACAGGAGATGATGATGAGGAAAATCAAAGGACAAAAAGAAATCTATCAGTTAGATTCCAAATGAAGGAGCTTGGAGAGCTTAAGCATTTCTTGGGGCTTGAAGTAGACCGAAGCAAACAAGGTATATTTCTCTGCCAGCAAAAGTATGTTAAGGATCTTCTGTGGAAGGTTGGTATGCTTGACTGCAAGTCAATATCTACACCAATGGAGGAAAGGGCCAAATTGTGTGCATATGAAGGCAATGATCTGAAAGATGCAACAATGTATCGACAATTAGTAGGTAGTTTGATCTACCTAACCATGACTCGACCTGATATATCTCTCGCCGTTGGAGTTGTAAGTCGATACATGCAGACACCGAAGAAGCCTCACTTAGAAGCAGTAAGAAGAATACTGAGGTACGTGAAAGGTACTATTGATCTTGGTCTTTTATACACAAATAGAAAAGATCAAAAGCTAGTTGGGTATTGCGATGCTGACTATGCGGGAGACCACGACACATGAAGGTCGACTACTGGATATGCCTTCAGTCTTGGTTCTGCAGCAATCACTTGGTGTAGTAAGAGACAATCAACTGTCTCACTGTCAACCACAGAAGCAGAGTATAGAGCGGGAGCGATGGCCGCCCAAGAGAGTACGTGGTTGAAGCAGTTACTAGAAGATCTTCATCAGCAAGTAGATTATCCAGTGTTGCTGCACTGTGATAATGAATCTGTCATACGTCTGGCAGAAAATCCAGTCTTTCATTCAAGGACGAAACATGTGGAGGTTCATCACCATTTTCTAAGGGAGAAGGTTTTGAAAGACGAAGTTCTTATGAAGTCTATTGGTACGAAGGAGCAAGTGGCAGATATCTTCACTAAAGGACTACACCAAGTAAAGTTTGAAGAACTTCGTCAACGACTTGGGATGGTAAGAAGAAGGGTTGGTGTTGAGGGGGAGTGTTAAAGATCCAACACCAACCCAAACCCAATAAATTATTACTTAAGTTAATTATAAGTCCAACCCACTAAGCCCAATTTCTAGAGAATTCATACTCTAGATGTTTCTTCCTTATCCATCACCATGAAGCTTCCTAGAAGATTCAAAGTGAAGAAATCTTAACTCTTCTACAAGCTTCCATTCACACCTATAAATAGGGGTGTGATCTCCCATTTCAATCAATCCAAGTGAAGAGTTCTCTACCACATAAAGACTGAGTCTTGTGTAGTAGTGTGAGTGTGTAGTGTAGTCCTTGTGTAGTAAAGTGTGAGTGAGAGTCTTGTAGTGAGGAAAAAAGTCTTGTAGTGAGTTGTATTATAACAACATTAGTTGTGCAATACAAATATCATTTTCCTCTCTACTTATTTTCTTCTCAACAGTTCCATGGGTGGAACGGATATCAATCATCCTCTGAACAGCCTTGGCAATGGAAATATACTGGTATGTGATTGATTTTCCTCCCTTTGTATGTACTTAATGATACTTTGTGAAGGACATGTTCATTTTCCTCTAGATCCTCAGCCAAATTTATTGATCGATACCTAATGATTGCTCTAAAAAACTGCCAAAGATAGCTTCAGCTGGGGGAAAAAGATGCTCTCTCTAATGTTACATATACCAATTCAGTTAAGGTTTGAAAGGGTTTCTTTGGTTTCAGCTCACAATAATAGATTGCTCATATTTGTGATGCCAAAAGTACTATTCAATTTTAGAAATGTCTCAACTAACTTGAGCGCGAACGTGATGGGTAAACAAGATATTAATTTTCACATCTTGGATGTTACATACAGGTCTGGAAAAGAAAGGCAGAGCAATATCTTGCAGATTCTGGTGTACCATATACCATCATTAGGTAATAGTTCTACTAGAGTTACCTTACAAATCCTTGAGTTAAGCACCATCATCAAATGCAATGTAAATCATTTTTATGTGGAACAGAGCTGGAGGACTACAAGATAAAGAGGGTGGGATACGAGAACTGCTAATCGGAAAAGACGACGAATTACTCAAGATAGAAACAAGGACGATTGCAAGAGCTGATGTCGCAGAAGCCTGCATTCAGGTTTGGACAGCATGATTTCCCATTGTTTATGTGCCAACTTCTAAAAATGCGTACAAAACTATCATTGTCTTGGTCTGTTTACAGGCATTGCAATTTGAGGAGGCAAAGTTCAAGGCATTTGATTTGGCATCAAAACCAGAGGGCACCGGTACTCCAACAACGGACTTTAAGTCTCTCTTCTCCCAGATTACCACCCGGTTCTGAGTTCATAACTTCAACCAAAACATATTGGATTTTGTTGGTGATCGAGCTAGACAAACTTGAAAAATAAGTTGGATCTGTGCTAAACATGAATCGCAGTAGAATAGATGCTTGTCATCAATTATACTAGTCCTCATCTCATTTATATATACTATATATTGTACTTTTGAGACAGAAAAGTTGAATTTTTTTAGAAAGATTTTGTAACTTGATGGTTGCAAGGCAACAATTTGTGAGATGCCACTGCTGCTGAACATTCATTCATATTAAAAGTTCCAATTCTATTTCAAGTCTTATACAAGAAGTTGACCAAAGTCTGATAATCACTGAACTGAGTCCAATTAAACTATACGAACCAACACATAGATATTGCTGTTATTGTTTGCTTGATAATATTGTTGTTATTCTCTTCTCAGAATCCGACCAACAAGAAAACCGAAAACCCTAATCGAAGCCAACAATAACCGCCCAACAACCATCTCCACCTCCAACAACAACAGTTCTCAGCTAGGTAAGAGAACCATCCTCTCTCTCCTTTTTGTGCTTCTGCGCTAATTGACCAGTAAGAATATGCGAAGTTTCCATGTTTAATTGATTGACAGATGAGGATTTGGGGGTGAAGGTCGCCCTTTCCATGCTCAGATTCTACAAAAGTGAGTGTGCGCTTAAATAAAGTTGTCATTTTTCTTTGTTATTATTTACTTGACCAAAAGTAAAATAAAAATGGATGTGATGTGATGCGATGAAGGGGAGATATCGCCGTTGATGGCATCGAGTTGTAGGTTCGTGCCAACGTGCAGTGAGTACTCCATGCAGGCCTACAAGAAGTACGGCGTCGCCAAAGGGACCGTCTTGACGGCTTGGCGTCTCTGCCGCTGCAATCCTCTTGGTGGATCGGGATTTGATCCCCCTCGATGGTTTGGTGACGACAATAACAATAATCATCCAACCCAACAATAAATATAATAACATCAGTATAATTAATATGTATTGATTGCAACAAATGCTGCATTGTAAATCCCTTCCCATCATCACTTCATTAATTGATATGGTAGTTTTCATGTGGTCGAGTTTTGTACATAGTTCCCAAACGACGTTGTAAAATATCATTTTACCACAAACATCCAATTAACATTTACTCCAATCAACTAACAAACAAAAACCCAAAGATACGGGGATGTGTCCACTCGCACCACGAGAGTCATTTATCAACCAAGCGAACATACCAATTATTTTTATTATATCATTCTTTGATTATTTTTATTATTATTTGATGGGCTTATATTTCATTATGCCCCCTCAAGACATTGTTTATCCAATATGAGCCCCTGGACGAAGTATGAATTGATAGTAACGTGATATAACCACAACACACATGTTACATAGTTTGAACTCCCTTTTTATTTTGTAGATGTCTTGATTAATTTTTAGACTAGATTCAGTAGTTTCGTGTTGCATAACTCAATTTCATGGAATTTTTTAATGGTACAAATTTTTGGTGTCAACACCATCCCTATCCTGTAAGAGAAAAGACACACGGAATAAGACTAACCAAACAAACAAAAAAGTAATTAGATTACTAGAATAAACCAATTTCACTACACCATAGGGACATGAACGGAGACTCTTGTATTACTATGAGAGTACAAGAAGAAGAAAAAAATTGATATGAGAGAAAACAAGAAAGACAACATTAAGCTTTTGATATAAACCAACAAGCCAGCCATTACCAACAATAACAGTAGCCGCTAATCTACTATGTATTGATCACATAGGTATGCTCTTCGCTTTTCAACATTCAAAGCTAACCTTTGCATCACTATTCTATACCAGTAAACAACCACAAAACACATATTAAGCATTGCTAAATCTTACCTAAGACATGATGACACATTATTTGTTACATCCTAACCCTTACTAATTGGGTTTAATTGTGATTAGCTGGTGGATTAGAAGAGGTGGAAATGGAGGGCTGAGATTGATGGGAGGAGATGTGGTGGATGGTGGAGATTGAAGGAGAGGTATATAAGATTTGGTCTTCTCTCTCTCCTCACTCGTTTTCTCTCACTCTCTCACGCGGGTGTCTCTCTCTCTCTCTCTCTCTCTCGATCCTTCTCATCCAGCTGAGGAATACGCGGAGGCGAGGCCGGCGAAGCTCGGAGGGGATCTGGAGTTGCCGGAGGCGAGGTGATTGTGGTTGAGTTCTCACCGGAGGAGAAGAGTTTTGCGAGGAAGCGCTCGCCGGGATTCTTCGAAGGCTTCTTCAAGCCTTAAAGGTATGTCAAGCTTTAGTGTAGTCCTCCTTTTAGCCTTTGAGAGGATTGGAGTGGCCGACGGTAGGCCGAAAGGCTCGTCGAGAACCTTGCAGCAACTTTTCTGCTCTGGAACGGTCGACCGGCGGGTTGGCGCGGTCGACCGGTCGTAGTTTGATTCGAGCAAAATCCCTTGCACCGGTCGAACAATACTCTTCGAGTGGTCGACCGGGTGGTATGTTTTAACAAGGGAAAAATGTTCTGGGTGTTTTTCGGTCGAACGGGTCCCCTTTGCCGGTCGACCGAAAGCACTGTTGTAAGTCGATTGGGGGCGTTGACCATCTAAACGGTCGACCACTCATTGACTTCGTCCGACCGGAACTTAAGTTAACTTATTGGCCGGTCGACTGGGAGTGTGGTTTCGGTCGACCGTGTAGTGCGGTTTTTGTTGGTGAATCTTACTAGAGGGAATCGGTCGACCGTGATTTTAGATCGTTCGACCGTTGGTGCTTTTTGAGCAAAAGAGGATTTTCCCTGTTGGATTTCGGTCGAACGGGTCCCCTTTGCCGTTCGACCGGTTGGACGTTATTTCGGTTTTTCTGCGGAATAGTAGTGGTGTTCGGTCGACCGTTTGGGCACAGTTTGCATATGGATGCTTGTGTCGTGTGTGGTTGGATCCGCCTCGAGGGCAACGAGTCTCCGGCCTTTTTTGGGACGACGGTACAGACATTGCCGGCCTGAGAGGAAGATCGTTGTTGTGGCTCTACGGAGCGGGTGCCTTGTGTGCACGTTGTTGTGGCTCTACGGAGCGGGTGCCTTGTGTGCACGTGTGATTATGGGGTTGGGGTGAGAGGACCCTTGAGACCCGTGGCCGATGATTTTCCGGCGGTGCCTGGTGTGCACGGGAGATTGATATGCTTTTACTGCATTTTCATTTCATGTTCCATTACACATATTATGTTCATATTTTAGGGGTTTGGCATACGGGGTTTCCCTAGGGGAAACTCAAGCATTGTTTGTTTACATGTCAGATCGTGCACGTCAGTAGGAGGTGGTGACTGCGGACAGGGGCACCCAGACCAGATCCTGTCTTTTTGTTCTTAGATGTGGATGATTTCCCTTGTACATGCGTTGTATATCTTTTGTGTTGGGTTGTAATCATCTTTGACTCTTGTATTGTACAATTTACCACCTTATATTATATATATACTTGTGGTTTAGTGACGACCCCAGTGTTGATTCTGATCTGTTTAAAGTTTTAAATTTTCCGCTGTTTCGGGGCGTTACAATTTGGTATCAGAGCTTTCGGTCCCGGTGTGCTTGTCCAATGAAATCACCTTAGAAGTCTTGCATTTAGTTGTCATTCATCATGCATTCATTCATAATCATTAATTTATTGTTGTTTCCTGTCCTCTTGTGTAGATGCCTCCGAGACGTGTGAGACCACCTTCACGTTATAGGGGCGCAGTGAGGAGACTGGTAGGGAGGACAAGGAGGAGGAGGAGATGATGACCCTTCAGGGGACTCTTGGTAGGCTGGGCGAGTTTCTCGAGCGCCAGTCTGCATAGTCTGAGCAGGTAGGGGCGGGAGCAGTGCTGGATCGGTTTATGCGACAGCACCTTCCTTCCTTTGACAGCAGTGGTGAGCCGGAGGCAGCTGAGGACTGGGTCTTCAAGATCCGGAAGATCTTCAGAACGATTGGATGTCCTTCTGAGAGGAAGATCTTTATGATCCGGAAGATCATAAACGACAAGAGATTCTGTCTCGGTAATATTAGTAGTTTTCTCTAAAATTAGCAACTATACAAGAACATGAAAATTGAGATCTTTAAATAAAGGAAAAGAACCTCTGGAGTAATTTTCGAGATTTAAGCGACGTGCACCCTAAAGGGCCAATTCCATAAAAGAAATAATAGATAAGGTTTAAAATAAAAGATCGTGAAAGATATCCACTTCATTAACATGATACAAGAAAATCATTAACTGGGTAGAACATAAAAATGCCCTAAATGGCTAAATCCTTCTCAGACCAATATCTTTTTCAAATGGTCGGACAAGAAACTCAAGACCTTCTTTCTTTTTAACAATAGCTTCCACTTCCGTTTTTCTTCCATCAACATCCAACCATCTGGTGGCATTACTAACTGCTGAATTTAGTTCACCATTGACAAACTCTCCCAAATTGTCTTTTACCTTTTCATCTTCGAGTTTGATAATCAGTGAATCGGTGAGATTCTTCAGTTCATTCCACGCCTTCAGCTTTTCCTGAGTCTCCTTGTGGTTCGAACTGATCTTCTCATTTTCCCTTATCATTTTGGCAATTTCATCCATTTGTAGTCTTCCTTTGTTATCGGAAAATGTTTGTTTTGCTATGATGCCACTCTTTGCATGTTTTGCTGTGACTTGAACCACGTTATTCATGTCCACATAGAAGGATACCTCCAGTACACAAGGCCCATCTGGAAACTCTAATTGATCACACATATATTGTAAAGAGGAAAAAGAATCTTGAAGTTGCAATGTAAGGAAGTAATTAATTACATTGGGTATATACAAATTGACGTATGGTTGATCAATATATATATAGCAAACACTAAATAGAATTTAATAATTCATGCCTAAGTTTGAAATGAAAGAGTGATGAATATATTCATTATCATTACTATTTTATTTAAGTAAGTTGATTTCGATCTTCCACTAGCTATAGCTAGTTTATTGATCAAGATATACGTACATGTGGTTATAATCATTTAAACAAAAAAGAAAAGAATTAATGTACCTTGCGATGAATGTGAAGTGGTAGAGAATTGGAGTTGTCCAAGTAAGAGATTATCTTCTGCAAGTTCTTTCTCACCCTCATACACTGCAAGAGTTTTAGGAAGTTGTGACAGAGGTAGACGAATATCTTTTCTTACTGGAATGGTAGTATTTCTAGGAACAACAATATTCATGCTCCCATCGTTCATCATCAGACCAAGGGAGGCAGGTGTGACATCCTTAAGATTAAACTCCACTATGGACTCTTCTTTCTCACCACCCAATTTCGCTCCTATTATGGCTGCACCTGTAGCTACAACTTCCTCAGGTTGGAGGGAGTCAAACAACGTTTCCCGTTGGAAAAACTCCCGCAACAACTTACGTATCTTGGGAATCTGAGACGAGCCGCCCACCAATATCACATCATCCACATCGTCTATCTTCAATCCAGATTTATCCAAGCATCGCTTCACAGGTTCCATGCATTTTTCAAACAGATCATTATTAAGCTCCTCGAACTTTTGAAGAAGGAGAGTCTCACAAAAGTCTATCCCATTATACAAGCATTCAACCTGAACCATGGTAGAATATTGCCCATTCTTAATGCATAGCCGTTTTTTTGCATCCTCACATTCTTTTCTCAGTTTACCAATGGCTCTCTTATTATCGGTGATGTTGACATGGTGTTTATCATAGAATATCTTGCAAAAGTGTTGGACCAAACGATTGTCGAAATCCTCCCCTCCCAGATGTGAGTGTCCATCCATACCTTTGACAACCACTATGGAATTTCGCAGTGAAAGGAGAGAGACATCGAGCGTTCCACCACCAAGGTCGAACACTAATACAGTCTTAGTTTCCATGCTAGAGTTGTACTTAAATGCGTAAGCCACTGCAGCAGCTGTTGGCTCGTTTATGAACCGATGGATCTTCAATCCTGCTGCCTCTGCAGCCTTGGTTATTGTTGTGCGTTGTGATTGGTGAAAGTAAACTGGAACGGTTAGTACCACATCCTGAATCGGCTTCCGGTTTAACATTTTCTCAGCCAGCTCTTTCAAATTTTGCAACACGATGGACAAGATTTGTTGTGGGCTGAAATGCTTCTCCTCTCCCTCGTGCTCGACAACCATCTCGATTTCTTCGTCATCCCCTTTGACAACTTTAAACGGCCACGACTTTATGTCACTTTGCAAGTTTTCGTCGTTGAACTTTCTACCAAGGAAACGTTTGGTACCTGATATATATCATATATATGATGGAGACTAAATTAGAAAGAACCAGCAGTATGTGTAACTAAATAAAATAAAATAAAATCTCTTATTTCTTACTGATTAAATCCCTTATTTTCAATTAGATGATCATATATATAGTGAAATATAAGTCTGAAAAAGCAATGTTGGTGTATTTAAAGACGAGTATAGATAACTTTTATTTAAACAAGCAAAAGGAAAGTAGAAAAAAATTAAGGTTTGTTTGGGATTTTCCATTCATTACCAAATCTAGTTTATTTCTTAGGTTACACTTAATTTTAAAGATTTTTATGTATTTATCAAAGTAAATATTGAATGGTATTACTGTACAATAACTTCAAATCACAAAAAACATATCATTTTTAAACAAGACTAATCCCACGAGAGGTGCTAGGGAATAAAATATTTGCTTTCCACAAAAAAGGGAACAAAATGTTCATATGTAGGTTTCGACGAGCATGTCTCACATTGCTAAATACAAGATGCGTGCAATACTTAATAATAAAGTTAGATCTACTATCTTTCATCGAATTGTTTAGGTTTTGATGATGTGACAACTACCCAAATTTCTTGTGGTATCAGAGCAAGTCATTCAACCTGTAGGGGGCAACTCCACCTATATTGTTCACACATAGACATGACAAATAATAATCTCAATCACGCATGTAGGAGAGTGTTGAGCAATTTGTTTCACATTGTTAAATAAAAAAATGTGTGTGACAATTTATAATAGAGTTGTATCAACTACCCTTCACTTAAGTGTTTAGGTATTGATGAAGTGGTTGACTAATAAAATCTCTCAAGCTTGTCTACAACTCAAATTATTTTACCAAACCACAAGCCTTTTTTGTCACTAACGCTAACACAATGATAACCAAATAACCCACAAACAAAATTAAAGTTGAGAGAAAACTGACCAAAGATGGTATTCTCAGGGTTGGATTTCATTTGAGACTTCGCAGAATCACCAAAAAGAATATCGTCCTCCTCTGTAAAAGCCACATAGGATGGTATAATCCTGTTTCCTTGACCGTCGAAAATGATCATTACACCCTTGTTATCCCAAACACTAACACAAGAGTTGGAGGTTCCCAAGTCAATCCCCAGCACAGGGCCATCAGGCATTTGAACTCCCACATCTGCGTTGTCCTCTACCATTCCTTCAAACACATACAATGTTGGTAATCAATAGGAAAATTTAATCTGTCTACATGAGGTAAGAAGAGACACAGTTGAATTTCATATAATACATGAGACGTAGTACTTGTCGACTACGATATCGGATTAGATAATGTTTGAAGTAAATTAATTATGTATAGGTTCCTTCAACTCTTGTCCAATCTCATATTGGCACAATTGAGGCTTTAACTGGGAGAATGCATCAAAGTGACACTAACATGTAGCACAGAGCCATGTATAGCAATCTACAACCATCATATATTGTATTTTAATTCGACATAAACCCACGCAACATCATTTTATCTCAAACCACACCCAAATATTTACTCAAAGTGACTCTTTTACGAGTCTTTAACCAACGAAGTGGAACAAAATGTTCCTAGATGATGGAGACTTAGGATTGGTCATTGGTGTAATGTTGATGGTAATCTTAGAGTTCAATAAATATTTGAAGGCATCAATATATAATGAGAATTAAAAGTTGCATGATATTGATTATGAAGTTGACTATTTTTATATATGTTAATACGACAAACTAAAGAAAGATGTTTTTTAATTACCAGTGTTTTGGGGCTCCTGGATGGATTCACCACGTTCCTCAACTTTATTATCCAAGTCGACTGAGAGGAGCATCAATCTCTTGATTTTTGCTTCACAGTCAGATTCGAGACTATCTTCCTCCTGTATCATTTTACCTATGTCTTCCTTGTTCAATCCACCATGCCTAAAAGCTGCGGTCCTCCCACTCTTGCTATCAAATGTTGTCACCTGTAACTCTCCATTAAGGTCCACCCCGAATGATATCTCCAACTCAGGATCACCTGCGTCAAGTAAGCAAAAATCATGAAGTTGAAATGTCTTCTCAGAATTAATGCAAATAATTCCTTCTACAATATATGCACCTCCAACTCTGACTGTGTTTTCCTTGTTTGTTTATATGATATAAGTTCATTTGATCAATCAAGTAACATATTTTGTACTATGATGGCTAATTAAGTATGAACAAATGGAAATTCAAGGTTTTTGGAGTTAAGAAGATATATAATATTTAAGCAATATATATTTTTACCTACCTGCTGGTGCACGATCAATGTCTGTATGGTGAAAACGTCCGAGGAAGCGGTTGTCTTGGGCTATGGGTTCCTCACCCTCGTAGACTTGGAAGGTGATGGTAGTTTGGTCATCGCGACAAGTTGTGTATTTTTTGTTCTTCTTGACAGGGAAAGGAGTTCCCTTTTTGACAATGACGTCCATGATCCCGCACTTGCCTTCCACACCAAGAGACAGAGGAGTGACATCCATGTAGTTTAAGTCATTCAATCTGGACCCGGACGTCGGTAGATCTAGCTTCTCTAACAATCCAATCTTGGCCCCATGGATGGCCGCGCCAACTGCCAACATTTCATTTGGATCCAATATGGACTGAGAGACCAACACTTTGCCTTGGAAGAAATCGTCCAACAACTCTCGGACCTTCGCAAACCGAGAACCGTCACCCACCAACAACACTTGGTCGATCTCTGATCTGACCATGTTGGCCTCTTCCAGGCACTCTCTCACTGGATTCATTAGATTCTCGAAGAAGTTCTTGTTTATCTCTTCGAATGTGGAACGTGTGATGGCATTGGAGAAGTCCAAACCTTTGTAGAGTGCGGGGATGTGTATTCGAGCAGAAGAAGCTTCGTCAACAAAGAATTTCTTGTTTATTTCAACGGAAATTTGCATCATTCTCACATACATCTCGTCATCCTCTGGCAATTCCTCCTCGTATATACAGTCAAACCTCTCCTTGATGTACTCTAACATGGTAAATTGGAAATCACTTGATACATTGGAGTCAAAAATTTCAGCCTTAGTCTGGACAACAGAGTGTCGGATCTCTACAATGGAAACATTAATTCCCGATAAGTCAATGTTTAACTTCATTATTTTCCTCTTCTCACCACATTTGTCTTTTTTACTTTGCATCAAACCGTAGGCGAAAGCAGCTGCCATGGACTCGCCTACGAACCCTACGACGTTGAGTCCGGCAAGGCTGGCGGCTTCTTCGGTGGCCTTCCTATAATTATGTGTATCAAAAGGAAGAATGAAGACGACATTCTTAATCGGTCTGTTGAGGTACTTCTCGGCGTAGTCCTTCAACTTTGTCAAGAAAATGGCAAATAATAACTGCGGTCGGTACAACTTCCTCTCCCCCTCGTACTCAACAACCACCAAAATTTCATCATTCTGCCCTTCCACAGTTTCGAAAGGGTAATCGTCCTCTCCCAATTGGCTATATTTCAGAACCGCAAGAAAGTTCAAAGCTGAAAAGGTGCACGCACAAACACATCATACTGTTACTTCTTTTTTTTGAAATCAAATAAATTTTTATTAATTAAGAATGCTCATGTCAACACATGTGTACGGTTTGGAGTCTTTGGACACAATGCAATGCATTAGCTTATTTTGTTGATGTTCATTTATTAGAGTTTTTCATTTACAAAATCTACGAATCAAGTTGTTAATAAATATTTATTTAGAATTATGGTGATTGCGATAATAACTGAGTTTCATGAAAGACACAAGTTGACGTAATAGAAAAATTACAAATAACAAGGTTTCGAGGATAACACAAGGCTCCGAACTAATAATTAAGGTATTTTGTAATTAAAGTAAGAATGAGTTATAAAGCATTAGAGCCTAAGAGCCCCAACGTTATACGACACGATCCACAAAAGTAATGGCTATTTTTTATTAGTTCGCAATTCTAAGGCCATCTTTAACCCCAACCCCAAATATCTTGACACATCAGCTTTCTCTCTCTGCCACGTCAGCAAAAAACAATATGCAACCCACAACCCAACCCAACCCATTTTTCTCTTCTTAACCCCAACCCCACTTTCAACACTCTCTCTCCTCCACATCATTTCTTTTTACCTCATTTTCTATATCAACATAATAATTCACAAACTATTAAATTTATTATTTTTATAATAATTAATCTAATTAACTTACAATAATTACGAACAACACATAATAATTAGATTTTATTAAAATTCGACAATTACATATTATAATAATTCAAAGATAAAATATTACAATACATATTACAAACACAAGAAAATGTAATTTTTTTTAAAAGTTTGATTGAAACATATTGAACTCGTACGAACGGCTGCCCAGCTCGCCGGTGATTCAATATTGATTTTGTATTATTATAGTTAATTCAATTGATTTATTTTATTAATTATTATATTTATTTACAATTTATTTTAATTATATATATTTATTAACATATTATTTAACTAATATAAAAAAAATAAAAAAAATTCAACCAACCAGGTCCGGCCACGTGGCCAGACCTGGGTCGGGACCCAGGTCGGGTCACAGACCCAGGTCGCGACCCCACCCGGGTCCGCTCCCCATTAAGGGGAGCCAGGTCGGGGCGAATTTCGCCCCGACCCGAAAAGGGCCTCCGTTAAGGAGGCCCTAAGTATCTTGTCGAGATTACTTTATAGTTTTGATTTATCACTTATTGCTTATTTCATTAGCTCATGATTGTCATGATTGATCACTATATTTGATTTTTGTTTGTTTGTGATATTCCATATAATGAGAGCCCCAACGTTATATGACACGATCCACAAAAGCAATGGTAGCAACCAAGCCATCATTAATTATTAGACGAACCCATTATATGGTTAGATGGTGGCAATTGTAAAGTAAATTGGAAAGATGAAATGTGGATATGATCATATTTTCCTTTTTGATAAAATCTTATTCTAGCCTTTTAGTTTCTGTGCAAACTACTAGTATCGTGGTTATTAATTCTTTACACGTTGGCAGCATTTTAAACATATACAGGTAGCCTTCGGTGGTCTTCAAGAATTTATAGAAGTTGGACATGTTACCTCTATTCATCATCTTCTTCTTCTTCTTATTAGGTTTAACAATTAATCTCTATATATTCTTAATTAAATGTAAGCAGGTACGGTCGATTCATATTCATCTTGATATTGATATGTAGGTAGGTCGAAGAAAGAGGGCGTGAGCGAGAAATAGTATATATGTATACTAACCAAAAAAGGTGTTTTTAAGATTGGAAGCCCATTGATCCTTGGCATCTTGGCCGACGAGAATGTGGCTGTCTTTGGTGAAGGCGACGAAGTTAGGTGTGATCCTGCGGCCGTCGTGGTCGAGGATGACCTCCGCACGGTTCTGCTCCTCCTTCCACACAGCCACGCAACAGTCGAACGGTTCAACGTGTATGCCAATCACAGCTGGCTCATTACTAATACCCATTCCATCCATTTTGGTTGCTAATTTCTCCTTAGAAATTGAAGAATTTCCATCCATTTTCGTTGCTAAATCTATATTTTCTCTCCTCTACTCTCAAACCCCGACCGTATATGTAGATCGAAGGGGGAAAACAGAGAAGTATATACATAAAAAAGTAACGCCTACCCAACAAGTCAACAACCCTTTATTTATATTATATATAATTCATGCATCCAATACTCACTCAGCCTGTATTTAAATATTAACATTTCTTTATTGACAAGTTTCTTTAGCTTACTGTCAGGGAAAATGTCGTCGGTGATGAAGTAAGGGGACAATTCTTTCAGCAACTTTCATGTACTTTGTCAACTTTCCAAAATGACACTCAGGCACTCCCCTTTGCCCTGCACAAAATATATTTCACCAATTAATCGACTTTGTTTGGGCGTTACAACTTACAACACAATTACCATAAAATTAAATACTAACATTATCCATTATATGTCATTTACAACTTTATACTCGTAAACAAATCTGTGGTCAGTGAAACGTAAATCTACACACTTTAATAACTAAAAGTACCTCTTAATTGGAGACCTGTTGTTACATTAAACTAAGTTCAAGAGTCTTCTTTGAAGGAGGTTAACTTTATAAAGTTATTGTATTTTAAGAGGAAAAAATCCTGGTTTCCTTGTTTGGATTTAGCTATTCAAAATCATGAAGGGACAAGATCTTGAGTTTTTTTTCCCAAGACAAGGACCCTTGAGATTTGGACCTTTAATAGATTTAACAAAGAGGAACAATACCGTTTTATTAGGAGGACCGATTTAAGTAAGGGTCGTTATACACGGACGCGCGCGTCACGGACGCGCCTTACGTGGATCTGTACAGTTCAGGTATTTTCTTTGAGTCAGCGTCCAGTCAGCGAAATTTCTCTTCGCGCGTTTTTGTATTTTTTAAAAACGCCGGTTCTTTAAGTTCAACGATTCCTTTCCCAATACACAGATAAGATAGTGTGCAAACCCTAGGACAGCGTGCAGATCCTTTATTTGTGCAGATCCCACACTTATCATAATATTTTTTATTATTAAGTTTTGTCCAGAAATGAAACTGAAAGTTTGTCCTGTTTATGTAGAAAGTTTGTCATGTTTATGTAGAATGGTTGTCCAGTTTATGTTGAAATTCATACTTATTCCGGACAGAAAATACACTTATTCCGGACATAAAATACACTTATTCCGGACAAAAATACACTTATTCCGGAAAGAAAATACACTTATTTTATTGCAGACAGAAAATACACTTATTCCGGACACCAAACTTTCTTCTTATTCCGAACAGAAACACAACATATTCCGAACAGACAAACAACATATTCCGAACAAACACAACTTAAACCGAACAGACACACAACTTATTCCGAACAGACGCACAACATATTCCGAACAGACAGACAACTTAATCCGAACAGACACACAACTTATTCCGAACAGACTCACAACATATTCCGAACAGACACACAACTTATTCCGAACAGACTCACAACATAATCCAAACAGACACACAACTTATTCCGAACAGACAGACAACTTAAACCGAACAGACACACAACTTAAACCGAACAGACACACAACATATTCCGAATATGCACACAACTTATTCCGAACAGACACACAACTTATTCCGAACAGACTCACAACATAATCCGAACAGACACACAACTTATTCCGAACAGACAGACAACTTAAACCGAACAGACATACAACTTAAACCAAACAGACACACAACATATTCCGAACATGCACACAACTTAAACCGAACAGACATACAACTTAAACCGAACAGACACACAACTTATTCCGAACAAACCCACAACATATTCCGAACAGACACACAACTTAAACCGAACAGACACACAACATATTCATGTCCCAATCAGAGAAATCAGGATCCCCGGGTTTTGGTGCGACTTCGTGAAGCAACGATGTAACCGACCCATTCACGCTGCTTACGTTGTGAAGAACCCTGGGAGTCGGCATCAGACGCTTCTTCGACGTAATATCTTGCTCGAAATAGTGATTTATTACGGAGAGAGGTACAACATAAACCGAACAGACGTAAGTCTTCACCACGGAGCGTTGTACATCTCTCCGGAATAAATCATCATTTCGAGCAAGATATTATTTCGAAGAAGCGTCTGATGCCGACTCTCAGGGTTCTTCACAACGTGAGCAGCGTTAATGGGACGGTCGATGACACTCTTTCTTTCTTCTTCTTTCTTTTTCTATTACAGACACTCCAACAGGGCATCACAACATCTTTGCTGCACTGTTACACGAAAAAGAATGAAGAAGAAAGAAATAGTGTCATCGACCGTCCCATTCATGTTGCTTACGTTGTGAAGAACCCTGAGAGTCGGCATCAGACGCTTCTTCGAAATAATATCTTGCTGGAAATGATGATTTATTCCGGAGAGAAAGAATGAAGAAGAAAGAAATACTGTCATCATATTTGTATTTGCGTGGAGAGAGAGAACGTGCTGAGTTGAAACGCATTTAATGTGATTTGAGTGGACATCAGGAAGAAAAAAAAGAAAAGCATCATTGCTTTGGCCACGTAAGGATTGACATGGATGTCCACGTATAGCACGTCCGTGACGCGCAGCGTTCATAAATCATTTTCCTTTTAAGTAACGGTCTATTTGATTGTCAATGCTCTGGCCACGTTGGGTGAGATTCAAGACAATTAAGTTGTGTATTTTAATGACATTTAATTTTATTGGTTGCATTGTTACAGATCTTGCTAACGAAGACAAGGATGATTCAAAATTGTGGATAAACATAAACCATATTCCTACATAATAATTAAAAATAAGAACCAATTGTCAGAAGAGTTGAACCAACACGCTAACGAGAGTGTGTGATCTACGAAAGTATGATATTTTTCACATACGAAAAATATGAGTACTTCTGAATAAGAAAGTGGACCTAATTTTGCTCTAAAAATTTACAATACTGAGGACAAGCAAACAAAATACCTCTAAAAAAAGCAAACTTTGCTCCCTAATTTTAAAAATGTTGCATAAAAAACTGAACTGCCATGGACATATATATATGAATGGTTTGGGTTTTTTTGTTACACACTCATCTCACTTATAATTTCAATTCCAATGTCATTTTGTTGGCGAAGTATAAGTAATATTAATTATCTTTTAAAGAATTTTCATATAAGCACATGATCCTGCATAAACACCACTCAACCTATATAAAATTTTGATTAAAGTAAATAATGAATATTGATACAATAGTTAATTTACCGGTGACTGAAAAGAGTTTCAAGTGAGTCAAATAACAGTTAACAACAATCTAACAAAAATCAAATTATATAAAATACCAAACCAAAAACTTAAAATAACCTGCACGTCGTTTCCAAAATCATCCTGTTGAAAGTTTACAAGTTTTTGGTATTCATTTCCACAAAATTGAAGTCACAACTTCATGCAACTTCTCTGAATACATGCTGCAAGTTAGGATCACTTAAAATGCAAATACAGATTGCTTCTTCAACCACAACATTATTTGCTCCGTTGTTGTCAAAGCTACGAACACTTGTCAAAGCTACGAACACTTGACGTTTAGAACGTTTTGCAAAACAATCCACAGCATGCACCCATTCCAGCCCATTTGTAAAATGACAACTTCAAGTTTTATTATAAATTAAAACGTGATTTGAAAGTTGTGTGTGCATGAGCATGTACACGATTCTCTTGAGTTGGATGTTCTTTGTTTCATTTTGCTACTCACATTCCTTATTTATATTCTCAATTATTTAAAGATCTTAATTTTTGATATTTTTTTTATTTTTATTAGAAAAAATCTAAAAGATCAAAGAATAATCCGCCAAATCACCCCCACTTAACTTAGATATAACGGGTAACGAGGGGTCAAAACTAACCCTTCTTACACCCGTACTCATTTATCACGTTTTGAGGTCTGAGTTCTATACCCACGGTGGTGAGGAGAACACATACAAATTGGATCGATTGCTCCACCACGATGACATTATTTCCATCTCATGTCCTTTTTTATAGTTTTTTAGTGGACTATCATTTTCCAGCGGACCAATTATTGTTATTGTTTGAATGTAGGTTTTGTTTAATATCAATATGATACTTTTGACATGTATTGCATGTTTGCTATAACTCTTTTAATATTATAATTTTAGAGAAATTAGATGATTGATAGTTGCCCAACTTGGTAAAGTTGGAAATGCAATTTAGCCACAACTTCATTATTTTTTAAATAATAGTAATAACTACTACTAAGTTCCTCCGATAATAATAATTAGTAGGATATTCGGGAAAACCAATTTTTTTAATGATTTTCGACAAGTGTTATTATATCTCTCTCTTCTCGTTACTCTATTTCTAGCTATAATACAACATCCTATAGAGTTCACATTTTCAACGACAACAAAAAATCTATATTATTCGGTTTATTGGTAAGGATTTACCATTTGTTTGAATAATAAAAAAGACACCACACTTTTTTTGTTGATGCACATTGTTTATTTATTATAAGGCTTTATTATGATTATATATTTCAAATTGTAAAATATATGGTCGTTTATAATAACCACGTAATAGATTTGCAAATCTTTTTGTGCATTTATATTTAAATATTTTAAAAAATACTATTTCGAAATTTTTTACTTACATAATGATCCAATCTGATCAATTAATTGGTGTTATCACATTGGCATACTATGTTGATTAAACAACTACATACTCAGCAATAAAGAAACAAGACCGAACCTTAGTCTTCAGTTTATTTCTCACATATATGTACAACCTTGATTGTAGTAGACGAATGGATTGATTGCCGACCAGCACAACAAAAAAGGGGCAAATGCCTAATCTCAGTCCTCTGAAATGATAATTTCAGACGAAAGATTAGTCTGAAATTATGCAAGATAAGAAAAGAAAAGAAAAAAGAGGTGTTGCTGTGAATAGAATAGACTTCATCAAGTCAGTCTATGTTCTTCATTAACTAAAGTAAACGTGTTCTCTATATTTAATTTGCGTGACATCCAAATCGTATTATTGAGAACAAATTTCAATAAAATTGTCCCATATATCTCGTTTCTTTTAGCCAATGAACGAAAGTTAGACGGTTGTGAGTGTGAGAAACTTATATATGAGGGACAATGTGAGTTAACTAGTATTCCTTTATTTATGAGATCCCATGAGTTAGAATTTTATTTTCGTTTAAGAAGCATGAGAAAATTTTAATCTTTATTGGACAACATACTTTCCAAATCTATCTCATAAAAAATCGGAACAAATTCAAACAGCTTGCTTATTACATCTTTCTTATCAAGAACAAGATCACAAAACTGTAAGATTATTCTAAAAAACGTCTCCAAGAATTGTCTGTTGTTACCTAACCATCATGATTCCAATCTGAGTTCTTTTTGGTCAATGTCTTGTATCAAAATGACATATCGAAGGGTAACTCATAGTTGGACCTCCTCACTTATAATCCCTCACTTTTACAAAATCACAATGTGCCCCTCACTTATTAGCAACACAAATAATCACAATTAAATCCTAAACAAATAACTGTGAGTTCGAAACAACATAAATGTTTTTACACACAAAAAATGATTTGCAAACAACAGTTGCACTAAATTAACTAACTAACTAGCACATATAAATTAGAAATAATATTTAATTTGTTAAGATAAATTCATGAGTTGGAAGGTTTATATTGGGCTAAGCCCTAACCCAACCAGCTAAACAAGGATTTTGACACTGTTAAAATTTTAAACAGATCAAAAAAACTGATTGCAACCTAGATCTACAAGGAATGACAGATTAGCGGATTCCCTAGTTGGAAGTTGTAATACAAAAATGAAACTATATCATGATATGGCTAAGTTGTGGTCGTCATTTGTAGTGGACTGGATTTAATCTCTAGTTTGGTCCACTAAACCCAAGTTTGGGATTTTATTTTGTTTTATTTATGAAAAGTGAAAACCAGCGAAAACAGAATCCAAAACCCCCAACGGCTAGTTTTTCCCCCCTCTTCTCATCAAAACTCTACCTTCCACCAAACCCCCAAAATCAAACAACAATGGATTCTTCTTCTTCTTCTTCTTCCAAGAAAGGTCTGAAGCTTCCTCCGACCATGAAACCGAACCTAAGGATCGATACCTCCCACAAGATCCCAAATCTCCCCAAGACGACAACACCATCCCCCAACAAGACCACCTACAGCGACCGCTTCATCCCGTGCCGGTCCTCCTCTCGATTCCAGACCTTCGGTCTTACTGATGGATGCTCTCCGGGGAAGGAAGGCGGCGGCAACGACGCCTACGCAAGGCTTCTCAGGGCAGAGCTCTTTGGGGACGAGTTCTTCGGATGTTCTCCGGTTAAAGGGAGTCCTTCATGTTCCCCGTCTCCGGGAAAAAATATGAATATGTTCAGGTACAAGACCGAGCATTCGTCCCCGAGCTCGCCGTTGGTGGGATTAGGGGTGTTGGGTGGGGATGGTAGTGGAGTTGGTGGGGAGGTTTCTACGCCGCCTAAAGTTCCCAGGAAGGTCGCCAAGACCCCCAGCAAGGTACCTACGAATCTTCTTTTTTTTGTGTGGCGGTTGTAAGATCTGATTTTGGGGTTTTGAGATTTGGGTATTGAAGTTTGGAGGTTGGGTTTTTGAATTGTGGTGGAAAGATTTGATCTTGATCCGTAAAGAATTGAAGATTTTGGAGATTTGGGTTTTTAAGTTTGAAGGTTCAAATGTCTGATTGGGTTTAAAGGTTGGATTTTTATGAATGGAAGATTAACGATTTTGAGATTTTTTTTTAAGATTTGGGTTTCGAAGTTTGGAGGTTGAATGCCCAGATTCTGATGGAAAGATTTGATCTTGAGCTTCAGGATTTTCATATTTGGGTATCGGAGTTTGGACGTGAAAGGTCTGATTTTGTCATGAAGATTGGGTGTTTATGAGATTGCCATGACACCTTGTACGCTGAAGATTTTAAAGTTTGGAAGTGGAAAGATGTGATTTTGGTTTTAAATGTTGGATTTTTATTGAGATATGTGGGTTTATGTCTAATGGGTCTAGATGCTAGTTTTGTGATTAAGGTTTGAAGATCCCAATCCGGAAAGCTGAAAAAATGGTGTAAAGATTTGATAGTAACACGGTTGTTGTTACTAAGGATTTGATAGTAAAAAGGTGGAAAAAATGGTGCAAATTTGTTTTAATCATCACTCAATTTTGTTTTTGTTTTTTTTGTATGAGATAGTATCAAGTGATTCAAGTCTTGTTTGATCACAACATATGGTTACAGCTATATTGGTTTGGTTGTAGGTTTTGGATGCGCCTTCACTTCAGGACGACTTCTACTTGAACCTTGTCGACTGGTCTTCACAAAATATTTTAGCAGTTGGTTTGGGCACTTGTGTATATCTTTGGACTGCAACTAACAGCAAGGTACCAATTCATACAGACTTACTTGTTGGCTGGCTGACCATGTATATTATATATGACAGTGAGGGCTTACCTGATTTCGTCGTCTACAGGTGACAAAACTTTGTGACTTGGGCCCTACGGATAGTGTATGCGCAGTCCAATGGACAAGGGAAGGATCTTATCTTGCAATTGGTACGACTCTTGGAGATGTCCAGGTCAGTGTGAAGATGCTGTTGTTTTTGATTTATTTTGGTTTTCTGTATAATCTGTCATATTATATTTGCTCTAAAGAACCTTGGTTGGTTGCATTCTTACTTCTGGATTCTAGATTTGTTCCAAAGCTACCTCTAGAGCTATATTGTCCTTGGTTGTCAAAACATTTGAATTTGAAACTGTATAACTTTGAGAAATCGATTTGGAAATCTCGGAGCACAGCTTATGCTGAATTTGATCATAAGTTGTATCAAATGCGTCGAAGTAATTGGCATATGCATTTACATGCCTTTTTCTCGTTACCATAAGCTTATATAACTTTCATTGATACCTCATTTGAACTGTAGCCGATTTATATTTTGGCAGATTTGGGACGGAAGTCGTTGTAAAAGGATTCGAACGATGGGAGGGCATCAAACTAGGACTGGCGTTTTAGCCTGGAGTTCCTGTCTGTTGTCTTCTGGGAGCAGAGATAAACATATTCTTCAGCATGATCTCCGTGTTCCTAGGGATTCCATTAGCAAGCTTATAGGTCATCGATCAGAGGTATCACTTTTATGATCAGGAGGGAAGATCTCGTAACAAAGCTACTCGCACTGTATACAGAAGTAATTGATTTTCCCTCATGTTCAGGTTTGCGGTTTAAAATGGTCCCATGACGATAGAGAACTCGCGTCGGGGGGTAATGACAATCAGGTATTGCACCATGTTTCTGCAATAGTATCACTCTAATGATATGAGCTTTCCGAAATGTACCAAAAATACGTATTAAGACTCGAGATTTTCTTAATGTCTCAGCTCTTGGTGTGGAATAGACACTCGCACAGCCCTGTCTTGAAATTTACCGAACACACTGCTGCTGTTAAGGCTATCACTTGGTCGCCTCATCATAGTGGAATTCTTGCTTCTGGTGGTGGAACGGCTGACCGCTGTATTCGCTTTTGGAACACTATAAGTAACAATGTTCTGAATTGTGTGGACACTGGCAGTCAGGTGAGCCTGGTTAAAAATTTCCAATCAATATTATGATATTGCTGGCTTTCTTTGAGTTTCTGAATTTCTCCCCGTTTGATCTTGAATCTGGCAGGTCTGCAATCTAGCGTGGTGTAAGAATATTAACGAACTTGTGAGCACTCATGGGTATTCGCAGAACCAAATAATGGTTTGGAAGTACCCCTCGATGGGAAAGGTATAATAAACCATCTAACTGACGATAAAATATGCTCCTTAACTATTTCAAAGAGTTGGAATTCACAGAAGAAAATACAGCTAGTTAATAGTTTGCTTCTTGAAACATTGTCTTTCAGTTCATCAAAGCAATAATTAAAACATGAACATATTTTATGTCAATATATGTCGCTTGACGATTCGTTGGATTTCTTCTTCTTTTATTGTTGTGTAGGTTGCAACATTAACAGGTCACACTCTTCGAGTACTGTATCTCGCGATGTCACCGGATGGCCAGGTCTAATTTTCCCCCTTGTTTAACCTCATTTCTACTTCTAATAAAAATGTGTTTTCAACAGTTTGAATGTCTAAAGCAAGAATTTGGATTGGATGTGCAGACAATTGTGACAGGAGCAGGAGATGAGACACTTAGATTTTGGAATGTCTTTCCTTCTGCAAAAGCACAGGTAACATTATTTTCCATAACAAGATTAACCTCGCTGAATTTTGTTTTCCAGTGTTATTTTCCATAACACTCTTTTGGATGGATGATTCAGGCGACCGTCAAAGACAGCGGTTTATGGTCAATGGGTCGAACTCATATCCGATAATGACATTCAGAATTGAGTTGATGAGTGGTCCGTTTTTTGGTGTAGAATATTTATTCCTTAGATTCTTTTGTAAAGGTGCGATGACATTGAGAAATTGGGGAGAAGAGTTTGCTAACTGACATTGTTTCAGGTGTTTATTCATTTGGTAGTCTGATATTGGTTGTGGATGGAATTGGCGTGTGCTTAAATCAAAGTGGATGGTTTAATGGAACTTCTAATTGTTGTTGAAGTGGTAATTCTTGTCTTCTAAAATTCTTCTAATTGGAACATGATAATCATGTCCTCTCTCTCAATCTGTAGCCCCCTTGGCCTTGGTTATGCCTCTCCATATTTATGATTCCGTGATCTAGTTAGCAAGTATGTATGACCAGTTCTTATAGCCGAACTGCAAAGGGAAATGATCACATTACGGTGGCCTGTGAAGTTCTACGGATCGTAGGTTTGGTTCGGACATACAATGAATGTGTGATGAAAGTACTCTCGTCAGCTAAATTAAATTATGACACCTAAATAATACCTAAATGGATATGAAAATAAACGTGAAATCGATATTAAAATTTAAGAATCCTCCACCTAGAGAACATATAACATTTTTATGTTGCCATTGATCTTAATCTATGTTTTATTGATTTAATCAATATAATCTTAATTGTAATCAATGTATAGTAGCACACATATTGCAAATCATATATATTGTATTATGCTAACTTCTACAAATGATCAAGACTAAAGGAAGAAATGATTCAAGTCAAGATATGTAATCAATGTCATTTGAAGACATGTAATTTGTAATTCTTTTAAATCTTAAGAACTATGTGTACTTGAACATACAAAAGTAAATAATCACTCACATACACACTAGGTTTTTTATAGAAGTCACACAATTTTTCACATCAATTGAACTTCAATAAATCACTCAAAGGACCGGAAAACACTTAATTCAAACATGTTCTGCCTGTGCCAAATCGGTCGACCCGAACGAGTTCCTCGTTCGACCGATTGGGTCTATTAATTCTGCTAGCCTAAGTGTTATACCAGTAGACCGTTTGAACTTTTTTGTCCGACCGTCTACACGTGTCAAGTGTCTGTTAGACTTGTCTTATTCTGCAACAATTGGATTTCCCAAAACCCCAAATTTACCAGACTTTCGGTCGACCGGTATTTTACCTAGCGGTCAACCAATCAAACAATCTTTGGTCACTCTGAACGCTCTGGAAGTTTCCGGTCGAACGTCTCATAAAGTTTGGTCGACCGAAACTCATTTTCTCCTTGAACCAAGAAGTGCCTAGAAGTTTCCGGTGGAACGGACTTTTTCCTTAGTTCGACTGATTCATCCTTTACCAGACCAAAACCCATATAACGGTCGACTGATCCCCTATTTAGTTCGACCGTTCACTCAAGTGAACTTAAGTTATAACCAGATTTGATCGATCGATTGACCGGAATGCCCGATTCGGTCGATCGAATATGTTCTAAATTGTGACATGCACTTTACTGTTTTGTGTTTCTTACACAACCACTTACCTATTTTATCACAACAGCTATAACACATTAGGAGCTTATAAATAGATAATCCAAACCTTGTTTAGATGATCTCTCACACTTAGACCTGTAAACGGGTCGGGTACGGGTCGGGTATGCCCTCACCCGTACCCGTACCCGCCCAAATCAACGGGTACGGGTATATACCCGTAACCAATATTGGTCTACCCGTACCCGCCCCGTACCCACTTGGTTAGCGGGTACGGGGCGGGTAAACGGGTAAGTGAGTAATCTATTAAATAATATTCTGTAAAAATAAAAAATAAAAATAAAAAATCGCACAAAACAAATGTCTTAACAAATATATAACAATCACAAGCATCACGATGGAGGAAAGTGATGACGAGGGATTTAATTTCTGAAAAATGAAGCTCTTTCACCATCTTAAGAATTTATTGTCTTGTACATGTATTATGTCGGGTTGTGAAAATGAAAAGATCAGGCTTGGTTGGCAACATCAACAGTATCACAAGTTCACAACAACTGCTATAGGATACTCCAAACCCCCAATCTCATCAATTATGATTCAGCAAGGAACTTCTTGTGGTCTTCGGGAACATCCTTAACCAACTCTGCAGCAACAACAAAACACTAACACCTTTCACAAACCAAAAACTCTGCAGCAACAACTTTGCATAACAACTTGAAAATAAACAAATCAAAAACTTTCATCTTTCACACAAACTCAAAAACGAAAATCCCAACCAGCAAACAAAAATAATTGCACCATTTTAGCACCTTCAAACTCTAAAAGCAAAACAAAAATACGACTAGACCGTCTATACTCCAAAAGCATGTTTCTTTCCGAAATATGAACATATTTAGACACATAAGAAGACCATCAATGCTATGTGTGTTGACCATCATACCACACAGACACACAGTAGTACAACAACATACACATAACACGACAATATTTGAAGATCTTAAGGACATGGAAGATGGATTACCTCGGAGCAGGGGAAAGGCCAAGAGGAGAAGTGCGAAGACGGCGATGGGGTTGCGACGACGAGGTGTTCCAACGAGGCGAGGAGGAGGCGACGATGTGATGGCGAGACGGCGAGGTGGCAGCGAGGGGGCGAGGAGCCGGCGAGAAGGCGAGGAGCCGGCAGGATCGGGTGGAGGTGAGACGGCTAGGTTAGATTTGGGTTTTTGTTTCTCCTGTTAGATTTGGGGATTTCAGATTTGGGAGAAACAAATGTTGTTTTTTATTCATTTAGGATTTGTAAGACTTTGAGAATAATATATTAATATATATAATATAATTTATTATTAACGGCTTAACGGGTATACGGGTACGAGTAAGGAACATACCCGTACCCGACCCGTTTATCTGGCGGGTAAACGGGTACGGGTTAACGGGTATAAAATTTTAAATGGGTATAGATTTTTGTACCCATACCCGTACCCGTACGGGTCGGGTGGGCGGGTATACGGGTATTACCCGACCCATTTACAGGCCTACTCTCACTACTATTTGTCTCCTACATTAGAGAGAAAGTTTCACACACTCAAGAGCTCAAACATTCTACACTTTAGTCATCAATTCCTTATTCACTCAAGTGTGCTCAAGTTCAGAGAGTGTTATTTCACTCCAATTGTTTGTCAAAGTAGCAAGGGTCTTGATGAAATTCCAAGACAAGAGTATAAACTTCGGTGAGAGTCTGAAGTGATCCTCTCGGATTGTGAGAGAAAAAAGTCAAACTCTGCGAGGGTTGTTTGTGAGTTTGAAGACTTGTAAAAAGTGTTGTCTCCCAGTCCGGAATTGGGAGCGAATAGTGAAGTTGGAAGTGTCGAGCGGAACTTGCAAGAGAAGATGTAGACAGGTAACCGAACCTCTATAAAAATCACAAGTCATAGTGTGGTTTGCCTTGTATTTTTTACTTGCTCGTTTTGTTTTCAATTTCCATTACATCTTTGATTTCTAAGCAAATAGAATTTAATTAAATCTAAAATGATTAGAACTAACTTATACACGGCGCTACATCTTAGAGAATATTACGTCGAATTTACATGACATGAGTCTTCTATAGTAATAATGAACTTCAACCTTGATGGTTTCAAAAACATTATATTGTACATCCAACAACACGTGACTGTTGAAACTCAAAATAGTTAACTTGGTTTAGCTTCGAGACGTTTTAGTAACTTTTGAGTTCCAACAAAATAAATTGCATCGTATATTTGATTAAATAACATAAAATAGAAATATTACTTAAATTTAACGTACGAAAAGAAATGATGAAATCTGAAAAGATAAGGTGATGAGGAGTTGTTACAAACAAAGTCGGAAGCTGAAATAGAAAAGCTGAGCTTCTCTTCTTCTACCGGAGTTGGAGTTTGTGATGTTGACGCTGCCACGTGTATCGTCTAATACTAACAACAGCTTCTTGGTTCTACAAAAATCGGCTTTCTTCCGACCAAAACAAAACACTTGTGGTTCTGTTTCGGTCGGAAGAGGAAGGAGTTGTGTTGGATCTGTGGCTATGGCGACCACTGTTCTTGTTACCGGTGCTGGTGGTAGGACAGGTATATCAATCAATCAAAAAAATCCTTTCTTTTGGGGTTTTTTCCGACAAAAAAATGGGGTTTTTTAGCTAAGGAATGATTTTTTTAGGACCTTTTCTTCTTGATGTTCAAAATCTCGTGGAATCCTTGTTTTCTGTTGCATGTTATGGTGTTGTTTCGATTCTGGATGTGGGTTTTTTTTGTTTTGTTCTTTCTTATGTTTATTTTGAGGATGAGGACTTTTGTTGGTAAATAAAGATTGGATTTTTATGTTCTTTTTTTTTGTTGCGTTTCGGTGTGTATTTGTGGAGGAATAGGTTTTTCTGTTTGTATATTGTTTCTGCTTAAAGCATGTTGGTCAAGAATGCATTTTTAGTTTTCTTTTTGCTGTTTTTTTCTGGTTCAAGTTTGACATTTGTTGCTCAATCAGTGTGGATTAGTGGAGTAAGATGGTAATTTTCAAGCTTAAGAAAACTGTAGCTTCTCAATGTCATGTTCTTGTGATTTACCAGGTCAGATTGTTTATAAGAAGCTGAAGGAGAGATCGGATCAATATGTTGGAAGAGGTTTAGTCAGGACGGCCGAGAGCAGGGAGAAAATTGGAGGGGCAGACGATGTTTTTATTGGTGATATTAGAGATCCTGAAAGTATATCTCCGGCAATCCAAGGTATTGATGCCCTTATCATACTTACCAGCGGGGTTCCAAAAATGAAACCTGGATTCGACCCAACCAAAGGTGGGAGGCCGGAATTTTATTTTGAAGAAGGATCATTCCCTGAGCAGGTTTGATACTGTTTGTAAGTTTTCCTCTTCGGGCATGGATTATTAGTGCTTCTCCATTTCTAAACTGGGATTTGTTTGTTGCAATTAGGTTGATTGGCTCGGACAGAAAAATCAAATTGATGCAGGTACACGTTGTTTGATGATTGCAACTGTATTTAGTTTTGTGTTAGGGTTTCGTTATTAATGCTTTCATTCAATTATATAGCCAAAGCTGTTGGAGTGAAGCAAATTGTTCTTGTTGGTTCCATGGGTGGAACGGATATCAATCATCCTCTGAACAGCCTTGGCAATGGAAATATACTGGTATGTGATTGATTTTCCTCCCTTTGTATGTACATAATGATACTTTGTGAAGGACATGTTCATTTGCCTCTAGATCCTCAACCAAATTTATTGATCGATACTTAATGATTGCTCTAAAAAAACTGTCAAAGATAGCTTCAGCTGGGGGAAAAAGATGCTCTCTCTAATGTTACATATACCAATTCAGTTAAGGTTTGAAAGGGTTTCTTTGGTTTCAGCTCACAAGAATAGATTGTTCATATTTGTGATGCCAAAAGTACTATTCAATTTTAGAAATGTCTCAACTAACTTGAAAATTACCATCTTACTCCAATAATCCAAGCGAACCTGATGGGTAAACAAGATATTAATTTTCACATCTTGGATGTTACATACAGGTCTGGAAAAGAAAGGCAGAGCAATATCTTGCAGATTCTGGTGTACCATATACCATCATTAGGTAATAGTTCTACTAGAGTTACCTTACAAATCCTTGAGTTAAGCACCATCATCAAATGCAATGTAAATCATTTTTATGTGGAACAGAGCTGGAGGACTACAAGATAAAGAGGGTGGGATACGAGAACTGCTAATCGGAAAAGACGACGAATTACTCAAGACAGAAACAAGGACGATTGCAAGAGCTGATGTCGCAGAAGCCTGCATTCAGGTTTGGACAGCATGATTTCCCATTGTTTATGAGCCAACTTCTAAAAATGCGTACAAAATTATCATTGTCTTGGTCTGTTTACAGGCATTGCAATTTGAGGAGGCAAAGTTCAAGGCATTTGATTTGGCATCAACACCAGAGGGCACCGGTATTCCAACAGCGGACTTTAAGTCTCTCTTCTCCCAGATTACCACCCGGTTCTAAGTTCATAACTTCAACCAAAACATATTGGATTTTGTTGGTGATCGAGCTAGACAAACTTGAAAAATAAGTTGGATCTGTGCTAAACATGAATCGCAGTATATAATAGATGCTTGTCATCAATTAGACTAGTCCTCATCTCATTTATATATACTATATATTGTACTTTTGAGACAGAAAAGTTGAATTTTTTTAGAAAGATTTTGTAACTTGATGGTTGCAAGGCAACAATTTGTGAGATGCCACTGCTGCTGAACATTCATTCATATAAAAAGTTCCAATTCTATTTCAAGTCTTATACAAGAAGTTGACCAACGTCTGATAATCACTGAACTGAGTCCAATTTAACTATACGAACCAACACAGATATTGCTGTTATTGTTTGCTTAATAATATTGTTGTTATTCTCTTCTCAGAATCCGACCAACAAGAAAACCGAAAACCCTAATCGAAGCCAACAATAACCGCCCAACAACCATCTCCACCTCCAACAACAACAGTTCTCAGCAAGGTAAGAGAAACATCCACTCTCTCCTTTTCGTGCTTCTGCTGTAATTGACCAGTAAGAATATGCAAAGTTTCCATGTTTAATTGATTGACAGAGGAGGATTTGGGGGTGAAGGTCGCCCTTTCCATGCTCAGATTCTACAAAAGTGAGTGTGCGCTTAAATAAAGTTGTCTTTTTTCTTTGTTATTATTTATTTGACAAAAAAATAAAATAAAAATGGACGTGATGTGATGAAGGGGAGATATCGCCGTTGATGGCGTCGAGTTGTAGGTTCGTGCCGACGTGCAGTGAGTACTCCATGCAGGCCTACAAGAAGTACGGCGTCACCAAAGGGACCGTCTTGACGGCTTGGCGTCTCTGCCGCTGCAATCCTCTTGGTGGATCGGGATTTGATCCCCCTCGATGGTTTGGTGACGACAATAACAATAATCATCCAACCCAACAATAAATATAATAACATCAGTATAATTAATATGTATTGATTGCAACAAATGCTGCATTGTTAATCCTTTCCCATCATCAATTCATTAATTGAGACGATTTCAACATACTTCCGATTAGTATTTCAGATGGTAGTTCGGTCTCGTATGGTCAAGTTTTGTACATGGTTCTCAAACGACGTTGCAAAATATCATTTTACCACAAACATCCAGTTAACCTTTACTCCAAGCCACTAACAAACAAAAATTGGAAGATGTGGTGATGTCTTCACTCCCACCACAAGAGTTGTCTTTCAGGCCATCTTTAACCCCAACCCCAAATATCTTGACACGTCAGCTTTCTCTCTCTGCCACGTCAGCAAAAAAACACTATGCAACCCACAACTCAACCCAACCCATTTTTCTCTTCTTAACCCCAACCCCACTTTCAACACTCTCTCTCCTCCACATCATTTCTTTTTACCTCATTTTCTATATCAACATAATAATTCACAAACTATTAAATTTATTATTTTTATAATAACTTAATCTAATTAACTTACAATAATTACGAACAACACATAATAATTAGATTTTATTAAAATTCGACAATTACATATTATAATAATTCAAAGATAAAATATTACAATACATATTACAAACATAATTAATTCTCATTCCGTCCAAAACGTCGCCATATATTCTCGATCAAATCGGCTCGCAATGCCATATGTTTTTGAGCGTTGCGAACTCGATCTCTGTTACGCAGATATTTGTTAATATCCACGATACGCTCAGTGGAATACCGGAGACCCGACGGGTTTGAACTTTCACCGATTTCTTGAGGGCGCTCATGTATAAATTCGTTTATATCCACCAATTGTTCATAAGAGTCGCGTTCGTCCTCCACGATCATGTTGTGCATGATTATGCATGCAGTCATAATTTTACCGAGAATGTCTGGAGTCCATGCTAACGACGGTCTTTTCACGATGGCGAATCTTGCCTGAAGCACTCCAAATGCACGTTCCACATCTTTCCTTGTTGCCTCTTGAAATTGGGCAAATAATTTATCTTTAGGTGTTTGAGGAAGGATGATTGATTGCATAAATGCTGCCCATTTTGGATAAATACCATCTGTAAGATAATAACCCATATCATACGAGTTATCATTCACTTCGTATCTCACAGGTGGTGCGCGACCCTCCAGAATGTGATCGAAAACTGGAGAGCGTTGGAGGACATTGAGATCGTTACACGATCCTGGGATCCCAAAAAATGAATGCCAAATCCAAAGGTCGTAAGATGCAACAGCTTCCAGAACAAGTGTCGGTTTTCCGCTTCGACCTTGATATTGTCCCTTCCAAGCAGCTGGACAATTCTTCCACTCCCAGTGCATACAATCGATGCTCCCCATCATGCCTGGAAACCCTCGTAGCTCACCAACCTGGAGCAGTCTTGCTAGGTCCGCTGCGGTAGGGGTTCGTAGATATTCATCACCGAAATTGGTAATGATACCTTGACAGAAATTTTGGAGAGATTGTCTTGCTGTTGCTTCGCTTAGACGTAAGTACTCGTCCACCTCGTCTGCCGCTACACCATATGCTAACATCCGGAGCGCTGCAGTACATTTTTGGATACCTGATATGCCAAGTCGACCCACAGCGTCCGGTCGTTGCTGGAAGAACACATCGGTAGCCTCAAGCGTGTTTACAATTCGAAGGAAGACATGCTTCCGCATTCAAAATCTCCTTCTAAAAACACGATCACAATACACAGGATTGTCATTAAAGTAATCTGCAATTAGACGATTATAACCAACAGTGCGATCTCTATCTGGGTTAGAAGTTCGTCGCCTCCTGTTACGTGGTCGTTGTGCTTCGAGGTAAGAGGAGAGGTACTCGGCAACCATTTCAGTTGTCTGGTCTATGGCCTCATCTAGGTCATCAGATGATGAAGACGAGGAATTAGAGTTAGAAGATTTGTCACTCGACATAGTTGAGACTTGAGGTTTGAGGAAGACTTGCAAATGACCTTCTATTTATAATGTTTTGTCGGACGACTGTTTATCATCACGCGTTGTTAAACGAACTTTCAAAGTTGATTGTCATGTGTTGTCTGTTAGTTGTCACGCGTTGTCTTCACTATTTGTTGTCACTCGTTGTCGACGAATCTCCACTGTTGGTTGTCACGCGTTGTCTTCACTATTTGTTGTCACTCATTGTCGACGAATCTCCACTGTTGGTTGTCACTCGTTGTCGACGAAGCTTTACTGTTGGTTGTCATGCATTGTCGACGAATCTCCACTGTTGGTTGTCACGCATTGTCGGACGAATCTTCACTATTGGTTGTCATGCGTTGTCGACAAATCTTCACCCTTCATTGTTATATAAGCTAACACTTCAAACTTCATTTCCTACAACTCATCCAAAGCTAGTCTCGCATGTTAAACAAACATGTCTTCTCCTGACCATAATCGTGACTCACGTCCTGCACGGGGTATTTCCCAACCACAATTTTACCAGTTCGATCCTTACAACTATCCAAGCTTACCACAAAATCCACCACCACAATTTTTTCAACCACAACAATATCACAATCCATTACCACCACAACAATATCACAACCCATTACCACCACAACAATATCACAACCCATTACCACCTTATGTCATGTATGCCAACCTAATTAGTGGACATGATCCGAATGATGCCGATGTGAATGATCAGAATCAGAGCGACGACCATCCCTCCTCCCAACCAACACAATCACCGCAACCAAATAAAGTGAAGGCGTGGTCAACGTTGGAGGATGAAGCGTTGATTTCGGCTTACATGCAGGTTAGTATGGATGCCATTGTCGGGACCTCACAGAAAGCCGGAGCTTTATGGGGTAGAGTGGCACGTGTGTACGAGCATGCTGCCCGCTCGAACAAGAACATAGCCCCACGCTTGTCGGACTCCTTAAAAGGTCGTTGGAGGAGGTTTACGCCTCTTGTAATGAAATGGAGCGGTTGCTATGATGAAGCTGTACGACGTCAAAGGAGCGGATACAACCACGACGATGTAATTCGTGAAGCGCATGCTATTTACGAATCCACTGTTGGTTCTAAGTTCTCATTTCTTCATGTATGGGAAATGTTACATAAGTACCCAAAGTGGGAGTCGTTCGTTAAACCTGGTTCGGGAAGTGCAACACGTGCACGCCCACCCATAATTGAACTAGAGGAAGTAGAAACTACTCCAACATCAGGAAGCGGGAGTAAGAGGAAAAGCACGGAAGGCTCTTCGACCCGGTCGTCTCCACCGAACGAAAGAACACCAGATGAAACTCCAGAACAATCCTTTCAGCGTCCGGAAGGGGTTAAAAAGGCAAAGAAGAAGGGAAAAGCTCGAGCAGTAAATCAACTGGACGATCGGGTTGTAGACTTGTGTTCAAAACTTGAATATTGTTCGCAAGTTAGAGGTGAAAAATCGGAGCGAAAAGCAATGTTGAAGCTGGCCACTGAGAAGATAGCATTAATGAACACATTATTTGGTAAATCGAACCGCACAGAAGTGGAGGAAAAGACACTTGGAAAGTTGCTGGATTGGGCTGAGAAAAATGGACATCTTTAAATTAGTTTAGTTATGTATTTAGTTGCTAATCGATTTCAGTCAAGTTTAGTTTAAGTCAAATTTCATGTTATTTCCTTTTTGTAGTAGAAATCTATGTTATGTGTTTGGTTGTTAATTTGTTTTGAAGTTAATTTAATTTATTTGAGTTTCAATTTTTTTGTTTACTATATTATTAACAAATATTAATAAGTGATACACTTTAATTGATTTATTTAACAAAAACACAAGAAAATGTAATTTTTTTTAAAAGTTGGATTGAAACATATTGAACTCGTACGAACGGCTGTCCAGCTCGCCGGTGAGCTGGCGGGGGTTTCAGGGGGCAGCGCCCCCTGAAAGGTAAACACAATTTCAAATTTGATATTAAATTCAATATTGATTTTGTATTATTATAGTTAATTCAATTGATTTATTTTATTAATTATTATATTTATTTACAATTTATTTTAATTATATATATTTATTAACATATTATTTAACTAATATAAAAAAAAAAATCAACCAACCAGGTCTGGCCACGTGGCCAGACCTGGGTCGGGATTCGGGTCGGGTCGCAGACCCAGGTCGCGACCCGACCCGGGTCCGCTCCCCATTAAGGGGAGCCAGGTCGGGGCGAATTTCGCCCCGACCCGAAAAGGGCCTCCGTTAAGGAGGCCCTCAGCAAAGCAAACATACGAGATTATACACTCAATTAATTGTTTATTTATAAGAGGGAAAAAATAATCAATCTCAGGAAAGAGAAGATGTGTAACAACAAAAGTGTGCAACATTACGGCATTGTAAAACATTAACAATATAAGTATAAAAAAAGAGATTACCAAAGTAACGGAAACCTGCCTATGCTAATAGGGTTAAACCACAAATACAAAAAAGCAATTAAAAACTCATAGAAGGTATCTAAAACATCTTTAGATGATTGAATATGTTCAGCAAAATACTATTTAAACAATCCTAACACCACACCATAAACAAAACAATTTCTGGAGATAACATAGGGATTCAGGTCTCATGTTGCACGGGGATGGAGAGAAAAAAATCAGGCAAGCAATATACCTAGTTTTCACTCCGCAGACGAATCACTATACTGCCAGGGATTGAATTCTATAGATTGGACATCCGCCTGCTCAATGACATCAGAGCGATCTATTGCAGCTCGATGCTCGGTGTATTTACCATTGTATTCATATACTTCCAAATCACCCCAAGGCGTAGGAGTAACTTCACTGGTATGGTTGAACCATCTTGGTGTAAACTGATCTCCCTTGACTTCGCGATTTCTTTTTTCTGCTCTCTGCCTCTCCTCCAGACTGATTAATGCACAGATGGACCGAGTAGGTAGTCAAAATCGGTGCACCAATGAATAACCTCAACATATTGAAATACCTTCAACACAAGTACCATCACTACAGATACACATAGCATAAAACACTTACTTGCTTTTCTCTGCACCAGCTTTGGACATATCACCCTTCTCAAGGGCAAAACGATCGGGGCGTAGGCGAGAATCTGATGCTAATAGCTTCTTGGGTGCAGTGTCAAAGCTGTTTATCTTATGTGCAAAATGCGTGTATTGATACTTATCATTTGCTGGAACTGAAGCAACCCTCCAGACCTACAGTTTTAAATCAACCAATTACCCTAAGGACATTAAATTGAAGGGTATTATATGTACCAAATACCAATTGTCCACAGACCATTAGAATAAAAGCCCAAACAAAGGAAAACATATAAACACTCTATGTCACACAACATTAGAAATTATACAAATTAAGGGGAAACTTGGTATCTATGTGAGGGATCACTGTATAAAATCAAGCAGCAGAAAGTACGATCTGCAAAATATACCTCTTTCATTTCAGTTCCAGGAAGAGGTTCTCCTTCTAAATCACATGGCTGGTAACTCATCGACTCATTCCACTTTCCAGTCATTAATATCATGGGTTCTTCAGCCGCGTTATATACATATCCATCCACTTCGTATCGACCAGCCCTGACAACACAGAAAGCTACTGGTAACCATGATTGTGCTGCAGATATTTGTGTTGTACGGCATTTTTTCAATATATATAAAACCACAAGTGGATAATACTAACAGCTTTCAATTCGAGAACAGGAAATTGTAATTGCCAACAGAACTAAATCAATGGAGTGGAAACATAACAAGCATCCGAATATAACAATAAGAAATGATAAAATTCAAGATATGAGATATCAACTTTGTGATTATGTTCCAATTATGGAAGACATTTCCTGTCCTTAGTAAAAACAGTACCACCATGCTTCAATTAAAATGACACAAAAGAGAACACTATGTGAAAGGGAAAATATACATACCCAAACCAACCACATGGTTGAAAATAAAGCACAGCTTTGTCTCCAGTTGTCAAATTCGTCATGATCATCTCCCCTGGGGAGTCCACCCATGTCCGACCAAATATAAGGTTGTTAACCTTGGTGGGTGGAGGCACCAAATCCAGAACAACACCAGCTTTCTTGAGAGTGACTCTTGTCCTGCAAAACACAAATATTTCTATAAGCATGTATAAAGCTTTTATACAGCACCACCTTATAGAAATATGGCGATGTAAATAAACATTAAATAAAATACTAATTTGGATCACATTTAAGTCATAAAAGAGGATGACATATACTTCCAATACATTGTGGAATTTGAAACCATAGCATCAGAATCAAAGCCAAAATAGAAACCAGGACCCAGGCTGCACTGAGTCTTAGACCACAATCCCACGTAGAAGGCTAAAAAAATAGCATGTATGCGTCCTTATATGAAACATGATTGAGGGAGAGTATGCTCAATTATTTAATGATTATTAATGGTCGGTTATTTACTTATTCTAACTGCTTAGTTGTTGGTCGGGTTGAAATTACATTTACTTAGCGCGAATTTATGTGTTAGCCAGACAGAAAGCTTGTTAAATTAATGTAAAATGACCTCCGAATTATTAAATTACATGAATGGCATATATTCCCACATTTATGCTATGCAGTAACTGATTGAAGGCACGTACTGCATGTCCTTGCTTTAAGTAGTTGTACTTGTAAAGAAAAAGTGAGTATGAAAAGTCAAATTGATACAAACAGACATGCATGCGCATGCTACATTAGTTCCTTCAATAACCATTAAAATCTCCTACATGAACAATTAAATTACAAAGAAAGGCATAACAGGCAAATCATGTCTTAATGAAAAGTACTATAACCATGATGAGCGTCTAAAGAACTAGTTCACCTGCCGACAGGATAAACGTCTACAGAATTCCCTAGGAACTTAGTCTTCAATTTAGAAGTCACATCATAAGTGAAATGGTCATTTTCAGCATGTCCTGAACTCATTGGAGGGTGATGACTGACCTGAAACAATAAAAGGCAAATTGTCAACTACTGTTGAAGTGAACAAATGGATTTGCTGTTTTCACATTCAGGATAATGAAATATGACTTTATTAATAAAAATAAAGAGCTAATCATGCTCTGGCAAATGAAGAAGTAAGACCTTCCAGAATGCAGTTAAGGGAAACAGAGAATTTGCTAGCTGTGATGAAGAAAATGCTGTAAACCAACCTGCTCAGCAAGAAATGTAATTCCACCATGATTGACCATTTCATATGTCTCTCCAAGGATTGGATTGAAAGGTTTCCATGTTCGTTGGTATGCATAGTAAACTGATATAGCCCAAGATGCTGTAACATAGAACAAAAAGGTCAACCAACGTTATATAACCTGCAGTGAAGGTCTAGATATTGCCTTAAGGACACTTACTAGCATACACTAAGCGCATGTAAGGGTCCTCGCATTCATCTGCCAGGTCTAACAGGTGACTATATTCCATCAACTGTTATAGAAAATAAAGATTCTGATGCAAAGGAATAAAGTACTGCAAGCAAAAATTATACTTCCTTAAAATGCTTATCTGATAGAGGAACATATATTCATTTTCACGGAGAATGAAGGTCTTCTGATTGGCAGGGGTGCAGGGCAGACATATTACTAGTACTAGTCTACAACCATGATATTGGAGATCTAGAAATGAGCCAAAAATAATTTCAACCTATTGTTTATCTGCCCTTATCTGATTGAGTTTATTGGTGCCGCCTCCTACCTCAGCAGTTGATTGAGAAGATGTTGGACATTTTGGGATCAATATTAAAGGCCTAATACTAAGCTTTTTAAATAATTTGCAAGCACCTTAGATTTCATAGACAATGACGAAGACAATAATGTCATGGTAACTGGTAACATGTGGAAGTAATTTGTCAAAAGAAATATAGTAATTTGTCAAATTACGCCCACACTTACAAATTTTGAATTACTTTAAGGTATGGTTAATGACATAAAAGTACACCCATACCTATAGTTTTCCAAAAACAGCTCCTTTTGATCTTAGGGTGCCGTGTTATGACTCAAAGGCTGATGTTCTTAGGGATATAAGGTGGAATATCAAATCTGGGAATTTTTTTCATTTAAATGCACTAACCTCTGCCATTTTTTGAAGCATTGTCATAGGTTCAAAGATGATCACTGGAAGTGTCACCATAGATGTTACATCTGAACCTATATATTTTTGCATCATCTTCCAGTAACCATCCCTATCCTGTAAGAGAAAAGACTGACGGAGTAAGACTAGCAAAACAAACAAAAAAAGTAATTAGATTACTAGAATAAAGCAATCTCACTACACCATAGGGGCATGAATGGAGACTCTTGTATTACTATGAGAGTACAAGAAGAAGAAGAAAAAAATTGATCTGTGAGAAAACAAGAAAGACAACATTAAGCTTTTGATAGAAACCAACAAGCCAACCATTACCAACAATAACAGTAGACGCTAATCTACTATGTATTGATTACATAGGTATGCTCTTCGCTTTTCAATTTTCAAAGCTAACCTTTGCATGACAGATTATGCTATACCAGTAAACAACCACAAAAAAGATATTAGCATTGCTAAATGTTACCTAAGACATGACAACACATTATTTCAAGCATCACTTTGAAGGTCAATCTTATCTATAAATATGAAACTTACAAGACTACAGCATTCCAGTAATCTTGGAGATCATAAAACTCTGTGTGTGTGTGTGTGTGCGTGCGTGCGTGCGTGTGTGAAGCATCTTTTTTGTTTACATTTGTTCATAACTTTAATAAAAATTAATATAGGTCTTTGTAATAAACATGTTAGTTTGAAAACCTTTTCACAAAGAACCTCCATCATAAACGACAAGAGATTCTGTCTCGGTAATATTAGTAGATTTCTCTAATATTAGCAACTATACAAGAACATGAAAAGTGAGATCTTTAAAAAAGAGAGGAAAAGAACCTCTTGCTTCCAGCGACCACGTTGAGCTTCTTCCTCGGCATCTTCAGTGCTTCCTTCAGGATTTATAACTTCCAAACCTTCATAACCTAACAATCTACAAGAAAGAAAAATGTTAAAACTAACTTCATATCTACCTGATAAAAATAAAAACTGAATGGATATCCCTATCACTTTTGGTTTTTGAAAATCTGCCCATAGTTTCATTTCCATTCCTTATTCCACTCAACTACAATATACAAAACTACAACCACTGGCAAATCCCAAAAGTGGTTATATAAAATGTATGCAAAGCATACTATCATTCCTATGTAAAATTTTATTTCTATTATTTATCCATAATCAAGGGTATAGCCACACATAAACCCACCAGATGCCATGACCCACTGAAATTCAAATTCCATCTTGTGCCTTGAAGGCACATTTTTTGACATATCTGACACCCAATACCAAATATAAACCCTTTCATGGTTCAAATGTCATGACGTAAAATCCTTCACATATTTACTTAATAAAAAACCTTAGATATCAAAATTTTACGCTATATCGGTTTGGGTTTCGGACTTCATTCTAGAATATCAAATGCCAGGCTTATGCTTCAATTCGAATTTCAACAAACTAGGGTAGATCCCATAGGACCCATCAGAAGACATGACTCAACTGAAATTCGAAATTTCGAATCCAGTGTTGTATCTTTCTTAGAAAGCCATTATAAGATTGTTTAGCCTTCTCCGACGTCCACAATCTAAAACATTTTCGGTTAAAAATCATTTTTGAATAGATAACACTTAGCCATTAAGTTTTAAGCTTCCAAAAGCTGAACTGATTTTGGGTTCGGACTTCAATTCAGATTAACACATGCCCAGCTCAAACTTAGATTGGAACGAACTCAAAACGGCAAAAGGCCATTTTTTCACAACGAACTGAACCACAACAAAAGATGAACAAAACAACGACCTCAAATCCAGAAAAAATCAACACGAATCACCAAAAAAGTACTAAAAAGGGCGCTTAAACTCGAGATCGGAGAAAAAAGAGGCTGACCCGTTGACGGATTTGTGCATGGCGGTTCCCCAGTTGGCGATCGCGGAGAAGAAACCACCTCCGCCCGCCTTCTCCTCTCTCGAGCCCATGCTTCCGAGCTTGGGAGATCCGATCTGGAGGATTTGGGGATTCGAGATTTAGAATTAGGGTTTGGGAAGGGAATGGGAATGAGAATAGATCGGAACGGAGCGGAGTTTTTCTTTTCTTTTCTTTTCTTTTTCGAATTTTATTCTCCCTTCGCTTCGCCTCTTCTTCGCTGGAATGGGAAGATGAGTAGATGACGGGGGGATGATTGGTCCTAATTACCCTTTTGCCCCTCTTTTTATTTCTTATTTACTGGGGGGGGTAATTTTGTTTTGTCTTCCTTGTTGGATCAGTTTGGAATTGAAAGGACAAACGGTAGTACATACCTCATGTTTTCATACTAAGCTTGTGATCACATAATTTCAAAGAAAATTTGAACTTAATTAGAAGATAATACAATCATCTCTTGAGATTTTTCGATCACGTCTTGATTGATGGCCCTAAGAATTTATGAACTTGTTGTGACAATAACAAGCAATGCCAACTTTAGTTGCGGGTTTAAGCAACCAACGAGATTAATAACTCATCAATTTTCTGTGTTTTTTTATACCTTGGATTTTTGTCTTCTTATATTTTGACTCGGTATATTTCGCTTCCTTATATTTTGACTTTTGACCTATTAAGAGTTTGACCCATCATAAATCCCAACCTCTTGAACAGTTAGTCCCAACTTATTTCAATCATCATATAGTTCCGAAAGAAATGTTACTTAAATAATACTCACAATGACATCAAAGGAAAATGAGTTTGTTGACGTATCTCCATTTTTTTTTTCTAGAGGGATTGAATCTCATCTGAATTAGAAAAGTCAAAGAAGGTGAGTTGATCCAAACTTGACCGTTAAATCGTTTCAACGGAAACTTGATTCACGAAGATTACGTAGCAAGACAAGATATCCCATTCATTATTATTTTTTTTCTAGAAGCCATTGACTCTAATCATAACGTATCACCATCTCACTAAAAAATATATCAACACAAACTAAAGTTTCAAGTGAACAACATGCTTGTTGGCTGGTTGGGAGTGTAAAGATGGAATTTGGAAGGGCATGCTCATACGGTAATGAAGAATTGATTCGGTTATAAGCTTGTTTATTGAGAACAGAGAAGATGGAAGCACATGGTTATTAGTGGAGCAACATTCCAATTATTCTGATATGGCAAGACATGGCTGGAACAGCTGGAGATCTATTAGATATTGTCCACAGAATTCCCTGGGTTTGTGGTTTATGATTGTAGCTTCACTGTCATTCGACAGTCAAGCACTTCAGTTTTGTTTAGGTTTCTTGAGGATTAAGGTTTGAATATGTGTGCGCTTAGAATTCAACTTTGTTATTTTCATAGATGTCAAGAGAATTTTAAGACACCAAAACAATTTTATAGATCCTACGTCACTGCAGACTGTAGTTCATCGTTATTTCGAGTTATCTAAGTCTAACAAACAATTTATGCTCGACTCCTTCAAGTGCAAGTTAGTCTTGCTTGCATGAAAAGATAACCAACGGATCACAACTAAATTGGTAGCACCGCGTTAAAGGTATTGACCAAATGATCAGTCTTGTGATGAGACTGTCTTTTAACTAAATCAATAATTTTCTCACCACCATTAATGTGTTTACATCTATAAAGTTATATTATTTGGAAAAAGTTTGTAATTAATATTTTGTTTGCAATACCAACATGTTATCTCCATCACCAATGTCATATCAGGTATTTGCGAGGCAACATTAAAGAACTGTTACTCATTATTAACAAGGAAACAAGGAGAATACATTGTTCAGGACTTAATAGCTGCTGTTATTCAACATATATAAATCTGCTTAGAGCAAAACATATATGATCTTGTAAATATTATCATCTGTTAAAATCCTTCTCATCAAATAGATCCTACACATTCATTAGGAATGTCCATGCCCATGATCCTCATTCAAAGTTCAGAGCTTCATACTTGCCGATCAAAGGATTAACCAGCCAAAGTTGGAATACACCTCTGCTCCAAAACGGACGCCAATGTTGAAACAAGGATACTTCACTTCTTTTCAAGAATTGGCACTATTCTCAAAAAAGAATTTGCACTACCTCCGTGCATATTTAAGGGGACAGGAGTCGTTTCAAGATCGAACTTATCAATTACTGAAGTTCTGATGCTAATCAACAACCTCTGGAGTTAAGATCTAAAAAAAATTAAATTTTACAACAATATTAGACCGTGGATTATTTATTTGCATGCCTTTGCCTCACCCCGCATTTCACAATGTCTTTAATTCATTCATTTGAAACACATCAGCCACGACAGATTTGACTTAAATAAGTTCAAGTTCCAATATGGTTTTGTGCATGACTATTGGTCTGATCGCATATTATGACTTATGAGACCATAAACTATGAAAATGCAAAACTGACACCTTCTGTGTTATGATAAAATGTACAGAAATTACTGGTAAATTTCCTTGAGACTTTTACCACAATTCCAGGCACTGATGAATATAGAATCCTGCTAACATTTCGGAAAATAAATAAATAAATTGAGCATATAGATTTTATTCATCTTTTCATCAGAAACATCATGGCATCTCCATAATCACAATCCACATTAATGTACAATGAGGCTCTATATTATGGTTAATCATCATGACCAAGTTCCCCACCAATAAAGATGATCTTGATTGCTAACAGTAAACAATGGACTATATATTCATTCATCTATATACTGCTAAGTAAAACTGGCAAAATTGGAAATATCTTTTCAGGTTTCAAAAAGGTTGTTCGGGCTATGTTTACCTGCTCTAAATCTATCTGCAAGGCCTGCATTTGTTTGGTTTGAAGAAATAGTGATCCCACTCATGGGGCCCTTCACTTCCCACAAGAGCATACTTCCAGCTATTCTTCTCCAAAAATCTGCTAAAGTTCCCTGCCCCTCTCATCTCGCTTCTCAATCCATCCACCCTCTGGAGAACGCCATCCATCGCAACATCAAATGCATCTCTAACAACTTCTAGCTTCGATCTAGGATCGGCGTACAACAGTCTAGGGATCATTTGTATGACCTCCTCCCTCATTTCCCTTATTTTCTCTTCCTTGATGCCTGACAGAACTGCTTCTATGCTCACATTTCCCGCCCTTATCCCATCCTCAGAAATGAATACTGAATAGCGGGTGTAATCCCTCGGCAGGTGCCACAGGTACTGGATGTATGCTGTCCCCGGATGGAAGAACACTGGTATGCAACCAGCCATCATCGAGTCGAACACTGAGCGGCGAGTGTATGAGTCCCCCTGGGGCTGCAGGCAGAAAACAGAAGTCTGGAACATTTTTGTTACAGTATTCGGAGAATGGCACTTGCTTTCACCTAAGTCACACTCCAACAGGGAACATTTTTGCGAGGTGCGGCATTGGCCCATGATTCGATCACGAATGGACACTGTTAGATTGGGGCGAGGAGCACCAGCAAAGGAGAACAACCACGGCCTCTGCAGACCCCTCATTCTATCTTGCCACTCAAAAACCTCACTATCCTTGGTTGGGTGGAAATATGTCGGGTAAGGGATGCCATAGTCATTGCTGTTCCATGGGCTGGCTTCTATAACCAGTGCGGTCATATTCTGGGATTCGGGGAGGACCAAGAATTTGGTGCCCCAGTCGTTCTCCTCGTCAGTAAGCCTCCTAAAGTCCCAAGTGATCCTTCCAGCAACAAAAAAGTGATCTCTTCCTCCCATCACTTTCCACTCCGGTTTTGACATCAACCACTTGAGCAATTCTATCGGTCCAGAGTCACGCACAGAGGTGGGGTAATCCCAAAGATAACGGGCAACATCAAGACCTGGATAGTAAGGTACAAACACGGCCGAAGCAATTGATGAGTCTTTTGTGAGGCATCGATATTGTTTCATTCGATTATGGAAGATGACCTCAACAGTGAATTGATTGGTATTGTACCATCCGGAATCGGCGAAAACTCCATCAAAGTTATCGATTAGAGGACCAAGGCCAGCATTGGCTATGAAGATACACATGTTGGTCCACTTGTTAAGTTTCCGACAATCTTTGAGAATGTCGGAGTTGAATCGACTAGGCAGGTCGTGTATGTACACATACTTGCCGGCACATGGATCAGATGTTTGCCTTGATTGGCTTACAGGTACCACCTTACTTGCTGTAGATACATTATAGCTGAAGCTGGCAGTCAGGTCAGACGGATGAGCACAGAGCAGGATGAACCAGAAGACGCAGGCGGCAGGAATGGCATACCAATAGAAGCTGCGGCCACGCTTTGTGCGACTCAATCTATCCATAGCTTTTGTACGGAAACGGCGACCGAGCCTTGCATGAGGAGTTGAATATCAAACATCATTGCCGACATAATTTACACGATATAAATGCAAGCTCATATATTTATGATTTATCAATGCTTAAGAATCAAAATATCAAATGAAGAGACATATGAACACAGAATAAAATGAGCAAAAAAGAAGACCCCTAAATCAAAATGTGCAGTTTAAGTTTCACGTAGATCAGAGAACTTACATTTGAGTGGTAGCATCTGTGACTAGTAACAGAGAAAAACTTGGACTTTCATATTTAAAAAAACCTGCAATTTGTCACACATGAAACAGATGAAAGTGAGAATCAGACATTCCTCTGCTGCAAGAAATCAAAAGTCAAAAACATAGAAAATGCTATCAACACTAATCTGGAAAAAGAAACTATTATTACAAGTAAATATTGAAAAATCAATAATAATAATAACTCAGATCAAACATTCAAAGTTAAACAAAAGGATCCTCAAGCCTATAATTTTGACATCAAAATGCTAACTTTTTTTCCAGTATTTCTTCAGCACTAGAAATGTCATCTCTAATGAGGGCAAAAAAATAAGCGAACACGAATTCTTAGCAAAAAATAAATTCCAAAGAAAAAAATCGAAATAATCCCCAAAAGAGAAACCAAACGAATCTAAAACATCAGACACACAAGAGACATGCTGTTTATTACACCTGAAACAACACTCAAAACATGGTTATTTTGACGGGAACAAAAGGACGAAATCTAAAGCACTAAAACCAAACAAGAAGGAAAATCTTACAAACTGACTTAAAATGGGGGTCGGATCTGAGAAGTTTGGTCGATTTCACGAACAAAACCAAAGGTTTTGGTGTCAGATTTCGGAGTCGGTGTTTGGTGACGAAAATTGTCGGGTTCTTATGTCGTCTCGTCGCCGCTGGAGTTTTGTAGGTTCGACTTGAACCCGGTTCGGTGGCACCAAACCGGTTTTTCTTGTCGGTGAACCGGTGACGGACACACGAGGGCTGCCGGTGGTGGGTAACAGCCACGTTTCGGTAAACCATGAAATTTTAACATTTTTTGGGTAAATTAGTGATCAGGACCTTTACCTTTTCTTTTGCAAAACCATTGAAGAAAAAAATATAAATTTCCTTAGGAATGACACGAATAGATCCAAATTGATACTTAAGTTCTTTATGATTTTTTAGGACCTTTAGTCTTTATATTTATTGATTAGATGAAAAAAGTACAAAAACTAGGAGAGCACCAAACTACGAGTATCATTGTGTTTCCTCTAGAAATGAAATTGCATATGACTTTCCACAAAAACTAGTACAGACAACCAAGTTGGCTATTGACCTTGGTAGATAGGATGTCATTGTAAGTTTACCAAAAATAAACATGAGGCAGTAGATGTTTTGTTTAAAAAGTAATATGTTGTTACCATCTTTTAGACAATATACTCCTTTTTTACTAGGCACAACATAATAACAATAACATGGTTGTGGAGGTTTGTTTTGAAATTTTAATTATTGAAGGTGTTTAAGCTTTGAAGTGATGCCATGTGTGCATCTTCTGGGGTGATGAAGTAATAATGATGAACGTGAAAGTAGTTATTAGATTCTGCTTCTCCTCATCACAGACCATAAAAAACATGATTGGTGTTTCGAAGTTATCATCACCACGTGATCATGTTCCATGACGTGATTTGGTATCGTTAATTAAGTCATTCCGTAGTTGGCGGAAGAACAAAGTTTTTGGTAGAAAGTTGGAGTCAACATCATTGCTGAAGACATTAATCTGATTAAAAGAAAATTAACTCCAATGCCCCAGAAAAAAACTTAACAAGAAGACAATAAACCAGAAGTAGCATGATCATTGATCAAGCAAGAAAAAATTTGTTAGACAAATTCTAGATGTCTAAGTTTACGTTTTAGTATAACCATTTAAAGAAAAAACTCTCTCTTCTTTTGGAGCAAAATAATAACAATACTAGCAGTAATAAATAATGATGGTGATAATAATAATAATAAACAAATTTCGGGAACAAATGAACGTGAACGGCACGATGGAAAAAATTAGTAGGAGTTGACTAATATTAAAGTTTCATTTTCCAAATTAAAGTGTGTTAGTGGTAGTTAGGGCACTGTCATTTTGAATCCAAATTAAGTCTAAGCTCTAACATGAGCTATATATATTTAAAAAATATGTCACGAACATTTAACATTTTTTTGACAGTGATAACTGATAGATGAGATCTAGGTTATCATGAGAATCGTTTAATTTACTTAAATCAGACGTATCGTATCCAATCAATGCTGGGATTAAAAGTCATGAAACGATTCAAAGACTGCTGTCTAATTAAAGACTGTATATTTCACCTAACCTGTTTGTTAGGAATCACATTATTATTCTACGTATATATCACAAAAAATGGATGGAGAATTCAACATGACCTATAATTCAACCCAACAAAACTGAATGTAATGACATAAAATTAGAAACCCATGATTAATTATTATATGATGCACGAGTCTCGTCATAAAGCACAACGTATGAAAACTTAATTTTAAATAAGTTCTTTAACAAGAACTGGACCTTTAAAGAATAACAAGTTGCCTTTAAACATATGTTCTTAAGCATGTCCAATTCCAATAAAACATCTCCTCAACTGAGAACAAAACGTTGCCCCTTTGTGGTTGCACAACAACAACATGGTTACCATATGGAAATTGATTTAACGATCGGTTCGGTTCAAAATTCAAACGTAAGGATTTTCTGCAACCAGAGATCCAGATAACTTTGGAAATAAATAAATAAAACTTAAGTCAAAGCACGCACATTCAATTGCATTACTTAAATTTCGTCATGATCTTAGGACAAAATTAGACACTCACAACTCCAACCAACGGAGGGCCCACGTTAGCCCAACCATACTTAGATTCCGCACACTCGCCGTATCATACGCCACCTCTCACCTCCCATTCCCACCAATACTCAATATCTCTAAACTCCGCCGTGACCTCACGGGCGGTGACCACATCCACCTGCCCCGTTCGAGCCCTCCACCAAACCCTAATCCCCCCTTCCACCTCAAATCCCCCAAATTTCTCCACCTTTTTCGCCCAATTCTTCCGTATTCTTTTTGGGTTTTCGGCGAGCTCTCGATTGGTATCCGAAAGGTGTCGCCTTTATGAGGAAGGGGGCTTCGCCGGAGGTTTTGATTAAGGTTAATTCCAGGAGATCGGAGAGCGCCGTGCACCCGTCGGAGACGGCGCCGGAGGTCGGGCCTCCGGTGGAGGCGGGGGTGTTCCGGCCGTTCCGGAGATGGTTCCCGTGGTTGATTCCCGGGATCGTGGTGGCGAACACGGTGTTGTTTGTGGTGACCATGTATGTTAACAATTGTCCGAGGAATTCGGGTGTTTGCATGGAGACGTTCCTCGGGAGGTTCTCGTTCCAGCCTTTCAAGGAGAATCCTCTTATCGGACCGTCTTCGATGACGTGAGTCGATGTTTTGTTTCTGTTTGATTAGTTTTTACTTGTGTTGTTAATTTGAAAATTGGGGGATTGTCATTTATGTTTTGTTGATTAGAATGTCCGGAGATGACTAGGGTGTGTTTGGTTTCTAAGTAATTCAATACATTTTCATGTTGTGGAATTGGATTGGATGATTAGGGGTGTTTTGATTCGGTTTTTAGATAACTCAATTATATAAACATAAGTGGATTGGATTTTGGTGTGTGATTGGACGATTGTTATTTATGGCTGAGTTTTAATGAGGATCATTATTCAGGCTGAATTGTATCATGGAATCATCATAGGCTGTCCACCTAACTGAGTATGCTAGTTTTATAGCCATCAATGAATGTTCCCTAGCAATAAAATGAAATTTGCACACCAAAAATGATGTGGGTCCTAGAAGTTGTAATTGTTTTGCAGGGCTGAGCTTCTGACCAACTCCATTGTTGTTATGAATTATAGTTGTTTGGGGAAACTGGATTTGAGTTGGATTTGGTACATTTAAAATTAGTGATTTTTTTTGTCTCTGGTGATTTTCGTAGCTGGATCAATTGTGTGTAATTGTTATTTGTTTGGTATATCTGGATTACAACACACTTTTTTAGTATTGTGAAATATGAGTTCAAAAATACAATGTTTGCAACTTATATTTGATTATTGGATGCTATGGCTAAATTTATATCTAAACCTGTGGGGTCTGCAATTCATGATTGTCTTTGTAAATTACTATATGGATTTTACAACACATAATTGGTTTTTCGTTGACCAATCCTGAACCAAAATGCTATTGATTAATCTGAAAAATTATAAGTTACAATATTGAGAAGATTATTTTTAGCTACTATGTTTGGTTGACGACGACCTAATCTGAAAGTGTATATGCATCATCTCTGATCACTTTTTTCTTCTGATATTTCAGTTTACAGAGAATGGGAGCCCTAGATGTGAGCAAAATAGTTGAAGGTCACCAAAGATGGCGCCTTATCTCCTGTATTTGGTTGCATGCTGGTGTTTTCCACATACTTGCAAATATGTTGAGTCTTCTTTTCATTGGAATTCGACTAGAGAAGGAATTTGGATTTGGTACGTGTGAGGAGATAGTGCAATTGATTCCCGTTGATATTACAATATACTTTCAATCATGCTTTTCTCTTGCATTGTTGCTTTTGTTAAATAGGCATCCAACAAACCATTTGGTATAAACTTTTCACTCTTTTTAATTCATCATACATGAAGTCGATAATGGGTAAATTATGAGTTCAGTTTGATTAACGTTTGTCTTGCTACGATAGCTGTGATGCATGTCACATCTCACACTCTAATCTTGCACAATTTCTTTCAATTGGACTGTCATGATTCATGAACAGCACCACTGTTTAGCCTTTTGAGAGAGATAGAGCTTAAATTCCGTCTCATGTGGAAAACTTAATGATCCGGTTAAAGATAATCAAGATTGATTACATTGTCTTTGTGCTACTTTTGTTGTCACCATTGGAATTCACTGTCAAACAAAACAGAACACTTAATAATCCACTGTTTAAGAAGTTCTCACTTAATCTGAGGCATTGATGATTGATATTTCATATCTATATTTTAACTTTAGAATTTCTGTTCAACTTTTACAGTGAGAATTGGCTTACTTTACGTTATTTCTGGGATTGGAGGAAGCCTTATGTCTGCCCTCTTTATCCAATCAAGTATCTCTGTTGGTGCATCCGGTGCTCTTTTTGGTTTATTAGGAGGCATGCTTTCAGAACTCATAACAAACTGGACAATCTACGCGAATAAGGTAGTCTTGTCCATCTTGCCTGAATCTTTTTGGTTTTTTGGCATGTTGTTTTGATACTAATTCTACTTTTCCAGTTTGCAGCTTTGATTACTCTTATTTTGATTATCGTGGTAAATTTGGCTGTTGGTATCCTTCCGCACGTGGACAACTTTGCTCATATAGGTGGGTTCTTCTCAGGATTTTTTCTTGGATTCATCTTCCTTATTCGCCCTCAGTTTGGATGGGTGAGCCGGAAGAGTGTTCCTGTTACACAGAGAGTAGGTCCAGAAGTAAAAAAGCACAAGACATATCAGTATATCTTGTGGATAGTTAGTGCCATTCTTCTGATCTGTGGGTAAGTCAATGACACACTTATCTAGTTTGCTTAGTGTTGATTCATTCTTAGCAATAAGCAAATTCCTTTCCTCATATGATTTATATTCTGTAGTGATGCCCAATTGCCCATAATGTCATGACCTAGACTTGAAACCCAATCTGCTAAAAAAAATAGTGATACGTTGTTTATTCTTTCACGTGTTCCTCATTGAAAGCTTTTAAAACATATTTGCAATTGTGAAACCTCATTTTCGGATTGTAAGTTACCCATTGTTTTATCACTTCACTACCCTGTCATTACAAAACATAAAAATTGATGTGCTCTAGTAAGTTGTAGTTAATACCTGAATTCATTTTCTTTTGTGGTTAGTTTTTCTGGCTCTTCTTGCCAATTGAAAGTGAGAGAAACATATTGTGTTATTTATACCATTCCTGAACATGATTTTTCAATATTCTTTTTCTGCTTTTCCTTTAATATTTTTCTTCATATACAGGTTTACTGTTGGTTTGGTGATGCTTTTTCGTGGGATAAATGCAAACGACCACTGCTCCTGGTGCCACTATTTGAGTTGTTTTCCAACCTCAAAATGGAGCTGCAAGCAACGCACGACATCCTGTTTGGTAAGATCTCATAATGTGTTGTATATGTGCTACTCCTTGATTTTCTGCAGTGTCAACGCCTGTTTGGATTGATATCCACGGAACAGCAATCAAACACAACACTAGATTTTCCCAGTTCCAATTTTGAAGAGGGTCAGTGCAAGGTAGATTAGACCAGATTTATTAAGGTGATTCTGAAAAACGAGTCATTAAATTTTAAAACCAGTGACCCTCACGGTGTTCTGCTCTCAGGTTACGCATTGTTTTAACATGCATAATGCCCTCAAAGTATTTTTGGTTGAAAAATGAACTGTTGTCATAGTTTAAGTTTTTGTTTGTTTTTTTAGGCCAATTTGACATTTTTTCTCTTTCCAGAATCAACAAAAACTGAGAACTATTTGTGATATGTTTTGCAGACATCTTCGAACGGATTTCAGTTCAACTTAACTTGCGCAGACACTGGGAGAACACGCACTTATCAACTCACAAATCCTTCCAGTGGGCAAGTAAATTCGTTGTGTGCCCAACTTTGTCTCTGATACAAGTACAGTGCTTTTGCCGACGCCTGAGGTATTATATGCTTCACTGATTCAACTGTAACACTTCACTATTCTTTGTATACGTATCTAAAGTCACACTACCTCTACATTTTTCAGTGTATATTGTTCTTCCACCATCAATAAAAAATTCGATACATGTCTTGTAGTCGAAAAATTCCCAGGAAAGATTTCATCTCTCATTCTTTTATTGGGCAATTTGTTTCCTTATTATGTATTCCACATGATATATTATTAGCTTATGCATACTGATAAAAGAAATATCGCTAACATCATGATAGACAATGAAATAGCTTAGAAAACTAGAATCATGTCTACTTACTAATACTTCTGCACAAATGTAGTCGGTATTTGGTGTACATGTCAATAGGACATGCTTGCTTCAGTAGCACCAATAATAGTAACACCAATAATAGTAGTAGCACCAATAATAGATAGGGGACAAGAATTTATTCCATCCTTTCTCCTTTTTTATCTTTACCCACCCCTACCCATGCCGTCATCCTTAGGAAATGGGTAGCATTATCTTCAAGCAACGTGAAAGCAAAGCAAATATTTCCACGTGTACCTCTAAATATGCTATTGGGTTTAATGTTATGCTATGGTTGTTAGAACAAGTTTCGATTTCCACTTTTGACAGTTTTTCCTTTGAAAATTACTTTACTTGATGTCTTTATTCTTGAATAATTTCTACCCTCTTCTAGCAACACTATTTCAATTATGAATCTCATCGTTGGGTTCCCATAAATAGTTTACTTTCAACAAAATAAAAAAGACACCATTTGGTGAATAGGTTTATACAGCAAGTGACATGTTCTGTTGAAGATCTTTTAGTTTAGGTGTATGACACAAGAACATAAAGCCCATCACATCAAATCAAGGGATATAAACTACTGCAGGTCACTTGGGTCTAATGATCTAATCTAATCTAATCTATGGAATAGATATAGATATGATATCGGCATATTTTAGAAAGACGTTATTATTATCGCGTAGGGTGGTGTAGCATGTAGATGGGGGCACACGGTTCCATGGAAATCTGATTCTGCATGCGAACAGGGGACTTCAGATTTTGACCCACTTCGAGTTTTTGGGGATTGCCATTTTTCTTGAACTTGGTGAATAAACTTGTGAATACTTTGTTTAATTTCTTAGCAATCATTGACCATTTAGATCTGAAATTGTCTATTCTGCTGGTGAGAACTTCATCTTGTACATTTTCAAAGTTAAATCTAACGTTTTAGCTGAATTACAAATATGAGTGAGTTAAACTATCTTAAGATTAGACCCAAGTGTTAAGAGTCCTAAAATAGGAAAACTGCAAATAGAGTGTCTCTCACAAGGAGGGTAGTCTTTGATTCATTATTTTATAAATTTCTCAAAACTCTTAATCTCATAACGAACATCCTTAAAGATAAAAAAAAGTAATGTTTTAAGAAATAGAAAAGGACCCAAGAGAACTTGTCATGCAAGCAAGAGTTTTATTTCAGAGTCCTTTGGTGTCTCCATTTATTTTATTTGATACTTAGCAAAAGAAGCAAGTTGAGAGAAAAGGATGGGATATGAGTGGGTAAAAGACAAAGAACACCTTAGTTTGGAAGTGAGGAAATAGTATGGTATGGTTGTAAAAACAAATGGTTGGCATTAGTGATTTGCAGAGAGGTAACATGGGGAGATAAGAGTTGTGGAAGTAGTTTGGCATTAGTGTGAAGTATGTATGTATATCTGTCTGTCTGTATCTCTGGCAATGCCCAATGGTGCTGCACTCCCACATGCCCACACACATTCAACATCACATGCAGTGTTCAGACATGAGAGAGCATATCAGGAGTTCCATGACCATGAATTCATCAATCACCTTGGAGTTGGGGACCATCACCATCAAATTCACCTTGGGGACCCTTCTTCGCCCGGAACTATTATGCATATTCCTTCATTATTTTTCCCTATATATATGTATGTGGTTATTTATTATCCACAAAAGAATTACTGGCTCAACAATTTAAACTTTTACCAACATATTTGGGTTTTTAAGTTGGTTCTTAAATTACATTTCTTCTTTATCCTGACTTGAGACAGACTACTTTGAAAACTACACAGATGAAGTTAGAACTCTATAGCTATTGAACTTAAACCTACCCAAATCGAAATGTTATCTTGACTTCCTAGACGAGTCGATCATTTAAGGGGGCGCCTAAACCTATCACTAAAACCCCAATCATCAAACACCTCGAAGAAATTGGGGGACGATCGATTAGCCTCACAAAGTTAGAATAAAGATTCATGTTTGAAAAACGAACCATATCGACGATTCGTATAATTAGATTGCATCTATTGTTAAGCACGAATATTTCGAGATGTCTTGAATTACTTTGATAATTTGTTTGAATACGAAAAGTTTATTATTTTTTCGTGGGCTCGATTTGGATGCAACTAAAGCCCAATTAGTAGATATATAACCTGATTTAAGCTACCTTGACTGGGAAAACTTATTCTCGTGTATCTCCTAATCAAAATCTCACAAGTTAACTCAAACCTTCTAAATATATTATATATATATATATACCTTAAGTTCATAACCAAAACATTGTCCTCGAAGTAATAGCATGGCTGTTGATAACCAAATCGTGCACCTAATTACATTACATTACATGAACATAAAATTGGTAGGATAACTTTTCTTCTATATCTCTGTTTTGTTTGTGAAACAAAGAAAGTAAAAAAAAATCATGAAATAAGCCGTATCGGCGGCACAACTTGACATGGAAGCAAAGTTCATTTTTGGGTCCATAATTAAATTTAAAGCTGATCCTCCGAAACATCACCCTCGGCGACCCGAATATTTACGGGAATACCAATTTAAGTGAGCATCTATCTCGTGGGCATTTTCGCCCTTACAAAGAGAAAAGAGAGAAAACAGAAAGAAAACAAACACTTTCTCTTGTGAGTCTCACTCATCACTTTCTTTCTTCAGTTAATAAGTATTTTTCCAATTTCTACCCATACCTATACGGTGTATAATTCCAAACGAATTAATTGTTTGCGCAGTCGAGAGAAGAATATTATTGTACAATATTAGATTTCATCTCCCAACAAAATCTTTAGGAAGTATACCATATATCTATCTATCTATCAAAACAGTTCCTACGAATTCGCCCAATTTTGGAATCTAGATTCTTATAAATTGGTTTCTTTTTTAGTGATCCAAAAACTGGGTTTCTAGCGGAGCCACAGTCAGGAGAAGCTAGCTCGATTAATTTTAAAATCATAGGATTTGTCCTTTCGTGGTACTACTCGTTCCTGTTTAGTTTCAAACATATTTGTCTTACATATCTAAAGTATGTACTAGAATGAAAAATCGTAAAACCTCAAAAAAGAATTAGAAAGAACAAAAGCAAAATAGGACCAAGATGCAAAACAGCCAATTAATTCAAAATCAATATTACACATACATTTACATTGCAGGAATTAATTCCAAACAAACACTGCAATCTGAAAATCTGACTACACCTCTTATATATTCATTCTATTATAAGTAGTAGGAGGATATATAAATGCACCTTACCACCACCACCACCACACCTCACTCTTCCACTTCCACTTCCACAATGGCTTCAGCTTTGGCTTATCCTCTCACACTCCTACCACTTGCTTTATTCTTCTTCTTCTTTTTCTCTCCGGCGAACGGAAGAATTCCGGGCATTTACACCGGCGGGCCGTGGGAGAGCGCCCACGCCACCTTTTACGGTGGAAGCGACGCCTCTGGCACCATGGGTACGTATATAATATACTTGTTTGATTAACATGTATGTAGCTTAATTTGTTTGTGTTCCACAAATTAACATGACTAATGTTGTAACCATGGAAGTATGGATACGACATTTTTTTGTAAAAAGTAGGATATGGAAATGACAATTAAAATATTAATTCAAAATATATTTAATCTTTTTATAACTTATTGCAATAATTAATATGAAAATATTACCAAATTAGAGATTGTTAATCCAAATAAAACATTCATAATTCCTTTATAGAAGTAAATGTCTTCATTAATACAACATATAAGTCACAAATACGTGTTTCTGGATCAATTGTTTCACATCCAACCAATCCTCTTCAACTTTGCACTGTTCCCTTAAGAATTTCAAATATCTATGAAATAATTTAATTTAAAAAAACCCCTAAGCGTTAAAAAAATGCAGGCCACAGTATTGTGCCGGATCCGAAATGGCACGTCCCGTACCCAGGCCGTGTCGGGTCTTGGGGTCCGGCCGTCGTGCCCGACACAGCAAGGCCGGCCGGCCGGCCCGACGGGCTCACGGCACAGCACGAGTCTCAGATTTAACCGTGTCCATGAAGTATCTAGGTGTGTACCCACGACGTATCCGATAACGTGAATTGCCCAAACTACCCTGGACACACCATGTGGTGTATTGGACACATATCTGTGCGTATCTAACGAGTATTCGTATCCAATGCGAGTACGACATGGATTCGAAAGATGTTTTGAAGTACCCGTGCTTCCTAGCTAGGTTGTAACAACTAACAAGCATGATGTGATTTGCAACAAAACGGTGGTAATATGTATGCTAATTACACGTTAATGTATGGATGAGGTAATAACTACGAAGTATCATCTATGTAGGTGAGCGATTTAAGTGCTCGAGTTGTTGTTTAGTCTTTGGAGAAAATTAATTTAAGCAAATGATTTATCACTGTTAGTAGTAGGTAGGTTTCATTATCAGCTTTCAAAAACAGGAAATCTCTGTCACAGACATGTACGACCATTGAAGTCAAAACTATACGTGAGCTGTAAAGTTTGTCATGATCTTTATTCATGCGGACGAAAGTAATCCCCACCCAGTCATGTACAGTACATCAAATTCAGTCATGATCATGAAGTCGAGTTTAGTGAAACTTACTTTAGATCTTTCACAAGGTTAAGATCCAATAAACCTTTTTATTTCTTTCATCTTACCTCTTAACCTTAATAGTTAAGGGTGCAGTTCAAACATACAAAAACATTATTTTGTAAGTTGGTAGACTTTTATTTTATTTTTCTCTCTAAGCTCCTGTTCAAAAGAGTGATTCAATATTAGACATCCCACATCATGTGTTAATTAATGTGGTTATTCTTGGTGTCTATGTGTAGAGAAGATGTACTAGGTAGAATGAGCTTCATAATTAAGTATATCATTATTGTATATAATGTAAATATCTTAATGGGCTTAATAAATTGGTGGGATTGGATCAGGAGGGGCTTGCGGGTACGGAAACCTGTACAGCCAAGGATACGGTGTGAACACGGCGGCGCTAAGCACCGCCCTATTCAACGACGGGTATAGTTGTGGGTCATGCTTCGAGTTAAGGTGCTCCGACGACCCCCGGTGGTGCCACCAGGGTTCAATTGTCATCACTGCCACCAATTTCTGCCCTCCGAATTTCGCACAACCGTCCGACAATGGCGGTTGGTGCAACCCTCCTCGCCCCCATTTCGACCTCGCCATGCCGATGTTCCTCAAGATCGCCGAGTATAGGGCCGGAATTGTGCCTGTGGCCTTCAGAAGGTTGGAATTCTTGTTTTTTTTACTGTTTGGTTAGTCAATCTTTGGTCGTGACTGACTTGTCGGACCCGCTTTCCGCGTTTTTTATTTTTATTTACTGCTCTTGTTTCACGTGGGTGGGTGGGTGGGTTGGTCGCTGCCATTTTCGTAGTTTCTTTATTATTTAAGGGCATTAGTGAGGATTTGTTTTATGTCTCGTGATTTCAAATTCTTCTTCTACTACTTCACCGGTAATTAATTAATATTGCTTCAAATACTTACCAAGTATACATAATTTCCTAATTTAATCTATTTGTTATACATGGTCATGTGAGGGCGTTAATGAAACACTAGTCAATAGAAAATTACCAATCTTATCTTGCATTTGCCATTTAAACATCATTATATATAAATGCGTTTATTAGTATTTGGTAGAATACCTTTTTTCCTACGACCATAGAACTTTGTTGTGTTGTCTTTATCTCTATCCTTTGTAATCGGGTAATTTGTTGGGCTTTCTTTAGGGTCCCCTGTAGGAAGCCAGGTGGGATCCGATTCACCGTAAACGGGTTCCGGTACTTCAACCTTGTGCTAATCACCAACGTTGCCGGCGCCGGCGACATCGTCCGCGTTAGCATCAAAGGCTCAAAGACCGGGTGGATGAGCATGAGTCGGAATTGGGGTCAGAATTGGCAATCCAATGCGGATCTCTCTGGCCAGACACTCTCATTCCGTGTAACCGGGAGCGACCGTCGCACCTCGACATCCCACAACATTGCTCCGGTAAACTGGCGGTTCGGCCAGACGTTCACAGGAAAGAATTTTAGAGTGTAGAAGTCTACGATTTGGTTGTTCTTGGTCTAGTTAAGAGTTTGAGTAAGATAGTAGTAAGGTGTGGTTTGTTATTGTTGCTGTTATGATTATACGGGTAATCGGATCTTGGTTCTGCCTAGGGGCTGTGAGGAGATGGACCGAAGTGGCTGCAAAGAAAATTTGATATGTAGCCCGCGGCTTCCTATTGCTGCTGTTTTTATTTGTAGTAGTGAATTCGCGTTGTATTATGATTTCCAATTTCAATTAGTAGAACATATTGTTGGTACGTCGTGTTTCTTTCTAGTGATGTACCTTGAATAAGGAGAATTCACCAGCCACTCTCAGCAATCCACTGGCGTACTGTGACGATCAACAGGACTAGTCGAGTCGAGGAGGAGAAGGGAGAACTGATTGCATGCTGAGTGAGGTTCATTAGAGTACTTGATATATTTTTTAAAACCCCCCATAAAAGCAGACCTATGAAATATGATCCAAAATAACAGCAACAATAACAAAATATGATCTGTATTCAGCAACATTAAGGATCCAAAATATGATCTGTATTCAGCATGGGCTTTCAGTTTCACTACATTTAAGTATAGTCAAAGACAAAAAAGGGTAACATGTGTAACTCATATTCCTAATTCCCTTTAAATTATAAAAAACTATAGTGATCTTTTAATCTTGATAAATCTATGGTCATCTTACTTCCGTCGGGCTCTTTTCAACTCTAGCAATAGAAACTCAAGCCCTTCATAATTGGTTGCTTTCCGGCCATACCTGAAATTCCAAACCTCTTGCATGGCATGCTTCCCGCTGGGGCCATTAATCTCCAGCAAAGCTTTGCAAACTGCCCTGTAAACTTCATCACCCAAGTCAGCCTTTAACTTCAACAATTTCTCATCGTCTTCATCTACAACCTCCTATAGCAACACAAAATTAACATACACAAAGTTTACATACATTGAACAGATGTCCATATTCACATCTTCACTAGCGGAGCAAAATTCAGCATCAATTCCTCAGGAAAATAATAAAGATTATATGTTGAAAAAACAGATGATGAGATAACAGGAACTAATTTCAATATGTAATTCCAAGAGTTTAATATTTCAAGAAAGCAAGTACTTTGGTATTTTCTTAAACAACCATGTGAATGCAATCACTTGCTAGGCTTCACAAGGCATCTAATTATCTAAATTGGAGGTTTGTTGACACACCATAACTGTCCCCTGGATGATTTCTGGTTTGTAAGGACGCCACTCCACATTTTTTATTTCCTCTTGCAACAGAGAATGGTATTCCTTAGCTTTTTCCAAGTGATCCTTCATTCCGAACTTTTCCTTGCACGCATGCTGAAAAGGCTTGACATCAAGCTCACCCATTGTTTTGATTCCAATACTAGCATTCCTGCTTTTCACCATTTTGGACAGAACCTACCTTGCAGAGAACAATGCAAATATAATTTTTTATATATAAAACTAATGCTAGTTATATGCCAACTAAATGGAAATGTGAGTGGTTAACTAGTAAGACAAAAGCAAGAAGACAATACTGAAATCAGCTCTTTGCGAGCATCCTCTAGCTCATCTTTGGTGAGCTTTTCTTTAATTACTAGAGTTTCATTTAAGGCCTCCTGTGCTTCCAGTTCTTCTATTTTTTCTTGCAGTTCTTCAGTAAGCTTGGAAACCTTCATCGTGGATCCACCATCTTCTGTGCTTTCCATATGTGACACCACCTGTATATTTCCTTTTAACTTCTCTACTTCTAATTCCAACATCTGCTTGGCATCCACTTGTTTTTCCAGATAAAGAATTTTCTGGTGGGCAGCCTCCTTTTCCCTCTGCAAGATTATAGTATGGGAAGCATTGTAAATAACTGTGACAAAAACAGGAAAAGTTAGGGTACATGAACTCAAATTCACGCATAAGCCATACCTGCTGCACTTTTAGGAACTCCATAATATCTTCATCAAGCTTCCTCTGCTCTGAAGTGGCAATTTCAAGTGCAGCCAATTTGTTCTGTAAGGAAACCAGGCGAAAACAACAGCTTAGTTTCACATTCGTTTTCCTGACTTATGATGGTACTATGTGTCAAATCGAAGTAAATAATCATACTAAATATAGTATAATGTATAGCAACATCTATCTTATGGTTGCGAGTACAGCACCCACTTAAATGATCACTAAGTTTCATTTGTTAAATCAACTTAAATTAATATAGGATCATAGTAACTGGAGTAAAAACTTCTCCAAAATAGTTGTATATATCTCTTGTACAAAAGTAAAAAATATAAAATAAACACAGACAATACATGAGAAACATTTGGGGTACAGATGGAGGAATCAAATGGCCCTTATTTTATTACTTTACCAGTTCGGCTCTCCTCTTTAATAGAGCATTGCATTAATTTTGAAAACCATTAAATAGAAGATATTTTATCATCTAAATAAAACTGGAAGTACCATCAGCTGGTCGTTATCTGAAGCAGTTCTTTTGGCACTATTCTCTGCCACAAGAACATCAAGTTGGCTGCGCTTATTCTCCAGCTCTAACTTTAACCTCTCACTTTCTTCAATGATCGTACGAGAATGATTAGAAGCATAGCGCTGCAACTTCTGAAGATCTGGAAAAACCAAAGAAATAATCATTCAAGACAATTAAATAATATTTGTCTTAGCAAACTCATATGTTCCTCCAATTGAAGCATAGCCAATACTTACTAAATTGAAAATACAATGATATAGATTAGAATGCATATTGGAGTCATAATTTTAAAAAGTTCCTCTGTGAGAGACGAGAGTGTGATTGGTTTCTTCAAATATCCAATTTCTTAGTGAAAATGGGATGATTTCCACATAAGCCCAACTTAAGAGGTAACTCTTTTTAGCCACTTTTGTTACCAATCACCAACTTATGAACTCCACCACTCTATTAAATTAAAAAAGGGTTCCATATGAAAGTACAAATACATATAAATTCAAAGATGGATGAATGTGTTGAGTCAGCAGTTGAGAAATTAAAATTTAATACATATTAAGTGTGGACTTCCAACTTAAAACCATTTGTTGTTGAGTAAACTAGCTCAAGATCTCAGAGTCAATGAGAATGACCCTGAGTGTTCCAACACCGAACTTATATCATCTTCTTCCTTTTCTACAAAAGCATTAGTATTTTTTTTTTGATTGGTTCCAAAATCATTAGTATTATATTAACAAAAAATATGTAATCACACCCACACGTTGAAAAATATAGGTATAAGGTGGACCAACAGAAAATCCTAGCTTAGAACCATTGCTTGAGTTCAATCCAACAACCCAGGTTAAAGCTACTCAAACTGAACTAACTAACTTGTCAACCTTGGACGTACTCTTCCTATCAACAAGAACAAGATTCACTAGGGTTTGCTGAACTAAAACCTTCCCAAACATCCACAAATCAAATACCAAAGAACACCCATCAAGTATTAGAATAGTATAATAGGGAGAAGTCGAGATAACTCAGGTTGAGGCTACCCTAAAGTAACCAGCAGAACTAACATGTCAACCTCGGACGTACTCTTCCCACCAATGAGAACATGATTTACTATGGTTCAAAAAATCAAAACCTTCCCAAACAGCCGCAAACCAAATTACCAAACAAACACTATCAAGTATTAGAATAGTACAATGACTAACAGAAATAACTCGATCGGTCACCATGGAGTGTGCAGGTTCGAAACCCACTAGCAACAATGCAGCTAGGATCTTCTTTTGGTTCTCAGTCTTCGAGGTTTACAAGTGTTTACAACTTGACATCCATTTCGTTAAATAAAAAACAAACATGAAAAACAAACTTGATTTGGTTTAGAAACCTTGATGGTACGTCTCCATCCTCTCCTTACTCCTAGACATCGCCTCCTCAAGCCTAACCCTATTTTCTCCATATTTTGCCTTCAAAATCTCCACACCACTCTCCCTCTCCTCGATCTCGCTCTCCAACCTCGCCCTAAGCAGACCCCTCCTCCTCCTCACCCCCTCCTCCAACGCCTCCACCGTCATCACCTCCCTATTCCGCCTCATCACCGCCCCGACCACCCACTCCTCCGTCCAGTCCTCGTCCCTCGCCATCCACCCGCACAGGACCTCTCTTTCTCCCCTCCTCCTCTTTCCAAACCCTAGCCGGGCGAAGTGGCGGTCGAAGGCCATGGCGTTCGCGAACCCGGTCCATCCCGTCCCGAAGTCGACGAGAGCGAACCCGGTGTGGCCCGAGTCGGTCCAGACCGGGGTGACGCGGACAGGGTGGAAGGCTGCGAGCTGTTCGCGCCACCGGGAGCCGCTGACGCCGGTCCGGCGGTCGGTGGTTGGGTCCGGTTGGGTCGGGAGGTTGGAGAGGATTCCGGTCCAGGGGTAGACGAACCGGTCTGAATCGGCCGGTTCGGGTTTCGATTCTGTTTTTCCCATCGCGGTAGAGTTGGAGTGGAAGGCGAAGAGCGTGTTTGGTTGATGGTGTGGAGAAGAAATGGCGGGGTGTTGGTGTCATACTAGGGGTTTTGGATTGATGACACGTGGATATATGGACGGTGGATTTGGGAAGTTGTTTTTATTATTATTGAAATCAAATATTTGAAATGGTAACTGGACTGGAGGCCCTCCAGGCCCATCATCCCATTTGTCCGTCCACTTCTTCATTAATCACTAATCACTAATGAGTAATGAGTAATGAGTGAGAAAGGAAAGTAGGAAAGTAGGAATGGCGGGTCAGTCGGATCCGGTGGTGTGTGTGTTCTCTCCGGAGGAAGTTGAGTTCGTGGCGGAGGACGAGATGGTGGAGATGGTCCCCAACATGAGGATCGACGCTCTCAACATGATCTGCGTGAGTGCGTGCGTCAGTCAGTAATCCTTTCCTCCAATTTTTTAGATTGGTTTACCCTCAGATTGGTTGTTTTTCAGGGGGATTTCGGACCGTTTTACCCTCAGATCGCCGCCGAGGTTCCCCTCTGGCTCGCCGTCGCACTCAAAAACCGTGGCAAGTGCGCCATCCGACCTCCCAACTGGATGTCCCTAGGTTGGTCCGTCTGTCCATCTCTATTTTTTATTTCACATTCTCTTTCTTATCCAGCAATGTTAATTTGAGGTGGTAATCCCAATAATTAGCGAACAAACGTTATTAAACATGTTATTTGTAGTTAATAGTCAACGGGATTGGTATTGCTTGTTAATTTTCGTCAATACATTTCCAGATATGTGATTGTTGTGACATATTTTGTAGATAAGTTAACTCAGGTGCTGGAAGCGGAGCGGGAGTCTCCTCGAGAATTTCAGCCGCTGCCGTTTCATTACATTGAAATATCTAAACTTCTCTTCGACCAGTAATACTTGTTTGTCAAATGCATCCTTTTGTTTTCCTCCTTGTAAGGAATTGTGGAATCATTCTAACAACTTTTCTGTGACAGTGCACACGACGACATTCCAGATGTGTATTTGGTGAGACTGCAGAACTCTCGTTTCACTGTTTATGCATTGTTATGTTTCTTTGTTCTTCTCATTTGTATTTTGACAGGTGAGATCGATGATTGAGGACATTAGGGATGTACGATTCCATAAGGTTGAGACTGGATTGGAGACAATATCTGGTCGAACTCATGCTGTGAAGGTATAGTTACCATTTCTTGCTGTGTTTGTTGATTCCTCAAACAACTTGAATTTTGCAGAGCATCTAAATACTTTTATTACACATTACCGCTCCATGGTCTCTCAATTTATGTAAAATACCATGCAGGTGATTATGGTATTTGAAAACTAATTGTCTCACATTTTCAGTACTGCTTCTGTGCATATCTTACTAAATATCAAATTTCAATGTCTAGCATGAACCCATGAAATTATCAATATAAAAGCATTGGACCTGCTCTTTTTGTTTTCTGGTTGTTCACTTGCCTCTTCAATGGCATCATATTTTTCTTGAGTACAAAACGAGTGAGTCTTTTAGTTTTTTTTTTGTGCTATTTTTTGTTTAACATGTAGAAAAGCCACAGAGCTTCCATGTAGCTGACAAAATTCAAAATTTCCCTTGATTACTGTAATCCTAAGTGCAAATGCGTATTTTATGAGGGACAGTGGGAACACCTCTGCTTATTTTTGTTTGACCCACGTAAAGTTTCACCCTTTCTTGCAAAGCAAAGTGCTTTCGTCTTTTAGGTTCACCTTCTGTTTCATGCCGCTATATACTACATAAAATTCCATATGCCTCTTGTTTTGAACTGTGATGCTTACTATTTCTGCAGTTGAAAAACTTGTCTGCGATGGAAGTGAACATAGTGCGTCCATTCATGGTTAGAGCATTGCAAGCATTTTATAAACATGATAGCCTCCAAATGATTCAGCAACCAGACACAACTGGAAGTAGACAACCTCAAGTAGTGGATCGTGGCCCTCGAGTAAGTTGGATGTGCATATTGGAAGTTTGGAAACTACTACTGCTTGTGCTCTCATTATAGATAGCCAATTTTTCCCCCGTTCAATGTTGACATAAATGTTCTGGTAAAGCTTTAACAGATAGTCTATTTTATTAGCCGTGGATGATTTGTTGATAAGTGTTTTTATCAATAATTTTTCAAGTTCTGATTATTATAAACATACAGCTTTTATCCAAAAAATATTTCACTTGAGTAATTGTGGTTGCTTCTGCAACTACTTATGTGAAATTTTACTGATTAGCCTTGTATCTTATGTAAAAAACAAAACCATCGCATGTCTTCTGTTTATACTGTGTATCATCCGAAAATGATTCTGAATCATCAAACTTTTTATCCTTCTTACTTTATCTACGGTGTTCATTTCACATTTTGTCATAGACTCTTTTAGGTTTTTCCTAAACTACGCTCAAGTTCAGATGTGAAGTTACCTGTAAATGTGTATTTATGCTTGTGAGGACATCTAACTCTTTATGCTCTAGAAACACAAATGATTTTAAAATATCCAAAATCCTGAACATCCAAAAAGAGCAATTAAGACTGGCTCTAAGTACTTTTATGTATAATGTTGGGAATGCTTTTACATTTTCTGATCAATTTTCCTATTATTTCAGCGAGATCTTCGGCCTCGATAAGCAGCTGACTTTGTGGGCGTGTTCCCCATGGTGTGCACAATTGTGCTTCTGCTTGGATGGATATGTGATGATACACCCTTCACATGATCAAAGGTACGACGCCTACCTTGGTTTTTTTATGGCGTTCAACAAAAAATTGCATTGTGAGACTGGTAATGGTATGCTTAATGAGGAAGGTCTGGTGGAAAAGATATTCTCTGGCTATTTGTTTCCATTTTGTTGTCATAGCCCTTCTTTTCCCTATTAGTCTGTTGCTTATTATAGTTGTAAGGTAAAGAAATATGTTTCCATTTGAACACCTTGTAACATGCTTGGGGCTATTCTGAACCCTAATGAATTAATCAATCCTTCAACCTACAACTTTGCAGCTGATCTTGAAGTTGGCTGAGTGAGAAGAGGGCCTTCCTCTCAGGGCCTGAAATCATGACACATAACTAGGACATTTCCCTAATATTTATATCCTAACCTTACTGAAGTAATCTATACATACTACACATATATGTTTTTAGGGTTTTGTTTGAAACTACAAGCTCGGAACGTGGAGCTGACCAATGTGCTTAGCATGTGAAATGAACTTAAATTTCCTTCATTTACAATCCAAACAAACTGAATTCTAAATTCTACATCTTTGATATACCTCAAATGTGTCTTTTTCATCAAAAAAGAAAAATGGGGGTGACTTAAAATAAGAGTAATAACTCTTCTGGCTATTGATTCTTTTTCTTGTTTGAGATGACAAGGAATTGATGAGAGAAAAGGGAAAAAAAGGAGTTTCAATCTACAAAATACTAATCGTTGGCCGATCATTTTATTGAAAAGATTGATCAACAGAATCTATTGTAAGTGTCGAGCTTCATCTCGGTGATCCGATATAGAACGAACACTCAGTTGCCCTGGGATCTTGGGTATGCCGAGGGGACTTTGATCAACACCAAGGATACTCCAAATATACATCCTTAGAGCAGTTAGCCAAGGGTCATGACGAGTAGCTGTCAGCGATCCTCTTAGTTAAATAGTGTTGTTCTCTGATTTTTGCCAAGAGGTTATCTTCAGTCTTAACCGAGGTGTGGAAATTCAGGATAGCATGTTCCATCTGAAACCATCTTAAATTTCTTGCACATTACATTACATCCTGATACATATGGCCTAAAGTTGAGTTCTCGACTTTATGGAAGAGACATCTTGCAAGGATCTCGGATCTTGTCTACCAAAAGGCAGAGCCCCCTGAGTCCTACAAACATACAATTGTCTAAGCCCTTGTTTTCTGTCTTTTTTGCCTAAAAAAGAGGTTCACTACCCGCTATATCCTGGAGTCCTACCCTGTTTTCAAACCTTGTGGGTCAGTTGATTGACACTCATAGGTTATTATGTACACAAATGATGGGAGTAAGTTTAAGTTTATCGGTCTTGTTAATGTTTTAGTCCACATGGAATAGCAGTATAGCACAATGTCACAGAGAAGTGAAGAAACAGGGCACAATCATTGTTTTTGCTCAATTGCTAATGGTGACATCTCCAACTTATGTCGCTCTATGTTTAACTCTACTTCCATCTGTTCCCATTCTCTATTAATATTTTCCAAACTTTTTTGCACAAGCATAGAATGAGCTGATGCTTAGCATTATGATATCAGATATGAACTTGTGCTGTAAGAGAATGCTTTGAAGTTGGGCTCATTATTACTGACAGTAGAAATTAACTAGTAATTAACTCTTTTTATATTAGGATCATAGTAGTTTCATTATAGCATTAATTTGTCCACATGTTGAACTTGGTATGAGCCCTCCCAAAGTGATCTTATCTCTTGTTATTACATCAAAGCTGATATTTTGATCATCTTCTACACTAAAATGATTATTACTTCCATTACTAAATGATATTTACGTTGCTAGTATCAGCTGCGTCCTGATTAGTCATGTACAAATTGATTTGTCATCCCAATTTTGTTCCTCACTGTTGAGCAGGTTCGAGTTCTCCAATGGGCAGGTTTCCAGATGACGTTTCTTTGCTGAAATGGTAACTGTAGCTCTGGTAGGTTGTGACATGCCTCATGCATGCTTGGTCCTAACTCTTCACATGAGCTTGTCCCTCCAATTATGTGATATTATGATGTTGACACATGAACTTAGTTTGGATTATTCCACGGTTCCTAAGTAAGGATACACAGTATCAATTATTCCACGGTTCCTAAGTAAGGATACACAGTATCAATTATTCCACGGTTCCTAAGTAAGGATACACAGTACGAAGAAGTAAAAAGCTGTGGCGTGTTTCTTACTCTTCTTTGTCTTTTGAATTTGCATGTAAAAAAGACACAAAGATGTGGGAATTTATGGACAAGCCAACAAACGAAGTTTGGAGTCTTCGTTTGGATTGAGTGTCAAATCGATCCAAATTCCAACCATATTTGATCTCCGTTTGGATCCAAACTTTCACGTAAATATAGGTTTAGGAGTGTATTAGGGATACAACAAAAAAAATTAAGAAACAAAACGTCGAATGTGTGTTAAATAATGAGTTTTTGAAGTTCAGAGGGGCAAAGTGTTACAAAATTAAAGTTCATGGGAGATAACTGTTAACTTTGAAAGTTCAGGGGGGCAAAGTGATATCAAGGTATAATTCAGAAGGTCAAACTGTAATTAACCAAAATAAAACTAGTGGAGTAACTTGTTGTGCGAGACTGAGAGGTAATTAGTAAAGTGTGAGACAATCGAATCTTTGAACCAAATCCTTCCTAAAACTTACGGAGACCAAAAAAGGACAACTGAAACGTCACGTCATCGAAACAATATTGGGTGTTTTTTTTGAAACTTTTTGTTTGCGATTTAATAAAAAGTCATGCTATAGACCACAGCAGGACCACCTCTTCTTCTTCTCCTCACTTGAGTTCCCACCCTTACCCCGACACATATTGCCCTCGAGGTTGGAAGAAACTACGGAGGTGGGAAGATGGGTGGCATGTGGTTAATAGAATGATTTGAGGCGTGGGCAAATAGTGTGTGTGTGGTTGAGTGAGAGTTGAAAGCGACGTGAGATTAGAATCAGACATGATGATGATGATTTGTTGTGCCCGCCAAACGCGGACACCTCTGTCTGTTTCTCAGACCCACACGCCACAAATATAAACGGTCATTACCATTTACCAACCCCACCTTAATTGTTTTTCCATAGTATTTTTTCAATGGGATGAAAAGTGTAGATTAGGTATACCTGATAATTTTGTAATCGTGTCCGAATTTCGTAATCTTGTCAGACAATTTCGTAATCGTGTCAGAATTTCGTGTTATCGTGTTAAGCACAATATGAAAATTTTCATCATCTTTAGATTGAAAATAATTAAGTGGCATATTATATTAATATTTTTCTATATAATTAACATATTAATTGACCATTATCAGGTAAAAAAATTGATTACCTGACAAAGAGATGTTATTCGTGTCAGTTTCGTATAAAAAACAAAAATACCGTGTAATCGTGTCGTCTTCGTGTCAAATCGTGTACTAATTATTTTATGTTTATATCTTCATAAATCATCATAATAAAGCATTTCAACCACACAAAAAATTTGATGTCATGTCGTGTAAAAATTGTGTCACCATATCGTGTCAGAAATTGTTAGGCCTAAGATTAGGTGAGTTTTAAAAGAATTTCTCGATTAATATCATTTTTGAGGGTCGAACATGTGACTTTATACATGAAACATTCTGTGTATCAATGAACTACCTGCAAGTGTTTATGTAACCTCCATGATCCGTATTCGGGACACAGCAATCAAACATAACTAAAAATAAGCAATAAATGGACATTAACAAAACACGGTCGAATCGAGGTCTCAATTAAAAATAAACATAATATCAAGTCAAAGTACAACGCGGAAGGGAATCCTACCACATCAATACTAAGAGATGAAAGTATTACATCAATGAGCCCCCGGATCCAGTCATCGCGTCCCAAGCCCAAGTCGCCTCCAACTGCCTATCATGTCCCACCTGCACACGCACAGTCACGCTTGAGTCTCGAATCAAGACTTAATACACCACCCCAACCCGACCCCGAACAAAGTCTAGTCATCCCACACGGCTCACACTGGTCTCGTGTCCCAAGGCGATCACATGCGCCAGCGAAGTCAAGCATGCACCTCGACCCCACCGCACATCCAACTCAAGGCAACACTCAACCTGCTCTCATGGCAGAACTGTCACACGTTCCAAGGTGACCACGCGCCCAATAAGGCCGAGCGTGCACCTTCGACAAGATCGCGCATCCAGCCCACAAGACAACGTCCTACTCCAACCACGCGCCTGAGCCCGCGAGCCCAGTTCCAACGGTCACTTGTAGCAACGTTGGCGAGCTGACCAGTTCTGCATCCGGCTCCAAGAATCCAACCACAACGCCCGAACCCAGCTCCAGCGGTCACTCGTAACAACGCTGATAAATCGTCCTGGACTGTCACAACAATGAGGTAACACCCTAACATCTACTCATACGTACTTTACACGTCATCCCCACTACTCCACCACACTCTCGAGTCTGTGAGCAACGCTCCAACAGCCACTCGTAACAACGTGAGTAAACAATCGGTTCCCTGAATCTCTCGCAATCTCACAGTCTCACAAGGCGAGAGGTAAATGCAATTTACCCCCAAAAACATTGGTCAACGACCTCAACAAGATATAGAGCAATAATGAATAAGTGAGACTATAAAATCATAAGAGCAACGTAATGAAATTATAACTCTAAACCTACGACCGAAATTATAGGAGTATAAGTGTAAGTTTACCAAATTAAAATGTACCAAAACATAATTCTCATAAGGTCCGGGGAAACAATAAATTTCTTAATTTATAGAATTTTCTAAAAATATATATATGAATTCCATGGAAAGAGATGACAATTTTTCCTAAATTAATACATTTTTCCCATAATTATAGAAAGTTAAAGGTTTATTAAGTAATTAATCCAATTATTCATTATTTATTCAAATATAAATAATTCCAGGTTTACCCAGCAAATATACCGATTACTAAACAATTACAATTAATTTCAAGATTTCCAAAGCAATTTATCCGGTTATTAACTATTTAACCAAATAGAATTAATTTCCAGGATTTATTCTGCAATTAACCCAAATTAATTTATTCAACTAAATATTTATAAAAACCAAGGTTTTGCCAACAAATATCTCAGTCACTTATTCTTAAATCAATACTAAACAAATCCAAGATTTTACCCCCCCCCCCCCCTCCCCGAAACCCTAGCTGACGCCACCCTGCCGGCGCCGGGTCGTCTCCCCACCGCCGAACTGCCCGTCCGGCCCAAGCCACTGCCACCAGCACGGTGGCGGGTTCCACAAGGCCGCGCGGTCGAGCGACCTCCCTTCGATCGCCTTCTTCGACGCGCTGACTACCCCTCTAAACCCGAACCTAATCGGTGGATGACATACCTTGGGAAGGAGAAGACTGGACAAGGGGCGTTTCCTCTGCGCAGCTACGCGCGGTTATCGGAGTTCCTCGCCCTCAGGGTCACTGTTGCTGGAGTTGCTACGATAGGAGGGACATGGTGAAGGGGAGATGGGTTTATGGTTAAAGACGAGGGAGAGGAGAGAGAGAGAGAGATGAAGAGCTAACCGTTTATATAATAGTATTTTTGAAATCTAATTTCTCCATCTAAATTCGTTATCTAGTTTTCTTCCTTTTTATTGCTTTTCATGGATCCACAAGCATAATGCATATTTAGATCACCGCCGAAAATTGGAGTAAAACATTTTCTTATGAAAAGGAAATTCAAAACACATGAACCTGGGGGTGTAAGTGGGGCGGGTATTACCTGTTTGTTCGCCCCATTTAATACAGGTACGGTTTTTGTACTCATTTAAAAATTATACCCGTTTACCTATACCCGCTTTACCCGTTTAATAAATGGAGCGGGTACGGGTATACATCTACCAATACCCATTTACATGTTTAATTATTTAATTAATATATAATATGTAGTTAAAATAATAAAAGTGAGGTTTTTGTTGGCAAAAATGGTTGTTTTTATGTTTATTTGTGAGAAAATTGGTGATTTATCGTCATTTTAACTTAATTCTTAATCTCAAAAATCGTAAGTTTAACATCGTTTTTGCTTAAATCATTATCATCCAACGATTATGTTCTTCCAAGTTGAATTTTGTTTGCAAAAGTAACAATTTTGTTAGCAAAAATTATACGCGCAATACCTGTTATACCCGCCACATACCTCGTTTATTAAACGGGTATGAGTACAACAATATTTAAACGGGTATATATCCGTACCTGTTTAGCTAGGTGGGTATGGGTATGACCATACCTGACCCGTCTACACCCCTACATGAACTCATCATTGTAATTTAACCCATAACAAAATTGATTACAACCAATTGAGGTTTTTTCATACCGATTTATAAAAAGAAAGGAAAATATAAATAAAATATTTTCCTATGCTACTATGTCACGACATCCTTGACGATCCACTTCTACTTCAATTTGCGACTACCATGACCAAGTAAATAACGAATCCTATACCAAAATCCCTTCTACACACCTAACAACAGAACTATCCCCAGTCAGGAAAAATAGTAGCTGAAATTTCATTTGCATGTATTTTTTTCTTGCAAAAAAAATCTTTATCACTTGTAATTACCGTGTTAGTTACCATTTCTAAAGAGAGAAAGAACACAATCACATGCAACACTACAGTAGAAGAGGGTGGAGTTGGAGAAGTGAGTGAGTGGGCAATATTGCTGCTTGTGTTGTTCCTCCACTACTTCGACAAAGCATTGCGTGCCCGTCCTTTCTGCTTTTGGACTTGTCAGAAGCTCTCTCTCTCTCTCTCTCTCTCTCTCTTGCTTTCTTGGGTTGAAGCTTTGATGGGGTTTTAACCCGACTGGGTTTAGGGGTCTCAAGAGGATTCGCCATGGAACAAGAGTTATACTACTGATGTAAATATCTTATCTTTTCTCCTTTTTTTGTGTGTTCCTGTTCTAAAGATTCAATCTTTTTTTGTGGGTCTGTGATTCTTAGATTCTGTTCTTTCTGTAATCGGTGTCTGTTGTGTTTTTCTGAAGATTTGTTTTTCTTTTTGTGCTTTTTGTTGCTTGTAGTTTGTTGGTTCTTGTTCTGTGTTTGCTCCCTTATGGTTTGGTTCGTTTTTTTGTGTGGATTTTAAGCTTCAATTATTGGTTTAGGAATAATGTTTTTAGTTTTATTGGCGGTATGGCGAAGAGTCCAAACACTTTTATTTTGTAAAATGTAATAACACAGGATTGGTAGAATTTTACATGCTAAACTCACCCTATTATGTGTATGCTTAATAATGGTAATCATAACCTTGAGTTTTTTTTGGTAATTAAGTTTCGTATACATTTCAATGTCACAAATCTGTGATATTCTTTGAAATATCTAATTGAACACTTTGGGATGTAAGATGCTTTGGCCAACTGTTGATAGGATGCATTTTGTTGCTTAATAATGTTTTATCAACGGATACCATGTTTATGTAGTTGGAAGTTGCTTGATTGTCCACACCATTATTTGCTGTGTTTCCCTTTCAAATTTATCGTTTAGATTTATTGGTTTCGAACAGATTACTAATGCATGTGGATCGGTTGAAGCTGTAATTCCTTACATTTGCTGAATTACTCGTGATGCCTGTTGTTTATAGCTAGCTCTCTAAGTCGTCGACATTGTTGTGTTTGTGGGTTTTAGGTGCATGTTATGAGGAATTCAGAAGAATGGGCATTGCCGCTACAAAATGAAGGAAAGGCAGCGTTGGCGATCTGAAGAAGACGCTCTCTTACTCAGCTACGTTAGGCAGTATGGCCCTCGCGATTGGAACCTCGTCTCACAACGCACGAACGTACCCTTCCATAGAGACTCCAAATCGTGTTTAGAGAGGTGGAAGAATTACTTGAAGCCCGGCATTAAGAAGGGTTCCCTCACCGAAGAAGAGCAACGCCTTGTGATCCGTCTCCAAGCCAAGCACTGCAACAAGTGGAAGAAGATTGCCGCCGAGGTACCCGGTCGCACCGCCAAAAGACTTGGAAAGTGGTGGGAAGTTTTCAAAGAGAAGCAACAAAGAGAGCTTAAGGAGAGCAATAAAATAGCAACCGAACCCCTCGAGCAAGGGAAGTACGACCGGCTCCTTGAGAAATTTGCGGAGAAATTGGTGAAAGATCGTTCGAATATTCCGTTCCTCATGTCCACGCCGTTGCTTCCACCGTGGCTCTCGAGTTCAAACAACCAGGGTGTAATCAGATCACAGTCACCTTCGGTTACTCTCTCGCTTTCGTCCTCCACTGTTCCAGCAGGATCCAGCTCTTGGGCTCGGACGGAAAGAGTTGACAACAACTTGGGTTTGGCATGCCCACAAAACGGGATGGTCCCAAGAGCTTTCCCTGTTGATAGCCTCTTAATCACCGAGCTCACAGAGTGTTGTAGAGAGTTGGAAGAAGGGCACCAAGCTTGGGTGTCGCATAAGAAGGAAACTGCATGGAAACTACAGAGGTTGGAGTTGCAACTTGAGTCTGAGAAGGCGAGGAAGAGAAGGGAGAAAATGGAGGAGATTGAAGCTAAGGTTCGAGCACTTAAGGAGGAAGAGAGGGCCGCACTTGAGAGGATCGAAACTGAGTACAGAGAACAATTGATTCGTCTTAGGAGGGATGCCGAAGAAAAGGAGCAAAAACATGCAGAGCAGTGGTCTGCGAAGCATGCTAGGTTGTCAAAATTTCTCCAACGGATGGGAGGAGCCCAGAATTAGTAGTATGAACTGAATGAGCACACCCAAGTTTTTCGTAGTTTGGAACGCCGACATCAGTTGATTGAATGCTCAAGAGGTGATATGCCGTGCTGTTTCTATGTATCGCAACTGCATCATATATATATTTTTTCTGTTTACATGAACTTTGGAGACCATCTTGCTGCAACTTCATGCTTTTACTTGTAGCTTACCTTGTCTTTGAAATATTTGTGCTTAAAAATTGCAAGGTAATCATCCCAAACCAAGTATGGTAACTCTTTTGCTCTTTGAGAGTATTACAACATTACAAGTCTATTTATTAGAGCCTCCTCTTTATGGCGACCTTCATTTGCTTGTCTTCTCCTAGCACTAAGTCTTTTGAGCTTCATAGACAACCATGTCTCCCCTTCTCTAGCCTCTTTGGGGATGAGGAATTGGTAGGCTGATGAGCTGAACTCGACATTCAGGACTTTTAAGGGTAGGGCGGAGAAAAAAGAAGCGAAAAGCGCTAAAAAAAGCTTACAGAATTCCCATGTCCCTTGAGAACCTCTTAACTCATTCACAACGTACAACTGATGGCTCAAGACAAAATTCGGTCCAGTAATCTAATTGAGATTTTGAACGTTAAGGCTTTCCAAGTTAAATTAGGTACAAGATTAAATAAAATAGATGGTGAATGAAAGATATTTACTTTTGTGCAATTAATTAACTATACAAATCTAATCGTAGAAGTTGCTCTAACAAATTAAATTGCTCCCCATCACTTCAATTTGCCTCCATTTTCATCATCACCATCGTCGCTATCTTCTTCTGGAAGTTCCATTTCATCGCCTATACCTTCAAGGAGTGAGTCCACATCCTCGCCCAACTCCAGTAACTTCGCACTCAGTTTCTCCACCTTGCTCTGCTCCTGACCAAGGCAGATCATTCAATTCAATTCAATTTCCCCCTCTCTCCGCCTCCTCCCTTGCCTCTGCCTTTACTGCCCCGATGTCTGGATATGGTTCCTTCCCTGCTTTCCAAAAGACATTAATTTCCGATTCGAGACGAAATTTGGCTTGTTCCAGACTGTTGTAAGCCTCCGACAGACTTTTAACTTCTAAGATCAGACTCCATCTTCCCGGCTAAGTTCTTGTACATACCAGCTTCTGCTTCGATCTTAGCCTTTTCCGACTTCAAAGTTTCAACACGTTGCACTGCTTCTTGAAGATCCCTACGCATACTTTCCAATTGAATTTGATCCCTGATGTTGTTTGGTTTGTCATCTCCATCTAAAGATGCACCACCAACTCCTGATTTGGACACCTCTTCAGCTAAAGTTGCATTCCGACCAAGAAGACCCTATAAAATATAAACAAGCAGTCAGTACTCGAGGAGACATATTAGCATATGCAGAAGAAACCCTTTACAAGCAAATTAAGGAAATAAAATGCTTGAAAATCAATTTTGGTCGAAAACATGATGTTGAGAATGGGAGCACGAAATTACAGATTGTAATTCAGCATGACTGTCCTAATTAAACAAATGGAATAAATGATAATGGTTTAGGAGGTGAGTTCTATTCACCAAAAGGATCAGTCCTAAATCAAACTTCAAAGCAATTTATGAGAGGAGGCTAATACTAAAAAGTGCAAGAATGCCTCTCAATACTCCAATAATTCTTACACAACAAGATAATGCATCATGATGTCCCCATTCTTGATCAGCAACATTCAACATATTAGTAAAAAATGTTTGTTTTTTATAGTAGTATGATGAAATAAAACAGCCCAAATTCAGGTGCATATAGAAGCAAGTAAGAATAAGAAAGTAAAGGACTCAAATTCATGTATACTGACCTGCATCTCACTGCACTGTTTTTGGATGAATAGCTTTCACCTTTTCACAATGGCCTCTCCAATATATACTGAAAAGGTTCTATTCACCTCTTCCAATATATACTGAAATCATATGTATGAAAATGGTATATTTGAAGGAAATGGAACGTTATGAAACAAAGCACATACTTGCTCTTTGCACTGGGTGTTGTCCTTCAAAATATGGTAAAGCACACCAGCAGCTCGGGAAGATGTCTGCATTTAGAACAATATGGAATGTTATTAGTAGATTATTATTTTTTTGAAAAAAAAAGGAAAAGCATCTGGTTTTTGGATAACTAGTCCGCAGAAAAACCAGTCCCTAGCAGAGAAAGGGATGGGTTTAGACTAAGAGTTTAGAGAATGATCTTTTGCCTCTTGATGGGATAACCTGATTCTCTCTCCAGTTTAAAGTCTCATGTCTTCATGTCCAACAAGTAGGCTCATCAATGTAGGCTAATTTCAAATGCAATTTAAACATGACCAGAACTTCTACAATTTACGCAATACAACTAAAAATCATTTTCTAGATTAGGCGATAATATGAGTCCCGGGATATTTGAATAAATCACTGAAGATTGTAGATTACCTCCAGATCACCATCGTTTTCCTTGAATAACAGACCTTGTAAGAGCATACTGCAAATGGTTGTTTAGAAAGCACAATTTATATAGATGGAGCTTAATCCTAAAAAATAGGTAGAAAGCAAAAACAAATATTCAATAGTGTGCCAAACAAATATATGGAAACCTTCCAAATGACATGTTGCGATTATCAAGTGAAGTATGGAAAGTGGCTGAAAGATCACAGTAGATGCTAGCATTGCTTGTCCATCTTTGTTATTCTGTTATCATAAACAAATGAAAATTAAGTTTACCAACTACAAGAAAATGTAAAGTAGCAAATTGGTGAGCTAAGATTGAAAAGGCAGAAATATTCTAGGTGCAAATGAAGAAGCAAAATGAGTTGATTAACCACACAAACCTAATTGGCTAAATTCATTTATAAGTTTAAATTGATTATCCACAACTTGATGATAAGTTCTCAGCTAGAAGATAAAGAAACATATGCCAGCTAGCCAGCTAGAGCATTTTATTTTACGACAAGCTTTAAACCCCTACAGAAAGAAATAGGTAAGAATGCATCCAATTTACCTTCTCTTATACAAAGATTGTGACTATTTCATTTGGAATCCTATTGAAAAAGGTCTTTAATATGATGGCACTGTATATTTGCCAGATTCAGTTGGTAAGCACTCTAAGGAATTTGTGCTTGTCACTCTGATATCTTGTACCAATGGTAATAACCTTTTTAGTTCAAGACTCGAGCTCATCAGCAACTTTTTATCTCTTCAACATTCTTAAAGATATCTTACATTAAGAAGCCAAAGCGATTCTTCCATCAATCTCCTAAAAATGTAGAACTTATCTCTGCTTCTCTAGTAACATGCGTGAGAAGCAATAAAGCTTCATTTCGTATGACCTGCAAATATAGTAATTAATCAACAGACTGGGAAGGATGAATTATCTTCAGTTTACTGTAAGAGCGTGAGTCAGAGACTTGATGAACAACGATTGCAACAAGAAAGTAATAAAGAAACTATAGTAAAATTAGGACCTCCCGATCCATTAACATGTCCATAAGTCGAGTTGTGCCACGTGGAATAGAGAGAATGGCTTCTTGTAACCTGAGGAAAAAATTAATCAAGAAAATCATGAAAAGAATTTGAGACAAACATTTGGAAGCAGCAACTGAAGAAGACCATAAGAAAAAGAAATACCTGGAAGGCGAGTGCGTGAGAAGTGCAGTTAAAAGCTGAAGAGTGTAGTATCTCACATAGAAATCATCATCCGACTGCAAAACGAGATAGTTTTCAGAAGAAATAAATCATGAATACAGATAGCAGCGCCAAACATTAGCATGAAATCATAGAAGAAAATCAAGGACTTGCCAACAGATTCAAGAGGAGGGCAATGCTTTCAGGTTCCCTAGATAACAGGTAAGAATTCAATGAAGCTGGCTGGACTTCATTATTCTTCCCATGTGAAGCATCTGAAGAAGTCAGTGCACTAACAAGAGTTTCAAGTGCACCTCTGATCAGTTCAATATCATCGCGCTCTTCATTTAATACTTTCATGAGTACAGGGAGGCCTAAAACCGGAAAAATAAGCAGATAAATTAAAGTAACCCGGGTTGAAAACAATTGATTTTGCTGCAACTTTTTTCTTTTTTTTTCTTTTGGGATTTTAGGGCTCCATGGACCTTGAGTCCTTGACTAAAAAGGTAAATGGGTATAGAAGCCAGCATGTACTTGTCACACCAAATGCTAGTTGAGCTGAATGGCTTTCTGCGACAAGGGATTGAAGCTGAGACATTGCAACACGTCTGTCTTCTGCTAAAACACCACTGCTTATGCGATCTAGATATCTCTCCACATAGCTTTGAAAAACAAAACACATGTTAAGTGAAAACAAACACATAGTGAATACTGAATACTATCCACTACCCTAGCAGTATCCTTTGGTGCTGCCAAATTCAAGGTCAAGGAAAAAGAGATATTCCAAAAAGCAAGTGTATACGTAGAAAATGTTTTCCTATCAGATATCATTGCATGACTGATCCAACCTTCTAAATCTATAAAAAAAATCACTTTACAAGATAATCGTGGCTTACTTGTCCTCGTTGGAAGCCTGATTTTCATTCCCAAAGACAAGACCTCCAACACCCTGCATAAAATCCTCAATTTAAAATAAAAAAAACGTGGCATTTATAACTCATGCGTCAGCTACATAGATAATCTCCTCAAATTTCTCATTATCAAAAAAATCCAAAACCATGAAAACATATTGTAACATGGCAAGGGTTTAATCTCTATTGTGAAATGGAAGTTGCAAAAAATCAAGTATGAATTGTTATAATGTAATAATGTTAAATTATTATTTCCTAACGAAACACAAACCAAGCATGAGAAAACATTAAATTTGTGAGGCTAATAAGTCAAAGTTCATTTTATACCACCTACTATATTTTGAGCAACACATGAACCTTCGGAGGATCCAATTCTAGGGGGGACGAGGAACAAAGCTTTCCCTTGACCCAATTTTGGATTTCTCCAAGCATGTTTCGGACCATTTTGATTTATTTTGATTGGTATGTTTAAGACCAATTTTGAGGGACTGGAAATTCTTCAAAAGAGTTTATACATAACAAAAGAAAACAGAGAAACTAGTGAATGCACATAACCTGAAGTGCCAGAAGGCCCAAGACATACTTAATAATACTAATACTAATACTAATAATAAGAATAAGAATCCACTAATATAATTATAAAGTTGCTTGTTTTAACTAAACTATCAAGGAGATGGACATCGTGAAGAATGATGCCAGTCTTGAAAGGGAAGTTGGATCGAGTACACACACCATCATCATTCAATCGACGTTTAAATTTCCAACATTTGACACTGACAAAATCTTCAACTACTCAAATGCCTGTCCAATTGAAAATCAACCATCAACTTGACAAAAAACAACTAAAACGGCGAAATCATCGCAGAGACGAGCAACGAATCGATTGACCTGGGCGACGGCGTTGAGGTTAATTCGTCCAAGCTTGAAATCCATGGTATCGCTCGATCTCGGCCTCCGATCCGTCGGAGATCGATCGGCGAGACCAACTCCGATCACCGGAGAAAGAGAGGATGTGATCTGGAAAACGTTTTCGACTTTTGGGTAAATCCATTATTAAATCTGGTTCGGCTGAAGTGGATCCAATTGATCCTGGGCTCGTGTCCCTCAAAATGTAAACTGAAAACTATTAACATTTTACGAAAAACTACAATTTTGAGAAATCAAATGCGAATACAAATCAATTATTTTCGTACACTTCTAACTAACCTCTTAAATGTCATATTTGAACGGATTGATTTGCGAGTACCACAACTGTAATTTGATTACCAGACCTCTCCCTCGTCCTCCTCGACACGATCCCACCAACCTCCCACTCCAGATTCCAGGATGACGATCCCATTTGAAAGGAAGTCATAAAAGCAAAGCAAAGCAAAGTGTTCAATTTCCCTATTTCTATCTACCAATCACCTTATATACGTAGGAAAGATTGGTTTGCATGTAGCTAGGCTTACGTGTCAACGTGTTTCCGAAAAGCATGCAATCTACAATATACCAAGTTAGACCATAATTATGAATTTATGCTAGCTAGCTAGCTAGTTACCACTGTGTTTCCTACTAAAATCGATCTCATCTCGTTAATTTTCCTGCTGGTAGATTGTGTTTTTGGTTTTTCCGTTGACCCATGAGACAGCAGAGAAGACACCCCACAAGTGGACAGAAGCTTTCCTCCGATCCAAACACCTCTCAAACACCACCACATCGAAGCTCCACCTATCATGCAAACCATCCACGTACATGAAACAGTTTAACGACAAACCCCCCATATTTCCGAAGCTAACCCTCAAGAAAACCAAATGGTACACCCTTCCAAAAGGTAATTGCACCCAACACCAAGGGCATTTTGGCCACACCTTCTATGTCTTGCAACCAACACAATCTAGTTTAGTTTAAAAGATTAACTAAACGCTCCCCATACCCCCTTCTTCAACACAATCTTAACAATCATCTCCAATCTGATTGTTGGTTCAGATTCAGACTAGGCCAGTGTTAGGGTTTTGCAAAGAAATTTTGGAAAGATGTCTTGGAGCAGGCTTTCGGGTAGTGTGGAATCTCCAAATGTGGATTTGGTGATCGACATGGGACACCCTCTCCTCAACCGCACCATTGATGGTTTCTTGAAGATTGGAGCTGTAAGTAACCAATCCATTGAGTATACGTATGTTCTTACTTGTATTTCTTTTTCTTCTTAACATATATATGTAGTTCTAAAGTACTCCATGCCGTTGTTGTTTGATTCAATGTTTGTGCCCAATTTTTTTTTTATAAAAAAAGTATAATTATTTTTAAATGTGTTTTAATTAATTTTTTATATTTATGTTTATTTTTTAATGCTCAATTAACTCCCAAATGATCCTTATATGATAAATTATTAATCCTACAACAAAGTTTTGATTTTTTAACAATAAAATTTTTTAAATATTTTTAACCGAAAATTAAATAAAAAATACATTAGAACTTATATTCGGTAATGTAGAAGAAAAGAGTAAAAAAAATATTCATATTCAAATATCATCTTTTCATGTTGCTGAAGTCATAACTACCCATGTCACTTTTACGATATGTCTTTAATTAGAATTTTTTCCCTTCTGATTCTGGCTTTTAGTTCAATAATAATTAGGTACAACCCATTCGACTGTTTTCAAATTTGTGTTTGTTAATTGTTGTATGCTTGTATATGTGTATACAGGTAGCAGCTTCGAGGGCTGTTGCGGAGGAGACATATCAGAGCTTAAGCAGAGGTTCTTTCTAGATGTCTAATGAGACATCATCAGCTTTGTTACTGAATATTTGTAATAATCTTAATACGTTTAATTTTCACAGGGAACGTGTCGAAAGAGTCAGCTGAGCATGCGGTATGCTTTTCTACCCTTATGATCTAAAATTAGTACGTTAAAAATGTAAATGATAAAAGGCAAATTTGTATGTGTGGGAGAATACAGAGTGTCATGCCCAATATGGTTTGTGTCGTATTGAAGTTTTTGTGAGCCAAGTAATGTTTTTATCTTGAACATAAATATTTTACTACGTTTATACATATAAGAAGCTTATGCTTAAACACAGACATGTGTGTTATGATAGATACATTATTTTGACAGATAAACTTTCAGTGGGGTGTTATAAATCCCAATGTTCTATTTCGTTTAGATCAGGGATATATGTGTGTTGAATTATTTGCCCAAATCAAGCTAGTTTTCATAAATTCCATTGCTGTTGACAATTACAAGCTGAAAAAACAAATAAAGCTCTTTTGTGGAGCATGTCAGTTCCACTTTTGTTTCATGATGGTTTATTAAATTCTTCTGTTATTGCAGTTAAAAAAGATGTGCAAGGAAGGTGCCTATTGGGGTAATCATCAATTTTGGATAAGATATGTTACATGTTTGTGAGTTGATTAGTGTTTATGGTTTTTATGTAAGTGTTTCCCTTTTTTGGATGTTGTTCATGGCTGTAGGAACAATTGCTGGGGTTTACACAGGAATGGAGTATGGGATGGAGAGAGTCCGTGGCACTCGTGATTGGGTGATTAGTTTTTATCATTCTTACTAGAACATGTTTTAGAGTTCATTGGATTTTTATTTCTAATCCAAAATATGGTGCAGAAAAATGCAATGCTGGGCGGTGCAATAACTGGAGCATTGACATCGGCCGCGAGCAATAAGAGCAAAGACAGGGTAGTGGTGGATGCCATCACCGGAGGAGCTATCGCCACCGCCGCTGAGTTCCTCAACTACCTCACTTGATTCAACATGGACATCTCTACCGGACAGACTGGTCGTCCAAATCCTGATGGTCCTGCGGCTGCCATGCAGTGTGGTGGAGACCAAGAGAGTGTTTCAGTTATTATCTGTTTTAGTTTAGAGTCATGTTTGGTTGACGTTGGCTTGGCTGTTGTAGTTTTCTCGTACTTTCATACACAATAAATGAGAAAAAAGAATGAAATATTAAATTAAAGAAATGTTATTATGATATTAATAACATAGATTATGATATTAAAAAAATGTTATTATGAGAAAAAAGAGAGTGTTTCAGTTATTATCTGTTTTAGTTTAGAGTCATGTTTGGTTGACGTTGGCTTGGCTGTTGTAGTTTTCTCGTACTTTCATACACAATAAATGAGAAAAAAGAATGAAATATTAAATTAAAAAAATGTTATTATGATATTAACGCCCACCGTGGGGCTCGAACCCACGACCACAAGGTTAAGAGCCTTGCGCTCTACCAACTGAGCTAGACGGGCTTGTTTATGGTATAATTGTTTATAACAATCAAATCTTCAGCAACGAGAGTTCAGTTCAGGGAAGTTCATTGGACAAAACATCACATGGTATTCTAAAGACAATGAAATAAACTCCCATTATCTTCAATCCGTGAACAGATTACAGGATGTCTTTCCTAAAACATTATAAAGTGTTACAGGCTAAAATGCTAAATATTGTCTTACCGACAAAAATAATAATTCAGCAAAACAAAATTACCCTCTAATTTCCTACAGTTAATCAACGTTTATGGCATCTAATTTTAGACTATGGGATTCTTTTCCTGCCATTAGACTACGAAGACCATCTTTGAGTTGAGGAATTCCTTCCTCCAATATAGCACAGACAGGAAACACGGGAACACCTTGAATCCTTCTCTTCAGTTCCTCGAACACATCCTCCGCACCCTTCTCGTCGATCTTGTTGGCTACTACCAGAGACGGCCGATCTGATAGGCCTTCCTGGTAGTACTCGAGCTCCATGACTAAATCTCTTAATTGCTCCCATGGTGATATACCATTCTTACCATCCAATGCGGCCGACAAGTCCACAACGTAGGCGAGAACCTTTGTTCGTTCTATGTGACGCAGGAAAGCATGACCGAGTCCACGATTCTCGTGGGCACCTTTAATGATACCAGGAATGTCAGCCACCGACACAGAAAAGAAATCTTTGTAGTTTAATTTGCCAATATTTGGCCTGAGAGTGGTAAAAGCATAATGCCCCACTGCAGGCTTTGCCCTCGAAATGGACCCAAGAAGAGTGCTTTTCCCTGCATTTGGCATCCCAACAAGCCCAACATCTGCAATACTTTTGAGTTCTAGGATGAGGACTGCCTCTGAACCGGGGGATCCAGCTGCAATCGATATCCGAGATTCATCATCAATGTTCTCAGGGTTACTGGATTCTGTCGGAAGCTTTGGTTTCATATGGTGTTTTGGGCCTTTCCCTTGACTTGCATTACCTAGACCTCCTTGCCCTCCATATGCAATGACTAGTTGCTGTCCTGATTCTGTTAGTTCCGCGATATCATATTTTACAATTTCCTCATCTGATTCTGTTCCAAACGAATCCATGTCATCATCTTCGGTTCCATACTTGGTCTCTTCTTTCTCCATATCTAGTTCAGAAGAGGGTGAAGAACTCCACGATGTACGTTCCATCTCAGGTTGTTTAGAATTTAGAACTGTATGTTCGATATCCGGTAGTTTATCGTATCTTGTTTTGGTTTCTACACTTTTGCTATTTGGTTGCAAACCAGACGCTTCTGCCTTGTCGTCAACAATGGTGTCTACAAGACCATCAGCTTCTGGTTGCTGACCTTCAACAACATCTGGAATCTCCCAAGGTTGTAAGTCTTTTTTGGAGGTAACATCCAAGAATGATGGAGTTTCTCCACTAACTAAATGGATTACAGTACCAACCGGCACTTGAACAAACTGCAAGTCAAGAGTAAGCTTGGTTAAGAAGCAATCCACCAAAATCGAGATGGATAACACCTCTAACAATATTTTGTATTATACTTTCCTACTTGAACAAAATCTCTTCTTTAAGAAATGAATGGCTGATTCCACGAAAGTCTTATTTCACTATTTATAGAAGCTTCTACTTGTCTATCACTGAGTAGAGCAACGGACGGTTTCCAGAAAAGGAATAGCAGACCAACCTTATCATGTCCCCGGCTACCTGCCATCTTCTTAGAAGCACCATGCCCCCCTTTCTTTGCATTCTGCAAGGCAACTTGGTTATGATCAGAAGTGGTTGTTTGAAACAGCTTTGAGGTGCAACTAATTCGAATCATAGGTAGCAATTTAATGTTATTATCCTGATGAGTATGTCATATGTCAACAATTTATAACAATTCAATGCAATGAAATAAGGAAATATGTTCAATATTGCATATTCATTAAATTTTATGGGTATATCTGACATTCCAACATACCAGGTGATGCTGAAGGTTGCTGAAATCCCAAACAGCAGCAGAGCATTGTAGAATAACATCACCACCTCTCCCCCCGTTTCCACCTGTCACACAGAGTTCAACAAGAAGCTGGTCAGATTCATCAAATAATACCAATACAAACAAAAATAAAATCTATGGCTGAAACATCCAAACCCTGCATTATATCATAACTGTTGCTGGTAAAGTAAATTCAAGAACATAGACTAATACAACGTGGTTGCTTAGTTGATGAAAATGTATATTACATTAGCAACTTTGTGTAAGTCACGCAAGCGTATTTTAAACCAACCAAAGTTTATTAACACATACAAGTGCACCATGTCAGCATTGAATTTTACAAAGACCAGGTAATTCAAATTTGCTAGTTTCCAAGCAAACATATAGATAACTAACACAAAGATGAGTTATTATTATTATTATTACTATTTTGAATGCTGGCTTAAGTAGGAAGAGGTATCAATTACCATCTGGTTTCCCACGCCAATCAGTTCGGCTGCGATGGACACTACAACACCCATTTCCACCATCACCTCCTTTTGCCCATACCCTGAATTTATCCACCATCTTCCTTTCCTGTAAGAAATCAAATTTTTTTAACATAAACTGATAATTAACATAATAGATAGGAAAAAAAAAATGCATGATCACTAATAAAACAAACATACCGACAGCAAGAGTTGAGATTAATACTTAACGACGTTAGGAAAAGTTAAGAGACCTGTAAAGGCGCGGCCTTTCCTTTGTTCCCCGTCTTGGACGAGTAAGAGTAAGAGTAGGAGTAAGAGTAAGAGAAGGTGGTGGAAACGAGGCATTGGAGCTCTTGCTGAGGCCCCACCAGTGTCCGGAAGACGACGGTTCGGCCTCCTCGACACCACCACATGGATTTTTCTGTAAAGGAACGCCAGTCGTCGTCGGTGGCACTCCGGCCGGCGGGCGAGAAAGGGTTTCAAGGTCACGTTTTGTTTTGTCATGGGCTTTTCGGCCCAACTTCTTTTTCACTTTGGGATTTGGGCTCCTTAGAAAGGTCAGGTCAGGTCAGGTTTCACTTTCAGTGTTTTATGTCATGATTTCTGGAATCATAAGAATGTATTTCTTCAACATATATAATCATTTTATTCTGAAATGTTATTTGTTACCCTTTTTTTCTTTTTTCATCATTATATTTTATTAACATACTATTGTTTTAAGCTAGCTAGCTAGTTGAGAATTTGTAAGACGGTATTTTAATTACTTATTGGAATTCAAAGATAGTAATGCCCATAAAAATAATTTGGATCGTTTGGGTCAGGTTAGTGTTTACTTTAGTATGTTACTTTGCATAACAATCATATCCTAATTTTTTTTAAAGAGTTGATTTGTTGATTGGACGTTTATTTGCATGCCTATCGCAGTATTATCTACAAAAAAACTGCAGATTTGTACAAGTAACACTTCAGTTACAACCAATACTTCTCACAAACCACAACAGCTTCTATTTTTGTATTTGTCAAAATTGATTTACAAACTCTTCTAACTAATTTACCAATACATAATTTGCAATATGCTAATTACCAACCCTATACTAATTACCTGTAACAACGGCTGTATGTAAAATAACAAAACTAGAAAACAAACGAAACACACCAATCTAATGAAAAAACAAAAAAAATAAATTTGATGGAACCAAATCTTAGGCCAGAGAGATGGCTTCATCAATCAATTCATCCAAAATCAGTGACTCCAACTCCTGTCTTATGAGTTTGGTTTGATATTTGAGATCCATCCACTGGTCATTCTTCGACAGATCCCGGGCGATAGCATTTTCCAGAGAAAATTTGAGTTCAGATTGGTGATTGCAGTGCCAACTTATGCTTTCCCAAACTTCCTTCAGAACTTGAGATTCTGTAGCTACTCGTGGGATACAGTACCCGAAGCACGAAATCCACGGGCTCAATGTAGAATTGCTTTTCTCCAGCAAGACTTCGTTGATTAGATCGAACAGAAGTAGGTGGTCAAGATTTATGTCGGGAACATATATATCGACATCAAGAAGACACTTATATCCTTCGAACTCCTCAAATACTGAAAAGAGAACTGGTTGTTCAGACGAGTTCAATGCATCGGATAGTGCAAGACCACTCAAACCAGATTTTTTTAAGATTTCCTTGACATACTTAAAATCATCATCCATCTTGCTTTCGATCTGATTGAGTTCATCAGAGTGAAGGTAAAAATCTAGATACAATGAATTATCGATATCCTGTGCTTGTGAACTTCGCTCAACTTCTCGCCATTCAGATCTAAATTCTAATTTTTCTGCAATTATGTTTAGAAAAAAACGAACTTAGTTCTCAAGAAGAAACACTAAAAGGCTGAATCTGAGATAAGAAGGAATTTCTGGTTGTGGTAATTGACATTACTTTGTAATCAAAATTTTCTAAGTAACATTCAAGGCAAGCATAACTAGTACCACTTTTAACGAGAGTAATGAAATTAGACGTGCATAATACTTTATAGTCTTTACCTTCGAAAAGAGATAAATTTGATGTTGCATGTTCCACAAGATCCTCTTTGAAGTGGCTATCTGGATTGGGAGGTGAAATCCGACTTTCTCCATTGTAACCAATGTCAAGTTGAGGATCAACCTCATCAATCCTCTCCAACATCTCATATGGCAAATCACACTTCTCACAGGCATCACCTTCGACACTGGTCGTTTTTTGCCCTCGAACAGTATCAACAATGAGCACATTCTGTACCTTCGCATCTCCAAGGCATTGGCTTTGATCATCTACACAACCTGTAACGTCCCGAAACAGCGGAAGAAAATTTTCAAAATTAAACATACAACATACGACCGTCAACGGTCAACACGGGCACGTTACTAGAAAAGTCAACATAATAATATATAAAAATATCTCCACGTGGAAGTCATAATACAGAGTTGTCAAAAGAGTGATTACAACTAATACATAACTACTACATAACTACTGTAATCACTACCTCTACAAAACGATCGGAAGAACAGGACCCGATCCCGGAGGCACTCCCCTCGGTCACCACCAACCTAAGACTGCCTGCTACCTGAAAATGCAACATAAAATCTGCCTGAGTTCCCGAAAGGAACCCCGTATGCCAACATCTCCTATATATACAGAAAAACAGATGAAAATGCCAAGAATGCACATGCAATGCAATCCGCCTCGGGCCCCATACATGCCCCAACCGCTGCGGACCATCTCCCAGCCGCGCCAGGGGCATGGGAAACATCCCCCACCCTGCCAATCCAGGCCCACACGAGGAGGTCTCGGCTCTCCTCTACAAGGAAAGTGCATCCCCTTCCCCCACCAGGGAAGAAGGCATCTACCACCCACACAGGCATGGCAGGCATCCCTCTGCCGCACAGGCATCCACGAGGGGTCCAACAGAAGATACGCTCTCGTCGTAGGTGAAATCCGTAGCTCCGAGGTCCGGTGATCGACCGTGGGCTCGGCAGCCGGTAGTCGCCTCTGCTCGACGTCACGTATGTGGATAAATCCACCAAGGAAAGATAATTCGACCCACCAGTCGAACAAGGTCAAATCTAGCGGTCGACCGTTTGGAAGGTCTACGCTATACGTTTTATATACATATATATCCTGTCGGTCGAACCAGGGTCCGTTCAACCGATAAGGAAAACTGCATGAATCCTGCCCACTGCATTCGGTCGACCGAAACTCTTCCGGTCGACCGGATCAACAGGCACTTCACTACAGGAAATCTGCACGCGGTCGGTCGACCGGATCCAGAGCGGTCGACCGTTTAGATGGTCAACGCTCTTGACCGACCTTGCGCAGTTCGGTCGACCGAGACACACACTCGGTCGGCCGAAGGTCTGTCTACCCTATCTACTGGGATCGGTCGACCGAACAACCACCGGTCGACCGGACTAATATAACCCTTATAAAATATTCCCGCTAAAATTTGGCATAAACGGTCGACCGTCACACAGACGTCGTTCGACCGTTTTCGGGCAGTAAGCAAATATTATTAACTATCGGTCGACCGACCCAACCACCGGTCGACCGAACTACTCATTATCCGCGGGACAGGCATCATCCAGACGCCATTCGGTCGACCGAATCTCACCATCCGGTCGACCGAACAGGCACCTTCAGCCACTGTCCCGCCGGATTTCGCCGGGGAAACGGCACCAACGCCGCCCCCTACACTCCCACACCTCTTGGGGAGTTACTATGAAGACGTGGCATACCTTTCACCGTGAAGAAACCGCGTCCCGCGAGCTCCTCCTCCTCCGTATGCGCGCCTCCACCTCGCCGCCGGAGCTCCTCCACGTCCTCTGGTCGCCGGGATGCAAGAGAAAAATGGGGTGAGTTTGGTGGAATGAATGGAGGAAAAGAAAGGAAGAGAAAGGGTTGGGTTTGGTTTTATACAAAAAACCCTACACCCCCTCCATACCTTCAACCATACCACCTTACACCACCCCACTCCTCTTCCACTCTCTCTCACACCCCACGTCCCACGTTCTTACAATCCACCCTCCTTAAAAGGATTTCGCCCCGAAATCAGAAGGGTAACTCACCGAAAAGCTCCGGATACTGCTTCCGAACTTCCTCCTCGATCTCCCAGGTGGCCTCGCGCTCGCTGTGATGCTGCCATCTGACCTTAACCATCGGAATGGTCCTCCTCCTGAGCTGATGGTCCATCCGATCGATGATCTCAACTGGCCTCTCCTCAAGTGACCAGTCCTGCCGGATCTCAGGCACTGAAATCTCTATCACATGCGTCGGGTCTGCAACGTACTTCCTCAACATAGAAACATGGAAGACGTTGTGAAGGCCAGAGAACTGTGGTGGCAAAGCAACTCTGTAGGCGACCTCCCCGACACGGTCCAAGATCTCAAAAGGTCCGACATACCTCGGACTGAGCTTCCCCTTCTTCCCGAACCTCATCACTCCCCGAGCTGGTGAAATCTTCAGGAAGACGTGATCTCCAACCTCGAAGCTCAAGGTCCGTCTGCGTCGGTCAGCATAACTCTTCTGTCTGCTCTGTGCTGTAGCCAACCTCCTCCTGATCAGGTCAACCTTCTCTGCGTACATCTGCACAAGCTCTGGACCCACTAACTGCCTCTCGCCTACGTCACTCCAGCATACCGGCGATCTGCACGGCCTCCCGTACAATGCCTCATACGGTGCCATCCCAATACTAGCATGGTAGCTGTTGTTGTAGGCAAACTCAATCAGAGGTAGATGCTCATCCCAGTGTCCAGCCCAGTCCAGTGTGCAAGCCCTCAGCATATCCTCCAAAGTCTGGATAGTCCTCTCTGACTGACCGTCTGTCTGAGGGTGAAAAGTTGTACTGAATCTCAGACGTGTCCCCAGTGCCTGCTGCAGACTCCCCCAAAATCTGGATGTGAACCTCGGATCTCTGTCAGAGATGATGCTCACCGGTACTCCGTGCAATCTGACGATCTCCTCTACATACAGCTTCGCCAGACTCTCCAAAGGCAAGGTGGTCCTAATGGCCAGAAAGTGCGCCGACTTGGTCAGTCTATCGACTATCACCCAAATCGCGTCATGGAACCGCCTCGTCTTCGGTAGCCCCGTAACGAAGTCCATCGTCACGTGCTCCCACTTCCACTCTGGAAGCTCGATGCTCTGCATAGGCCCAGCTGGCCTCTGGTGCTCGATCTTCACCTGCTGACAGACCAAACACCGACTCACGAACTCTGCAATGTCCTTCTTCATGCCTCTCCACCAGAAGTTCCGCTGCAGGTCCTTATACATCTTCGTGCTCCCGGGATGGATGGTGTACTTCGCTCTGTGTGCCTCCTCCATGATGTCATCTCTCATCCCATCAACCCTCGGCACCCAGATCCGCCCTCTGAATCTCAGACCTCCATCGACCCCAACACTGAAATCTGACCCCTCTCTGGCAGTCAACTCCAGCAAACTGGCCAACTCATCATCCTCATGCTGCGCCTGTACTACCTGTGAAACAGTCTGTGGCTCTACCCGCAATCCAGCTACCACTGCTCCCTCAGAGTCCCCAGTAAACGGCCTCCACTCTGCCAATGACTCAAGCAGTCTCCACTCCTGAAGGCACATGCCAGCAACTGATAGCTCCACTCTCCTACTCAAGGCGTCTGCAACTGAATTCGCCTTCCCCGGGTGGTAGGAGATGGTGAAATCGTAGTCCTTAATGAACTCCAACCAACGACGCTGTCTCATATTCAACTCCTTCTGGGAGAAGAGATACTTCAGACTCTGGTGATCGGTGAACACCTCAAACTGCTCACCATACAGGTAGTGTCTCCATGTCTTCAGTGCGTGCACAACGGCTGCCAACTCCAAGTCATGCGTCGGGTAATTCCTCTCATGAGTCTTCAGCTGCCTCGAAGCGTATGCAATCACCCTCCCGTGCTGCATCAACACGCAACCCAAACCAATGCCAGACGCATCACTGTAGACCACAAAACCTCCTGTGCCGCTCGGCAGCGTCAAAACTGGAGCTGTCGTCAGTCGTCTCTTCAGCTCCTGAAAGCTGTCCTCGCACTTCTGGGACCAAACAAAAGTGACTCCCTTCTGCGTCAGGGCAGTCAAAGGTGCAGCTAACCTCGAGAAGTCTTTGATGAAGCGACGGTAGTAACCCGCCAGTCCAACAAAGCTCCTGATCTCCGTCACGCTCGTAGGGGCTCTCCACTCAGTCACTGCCTCTACCTTCGCCGGATCCACCGAAATCCCCTCCGCAGAAACGATGTGACCCAGAAATGCGACTCTGTCCAACCAGAATTCGCACTTCGAAAACTTAGCATACAACCTCTGGTCTCTCAAAATGCTAAGTACAATCCGCAGGTGCTCTCTGTGCTGCTCCACATCGGGTGAGTAAATCAGGATATCATCCACAAAGACCACGACACAACTATCCAAGTACTGCCTGAACGTCCGGTTCATCAGATCCATGAAAGCCGCCAGAGCGTTCGTCAACCCAAAAGGCATCACCAAAAACTCATAGTGCCCATATCTGGTCCTGAATGCTGTCTTCTGGACATCCTCCTCTCGGATCCTCAACTGATGGTATCCTGAGCGTAGGTCGATCTTAGAGAAGACCTTCGCTGACTGCAACTGATCGAACAGGTCCTCAATCCTAGGTAGGGGATACCTATTCTTGATGGTGACCTTGTTCAGCATCCTATAGGTAATGCACATCCGCAAAGACCCGTCCTTCTTCTTCACAAACAGCACTGGCACGCCCCAAGGTGAGACACTCGGTCTGATGAATCCAGCCTCCATCAGCTCCTGTAGCTGCTTCTTCAACTCTGCCAACTCTGCAGGCGCCATCCTGTACGGGGCCTTCGACTGCGGTGAGGTGTCTGCTGCCAGCTCAATGCAAAACTCCATCTCTCGCGGAGGTGGCAATCCTGGAATATCATCTGGAAACACCTCTGTAAACTCCCGTACCACATCTATCTCGTCCAGCCTCGGAGACTCAGCCTCTGGAACAACCAGCGTCGCCAGAAACGCTCTGCAACCCTGCTGCATCAACTTCTGAGCCCTCAAAGCTGACACCACAATGCGGCCTCCTCTGTTCCTGACTCCTCTAATCATGATATCAGGCAACCCCAACCTCGGAATCAAAACCTTCCTCTCACGGCAAAGGACACGCACGTCATGCCGGGACAGCCAGTCCATCCCAAGAATAACGTCGAAGTCCTCCATCGGTAGCAAGACCAGATCTGCCGGAAAATCTTGGTCTCCCGAAACAATCGTGGCGCCGGGGATGAAGCTCCCCACAGTGCCCACCAGACCCAGGGGTGTGCTGACCTCCAAAGTGGCAGTCAACATCGCAGGGGTACAGCCCAACACTCCCGCAAATCGCTCCGAGATGAACGAGTGTGTCGCGCCACAATCAAAAAGCACTCTAGCCTCTAAACCTGCCACAAGAAGTGTACCTTCCACGACGGTGCTGGCGTCCCTCGCCTCATCTGCCTGGACAGTGAAGACTCGTCCAGTGCGCTGACCCTGCTGCGGTGCTGCAGGTCTCCTAGCTCCGCCGCCACTGACACTCGGAAGTCCCGGAGGTCTGCTCGGTCCAGCGCCCTTGCTAGGGCAGTTCCTGACGATGTGGCCCTGCTGACCACAACCATGACAAGTAATCGACCCCAAGCAGCGCCCAGTGTGCACTCTGCCACAGCTCCTGCACGCCTCTGGCTGCGGCGCCCCTGCTGCCTCGATCCGGGGCCTCTTGCCCGACTTCCCCGAACTCTGCCCTCCTGGCCTCCCTGAGGATTTCCCTACCGATCTCCTATCATCCTGATAATTCTCCCGGTAGTCCCTCTCCATGATAGTGGCACTCCTCACTGCATCCGCCAAGGTGCGCGGCATGCTCGACAACACTCGGGTCCTCAGATGCTTCCGGAGTCCCCCGACAAACTTCATCGACCTCTGCGCCTGAGTGACGAAAATCTCCGGACAGTAACGCTCAAGGGCGTTAAACTTCCCAATGTACTCCTCCAGTGTCATGCTCCCCTGCTCCAGGGCCAGGAACTCCACCCGCTTCCCGTCTCGCACATGCTCCGGAAAGTACTGCTCGTTGAACTCCTCAACGAACTCCTCCCATGACACATCCTCTCGACCGGTGAACACAACTGCTGAAGTCGACCTCCACCAGTTCGCTGCAGCTCCTCTCAGCACATAGGTGGCCAGGTCCACCTTCTTCTCCGGAGTACAGTCGATAGCCCTGAAGATCGCCTGCATAGTGAGGATCCACTCCTCAGCTGCCTCTGCATCCATCTGCCCAGCAAAAGTCGGAGGGTGCTGCCTCATGAACCGGTCGTGCATCGCACCGGCCCCCGCCTGCGCACTCTGCGCTGCCTGGCGCTCCAACATCCCGCTCAACCGCTCCACGGTGTCGAACAGGACTCTGCGCTCTGCCTCCCGGGCCTCCTCTCTCGCAGACTCACTCGAACTGCGAGTCTCAGCCGCAGGCACCACCCGTCTCGGAGGCATCACTCTACAGAACAAAAAGACTCACATCAGAATGATCATGAATGCATGCAATGGACCTCTAGACTCTAATCCTAACTCGATGGTGGTTTCTTTGGGAAAATACGCCGGGATCAAGGCTCTGATACCAAGTTGTAACGTCCCGAAACAGCGGAAGAAAATTTTCAAAATTAAACATACAACATACGACCGTCAACGGTCAACACGGGCACGTTACTAGAAAAGTCAACATAATAATATATAAAAATATCTCCACGTGGAAGTCATAATACAGAGTTGTCAAAAGAGTGATTACAACTAATACATAACTACTACATAACTACTGTAATCACTACCTCTACAAAACGATCGGAAGAACAGGACCCGATCCCGGAGGCACTCCCCTCGGTCACCACCAACCTAAGACTGCCTGCTACCTGAAAATGCAACATAAAATCTGCCTGAGTTCCCGAAAGGAACCCCGTATGCCAACATCTCCTATATATACAGAAAAACAGATGAAAATGCCAAGAATGCACATGCAATGCAATCCGCCTCGGGCCCCATACATGCCCCAACCGCTGCGGACCATCTCCCAGCCGCGCCAGGGGCATGGGAAACATCCCCCACCCTGCCAATCCAGGCCCACACGAGGAGGTCTCGGCTCTCCTCTACAAGGAAAGTGCATCCCCTTCCCCCACCAGGGAAGAAGGCATCTACCACCCACACAGGCATGGCAGGCATCCCTCTGCCGCACAGGCATCCACGAGGGGTCCAACAGAAGATACGCTCTCGTCGTAGGTGAAATCCGTAGCTCCGAGGTCCGGTGATCGACCGTGGGCTCGGCAGCCGGTAGTCGCCTCTGCTCGACGTCACGTATGTGGATAAATCCACCAAGGAAAGATAATTCGACCCACCAGTCGAACAAGGTCAAATCTAGCGGTCGACCGTTTGGAAGGTCTACGCTATACGTTTTATATACATATATATCCTGTCGGTCGAACCAGGGTCCGTTCAACCGATAAGGAAAACTGCATGAATCCTGCCCACTGCATTCGGTCGACCGAAACTCTTCCGGTCGACCGGATCAACAGGCACTTCACTACAGGAAATCTGCACGCGGTCGGTCGACCGGATCCAGAGCGGTCGACCGTTTAGATGGTCAACGCTCTTGACCGACCTTGCGCAGTTCGGTCGACCGAGACACACACTCGGTCGGCCGAAGGTCTGTCTACCCTATCTACTGGGATCGGTCGACCGAACAACCACCGGTCGACCGGACTAATATAACCCTTATAAAATATTCCCGCTAAAATTTGGCATAAACGGTCGACCGTCACACAGACGTCGTTCGACCGTTTTCGGGCAGTAAGCAAATATTATTAACTATCGGTCGACCGACCCAACCACCGGTCGACCGAACTACTCATTATCCGCGGGACAGGCATCATCCAGACGCCATTCGGTCGACCGAATCTCACCATCCGGTCGACCGAACAGGCACCTTCAGCCACTGTCCCGCCGGATTTCGCCGGGGAAACGGCACCAACGCCGCCCCCTACACTCCCACACCTCTTGGGGAGTTACTATGAAGACGTGGCATACCTTTCACCGTGAAGAAACCGCGTCCCGCGAGCTCCTCCTCCTCCGTATGCGCGCCTCCACCTCGCCGCCGGAGCTCCTCCACGTCCTCTGGTCGCCGGGATGCAAGAGAAAAATGGGGTGAGTTTGGTGGAATGAATGGAGGAAAAGAAAGGAAGAGAAAGGGTTGGGTTTGGTTTTATACAAAAAACCCTACACCCCCTCCATACCTTCAACCATACCACCTTACACCACCCCACTCCTCTTCCACTCTCTCTCACACCCCACGTCCCACGTTCTTACACAACCTCTGTGTTCTGCGACCTTTTTAGGATTCCCAACACCACTTTTTATCTTTTCCTCTTCAGGGATACGTAGATTCGTAACGGAGGATTGAAAAAATAAAGACAACCCATTTGAGGCTTCAGGCTCTGTAGTTTTTTGTGGAAGGTGCGGTTCAGATTCACGGATAGAGATAAGTCTTCCGAATGTTTTTTGATTATGCATATATGAAAAAGAACCGTCATTGTGAACTGACTTCGATCTGTTAAAGATATTTCTTTTGGACTCTTTGCCTTTATTAGACTCCAGCAAAAGAGAATACCTATGGACGGATTCCGATAGGGATCTAGATCTTCCAAAATTAGGCTTGCTACTTTTATCTGGACCAGGTGTCCTTTCAACCACCAGCACTTCAGGTGTCTTTTGACCATAAGGAATTTTATGGAGAATTCCATCCAATGAAATTCTGTACTTCTGTTTCATGTTTTCTTTGCTAGTAACTTCTTCTTCGTCTTGGTTACTAGAATCAGTCGAAGAAGGGATGGAAATCTTAATAGGTACAGCTGACTCCTTTCCTAACAATTGGGATTTCCCTTCTTGATTCATTGATTTTCTGTTGACCTTCCTTACGAACTTAACTCCAGAAAACATCGTGTTCGATCTTGCTCCTGGGTACGAACCACATTTTGTCAAGACCGAGTCTGGACTTTGAACTTTCAGAACTGTATCATAACTTGCACTGAACAAATTCTGTGCCGACGTCGCAATGCCTTGATCCTTCTCAGAATTTGAAGTTTGCTTCATTAAGTGTGAGTCTTTTGTCTCAGTGGTCTGGTTTTCAACTTCAGCGTCTTCCTCATCATTCAGGGACTTAAGCTGTGCCGATGCCGGTGATGTGCCCTCGATAGTTTTTTCAACGTAATCGTTGCATTCCCAATGATGTATGGAAAGAGTACGTGTCAACCTCAATGCTGAAGGTATAGTTTTGCTCCCTCCCTTGGGAGCTCCAGCGTTAATTTTCTTAATAGCGTTAGCATCTCCAAACTGAAATAATAAAGATGGTTAAAATATTATGTTGTGTATTCGTATGGGTTTTTTTTGTTTGCGTTTGTTGCCACAAATCCACTGGAAAACTATACTTTACTTACAATATAATTCAATTCACCCTCCATAAGGCCATGCTCCTCGACTTTTGAAGGATCATCTTCATTTATTTTAGCATTTTTAAACCCTGCAAGAATAGAGGAAAGTAACAATGAGTGATGAAACTGTCTGCCTAGATGGTAAAAGTCTTGACTTACACTTGAAGATCAAGCTATATAGTAACACCTATATGATTTACTAGAAAATCCAACTACGATCAACTTTGTGCATGGGAACCAAGGAAGTCGGATGGCGTAAGATAAAAAAAAAGTCCCATCTCTTTCAGTTTCAAATTCCAACATCTTGCAGCAAATCCATTAATCTTCATTATTGTAATTTCTCAACCTTGTGTTTTGGACATTTAATCAAACAAAAAAAGAACACCAGTAAACATGTTGGACATTTGTGACCACCAGAGCATGGAAGACACTCTGTAACATCCCGAAACAGCGGAAATTTTAAAAAAAATAATAATCAAGACAATCAACTCAATAATCAAAGGCGGGACTGTTACTTCTCATAAATCATAAAAGTGGTGCACCAAAATACATCAGAGTTTATCAAAAGATACATGATTACAGCAAAACGACAACAGAAGATAAAAAGGTAATCATGTCGACCTCAGCGGCCCGAGAAGAGGATCCAACTCCAAAATGCGCGTCCCCGCCGATCACCACCCAACTGGACCTACTGCGGTCCTGAAAATATATAACAACGATGCCTGAGTTTCCAGAAGGAAACCCCGTATGCCAACTCACCTATATGCATGCATCACATAATGAACCTATCATACTAGTAGCATGTCATGGCACCAACAGAAGGTAAAACAGTTCCCCCGAAGGGTAAAACAGGACATCAGTCCGACAATCAACAACGAGTCTCCCGAGGAGACCTACTGCAGGCACATGCAGTCTAGTAGCCCGCGACATCGCACCCCCCACACGCAGCTACACTACACAAGGGTTCGGCAGGGAGCCTCTGTCACGTCTACGCGCCGATAGAAACAGATCTGTAAATCTCAGTGGTCGGGGCCACAGGGACCAACGGGGCCGTCGCCCGGAAGGTATAACAACATCATCTCGGTAGGTGCCCAGCCGAGGAAAACAACAAGCCGGCACAGCCTCGGCCCAACAATCATCATCGCCGGCACAACCTCGGCGGCATCACCGGCACAGCATCGGTGGTCCAACACAACAGTCCGGCACAGCATCGGACAGATCCAGACCGAAGTCTGCCAGGTCATCGGGCTCCTCGAGCCGCGAACACCAACCGCGCCGCTATAAAAGCAGGGCAGCGACCTCCGTAGCCCCAAGGGCCGGTAGTCACCTCACCCAACGCCAGTTGCGTGCCCGCACAACATCAACACTGGGATCCGCGATCCCTCAGGCCTGCTATACTACAAAGTGCCAACAAACATCTCAAAGTCACGGTCCATACATGGAGCTGACGCGTCCCGGACACCCACACTCTTCCCAACGGCGGTCCCTGGGCAGGCACGCATCACGCGCCCACCGTCACCTCCCGGCTCACGCACAAGGCGAGGACACGGGTTTCCGTGGCAAAGTTGGCGTTCAAAAAGGGAACCTGGGATTCTGTTCTGTGCCCCAACGGTCGACCGAAAGAGGTGATTCGGTCGACCGGTTCCATAAAGGAATCGGTCGACCGTACTCCTATAACGGTCTACCGCTGCGCTCCAGACAGAACCCCCAACGGTCGAACCAAGGTCTAAAACCGGTCGACCGAACGAGGTCAAAATCCGGAGTCTGGTCAACATTGAAATCCACTCTATCGGTCGACCGACTCAGGGGTCCCGGTCGACCGAAAACTAACAGGGTCAACCTAGTATTCTACGTCATCAAACGGTCGAACGCAAACATGCTACCGGTCGAACAAACATGCAATCGGTCGAACGCAATATAAATCGGTCGAACAATCAAACAATAATAATCAGTACACTTAAGTTCCGGTCGAACACCACAAGGACCGGTCGACCGATAACAGGTAGAAAATCCCAACTCACCAGCAATAATGCACTACCGGTCGACCGCCCCAAGGCATCGTTCGACCGGTGAAGGTTAAAGTCGGGCAAACAGTGCTAAAACGGTCGACCGCCCGAAGGATCCGGTCGACCGTTGGTCGTCTTCAACCTCGCGCCAGCCGAGGCTTTACGAAGAACGCGTCGCCGGAGAGGTCCCCAACCTCTCCCGACCCGACCAACGCCTCCCCCCACGCTTGGGTGAGCAACAAACCACACTAATAAGTTGACATACCTCAACCAACGACGACGAAACGCCGGAGCCCGCTCACGCACGTCGCCTCCGGTAGACCTCGAGCACGCGCCTCTCCTCCGCCGGACGTCTGACCTCCTCCCGCACGACGTCCTCGCCTCCTCCGATCGACTCCTCTGCTGGATGAAGGAGAAGAAGAATGAAAATGGAGAGAAAATGAGAGAGAGAGCAGAGATCACGCTACTTAAACCCAAATCAAATCTTCTCCCCACGCGTGAACAGTGCCCTACACCACAGACCACACCTCCCCCTCACGTCTACAGTGTGCGCCCAACACCACTTCCCCATGCACCCTTCCTCTAATCACCTCTAATCCAAGTTTAACCCTAATCTAGGGTTTGGGTTCTTACAATCCTCCCAACTTAAAAGGATTTCGTCCCGAAATCAAGCAACTACTCACCGAAAAGCTCTGGATACTGCCTTCTGACATCCTCCTCAATCTCCCAAGTGGCCTCGCGCTCGCTGTGATGCTGCCACCTGACCTTCACCATCGGAATGGTCCTCCTCCTGAGCTGATGATCCATGCGATCGACAATCTCAACTGGTCTCTCCTCGAGTGACAAGTCCTGCTGAATCTCTGGTACTGCTATCTCGATAACGTGCGACGGATCTGCCACATACTTCCTCAGCATCGACACATGGAAGACATTATGCAGACCTGAAAACTGCGGCGGCAACGCAATCCGGTAGGCAACCTCTCCAACCCGGTCGAGGATCTCAAACGGTCCAACATACCTCGGACTGAGCTTCCCCTTCTTCCCAAACCTCATCACACCTCTGGCTGGGGAAATCTTCAGAAACACATGGTCGCCTACCTCGAAACTCAACTCACGTCTGCGTCGATCAGCATAACTCTTCTGCCTGCTCTGTGCTGTGGCCAGTCTCCTCCTGATCACATCAACCTTCTCTGAGTACATCTGCACAATCTCTGGCCCCACTAACTGCCTCTCGCCCACATCACTCCAGCATACCGGTGATCTGCAAGGCCTCCCGTACAGCGCCTCGTACGGTGCCATCCCAATACTCGAATGGTAGCTGTTGTTGTAGGCGAACTCTATCAGTGGCAGGTGCTCATCCCAGTGCCCTGCCCAATCCAACGTGCATGCTCTCAGCATATCCTCCAAGGTCTGAATCGTCCTCTCTGACTGACCATCTGTCTGCGGATGGAACGCTGTACTGAACCTCAGACGCGTCCCCAAAGCCTGCTGCAGACTCCCCCAAAATCTGGAAGTGAAACGAGGATCTCGATCTGAGATGATGCTCACTGGTACTCCATGCAACCTGACTATCTCCTCCACGTACAACTTAGCTAGACCCTCCAAAGGCAACGTGGTCCTGATCGCTAAGAAATGCGCCGACTTGGTCAGTCGATCGACTATCACCCAAATCGCGTCGTGGAATCTCCTCGTCTTCGGCAATCCTGTGACAAAATCCATCGTCACGTGCTCCCACTTCCACTCAGGAAGCTCAATACTCTGCATCGGTCCTGCCGGCCTCTGATGCTCAATCTTCACCTGCTGGCAGACTAAGCATCGCTCCACAAACTCTGCAATATCCCTCTTCATGCCCTTCCACCAGAAGTTCCGCTGCAGGTCCTTATACATCTTCGTGCTCCCCGGGTGAATGGTGTATCTAGCTCTGTGTGCCTCCTCCATGATGTCCTCTCTCAGCCCATCGCTCTTCGGCACCCAGATCCGACTCCTGAACCTCAAACCACCATCAACCCCTATACTGAAATCTGACCCCTCTCTGGAAGCCAACTGTAGCAGACCATCTAACTCATCATCCCCAAGCTGAGCCTGCACCACTCGTGAGACAGTCTGCGGCTCCACCCGAAGCCCAGCAATCACTGCTCCCTCTGAACCCTCTGTGAACGGACTCCACTCGGAAAAAGCCTCGAGTAACCTCCACTCCTGGATGCACATACTCGCAACTGAAACCTCCACCTTCCTGCTCAGCGCGTCTGCAACCGAATTCGCCTTCCCCGGATGATAGGAAATGGTGAAGTCGTAGTCCTTAATGAACTCGAGCCATCTGCGCTGCCTCATATTCAGCTCCTTCTGCGAGAACAAGTACTTCAGACTCTGATGATCGGTGAAGACCTCGAACTGCTCGCCATACAGATAGTGCCGCCAGGTCTTCAACGCGTGAACTACCGCCGCCAGCTCCAGATCGTGAGTCGGGTAGTTCTTCTCGTGCACCTTCAGCTGCCTCGAAGCGTACGCGACCACCTTCCCATGCTGCATCAGGACACAACCCAAGCCTATCCCGGATGCATCGCTGTAAATCACGTAGCCTCCACTGCCACTCGGTAGCGTCAGAATAGGTGCTGTCGTCAACCGCCTCTTCAGCTCCTGAAAGCTGTCCTCGCACTTCTGGGACCAAACGAACTTGACGCCTTTCTGCGTCAATGCTGTCAGCGGCGATGCAAGTCTGGAGAAATCCTGGATAAACCGTCTGTAATACCCTGCCAGACCTACGAAACTCCTGATCTCCGTCACGCTCGTCGGGGCTCTCCACTGAGTCACTGCCTCGACCTTCGCCGGATCCACTGAAATCCCATCTGCTGACACAATATGCCCCAGAAAAGCCACCTGATCCAACCAAAACTCGCACTTCGTGTACTTGGCATATAGCTGCTGATCCCTCAAGATGCCAAGCACAATCCTCAGGTGCTCTCGATGCTGCTCCCTGTCAGGCGAGTATATCAAAATGTCGTCTACGAATACAACGACAAATCTGTCGAGGTACGGCTGGAAGGTCCTATTCATCAGATCCATGAATGCTGCAGGCGCATTCGTCAGTCCAAATGGCATCACCAAGAACTCGTAGTGGCCGTACCGCGTCCTGAAGGCTGTCTTCTGAACATCTGCCTCCCTGATCCGCAACTGATGATAACCCGAACGCAGATCGATCTTCGAGAACACTCTCGCTGTCTGCAACTGATCAAACAAATCATCAATCCTGGGCAAAGGATACCGATTCCGAACGGTAACCTTATTCAGCATCCTGTAGTCGATGCACATCCGCAACGACCCATCCTTCTTCTTCACGAAGAGCACAGGCGCTCCCCATGGAGAAACACTCGGTCGAATGAACCCGGACTCCATCAACTCCTGCAATTGCTTCTTCAGCTCTGTCAACTCCGCAGGTGCCATACGATACGGTGCCTTCGACTGAGGTGTCGTACCCGCTACCAGCTCGATGCCGAACTCGATCTCTCGGTGCGGCGGTAACGCTGGAATCTCCGCTGGAAACACATCCGGAAACTCCTGCACAATCTCTATGTCCTCCAGTCTCCTCGTCTCACGATCAGGGACTACCAGCGTGACCACAAACGCTCTGCATCCCTGCTGTATCAGTCTCTGTGCCCTAACTGCAGACACAATCAGACGACCCCCTCTGCTCCTCGCACCTCTGATCAGAACATCTGGCAAACCCTCCATCGGAATCAGGATCTTCTTCTCACGGCAAAAGACCCGCACGTCGTACTGTGATAGCCAGTCCATCCCCAGTATGACGTCGAAGTCCACCATCGGTAACAAGACCAGATCTGCCGGAAAATCGTGGTCTCCCGAAGCAACTGTGGTGCCGGGGAAAAAGCTCCCCACAGTGCCCACCTCACCCATGGGCGTGCTGACCTCCAAAACATCAGTCAGCAGCACAGGGGTCCGACCCAACTCGCCAGCAAACTTCTCCGAGATGAAGGAGTGAGTGGCGCCGCAATCAAACAACACACGCGCTACTGAACCAGAAACTGAAAGCGTACCTTCCACGACGGTGTTGGAGTCCCTCGCCTCCTCAGCCTGGATAGTGAAGACTCGCCCAGTCCTCCTGCTCTGCCCCGGTGCCACAACTGATCGGCTGCCTCCGCCTCTGCCTACTGCTGGTGGTCCCGGCCTCCTGCTCGGCTCTCCCTGCCTCTGAGGACACTCACGGACAAAATGCCCCATCTGGCCGCAACCCATGCACGCTCCAGTCCGACGGGGGCACTCCTGCCCTGGATGGAACCTCCCGCAGTAAGTGCACGCTCCTGACTGACGTGCTCCTCCTCCATCGAACCTGGGCCTCTTGCCCGGGTTCCCTGCTCCACGACCAGCTACTCTGCTACCGGTGCTCACTGGCGCCTTCCGCGCCTCCTGAACACACAACCTCTGGTCCTGCTCGATGATCGTAGCATGCTTCACCGCATCTGCAAGGGTCCGCGGCATGCTGTTGATCACACGAGATCGAAGCGGCGGTCTCAGTCCCTGCACGAACTTCCTCGCCCGCTGCTCTGGGGTCACAAAGATCTCTGGGCAATAACGCTCCAAGGCGTTGAACCTGCTGATGTAGCTCGTCAGTGTCATGTCCTTCTGCTCCAGCGACATGAACTCCTCCCTCTTCTGATCCCTGACATGCTGGGGGAAGTACTGCTCGTGGAACACCTCCAAAAACTCCTCCCAGCTCACATCCACACGATCATCAAACAACACTGTGGACGTGGACCTCCACCAGTTGGCGGCCTCGCCATCGAACACATAGGTGGCCAGCTCCACCATCCTCCCAGGTGCTACACCAATAGCACGGAAAATCTTCTCCATCCTGAAGACCCAGTCCTCTGCAACCTCTGGGGCCCTCCTGCCATCAAAAGTCGGCGGGTGCTGACGCATGAACCGATCGTGCTCAGCTCCCACCCCGCTCTGAGCGCTCTGAGCAGCCTGACGCTCCAGAAACTCGCCCAGCCTGTCCCACTGAGCACCCGAAGTGTCGTCACTGGGATCACGATCGCGTGGAGAACTCCTCACACGCCTGGGTGCCATCTGCCAGAAGAAACAATCACAACTTCAGCCATGTATGCATGCTAAAAGAAAAATGCATGAATCTTATTACTACAAGGGTGATTTCATTGGGAACCGCATAGGAATCGACCGCTCTGATACCAAGTTGTAACATCCCGAAACAGCGGAAATTTTAAAAAAAATAATAATCAAGACAATCAACTCAATAATCAAAGGCGGGACTGTTACTTCTCATAAATCATAAAAGTGGTGCACCAAAATACATCAGAGTTTATCAAAAGATACATGATTACAGCAAAACGACAACAGAAGATAAAAAGGTAATCATGTCGACCTCAGCGGCCCGAGAAGAGGATCCAACTCCAAAATGCGCGTCCCCGCCGATCACCACCCAACTGGACCTACTGCGGTCCTGAAAATATATAACAACGATGCCTGAGTTTCCAGAAGGAAACCCCGTATGCCAACTCACCTATATGCATGCATCACATAATGAACCTATCATACTAGTAGCATGTCATGGCACCAACAGAAGGTAAAACAGTTCCCCCGAAGGGTAAAACAGGACATCAGTCCGACAATCAACAACGAGTCTCCCGAGGAGACCTACTGCAGGCACATGCAGTCTAGTAGCCCGCGACATCGCACCCCCCACACGCAGCTACACTACACAAGGGTTCGGCAGGGAGCCTCTGTCACGTCTACGCGCCGATAGAAACAGATCTGTAAATCTCAGTGGTCGGGGCCACAGGGACCAACGGGGCCGTCGCCCGGAAGGTATAACAACATCATCTCGGTAGGTGCCCAGCCGAGGAAAACAACAAGCCGGCACAGCCTCGGCCCAACAATCATCATCGCCGGCACAACCTCGGCGGCATCACCGGCACAACATCGGTGGTCCAACACAACAGTCCGGCACAGCATCGGACAGATCCAGACCGAAGTCTGCCAGGTCATCGGGCTCCTCGAGCCGCGAACACCAACCGCGCCGCTATAAAAGCAGGGCAGCGACCTCCGTAGCCCCAAGGGCCGGTAGTCACCTCACCCAACGCCAGTTGCGTGCCCGCACAACATCAACACTGGGATCCGCGATCCCTCAGGCCTGCTATACTACAAAGTGCCAACAAACATCTCAAAGTCACGGTCCATACATGGAGCTGACGCGTCCCGGACACCCACACTCTTCCCAACGGCGGTCCCTGGGCAGGCACGCATCACGCGCCCACCGTCACCTCCCGGCTCACGCACAAGGCGAGGACACGGGTTTCCGTGGCAAAGTTGGCGTTCAAAAAGGGAACCTGGGATTCTGTTCTGTGCCCCAACGGTCGACCGAAAGAGGTGATTCGGTCGACCGGTTCCATAAAGGAATCGGTCGACCGTACTCCTATAACGGTCTACCGCTGCGCTCCAGACAGAACCCCCAACGGTCGAACCAAGGTCTAAAACCGGTCGACCGAACGAGGTCAAAATCCGGAGTCTGGTCAACATTGAAATCCACTCTATCGGTCGACCGACTCAGGGGTCCCGGTCGACCGAAAACTAACAGGGTCAACCTAGTATTCTACGTCATCAAACGGTCGAACGCAAACATGCTACCGGTCGAACAAACATGCAATCGGTCGAACGCAATATAAATCGGTCGAACAATCAAACAATAATAATCAGTACACTTAAGTTCCGGTCGAACACCACAAGGACCGGTCGACCGATAACAGGTAGAAAATCCCAACTCACCAGCAATAATGCACTACCGGTCGACCGCCCCAAGGCATCGTTCGACCGGTGAAGGTTAAAGTCGGGCAAACAGTGCTAAAACGGTCGACCGCCCGAAGGATCCGGTCGACCGTTGGTCGTCTTCAACCTCGCGCCAGCCGAGGCTTTACGAAGAACGCGTCGCCGGAGAGGTCCCCAACCTCTCCCGACCCGACCAACGCCTCCCCCCACGCTTGGGTGAGCAACAAACCACACTAATAAGTTGACATACCTCAACCAACGACGACGAAACGCCGGAGCCCGCTCACGCACGTCGCCTCCGGTAGACCTCGAGCACGCGCCTCTCCTCCGCCGGACGTCTGACCTCCTCCCGCACGACGTCCTCGCCTCCTCCGATCGACTCCTCTGCTGGATGAAGGAGAAGAAGAATGAAAATGGAGAGAAAATGAGAGAGAGAGCAGAGATCACGCTACTTAAACCCAAATCAAATCTTCTCCCCACGCGTGAACAGTGCCCTACACCACAGACCACACCTCCCCCTCACGTCTACAGTGTGCGCCCAACACCACTTCCCCATGCACCCTTCCTCTAATCACCTCTAATCCAAGTTTAACCCTAATCTAGGGTTTGGGTTCTTACACACTCACTCGAAGCATCTCGATGCTTGCGGTGCCTCCTGTCTGTAAGCAACCTCCGAGGTCGGAATCTGCGAGGGAAATTGAAAAGATGGATCACACCTCCCATGCAGCCATGTTGATTGGTCTCATAGGAGATGCTGGAGCTCCTTTGCCTCAATTGTTTCTCCAATTCCATGATAGATGGATCCCAATCCAACACCAATTCCTCTACACTTTGTCCTCTTCACTACAACCTACAGAACACCAACATATTAACCAATAAACAAAGACAGCCAATACAGATAAAGGGATTTTTTTTTCTCTTCAAAAACTGATGTTCATACACCATAAAAAGAAACCCCAAACCAGAAACATGAACAATCTTAGCTTCTGAACAAATTGATCAATTGAACTTCTCCAAAAATTAAAAATACGACTCTGTTGGGTATCAGAACAACATGTTTAGTTTATCCACAACAAACATGTTACAAGACAGCCCTAAAGTGGAAATTTTGAAGCACTTTGCTTTATGTTTAGACATAAAACAACAACCCAAGAATCATGATTCTGAAACAGATATTATTGTTCCAGCAAAATCCATAACCAAAAAAATGATAAATCCAAACCCAATCCAAAAGAAAAACCCAATTCAGAGAAACAAAATCAGGGATCTTGAAGACATAACTTTGCTCATATCTCTCACACCAAAAACCAAATAAAGTTATTTTTCCTTGTAAATTCAGATTAAAACTAATCAATACAAAGTTTTAGAGGGAAAAAATCGTACCTTTAAGAATCAGAGCAGTTAAAGGAGTCCTCCAAATCAGAATCTGTTAAGATGGGTATGTTTGAAATCATGGGTAGAAAGAGGATAAGCGTTGGGTGCTTATGCCGGATCGAGAAATCTCATAATTTCCCTCTCATCACTTATCTCTCTGTTTCCGCAACACACTTCTTAATTATGCACATAATCTTACCGCCAAGTCGGAACAAACTGAATCCCGTCCTCCGCAGTAAGATTACCTTCTTGAAATGATATTCACAACTTTTTGTTAGAAATACCGAACCTATGGTTTAGTTGAACTTGAAACTTACAAAATTTGCACTGATTGCGTCGAGCTTGGAGTTTATTTGATTTGACGGATAATAAAATCCCAAAAGTGATATTGAAATAATTTTTTAGGTGACTCTAGTCTATATAAAATTGCAATTCAAGTGGATTTTTATTTTGGGACATAGCTGCTACCAAACCACCACTCCACCATACATGGTCTTAGTAATAGGTATACAATGTCTTCTCCACAATAGTCATCCATTGTGTTTGAACTTTGAAGTTGGAACACGTGTAGTAGTAGTAGTAGATTATGTATTGTTATGATTGTGATTAACATGTGTAATCTGACAGTGGAGAAGTCTCTCTACTCAATCGTTTAATTAATGTGTGATAATGAGTATTATTTATAAAGGCATATCGACCCAAACTGAACCACTGATTTATTAAATTTCACTGGGTCATTTTGAGTCATTTCTATTGGAAGTTGATTGCTTTTTGGTCTATTTTGTTTTTCAACAGTGGGTAAGTGAAAGGGAGTAGATCCGGAAGACACTCACCGGTCACCACTAATAATATCGACACATAATTATTATTTTATGCTTGTTATGGAGGTTTGTTGCCGTGTATTTTGTGGTGTTTGTGGGCCATTCCATTCTGTTTATTCCTCATTCTATGCTCTTTCTTTCTCACCTACTCTTGCTGTGGTTAACGGCATTGACCTGGACAACCGCCATGTTTCCATGGATCTGTTCTTCAACCCTATGGAAGGTTCCTAACCGTTGGATCGTTTGACCAGTTCAGGAGTTTCCTCCAAAGTTTGGATTTTTTTTTAAATGTTCTTCTGGCTTGTTGGAGGATTTGTGGTGTGGCTTGGTAAAATTATTAATCTTGTCGGTACCTAAATTTTTGAGGGATTTGTTGGGTGCACTTGAAAACGAACATAATTGGTCTTACGCACTTGTGTTTCAGGTATTTGTTTGGATGTACTTATATTTGCAATTTAATTATTTGCATGCACCTGGTTCGTCTGCTCACTTCGTTATTTTTTTGTTAGAAAATTTACAAAACACACCATCTAAAATTGAACTGTCCTTGATATTAAATACAAAAACACAAAACAAAATTTTCTTTTACAAACACACAATCTCTCCTCTTTCTCTTACATTTTTGTCTCTCTTACAGTTCAATTTTAGAGAGTATGTTTTGTAAATTTTCTAACAGAAAAATTAACGAAGTAGGACTTACAGACAGACCAGGTGCATGCAAACAATTAAACTGCAAATGCAAATACTTAAAACGTAGGTATGTAAAACCAATTATGTCCGTTTCAGGTGCACCCAAGCAAATCTCCCATTTTTCAGTGGTCATAATGAATAGTGAATGTTGGTTTTTACGGAGTATGTATATAATTACGTCTTCATACTCTGAGAAGTCATAAAGAATTGTGAATATTCCATTTGATTGAAGAATGAGTGCAAGCTTTGGTTCATGAGGTTCGCCATAACTGCAAGGTAAACTTCCTACATGTTAACACTCAACAATGCACGATTGGTCTACTATGCAAATTATGGAAATTGTAAGCAAATAATGCAGAAATATATGAGTCTTCGAGTGATCTTAATTAATGATGACGACGGTGAGAGACACGTTCTTTTTGTTATTTGTGGATGCTCTCGGTCATAATTTAGCTTAATTTTCGTAAATGAGCGAATTAGTTGTGATTTTGCACCTTTAGTTAAGATTCATTATCGAAGGCTTATTTAATTTCTACTCATCATGTGCATGTCGTTGTTCTTAGTTTGGAAAATGTTTTTCTGATAAGAAAGAAATATTTGAAACGAAATACTTAACGAACGAATCATGTTCTAATTTCAGAGAATCACATGGTGATGGAGACACAGGTTTGACAAATCATATCCGTGTTTACTTTTGGCTCATTTAGAAAACTCCAATGGAATCTCCCAACTGTGTCAGGCTATTATCTGTCTGGACTTTCTGAGTTTACAGAGGAATGAAATTGAGACATCAATCAAGCAGGAAAGAAATCTTGAGAGAGATGGTTGACTACAAACCTAAAAAATCGTATTTTGTCGTCTAAACTTACTTGTGTTTTGCAAAATAAAGAATTCATTCCACAGTTGCCTCAATTAATTTTTGTGATTTACTGCTTCAAAACTCAAAAAACAAACAAATAAACATGAGATTTGAGGTTTAAATATAAGATGTACGTAAGGTTTTGATGTTTATAACTAGCCTCAATATGTTAAGTTTTGATTCTCAAACCTCAAAACTCAGGTTATTCAAATGGACCCAGTCTCCAACACCCAAATATATTTGGCTTTTGCGTATTGGTAGGCAGTGTTGATGATGTAATTAGTGACATCAATCAAGCTTAAGTTTAATATGACTTTTGGCTCACACCAACCGATTTTTCAAAGTGATGTTAATTTTTACAGCAATCAACTCTTATAACTACTTGGTGACCACGCGGTATGAAAGTCAAGCGTATGATATTATCTAATACAGCCATACGGTTATTAGGCTGAAGTTCATCTCATACAAACATGGCTCCTTAACATAAGGTATATATAGTACCTTTCCACTCATTGATTTAAACGTCTCTGAAAGAAATCTGATATCAATTTGCATCCCTGTCAAATGGAAACTTATGATTAATATGACTTCTAGTATAGAGATGAACAATCGTTAATCAGTATGTCAATACGTTTGTGTGCGGAGTACTAATTAGCCTCTAGATCGAGTTTACTTTGGGCTTTCTAATGTGATTAGGAATTGTTTCTTGTATAACCAAATATCCATATCTCGAATACATAGTGTGCTCATATATATTTGTCTTAATTAGCATAAAAACGGACACTTAAAAGTAATTCGGAAATGAAGATCGAATTCACCAAATGAAACATAAAGGTACGTATGAAAGAATACATGCATGCATGGGGTTCTCTATCGATCATATATCGAGAAGCTCCAGTTCTTCTTGGTATGGTTTACACATAGCCTGCAAGTTCTCTTTCATCGTCTTGAACTCCACTTCTTCCGTCTCCAATCCTCTTCCTTCCGCCCAAGAGATGGCTTCATTAGCTGCAGACTTCACTTGATTTCTTATAAACTCACTCAACTTCTCTTCCGATGACCGATCAACTTTTCGGACGACTAAACGTGCGTAATCTTCGAGGTCGTTCTTTGCCAGCAATTTCTTGGCCTTTTTCTCATCCTCGGCTTTGAATTTCTCTGCCAATTTTATCATTTCTTCAATTTTGTCCCTGCTCAATCTTCCGGAGTGGTCGTCGACCCTAAAAGCTTGAGCATTGCTGCACCTACTATCCTTTGCCGTCACTTGCAACATGCCATCCCGGTCCACAACGAACGAGATTTCTACTTCAGGAACACCTGCAAACAATAAACATATATATATATATATGTGTGTTGGTTTTACTTTGATGGCTAAATTAATGCAAATAAAAAAGTTAATTTAGAGATTTTCCACTGAGTTATAAGTTGCAGTATCCTTTCACTCGTCACCAATTCGTGATATTATATATATCATATATGTATATTATTGAAGTGTGGATATCCAATTTAAACACATTTGGTGATGAGTAAATGTATCCTACAACTTATATCATAAGAGAAAATTCTTAAATTCATCGATACTAACTGACGTGTATATATACACACAAGTAGTTAATTACCTGCAGGTGCTGGTGGGATGCCCTTAAGTTGGAAGCGTCCGAGAAGATGGTTATCCTTGGCAATGGGTCTCTCCCCCTCGTACACTTTGAAGTTCATTGTGGACTGGTTGTCGCGGACAGTGGTGTGTATTTTGTTCTTCCTAACGGGAATGTGAGTGCTCCTTTTGATGATAACGTTCATGATCCCTCCTTTGGCCTCCACACCAAGAGATAGAGGGGTGACATCCTTGAGGTCTAGGTCTTTCAATGCAGGGTCATCTTGATCTTCCTTGATTATTTTGGCCCCGAGGATTGCTGCACCCTGTGCCACCGCTTCGTCTGGGTTCAGAGTGTGACACAATTCTAATTCCCCTCCGAAGAACTCCTTTAATAGCTCTCTAACACGTGGAATGCGAGAAGACCCACCAACCAACACAACTTCGTCCACGTTGGCTCTGTCCATGTTGGCATCAGCCAGGCACTGTTTCACTGGTTCTATACATTTCTCGAAAAAATTCTCGTTCAACTCTTCGAACTTGGAACGGTTTATGCTTTCGAAGAAGTCCTCACCTTTGTATAGCGACTCAATTTCCAATCTAGAAGAAACAATAGTTGAGAGATTCTTCTTGGTGTCCTCGCAGGCTCTCTTAAGCTTCCTCCGAAACTTGGGGATGTTTGAAAGGTCATGTTTGGTCTTATCTTTGAATTTTGTGATGACATAATCCACCAAGTTGTTATCCAAGTCCTCTCCCCCTAAGTGAGTGTCTCCGCTAGTGGCCTTAACTTCGACGACAGAGTTTTGGATCTCCACGAGAGAAACATCAAGAGTGCCCCCACCCAAGTCGTAGATCATTATGTTCTTTTTGCCATCATCGGAGTGGTGTTTTTTATCCAAACCGTAAGCCACGGCTGCTGCTGTGGGTTCGTTGATGACACGTAGGACATTGAGACCTGCGACAGAGGCAGCATCTTTGGTTGCCTTCCGTTGTGAATCGTTGAAGTAAGCAGGAACGGTCACGACAGCATTCTTTATGGGACCTCGATTTAATTTTTTCTCAGCCTCTTCTTTCAACTTCGACAACACCATGGCTGAGATTTGCTGTGGCCGGAACCGCTGCTCCTCACCTTTGTACTGGACCACAATCTCAGGCTCGTCATCCTCTCCTTCAACCACTTTAAACGGCCACAACTTGATGTCGTCTTGCACTCTTGAATCGCTAAACTTCCTACCAATCAACCGTTTCACGCCTAACCACCATTTTTTTTAATATATAAGACATAATTAGTTTTTACCATTCGTATATATGTGCAGAATGAACGTATAATAAATCACAATAATATTAATTGTCGAAATCAAGTATGTAACCAAATATCACGCGAGAGTTGGTGGATGATGCACACCCCCTTCCTCTCTCCCTCTTAATTTTTGAAACTCTTAAATTCTTAACATCTAGTAAAATACAACTTTTATAAAAAAAATTATTTTTCCTAATATTTTTAATGTGCTGCCCAACCCAAATGTTATTGAATGTTTGTGCAAATGGTTGGATGCCTTCACGAGGACAGATAATCAATTTGTAATACTTGGTCCAAAGAATCATCCCCAATTTGACCAAAAATATACCATAAGTTGGGATTATGAGCATTCTTGTCAAACACCACAAAAAATTCAAAAAATAACTATTAATATGTTGAAAAATTATTTATTCTTGAAAAGGTACAAGTGTTACAAAATTAAAAGTACAAAGGAGATGATTGACACGTTTTAAAGTTAAGGTAACAAATTCATAGAAAGGTCAAAGGATATAAAAGTACACAAATTTCATATGATATATTGTAGTAATTAAGCTTATAAGTAATGATATAAACATATTGATATAACTACATTTATTTATGTTAATGGGTAGAGACTCAAAACTCAGCCTTTTTTCAATCTTCAAGCTGCTAGGTAGATTTGGATTGGAAAAGTCAGTCATTTACAGAACCGACAAAAGATCCTTAAAAATGTAGAATTAGTAATCGTATAGGCATAAAATTTGGATTTATGTAGATGTAGAATAATTCAGACCAGACGAATAGAATGAAGAATTCTTCATGACTTAATAAGATGAAGTATTCTCGTTCAAAACAAAGGTTCAGATCAAATATTAAGTCCCAATTGACATGATTCGATTGGTCAGAACTTAGAACTTACAACGGTTTGTTGTTAAAACTTAAGAGTTTTAGAAAACGCAGAATAAAATTACCATAAAAAACTTCCATATGCACGTACCATAAATCTCAAGTACTTGTTGAAATTTTGACATTCGATGACATGGGAGATGAAGAATATATTGGATTAATATATATATAAAAGATGAAATGGAATGTATACCAAAGATTGTATTTTGGGGGGCGTGAGAGAGTTGATTCTTGGCAGCGTCACCGACGAGGGTCTCATCTTCTTCCGTAAAAGCGACGTAAGAAGGTGTGATCCTGTTGCCGTCGTTGTTGGTGATGATCTCTGCACGACCGTTGTCCCAAATTGCCACACAAGAGTTGGAAGTTCCGAGATCTATTCCCAACACTATCTCATCACTTTTGCTGCTTGCTTCCGACTCTCCCATATTTCCTTCCTTAATTTTAATTACTTCTTCACCTCACCTCACCTCACCTCTCTCACCAAATCACAATACAATTCCTAAAGTATATATGTACATATACTAACGAAGTAGTTGATCGATCGAAGTTTGCGGAAACACCCTTATGAAGTTGCTCATTTGGAGATATACCACTCATTTTATATATCTTTGAATCCCCTTTTCAACGTCTATATATTTGTTCAATTTTCTTTTGTTTCGGTAAACTAATATTATTCTTTCTTAATAAACTGTCGGTTCCCCCCCTCTTATGTATCAACGAGAAGGACTAGAGGATCAAGTGTTATTTTATAATGTTGAGATACATACATATTAACTATAAAAACTCTTCAAAATAAGGATACCTTGAACTATAATTTATTAAACGCCAGGAAAAACTATAATGTTAAGAACATGGTCTATATAACATATATATTTTTCGTAGCAAGTCTTATTTACAGACTAGATTGCTGTAAATTGTGAGGATAAATGCATGCCTATAACTATAATTAAGAACTCTTTAGAAATGAGGATACTCAAGTAATACCTTCAATTATAATTTATTAAACGTCAAGAAAAACTACGATGATAATAACATGGTCTACTTAACAAATGTACAGTAATACAGTATATTCTTTATAGCAAGTCTTATTTACAGACTACATTTTTGCGAATTGTGAAGATAAAAATGAAAGAAGCAACCCAACTGAATGAGATGGTATTTAACTCATTTTGAGGAGTTAAAAGCAGGGAAATATTTCCTGTTATCATTAACTAAATCAAAGTATTTTACAATAGAAACAGTCCCTTATTTTAGTCATTTCGAAGATGAGATCTGAAGCAGAGCTGTCTGTCTTGTTTAGCACCTTATTTCCCTTTAATCAATTGTAACGTGCCTTCCATGTACATGGCAACTTCCTGTTTAGAATTAAAATGGTGCGGGAATCCAGGTTTGTATACACATTAAGAAAAAAAATGGCTTCAGGGACATGCTTCGAATTAAAATGGGAGATTTAAAAGTCAAGAATGCAAAAAAAAAGGTTCAACACAATAGTGGAAGCAAGGGCTGACGTGGATCTAGGATTATTTTCCATCGACAACCTTAAAATTCATAAAGCCAAATGTCAATGCTAACGCCTCATTTTTGTGATATGAAAGTGAAAGTTTCCGCCGGACTCGTTATCTAATTCTTAATTAAACCATTCAATTTGTTAAAAAACAATCGTACAATCAATTTGAGTAATTTCCGTCAATTACACCCTCACGTTTTGATTAATTAGACTCACAATGTGTTGGGAGGAAATCTAGCAATGTACTAACACGATACGAATTAAACGCAACATGTAATACCAAATATTGACTTGCGGAAATAGACTTTGGACTCTCTCCCAAACTCAATGCAACAAGAACACAAATAAGATGGAAATAAACAAGCAAACACAAACGCACACCTAAAACAACCACGACACACGCGATTTACAAGGTTCGGCAACGTGCCTACGTCCTTGGGGGGTCTCCTGCGGGTTTCTTTTCTTTATTTCCCTTCTCCAACAAGAAAAGCAACCGAGATTACACTTTAGATCTTTCTCAAGCCTAATCTCTTAACTCACAATGAAGGAAATATTACACTTGTACGTTATGTTAAAACAAAGAGCAAACAATGCCTTTTATAGACTCAAAAATCGAGCTACACTTAAGCAAAACCGTGCTGAAATATCGTGGGTCGCGGTCGACCGATGCTCATTCGGTCGACCGTCCTTGACTAAACAGGAATGCTTCCTGTTGCGATTCGGTTGGCCGAATCTTTCCCGGTTGACCGTTGGAATGCTTTTTCATGCGGCTCGATTTACCGCGAGAACACTTCTCCCACGAACTAACTAATTCTCCAAGAACCCCACGGTCGACCGAGCACCCCTCGGTGGACCGTTCCAATTTCGACAGACACTTTCAGATTCTCGGAACACCAAAAAACCCTCCAACAGTTTACCGAATTTGTTGTTCCGAAGTGTTTGTTGTCCTCTGACGGTAGACCGAATCCAATTCAGTCGTCTGATCCCAGCTGCACCTGAAGTGCCTGGAATCCTTGGTTCGGTGGACCGAATCCAATTCGATCGTCCGAACCTTGCATCACCAAAAGTACTTGGAGTTTTGGTACGGTTGACCGGATCTTATCCGGTCGACCGTTTCTTCCTGGATTTGCTTTCTTAACAAATATAGACCAATATTAAACAATCTCCACCTTGGTTTAGATTTGTTACCTGAATCTTCTTCTAATCTGCATCCTTCATGCCTTCATGAGGCACCGTTTGACGCTACCCCCGGAGCGCCCTCCTTCTCAGTTTCTGAGGACATTGAGAAGCTTTGAGCACAACTCGAACTTCTCCCGATTGACCACCTTGGTCATCATATCCGCAGGATTCTCGCTTGTGTCGATTTTCTGGAGAACAACCTGCCCTTCCTCGATCCACTCCCGAATCTTATGGTACCTTACTTCAATATGTTTGGTCCTTGAATTAAACGTCTGATCCTTGGCAAGATAAATTGCACTTTGACTATCGCAATGCAATTTGGTCACTTATCGTTTCATCCCCAGAGAGCTAACCAAACCCTTCAACCATATAACTTCTTTTCCGGCATCGACAACTGCCTTATACTCCGCTTCCGTCATAGACAACATTGTAGTATGTTGGAGAACCGATCTCCAACTCACAGGACCTCCACCGAAAGTGAACACGTATCCTGTTGTGGACCTCCGTAAATTCAGATCTCCAGCGTAATCTGGATTGACGTACCCCTCCACCTGCCTTTGTGCTCCATCTTTGGTGAACTTTAAGCAAACATCCATGGTTCCCTTCAGGTACCTCAACAACCACTTCAACGCTTTCCAATGCTCTTTTCCTGGGTTAGCCATATAATGACTCACGAGGCTAACTGCAATGTCTGGCCTAGTGCAGATCATAACATACATAACAGATCTGACTGCACTAGCATATGGAACTCTCTCCATATCTCTCCTTTCCTTTTCAGTAGAGGGGCTGCACTTCAACGAGAGCTTGAAGTGAGCGCTAATAGGTGTGGCCACCTGCTTGGCGTTCTTGAGATTATATCTCTCGAGTATTTCCGTTATAGTTCATTTGAGTGAGCAGAATTTCACATTTCTCGGTATCCCTGGAGATCTCCATACCAAGAATTTTCTTTGCACTCCCGAGGTCTTTCATCTCAAACTCCCCGTGAAGCTTCGATTTGAGATCATCTATATGCTTCATCTCCTTAGCCGCGATCAACATATCATCGACATACAAAAGCAAGAACATGTGTGTACCGTCTCCAAGACTCCGCAAGTAAACACAACTATCATAATCGCAACGTACAAAATCATTATTAATCATAAATGAATCGAACCTTTTGTACCACTACCTCGGCGACTGCTTAAGTCCATAGAGCGACTTCTTCAGCTTGCAAACTTGCCCTTCCTTCTCTCGTGCGATGAACTCATCCGGCTGCCTCATATAGATCTTTTCCTCTATGTGCCCGTGAGGAAAAGTTGTCTTTACATCCATTTTCTCTATATCCATGTTGTCCATAGCCACCATGGCTAACAACACTCTAATAGAGGTATGCTTTACAACGGGTGAGAAGATCTCGTTGTAATCGACCCCTTCCTTCTGAGCATATCCATTTGCCACCAATCTTGCTTTGTACTCTATCTCCTCCATAGGAGATGACCATTCCTTCTTCCTGAAGATCCACTTGCACTCAAACGCACGTTTTCCCTTGGGAAGCTCTGTTAACTCCCAAGTTTGATTCTTATGAAGAGACTTCATCTCTTTGGTCATGGCCACCATCCAATTGTTCATGTCCTCCTGCTCAATAGCTTCTTCGAATGTGCAAGGGTCCCCACATTCGATAACAAGTGCAAATGCAATACTAGCATCATCGTGACCATACCTCACCGGTGCCTTTATGATCCTCTTTTGTCTTCCTTGAGTAATACTCTCTTGCTCAGCTTCTTCCTCTACTTGTGAGTCTATTGTTTCCTGCTGAACTTCTTGATTCGATTCACCTCTTGAAGTCGTGACCTCAACTTCAATTTCGTCTCCTCACATGGGATTCTCTTGCTGCTCTTTCTCCTCAAGGCCCTTGATCAAACTTGTTTCATCAAAGATCACATTACTCTGTAGAAGTACCTTCTTGCTCATCGAATTCCAAAGCTTATATCATTTCACCGTCCTATTGTAACCAAGGAATATGCATTCCTTTGATTTCGAATCCAGCTTTGATCGTTGTGTGTCATCGACCATCGTACATGCTTTGCATCCAAATAGCCTAAGCCTCAAATAATCAAATGGCTCACACACGTCCACACTTCCTGTGGTGAAATTAAATCAAGTGTCGATGACGGTGAGACATTTACCAAGTAGCATGCAAGATCCACTGCTTCCGCCCAGAAATCCTTCGACAGATTTGCATGAAGCCTCATGCTCCTTGCCCGTTCACATAAAATTTTGTTCATCCTTCCAGCTACGCCGTTTTGTTCCGGACTGCACGGTGTAGTGAAATGCCTCTTGACACCTTCTTTCTCACAGAAACTTGTGAACTCCTTTGAGGTGTACTCACCTCTGTTATCTGTCCGTAAGTACTTAACATATTTTCCTGTACTTTTCTCTACTTAGGCCTTTCATAGTTTAAACTTATCAAAGACATCAAATTTATTTTTCAGAAAATAAACTCATACCTTTCTTGAGAAGTCGTCTATGAACGTGACGAAATATTTGGCTACACCTTTTGACCGAACCTGAGCAGGTCCCCAGACGTCTGAATGCACATACTCCAATATTTATTTCGTCTTGTGGATAGTTGTCTTGAATTGAATCATGTGTTGTTTACCGAAAACACAATACTTGCAAAAAAATCCAATTTGCAGATCCTAACACCCTTCAACAGTCCATGTTTGTGTAGCTCAAACAAACCTCTTTCCGACATATGACCAAATCTCATATGCCAAAGTGCGGTGTTGTCTTCATTGTGTGCAACATTTGCTGCACCTTTTCCTAATACTGCATTCCCTAGCATCCAATACAAGTTGCCCACCTTGGTTCCTTTATCACTGTCATCGTCCCGTGAGTGACCTTAATCTTTTCGTCCCCGCTGTACCATCTCCACCCAAGAGTATCAAGCTCTCCTAGAGAAATCAGATTCTTCTTCAACTCTGGTACGTGACACACACCCGTCAGCGTTCGAATGCACCCATCAAACATCTTGAACTGTATGGAATCAATCCCGACGGTAGTGCACGGTGCATCATTGCCCATAACAGCGATCCCTCCTTTTAGTGGTTCATAAGATGTGAACCACTCCTTAATCGGGCACATGTGGAAAGATGCTTCGGTATCCAAAATCCATCTAGATGATGATTTGTCGATACCTGCAGTGCATACTGTTAGAACGTCGGCTTCATTCTTCTCCTCCACCATGCTAGCGGAGTTGTACCCGTCTTTCCCTTTCTGCAGCAACTCCTTGCAGGCCCTACAATCACGCTTCATGTGACCCACCTTCTTGCAGAAAAAAACATTCAAATGATCTCCCCTTTGATTTGGATCGTCCATTTCCGTTGTTTCTTCCTTTGTTACCCGTCCTGCCCCTTTCCGGTGTTGCGATCAATCCTTCACCCTTCTCGAAAGAGCTACTACTCGAATTCTTCCTTGCATCATAGGAAATCAACGAGCCCTTGACCTCCTCCAACACCAACGAATCCTTGCCATATATGATCGTATTCACTAAGTTCTCATACGAGTTCGGTAGTGACGTCAATAACATTGCTTTCTCGACATCCTCCATCTTGTCATCTAGGTGAGTTAGATCAGCTATCAACTTATTGAAAACCGAGAGATGCTCAATGAACGACGTGTTCTCCTTCATCTGAAGCATGTACAGCTTGTTGGCTTTTTGGCCTTAATCCGTATTTTGATGATGTAATTAAACCTAATCTTAATAAGGACATGTAGATTAGCACATGTAGTATAATAGTATACATGTTGTATTGTGCTAACATCTACAGGTGATCAAGACTCAAGAAAGAAGAAAAATCAAGTCAAGACATGTAATCAAGCTAGGATTGAAGACATGTAATTTTACCTTTCTTTGAGAATTAGGAACTTATGTAAATTGAGCATAACTTAAGCTAATATGCATGCATTCACACACTAGGTTCCTTTTAGGAGTCACACACAAAATATCATATAATTTGGACTCCATTAGATCACCTAAACACCTAAAACATTGGTCGCCAGTCTGCCTGAGTTCGGTCGACCGTTCACCTTTCGGTCGACCGGTTATACACAATTTTTGTTATACCAGACCAATCCGTTCAACCGATCACACATCTATTTAACCGATTACCCAGACCTGTTCGGTCGACCGGTAGACCTTCGGTCGACCGTTTCGTTTGCTATTTTTGGTAAAAATACGACCGTTTTATTTGTCGTATTATACAACGGTCGTATACACATTTTTCTCAATATACACCCCCATATACATTAGAACCGGTCGAACAAACTACCTTATTCGGTCGACCGTTTAATTCGTGAAAAACCCCCTGCTATCGGTCGACACAAGTTTGTCCAACCGATCAAGATTTCTCTCTACCGAACCCAGTAGTTCGGTCGACCGGTACCTGCTCGGTCGACCGTTGACCTATAGAACTTAAGTGTTTCGGTCGACCAGTACCTATGTTCGGTCAACCGATCCATCAACAGACTCAAGGGTTCGGTCGACCGATACACCTTTCGGTCGACCGTTTCTGGACAGATTTCTGAACCCGATTTTCTGTTTTGTGTATCTTGCACAAAATCCAATCAAATCTTGTCCAAACGGCTAGAAATCTTTAGGAGCTTATAAATAGAGGTTCACACTTAGTTTTCCAAAAGATTTCACAACTCCAAAGTGTCAAACTTATAGTGAGATTTTCCACAACCTCAGAGCTCCCAATTAGTGATTCCAAAGCCTAATTTCCACATCCTTCATCATACATTCATATTAGCATCTGTTGTGCTCAATACTAGAGAGTGAGTTCCACTCAGTCACCATTGTTGTAAAGAGAGCAATGGTCTTGGTGAAAGCCCAAGACAAGAAGCAAGGATTTCGGTGATAGCCCGAAGTGTTCCTCTCGGTTTGTGAGAGGTGGTGTCAAGCTCGGCGAGGGTTGTTCGCGAGCTTGATGACTTGTAAAAGGCGTTGCTCCCGGCCCAGAACGGGGAGGCATAGTGAAGACGCAAGAGGAGCTCGAACGGGGATTCGAGAGGAGCTTGCTAGAGAGGACGTAGGCGCGGCCGAACCTCTGTAAATCTGACGCGTCTTTGTGTGGTTTGCATTGATTTCCTACTTGTGCTTGATTTGTTTTTAATTTCCGCTGCATTTCTTTGATCGATCAACCAAGTAGTTAATTAGGGCTTAATCGTGATTAGTTTGTGGACCTATAGACCCACACGATCCTACCTACACAGCTGACGCTTCAGATTCAACTTGTTGCTAAGATTCTTCTTCATGAACCTCTACTCCAGAAGTTTCCAATAGCCTGGAGATTCAGACTCTCACATTTTTCGTCGGTCATCTTCGACGACTTATTTTCAACTCCATCCAACGTCAACAATAGTTCATCCATCTGCGACATCAACACACGGACCCTCCGTTGCCATGTCGAAAAGTTCTCCTTCCCGGTGAATTGTCCACCCAACCGTCCTTGACTAAACAGGAACGCTTCCTGTTTCGATTTGGTTAGCCGAATCTTTCCCGGTTGACCGTTTGAACGCTTCTTCATGCGGCTCGATATATCACGAGAACGCTTCTTCCACGAACTAACTAATTCTCCAAGAACCCCACGGTCGACCGAGCACCCATCGGTGGATCGTTCCAATTTTGACAGACACTTTCAGATTCTCGGAACACCAAAAAACCCTCCAATGGTTTACCGAACCCGTTGCTCCGAAGTGTCTTTTGTCCTCTGACGGTAGACCGAATTCAATTTGGTCGTCCGATCCCAGCTGCACCTGAAGTGCCTGGAATCCTTGGTTCGGTGGACCGAATCCAATTCGATCGTCCGAACCTTGCATCGCCAAAAGTACCTGGAGTTTTGGTACGGTTTACCGGATCCTATCCGGTCGACCATTTCTTCCTGGATTTGCTTCCTTAACAAATATAGACCAATATTCAACAAAATATATGTAGTAAGTTTTTTCTGGGTTATGTATATAAGAATCTTACTCTTTTACTGGAAATCCTGCTTCTATATTCACTCACTTGGAGTTAGCTATAAAAGTTTTGAATGTTATAGATTTTATTTTAGTTCTTTTCGCTAACTATATCTTCTATGTTTTTTCTTCTTCTTTCTTAACATATGATCTTGCCCTTCTTTCCCATGTTCTTCAAATTTATGTTCTCTTATTTTTACTCTACCAAGCTTTGTTCTTCATTTTTGACATCAATACGAGTATCAAAATTACCTATAATTATCATGACTCTCTCATATTCTTGACATTGGAAAAGACAACTCCTTGATAATATGTTGGAAATGGGGATGAAAAAACAGCATTGTAGATTGCGATAGAAGAAAAGGATTACATATGATAAGGAAAGTCAGAAGTAAAATAAAAATAAATACTTAATAGAGCTTTGGGGATTTTTGGGAAACATATAAGTAAGGTCTAATATATAAGTGAATAGCGTTATAAATATTTTGTGTGGCCAGCCTATTAGAACCTAATCCTAATTAGTTTCTGCTAATATTGTTTTGGTGACTAATAGGTTGATGCGATGGTTAGGGGTTGAGGTGGATGGTTGAGATTGATTGCTTTTGAGGTGAGGGTTTAAAAGGAGAAAACTCCATCTTCACTCTTCATTAATCTCTTTCTCAATCTCTCTCCCTCTCACCCTCTAAGTTCAGTTGGCGCGAATGTGAAGGCGAGCAAGGTAGAGCTAGGCGATCGTGGTCGGGGTGTCGTGCTCGTTGTTAACGCGGAATTTGGTGTGAAGATATTGTCGGAGGTGCGAGAAGGCAGGAAGTGATCGTCATTGACTTTCAAAAGCTTCGACGTGCAAAAAATGTAAGCCAAGTTCCTTTTCGTTGTTCACACAAGGCGTGTGAGAGGTCGGTGCATCGTCGGAGGTCGGAGACCTCGTCGATGTCAAGGTGCAGCATGGTTGCTGCACTGGAACGGTCGACCGGTGTTGGCAATGGTCGACCGATCATAGTGTAATTGTGAGTTTCTGTCTCGCACCGGTCGAACGAAGCCTTTGGGCGGTCGACCGGTTGTGCATTTTTGGCGAGAGGAAAAATACTCTGATAATTTTGATCGAACGAGACTCATTTGCCGTTTGACCGATTGCACTGTAGGTAAGTCGGTTAGGGGCCCAGGCCATCTAAACAGTTGACCTCCTTGTGATCTGTTCGACTGATTGTACCTGTAGTTAAGTCGGTTGAGGCCCTAAACCATCTAAACGGTTGACTGCCTTATACTCTATTCGACTGATGACTTAAGTGTGCGTTTTATTTTGTTCGATTGGTTATGTGCTAGTTTGACTGGAGGTTTATGTGCCAAACGGTCGACCACTCAACAACTTTGGTTCAACCAGTTGAAGTTGAATTTAAGAATTGAAAACTACGTTTGTTTATATATGTATATGGGTCAGCTTGTGTGAGCAACCGTTTAACAACTTGTGTGAGCAAACGTTTACATGTGTCAGCTTGTGTGAGTAGTCCGACCTTGTGAGACGGGAATGGTTTGACCTAAAATGTTTCGGCAATGGTGTAGCAGCTTGCGTGAGCCACCCATTATTGTATATATTATATTTTTTCAGCTTGTGTGAGCATACCTTTGGGTGACTGCGTTTTCGGCAGTGGGTGCCTTATGGCCCATGTGCAATGTGTTTGGGACAGATGTCCTGTAGTACCTAGTTTGGGAAAGATGTTTTACTATTGTAGTTTTGTACACCATGTGATACTAGTAGATTGTTGTTCATTATTCATGCACGTTAGGAGAGTTTGACATACGAGGTTTACTTATGGAAACTCAAGCATCGTTTCATGTTTGCATTTCATACCGTGAGCGACAACAAGGGGTGGGGATTTAGGAGGAGTGCACGAGGGATCAGATCATCTAGTTTTTCTTTTTGAGGTTGTAGTGATTATTTGTATATTTTTGTGCACTCTTTTGATGTAATCACGCTTTTAGGAATTCCTGTGTTACGGTGCACCTTATGGTATTTTTTATTGAGTAGTCCTCTTGTGTTCTGATGTTGATGACTCTTTAATCGCTCTTTTAAATTTAATTTTTTGCTATTCTTTGGGAACGTTACGTATACAATTAATATCTTTTCCATGGTTTGATATGCAGTTTATTTGTCGATATAAAACTTTTCAACTAGGTAAAGTGTACTGGTGCTGCTGAAGGGTTGGCTACACGTTCTGTTCAAAACAAACCATATATATTAGGCTTTTGCAACTAATTACCATTCGTAGTTTTAAATTTGCCAAAACTTCGGCTATATTCTCATATCTGTCTAAATAGTCTGCATGCAGGGATGATGCTACCTATGTGAAGAGGTCGGGTATTGAAAATCCGACGTGGTATAAGGCGTACCATATCGGTCGAAGAACATCCGACGTGACTGTTCGCCTTACTACGTCGGATGTCGTCTAAAGTCCAACGTGATTTTAGGCATACCACGTCGGTCGAAAACATCTGACGTGATTGTTCGCGTTACCATGTCGGACGTCTTTGAAAGTCCAATGTGTTTTAGGCATACCACGTCAATTGTCAATACACCGACGTGGTTTTTAGGCGTATTATGTCGGTTCACAGGAAACCGATGTGGTTTACAAGGATTAAGCACGTCGTTTCATAGGTAAACTGATGGGGAATAAAGATATTATTTTGACAAAATTAAGATGTATGCATGGAAGAGATTTAGCAAATGTGCAAAAAATCAACGATTTTTATTCTTAATTATTTTGGTTTTCCTTTCTTATCTTTTTTTTTTGAAAGGAGGGCAAATTTCGCAAGACTTATATAGTCAATAGCTAGCGCAAAGATTAAGTCGGCATGTGAGAAATGGTTGATGTATCATTATCATTTATCATTAAATAAAAAGACTGTATATTTAAATGGTCTACTTGACATTATTATATGCAATTATGAGCTCATAGTACTGCAGGTTATACTATTGTAGTGATTTGAGTGTGATATTAACAAATTCCATTAGATAGGTACTAGGCATTTCTATACAGAAACATAAAGGACTTCGAAGAATAATATATTTTGGTCAGTCTTTACTTTATATTTGTCTGAAACTATGAAACTGTCATTTCTGAGGAATCGTTTTTTAATCGTACGATATGAAAATGATGGAAGGTTTAAGCTAATCAATCTCAGCATGAGCAGACGATGTGGTCTTTACTCAGAAAAAAAAATATCTAGACGTTTGTAAGAAAAACGTAATTAGAGGTAATAATATTACTGATCCTTTAACTTTCAGTCAAAAAATGAAATATGAAACATTTTCTATAGGTGTATCTACAAACAATTAACATCTGTCTTATGGATTCATCTCAGAATTAATGTTGATATGAAAATAAACAAGTTCCCTCCTGAACATCACCACTTAATTTCAAAAAGCATTGAATTTAGTTTGAACGATTTCATTAAAGCTTTGAATTTAGTTCGAACGATTTCATTACTTGTTTTGGCTTTAGCACTTGCCGATCAGTAAGGGTTGTTTGAACTTGGCTCGTTTAATAAACGAGCTGAGCTCGGGCTGGGCTCGTTTAATAAACGAGCCAGATGTCATGTTTGGGCTGGACTCGTTTATTAAACGAGCCGAGCTCGAGCTTGACTCGTTTGCTCGTTAAAAAATTCCAACAAGTTTTTCAACCCGTTTAAGTTTGTTTAAGGCTTGATTAACATGTTGTAAAATATAATAATTACATTTTATAAATATCGTTAGCATATAAATGAATTTTTTTATAAATTATATTATCTATTTTTAGGTAATTGAGATATAGAAAATAATATGTTTATTTGTGACATATATGTAATATGTGTATAAAGTTAAACGAGTTAAACAAGCTCTTATCGAGCTAACCGAGCTAGGACTTAACTCGTTTATTAAACGAGCAGATTTTGGTGTTTGAGTTTGACTCGTTTAATAAATGAACTGAGTTCGAGTCGAGCTTTATCAAGCTGAGCTCGAGCGAGCTCACGAGCTCGAGTAGAATTTGACAGTCCTACCAAGCAAGCTTAATTTCTATATACAATTCACCAATCAACCCAATCCATTGATCAAACCTAAACGCCAAAAACTCGAAGTCAACTTTAGCCTAGTTACTTGTAAACTCCTAATCAACCAACTTTAGCCCAATTTATTGTTCTACTTAATCTTCTACATCTTCTTTTTTTTCGTTTCACATTGAGGTCATTGTCGTCTATTATAAATTTGCATGAATTGGGTTGCTGAAATAGGAAAATAAAGCAAGCTAGCTAATAGATGAAGAGAATCGAAGCATAAAAAACGAACTATAGAAACGAAAGATAAGGATTACATATTAAAATTTATAATTGGATAATTTTTTAGATCTAGAATATTAAGTTTTTGGTATTTTTTAGGATATATGAGCAAGATCTCATAAAAACGATCGTGACTTGCGAACAATCGGAGCTGGTCAAAGGTGTTAATTATAATTACCCAAGTCTCAAAGGATTCACACGTAAATTAACAAGTGCAACACACGGATGGAATTTTGTAAAACTCTTCGTTTTGCCTAAGTCAATGATGCCAATAATAATTTTTAATAATTGTCACCACTGCCAATACCATTGAGAAGGAAATCTACTTATTAAGAAGCAAATAGACACCAACACTACCGATCATTCGGATTAATCAAAGGTTCTATCCACGTTATCCCGCTCTGTTCTGCACGAAGTGTCTACGATAATTTTTTAACTTAAATATTTTTTAGTTCAAATGTGAAAGCATATTCCTCAAGTCTTGATTTCTGAATAGTCAACAACGAGGAAAATAAGATGGCATGTGAGGATTTTTTATTTTGCGTAATTATTTGTATGTTAAATCTGGCAATTATATAATTAAATATAAGACCGATTATTTTAAGAGGGTCTTTGTATATTATATGTAAGTTAATTGCCAGATCCACTATGTAAGTTAATTATATAATTGCCAGATCCAAGCGCAAGTAGATAATTTTTGTTTCTACACGCACATATTTTTGAAAGGATCCCATATATATGTTGCACAAGAAGAGGGATTTACAGCCCATTAAAAGAAGTTGGAATTTTTCGCTTTTTCCAAAAATTGAATCCTTAACGACAAACCTAAACCGTTGGTCTTATTTTGCAACATATGCTAAACATTAATGCTAAGGATGTAAATGGTGCAGATAATACCCTAAGTCAATGATGTCAATTGCCAATAATAATTTTTAATAAATGTCACCACTGCCAACGCCATTGAGAAGGAAATCTTCTTGTTAAGAAACAAATAGACACCAACACTACAATCATTCAGATTAATCAAAGGTTCTTTGCACGTTATCCCTTTCAGTTATGCACGAAGTGTCTACCATAATTTTGTAAGGAAGTTGTGGAAATGATCGTTAAAACATAAACAAGTTATTGGAGTTACTGTTTCCAAAAGTAAAAAACAGCAAATTTCTACTTATTTTAATAAATCATGCATTTCGATTAAAAAATTGTAAACTCATTTTTAAGAATAAACTTGGACGTATTTTGATAACATATTCATCAATTCAAGTATCACATTTTAGGACGTTGATTTAAAATCAAAGTTTTTTAATTATAAATTAGGCAAACTATAGGGAATTAGTACTTGAATTAAAGAAAAAAAAAGGAAAATAAAAAGACAAAAATCCGATTTTGTGATCAAAATAACAAAAATAATCTCATCTCTTGTGTATAAATTAAATGTATATTTTTAAGTGGGATGTGGTCCTTAATCTCAAATATTTAAAAATAAAAATATTTGTAGAAAAATATTATAATTTTTTGGTTAGAAATTTTCTAAACTTTTTCGATCGAGAATATACTATTTTCGGGTTAGAGTAGAATATGATATTCTCATGTTCGATTTCATTTTCTTTTATTTGTGTTTTGGTCTCTAAGGATTTGAATTAATTTGCTACAAAGACATATAGTTTCCGTAATTTTTATATATAATAAAAATTAAAAATTATAAATATAAGATTAAAAAAATTCGAATTCTACTCGAATCGCTGTTCACACCCGCGATCCGTCACTTTTTTATAAAAACATTTCACGGATCGCGGGTCCGTGACTCTTTTATATTTTTTGATTTATGTTTTTAATTTTTTCGAAATTATTTTTAATCCTTTTTAAAAAAAAATCAAAATATGTTTTCTAATTGTTATTATTTTCTAATTGTTTTTATTTTATTTTAATTTTTTCCAGAATCGACTTCCAAATTACGTGGATAACTGAGGGTGTTGAAAAGTTAGATTATTTTATACAATAAAAAAACAAATTATTGTATCTAGAATAATAAATTATTTACAAATAAATATTAAACAAACACTGAAACTAATTAAAACAAAAAATTGGTGACGTTGTCAAAAATCCATAGGGTATACAGTCATTACAAACATTTTTGGAGGTCGATACAGTAAAAAATTAAAATTAAAATTATTTTTTTAAAAAAATTATAAAAATTATAAAACATATTTTGAAAAATTATATATTAAAAACAGATAAAAAATAATTTTAAAAAATCAAACACATAAAACACTAAAACTAAAATCACTAAACCTGAGCAATTAGTTTGTAATTTTTTTTGCACGGATCGCGGGTGTGAACCGCGATCCGTGAGTTGTTGAAGTATGTTTATCCGTACGAGTTATTGAGCCGAGTATCAAAAAAATTCGAGTTCGAGCGACTTGTTTTCCGAATCATGTTTGAAGAATTCCCCTCTCCCCCAAGATCCATCATTTTGAAGTTAAATTAGAGTCAAACGTTTTCGAGTTCGAGTCGAACTATCAAGTCGAGCCAAAGTAGACAGCCTTTACCCTCAAGTCTTGATTTCTGAATAGTCAACAACGAGGAAAATAAGATGGCATGTGAGGATTTTTTTATTTTGCGTAATTATTCGTATGTTAGATCTATCAATTATATAATTAAATATAAGACCGATTATTTTAAGGGGTCTTTGTAAATTTTAAAAAAACTGTAGTTGATTTCCACTATGTAAGTTACAATGTCATTGTCATAATATATTTTTTGGGACAAAAAAACAGCAAGTTGATAATTTTTGTTTCTACACGCAAATATTATTGAAGGGACTTATTAGCATATATATGTTCTTCGACGAGGGATTTACAATCCATTAAGAGTAGTTGACATTTTTTCGTTTTTCCGAATTTCGAATCCTTAACGATAAATCTAAGCTGTTGATATTATTATGTGTAATATGTTAGTGGCCTTTTTCGTACCGGTAGACACTGAAAGAACACTGCAACTGAAAATACTGAACAGTCTCTGCATCCAAAATTGACATCAAAATGACGAATAAAAATAATTATAGTTAAAAGGTGTACAATATATATTGGTCAAATTTGAGCGTATTTCAGAAATTCAGATGATACGAAAATTGACTTAGTTGTCCATACATTAATTATACCATTATTTGTTGAATAATCTTAGTTGTTTTTTTTTAAAAAAAATCGCATTGATTAGCTAATATTGGTGAGCAGGACGGGCAAAGTCTTCATTGATGTTCTCTCTCTTCAGCTAAAAGAAAATAAATGGCTAATTTGCATAAGTTAGCAGTGCGATTCGTTGATGCAACTTGGCTATAAAGTGAGCCCCCCATCCTTGACGATCGAGATAAACAAATAGGTGATTGAGGTGGGTATGGTTTCTGGCGAAGGAGTTGAAGGGTCGGATGGAAGTAAAAAGGTGGTGCCGCCGGAGTGGCCAGTGATCGGAATAGATCTTGGCACCACCTACTCATGTGTGTCGGTCTGGAATAACAACCGCCCCGAGGTCATTCTCAACGATATAAACGACCGTCTCACGCCTTCTTGTGTTGCTTATCTTACCAATGAGCTTCTGGTTGGTGTGGCTGCGAAGAATCAGATCACTGCCAACTCTGAAAACACCATTTATGGTCAGTTCTCTTCTTGAATTTTTAGATATATACGTCGTTGTTTCTCTCTCTACATGTGAAATCAATTTTGATTTTTGGACAATATAATCACTAGTTAGCTTACTATCACTACAATTATCAATTGGTTTCACATATTCTTTTGTACTTCCATCTTTTATTCTTGTCACCTATCCCTCTTCGGTACCATGGTGCTGCGTAAGTGTTGGTGAGGGGTGAAAGCTGGGTGGGATTTTGCCCGACTACTATCCGTCCGCCTAAGTTAAGCGGGACGGGACCAAGAAGCAAAAACTACTACTCATCACGCCTAAGGCTGGATTAGGCGGGTTCGTGGGTTATTCTTTAATCAAAATTAAATACAAAAAATCAATTCATTTTCCTTAACATTTTTCATTTTGATCAAAATTAGATACAAAAAATCAAGAAAAAAAACCAATTGATGTTTGTTTTTAAAGCTAGATACAAAAAAGTCAAAGTTAAATATAAGACAAACGTTAGTATGAGTTATATAGGTTACGAGATATGCGGGGCATGTGACATGTAGATTTTTTTGTCTGCAACCCGCATTAGGCGAGACAAGATAGGGTGGGGTGGCTGGTAAAACCCGTCACATTTACAGCCCTAAAGCTGGAGGACACTTTTTGAGGATTTTGCACATAAGTCTTTGAATTTATTAGAGAATGTTTATAATATATTGTAGTATTCTCCAAATAAATCCTTGAAGTTACTGGAGAATGTTAAAATTTTGGGTAGTTTATAATTATGCCCTTGAAGTTCTTAGAACGTGTTAATAAGTGGAATGATTGTTATTGATGATTTTTTCAGTTTGTATTTACGATGAAAATTTTATGATATAATCCATTAGAATTTTGAGCTTGTTATAATATTTAATTAATCATCTTTTCATGTCGACGGAATCATCATCATCGCTTCCGCTTTATACAGTTCTAATTCCTTTAATAGTGTACTAAGAAAAGAAGACAAAAGAATACATATATGTATTTTTTCGTGATATTTCGGTTGGTAATAAGAAATATCAAATTACAATGTTGCGGAAATTCCATCGGCTACGTAGTATAAAGTACCATTTTTTTGGCGTGACAGATGTCACCTGTCGACAGAAAATCTGTCGACAATGTTCTTCCCGACGGGGTTATTCCTGATGGAAATATGCCGACGGAAATTCCGTCAGTACGTCCTAATGCCGATGGAATGGGTACCTTATGCCAACGGGATCCGTCGGCAAAGGCCTTTTCTGTAGTAGTGATATTTTTTCATCATATTTTTTCCCTATTGTTTGTGCCTGTTTTAAAATGGAAAATAATGTTCTTTTGTTGTTCGGTTTGAAATTTGTATACCAGAAGTACACGATTGTGTTGAAGAGGTGACAAGTACTAGTTGAACCGCAAGAATGATAGTTAGCTAAGACTCACTCTTCGATACTCGGACGAGAAGGGAAATGTTGTATTTTTGGGGTTTCTATTCTTGTTCTTCATTACTACTAAATTTTAGTATCAGCTGTCACGACTGACACCTAACACTAAACTATGAATGAATGAATGACTCTAAGGGGAAGATATAATAAACCGATCTCTTACGGATAAACATATTGTTGCGGTTTTGAATTAAGCACTAAAATTTATTCTAGCTCATGATTCAAACACATAACAATTCATTAATAAATTTAATTAAAATAATCTAAGGTTAGAGTAACAAAACGAGAGGAATGTCATAGTCCCGTACAGTGCCTAAAATAAATTAATTCAACATTGTCAATTTGTCATACTCATCTCCTAATCGTATGAACGCATCCTAGCAATAGATTAAGAATGGAATAAACATTAATTATACGGGATGTACATACACGATTAAATATCAAAATATCTAAAACACATGAAATCACGCAAGTAACCACAATTAACATATTTACCATTAAACAATTGATTAACTAGGGTTGTAAATGGGTTGAAATTTACCCGCAACCCGCCCCGCCCCGCCTAACGCGGGTTGCGGACAAAAAATTGTTACCCGCCAATCCGCCACCCGCACAACCCACATAATAAGCGGGGCGGGTTGCGGTTTTCTCCCAACCCGCCCCGCATAATCCGCAACCCGCATAAGCCTTACATGTTTTTGATTTTTTTGTATTTAGTTATGATTTAGTTTGTATTTAGCTTTAATTTTTTTATATATAGCTTTAAAAACATACATTGATTGATTTTTCCTTCATTTTTGTACTTAACTTTGATTAAAATAGATAATATTAAAGAAAATAAATTGATTTTTGTATTTAGCTTTAATAAAAAGATTAAACCCGCCAACCCGCCCCGAATAGCCTATTCCATCCTTACGCGGGGCGGGTAGCGGATTTTTTTTTGAACCCCCCGTGCCCCGCCTACCCGCTTAACTTGAGCGGGGCGGGTAGCGGTGGGGCGAAAACCCACCCCACTTACAGCCTATTGATTAACACATCTCCACCCCGAAGGGGATGATGTAGCCAAGGTTACTAAATATGGAGAATCAGAAACCAAATAAACCTACCAAAAATATGGAAAACACTACCAAAGAACGGAGTAATAACAGGAAAAGTTCTAAAATGCTATCTGCGGTAGCCACGCAGCAGGACTTCGCCCCACGAGAATGGTGAACCTCTTAATTCGTGACCTCTTCTTCACGTCACGTAGCATATTTTTATTTTATTTTTTACCCACGTGATGCAACATCCCATATTCATGTTCTCCACTTCAATTTTTCTAGCTTTTATTAATATAAAAAGTGATTTTTCACACAAACCCGTTGATTTATTTGGTTTGCACAAATTCACTTGCTTCTGCTCTGTTTCGCATGATTTTCATGTATTTGTAATAAACATGTTTAATTCCTGAAATTGCACAGTAAAACTAGTGTAGCACTTTTATATGGATATTTTACTAAGTATAATGGCAAATTAAATGTATAAAATGCAACTTAAGGTATGTTTCTCTCTAAAATCTTAAATGTATAGAAATATTTACCTTTTGTTTCGCGTGTTCCCTCTTAGAAAGAAAATGAAAAATACTGGAAATATAAAAGTTATGTAGAGACCTGACAAGTAACTTAACAATTATATGTAATATAAATTGTTAATAACAAAAACATGGAAACTACTTTTGCAAAATATAAAAAACTCATTAGATGCCTATGTTTAAGTATTTATTATAATACAAAAATTATACAAAAATTATTATACGGCTAGAAGTAGAAGTTACTCCTTATAATTATAATATGTCCTAAAATTTTAGTTTTTGTGATAGAATCCAGTAACACGCACAAACACTAGAAACTTGATCAAAAATAAAAAAAAATTGTACTGATTTCATTTTCCAATACTTTTTCTTTAACTCTGAGAATCCATTTCATGTTAGTTTCTTCGGCACAAACAAGCAGGACCTTACTCTTGGTTAAAACACATATCCGAAAGAAATGATTAGCACTAGTTTTACGGTCGCCCGGCAAAATCTAGTTTACACAATCTTCTTGATGATTTAATTGAGAAGCAACCCCAATTTTCTATTACACTCAAATACGTACGTTTTCAGGTGTGAAGCGGTTGATCGGCAGAAGATTAACAGAAGAAGTTGTACAAGAAGACATGAAGCTTTGGTCCTTCAAGGTGGTCGAAGGAAATGGAGCTGAACCTAGAATTCGTGTTGAACACCAAAAAGATCTCACTGTGCAGGAGATTTCGGCTATGGTACTCCAGAAGCTGAAGGACTCCGCCCAAGAATTTCTTGGGGTCGAAGTTAAAAATGCGGTGATCACTGTCCCAGCATACTTCAACAACTCGCAACGTCGTGCAACAAAAGATGCCGGAAAAATTGCGGGTCTCAACGTGGTACGTGTCATCAACGAACCCACTGCGGCGGCTTTGGCCTACGCCCAACACCAGGAACACAGATGCAAAGAAAAAAAGAAAGTCCTCGTCTTTGACCTCGGAGGCGGCACTCTTGACGTCTCCATCGTTGAGATGGAGGGGCACATGTTCAAAGTCAAAGCCACGTCTGGAGACACGCACTTGGGTGGCGAAGATTTCGACAAAAATATGGTTGTACATCTAGCAGAAGAATTCAAGAAAAAGAATAAAATTGACATCTTTAAAGAAGGAGACCACCGAAAGCCGTTGCGGAGACTTCAAAAGGAATGGGAGAAGGTGAAGAAATCACTTTCGAACCAGAAGTCTGTATCCATTGACATCGATAGCCTTTCCGAGGATAAAGACTTCAAGATCAGGGTAACTCGAGCGAGGTTCGAGCAGTTGAACAAGGTTTTATTCAATAAGAGCCTCGAACCGATTGATGAGTGCTTGCGTGCTGCTGGAATGGCAAAGGAAGACATAGACGAGGTTTTGTTGGTTGGAGGATCGACTCGCATACCAAAGATCCGGGAGATGTTGAAGAAACACTTCGACGGGAAGGAGCCATGTCAAACTGTCAACCCGGATGAGGCAGTGGCACAAGGAGCGGCCATCCAAGGTGCTATATTAGCTAAAGTGGATGATCCACTCATTACTCGTCTTAAGGTTATGGATGTCACACCTCTCTCCCTCGGCATCAACGACGGAGGAAAAATGTGTATTGTGGTGAACCGTTGCACTCCTATTCCCATCCACCTCCCAACCACTCACAGAACTACGTCGGACTACCAAACAGAAATGAAGTTTGAAGTGTATGAAGGCGAAAGTCCTCTCGTCGAACATAACCATCACCTTGGGACTTTCGAACTTAAGGGAATCACTCCGGCATCAGCTGGTGTATCCGTAGTTGAACTCATCTTCGACGTTGACGAAGACGGTATCTTGACCGTGACGGCAGTAGACCAAAAAGGCGGAAATAAAGCGAGCACAACAATCACGAACGACATCGGTCGGTTGACAGGGGACCAGATACAAAATATGATAGATGCCGCGGAGAGGAGGAGGCCTAATGACGACCCGCAGAAGAAGTTTATGTATGCCAAGAATGAACTGGAGAAACGCATTAATGACTTGACCAACGAGCTTAGTGAGAATAGTTTAGAGGATAGGATGGGGCAGGTCGCGTATAACAACATGATAGGTTTTATATCTGATCTCCGGCGATGGAGGGAGAGGGAGGCAAAAGATGCGAGTTACGAGCACCTCCAGGAGAAGATGAAGGAAGTGAAGACTAAGCAAAGGCTAATACCGCCCAAAATATCAGGCCCGACGCCGTTGTGATGTAGCAGGTATATACGTACGTGTTCTTGTCGTGCCTCTCCAGTTTCAGAATTTCCATCCGTTCGTGTCGATCAATAAGATGATGATGTGGTTCGTACTTAATTTTAATAAGAGATGTTTACCTGAGGCTGAGATGTTGTTGTGATTGTGGTGGGGCCTTTTAATAAGTCAAATGTTAGTGGTACAGTCCTGTAAAAGAACAATGAATGTGAAATGAATCAAAACACTGAGGGGATGACATTTTTGTAGGACGATTATTCCAAATATTTTTTTATTTTTGAGATTTATTAGTAATTTTTTACTAATTTTTTAGGTTACTAATGATTTTTTGGATGAACCTAGATAAATTCATGTGTTCTATTTTACTAGTTAATTTTCTTTAATTATATACATTTACAATTATCTTATTAATTTTCTTTAATTACTTACATTTATTTTTACTAATTTTGATTAATTATTTACATTTATTTTACTAATTTTCATTAATTATTTTCGTTTATTTTAATTTTCAGAAATTAATTGTAATTATATAAAAACATATCATATCAATTAAATATTATTTAAAAATAAAAAAAATAATTTTTAATCTTTATTTTAAAAAAACAAAAACAATTGGACCAACCCACGTCGCGGACATTCTCCAATTCGAGGTTCAATTCTAAAGATCTAAACATCTGTTTTGTGACGTGGCATGGAAATTGATTTGAGACCAACTACCACATAAATCTATAAATCTGAACGAATTTAAATTCAGATTTGAATATAACTTATCTACAAAATTACTTTAAGACGGATTCTCACAAAAAATTAGAAATTGTGAATTTGTTGAAGATTAGCAATATTTTGATATGACGAAGGTAGGGGCGAACGCCAGTTGAAAACCAACTCGAACCGGACGCGAACCAGTTCGACAAGAATTCGAGAATTAGGCGACCAAATCAGCTGGGTCCGTTTTGGAGTTAGGACCGGGCTGACTGTTCCGTTTTTTGAATTATATCGAGACGGTTCGGTACATATTTATTTTTTTATAAAAAAGTTATGTAATAGTGTTTTATTGTTAAATAAATAATTTTTTGTTGCTAAATCACATTTAAAATTAAGTAAAATACATTTAAAAAATAAATCCACTTAAAACCAGTCCGGATTTCTGGTCTGGTTCCAACTGAACCAATGAGGGTCTCAACTCTCAAGTTCAATAGGTTAAACCGAAATCAAGTCATATTTGACAAGGTTAAACAGTAATTTGTCCAAAAATAGAGCTTTCCATTGGAGTTTTCAATCAGAGATTCTATATCTTTTTTGTCTCAGGTTAACGGTCCAAAAATTTAAACTTTAAAAATCAAAGAGAACACACTGATAAAAACCATCAAGAGTGGTGACATTACTCAAAGAAATACTCAAATATATCTGGTGCCCCATGTTACATAAGAGTTTGTCAAAAGAGTGATTACATGAGAATACAAAATACATAATACATGTGATCACAACAACCTAAAATAGGCAGACAACAAGATCTAGTCCCAATGTGCAATCTCCTTCGGTCACCACCCGGTAGAACCTACCACGGTCCTGAAAATAAACATAACAATAATGCCTGAGTTTCCATAAGGAAACCCCGTGTGACAAGCTCACATATATGCACCTATCATACTAGTATAACATGACATGATACAAAGCAATAAAACAACATTCCCTTTAGGGTAGAACCGGACATCCGTCCCACAATCGTTTCCAGCGCCACACGGGTTGCACGGTCCACAGACACCGGCGCCACACAGGTCACACGGTCCACAATCACCGGGTCTCCGTGGAGACCTACCGTAAGCACATACGGTCTAGCGGACAGAATGCAACACACCCTCACACACGCAGCTACACAAGCCAAAGGAATCGGTGAGGAGGCGTTCACACTTCCGCGTTGGTAGAATCATATCTGAAAATGTCGTTGTCCACCACCACACCGACGGAGTTGTCGCTCAAGTTTGTCCAACACCACCACCACACAGGTCGTACGATCCAACTCACTCGATAGGTGCCCAATCGAGCTACCTGCCAGAAAACATCGTCAGCAGTCCATCGCTGCTACCACACAAGTCACGCGCGATCCTCCCTGCCGCTACACATACCGTGTAGGATTTCATGTTTAATTGTACATATTTATTTTCGAAATTTTTATGCAAAATAAGGATCAATTTACAATTTTCTATGATTTATTTCATGCATGCATCAATTTGTTTCAATAACTAGTTTCAAAACTTTATTAAAACAAACATGGGCTCCGAAATTCATACCTAGAAATTCTCTAAAACTTCTTGAAGATTCGGAGACGTTGGGGATGCTCCTCGCTGCGCCGGATGCCTCCGAGTATTCACCAAACTCTAAACAAGATCGGAGAGAGGGAAGCTAGTCTCTCAATCTCCGATAGGGTTTAGAATCTAATTACTAACCCCTCTTTAATTCCCTTGAGAAGATGATCTCTTAAGAACTAAAACGAAACTTAAGAATTAAGGAATTTTCGTGGAGAATTATGAAGAGAGAATTTTGCATAAGAAAATAATGAATGAATTAAGGAGGTAATGAGATAAACTTGTATTTATAAGTTCTCTCCAAATTACCTATTCATGTGCAACCTCTTGCCCATGATTTCATGCAAATTTCCATCTAACCATCTATTATTTAATAATAAATAATATTAGCCACGAATTAAATCAATTATGGACCAATTCCATGCATGATCTAATTAATTCTTAAATTAATTCTGCACAAAACCGTCTGGACCGGTCGACCGTTTCAAGGTTCGGTCGACCGCTCAAACCATGTTTCGGTCGACCGTTCAATAACTCGGTCGACCGTTCGTAACAGGAATTATTCCATCGCTATGTTCGGTCGACCGACCGATTACATTCGGTCGACCGTTCGAACAAATGAAAATTCCCTGTTATCGGTCGAGACACATCCGGTCGACCGTGCCCGATCGGTCGACCGTTTACTGCTAACCGGTCGACCGTTGGAGCACTGTTCTGCAGACTTGTCAAATTTCGGTTTAACCCCTACAAAATTTGACATTTCGGGATTAGTAGTAAATTCACAACTTATGTAACATATTATCCTATGCAATGATCAATCATTACACCCCATAATATTTTCATCACATATGAATTTAATTTAGATTCTTATTATGTTATTGATCACAACATAATTTTGATTTTGCTTGTTCACCCCATGTGTCATATTTTCTACATGAAACCCGACACATCCTATGAACTCAAAATCCCCATTTCTTGTTTCCCAGTTTTGCGGTGTGACTTATGGGAGGATCTAAACTAAGTTGGCAGTGATATTAAGAGCTTAATATCACAAGCTATAAGCGGTATCTAGCTACACATTATAGCTCACAATTAGTTAGATGTCTTAATTCCACTTGAACCAAAACCCGATCCATTTAGTGATGGAGTGCACCACTTGTGTCTGTCCCTTGCCTCATGATATTAAGAATACACACAAAGTAGTATTGTGTCATCTTTGTATTAGTATTCATTTCTTGATCTCTTTAAGCTAGTTATAAATATGTGACTTAACTCAAATCACATTGTGCACATTATAACTTTGCTTTATCAAGGGGCCCACTAATATCATCACTCAATTAAGAGGGGCAATGATAATCTTTTGACTAACTATCTTCTCCAACGAAAGTTATACTTTAACCAACTAATGCCTTTACACTACACTCATCGATAGCTCAAGACACTAGTCTAATTAAGAACTCCTTAAGCGATCAGATATAAGTCTCATATCAAAGGACCAAGGACACAGTAAAATATTAATGACACAGAAACACATTCCTATAATATTTTACTTGTTAGGTCAATTCGGTATACAAAAGTACTATTTTCCTATTTTGTGTACCCGTGTTGTCACTCACTTGTAGAGCTACAATGATCTATGACCAACACAACAATCTTAACTCGGTAATAAATGTCCCATGTTTATTACCATGATTGCGAATATCTTTTGTTTTATGTAAACCAATATCTTTTAGAGTTCTACGGTTAAGGATCAAGAGCCTCTTCCTCAACACTTCCAAAAGACGAATAACATAAACAAGGAACAAAATGATTTCTCATTCAATTCATAATAATTGACATTTAAAAGTAAAACTTTTAGAACACATTCCCTTCATATCGCATAGGGGCCCTCCCACCGTTACAAAGGTCGCACGAGCTAGTGTAATCACTACATATCAAGGTTAGTCAAACCTCTTCGCCACATAGAGGGCCAGACAATCAACAGATCTGAACCGAAGTCCACGGGTCAACGAGCTCCACGTGCAAACACCAACTCCACCGCTATAAAAGCAGGGCAACAGCCTCCGTAGCCATCCAGGCCAGTATTCACTTCATCCAACGGTAGTTGCGTGCCTACTGAAAGCAATGAGATCCGCCATCCTTCACGCTGCTACTCTAATGAGAGTTAAAGCACAACATTACACCACAATCTATAACCAGAGGTGACACGTCCTAAGTATTCACACTCTTCCACACGGCGGTCCCTAGGCAGGCACGAGCAACGTTACTACTGTCACCTCCCAGCTCACGCTCTAAGCGAGGAAACATGTTTCCGTGGACAGAATTGACACTCCACTACGACCAGGAATCAGTTGTGGACCGAAAAAGGTATAACGGTCGAACTCTTGGCTCATGACTTAGTCCCCAACGCCGAACAAATGATATAAATCGGTTGACCGATACGTGGTCAACGCCCGGTCAAAACTAAATCAAATTAAGGCAAACGGTTGAACGGCTCAAGGGTCTCGGTCGACCGAAAACTAACAGGGGCAATCTTACAAGAGTCTAGTCATAACGGTCGAACAAGAGGTATAAACCAGTCGACCGAATACCAACAGGGTCCTTCCTACAATCATCAAGTTTCAAACGGTCGAACCACATCCAAACAGTCGATCGAACTAAAGGTTCACTTAAGTTACCGGTCGGACAGAGGTCACGAGCGGTCAACCGTTTAGATGCTCAATGCTCGGTCTAAGAAAGTAAACAAGACAACGGTCAAACGGCTCAGGGGCCCCGTTCGACCGAAAAACTTCGGTAACTCTCCAACCCATCAAATATGCTCGAAGGGTCGATCGCCGTAAGGCATCGTTCGACAGGTACTGGGTAAAGACGGAGATTTCACTACAACCAGTCGACCGCAAACCCACACCGGTCGACCGTTTGTTGGCAACTTCCTGGCCTTGCCAAGAACAACTTGTTGCCTCTCGTCGCAAGCGTGGTGTCCGACCTCCAGCGACGAGCGAAACTCCACACCCACACCTATGGTTAAGCCTCTAATGCAAGAACTTGACATACCTCAATTCGCAAGCTCGTCGTAGTTCGTTGAAACCTCCTTCAACACTCGAGCACTTCCAACAGCTACCTCGTCGGTCACATTTCTTCAAGCAACTGCCACCTTGCTGCACCACATCATGCCTTCAAGCCACACTCTTCTCCTTGCCTCCACGAACTCGGTCACCGCCAAGCTCGCCTCTGGTAGCCACCATATCACTTTCGCCTCCATGCACCGGAAAAGAGAGAAAGAGAGGAGTTGAGAGTGAGAGGGAGAAAACGTGAGAGAGAGATGTGGAGGGAGATGAGAGAATGATTTTGTCTCTTCATAGGCCACCAACAAAACAAGCCACACCATTCCTCCTACACCCTGACCTTAGGGCATTGTTAACGGGTCGGGCGCCCGGGCACCCTCTCCTTAATGGGGAGGGCGCCCACCCGGGCGTCCATTCGGGCCCTGGAGCTCCCGAATAGGCGCCCGGGCGCCGTGTTGGGTGGGTTGGGTGGGGGGCACGTGTCCCCCCCCCCTTCCATTGGCTTGAGTTTTTTTGTAATTGTTGAAAATGTTTATAAATTCGTTTTAAATTATTTTTTCAGAATTTTTTTTCTTCTGAAAATATGTTTTTTATTTGTTTTGATTTTGTAGATTTTTTTGTGATTTTTTTTAATTTTACCCAGGATTGATCTCAAAATGACGTGGATGTGAGAGAATATAAGGTGGATGGGGTAGCCCGGGTGTGGTTAAAGATTTTTTTGAGTAGTTGGGTGAGCTGACGTGGTGGAGAGAGAAACTGACGTGGTGGAAAGACTCCCGACACCATTAAACACGGTCTCACTCCATCACATTACTCATACTCCACCATCACGGTCACCACTAGGGCTGTCAAATTCTGCTCGAGCTCGGCTCGATAAAGCTCGACTCGAGCTCGGTTCATTTATTAAACGAGTCAAGCTCAAACACGAAAAACTGCTCGTTTAATAAACGAGTCAAGCCCTAGCTCGGCCCGGTTAGCTCGATAAGAGCTCGTTTGGCTGGTTTAAGTTTATACACATATTACATATATGTCATAAATAAACATATTATTTTCTATATCTCAATTACCTAAAAGTATAACATATAATTTATATAATTTTCCATTTATATGCTAACGATATTTATAAAATGTAATTATTATATTTTACAACAAGTTAATCGAGTCTTAAACAAGCTTAAACGGGTTGAAAAACTTGTTGAAAATTTTAAACGAGCAAACGAGTCAAACTCGAGCTCGAGCTCGGCTCGTTTAATAAACGAGTCAAGCCTAAACATGACATCTGACTCGTTTATTAAATGAGCCAAGCCCAGCTCGTTTATTAAACGAGCCAAGTTCAAACACGGTGGGCTTGGCTCGTTTAGACTCGTTTACACCCCTCGTCACCACTGCACCACCTTACCTCCCAAATTCCCATGCAAACCTATCTTAGCGGCACTAATCTCCATTTACTTTAAATGGGTTAGGGTCTTTACAATCCATACCTGGAATATCTTAAGATGATCCAGAATTTCGAGGGACATGTTGACCGTGTGTCGGTAGTTTAATATAAACAACCACAACTTTTGATACATATTAATTTCCACGTACGCACAAGTATAATTTCAGATGTGAAGCGTTTGATCGGTAGAAGATACTCAGAGGATGAAGTGCTAAGTGACATAAAGCTTTGGTCCTTCAAAGTGGAGAAAACAGGAAAAATGAGCCGCATATTTTGGTCCTAGACAAAGATGAAGAGAAAATACTCACAACGCAGGAGATCTCTTCTACGGTTCTTCATAAGTTGAAGACTTTTGCAGAGGAATACCTAAACTGTAAAACGCAGTCGTAACCGTTTCCGCTTATTTAATATTGTTTTATTGTGCAATAAAATTAAAAAGTTGTTGTAAAATCACATTAAAATTTAATTAGAATAATATTTTTTTCAAAAAACAAACCCACTTGAAAATCTGGTCGGTTCCAACTGAATTATCCGGCTCATGTTCACCCTTATACGAGGGTCTAAAGTTCAAGGGGTCAAACCGAAATCAAGTCATATTTGAGAAGGTTAAACTGTAATTTATACAAAAATTGAGCTTTCAATTGGAGTTTTCTATTAGAGGTTCTATATCTTTTTTATCATGTATTAAGAGGTTCCATGTATAGCTTGAAAACAGTAAATTAAAGGTTTCTGAAAGTAAAAAGTACTAAACCAAAGGGTTTATAATTATTTATATTTAACATGATTATTGAATATAGGCATGTATCATTGTTAAAATGCATTTGTGAATAGTTATTTAATTCGTAGACTGAAGTTGCCAAGTGCCAACGGAAGTTTCAGTAAACGTACTGTCACCTCCAGGAGTCTACCATCTCCAGTTGTACATTTAGACCATGTGTGGGTTTTTTTTTCTTCTCAAAATGATCCAGAATTTCAAGGCATTAACATCCCCTTGGAACAAATGAATTGTAGTTTGGAGGGATTTCTAGACCATTTGTTGGTAGTTTAATATAAACAGTAAAACAGCCACAAATTCTGATACATACTAATTTCCACTATCATAAATTTCACGTACGCTCACGTATAATTTCAGATGTGAAGCGTTTGATCGGTAGGAGATACTCAGACGATGAAGCGCAAAGTGACAAAAAGCTTTGGTCCTTCAAAGTGGAGAAAACAGAAAAGGATGAGCCACGTATTTTGGTCCTAGACAAAGATGAAAAGAAAATAATACTCTCAGCTCAGGAGATCTCTTCTATGGTTCTTCAGCGTTTGAAAAATTCTGCAGAGGAATACCTCGGCCGTGAGGTTAAAAACGCAGTCATAACTGTTCCCGCTTACTTCAACGGCGTGCAACCAAAGACGCAGGTATAGTTGCTGGCCTGAACGTGGTGCGGGTCATAAACGAACCCACTGCAGCCGCTTTAGCCTACGCCCAGGATGAGAGGCATAGATGCAATGAGAAAAAGAAAGTTCTCATATTTGACCTTGGCGGCGGAACATTTGATGTCTCCATAGTTGAAATTGATGGCCCACAGTTCATTGTGAAGGCCACCCAAGGAGACACCCACTTGGGCGGCGAAGATTTCGACAACCGTATGGTTGAATATCTTGCTGAACAATTCAATAAGGAAAACAAAAACAATAATATTGATATCACCAAACACCCAAAGCCCTTACGGAGACTTCGAAAGGAATGGGAGAAGATGAAGAGATCCCTTTCGAGCCAAAAGGCCGTAACCATTGACATCGAAGCTCTCCACATGGAAATAGACTTTTCCATGAGAATAACTAGAGCGAAGTTCGAAGAGCTAAACAAAGATTGTTTTCGCAAGTGACTTGATCCAGTCAAAGAGTGCTTGGATGCTGCTGCTTTGACAAACAAAGACATCAATGAGGTTGTGTTGGTAGGCGGATCGAGTCGCATCCCTAAGATCCGACAAATTCTGATAGTTTTTTTCGAGGGGAAGAGGGAGTTATGTCACACTGTTAACCCCGACGAGGTCAAAGTCATCGCTTCGGAACTTAAGGAATGGATGGATAGTAATGCAAGAGATGCAAATTACGATGAACTGCAAAAGAAGAAGATGGAGCTGAAGAAAATGCAAGGCCTGATATCTCCTGCATTCTCTTGATCTGCCATTACGTACTATGGATGTCTCGCTCCAGGAATGTCTTAATATGTTTATTTTCCCTTTCTTTTACGTGCCAATTATATATTCCAGTTGTCTCAGTGATTTATCATGATTATGTTTGTGCACGCTTTGAACAATTAAAGCAATTGTGTATTTTGTTTGAGATATTGTGTTTGGTTCAGTATAAATAATTTATGCATAAGACGCGTGTACGTTCTTTATATAATTATTTCAAGAGTTTTTTTTCCTTACTTTTGCGTCATTAATTATCTGAACTGCTATTCGTCGCCATAAAACTACTTAAATCGTCCGTAAGATTACCATTTTGCCCCTCTACCATTTCTACTAATATAACTCCTCATTTCACTCTTTTAACACAACTTTCTCTTCATGTCACTCTTCTATTCACCACATAAAATGTCTCGGAGGTCAGGAAAAAAACCAGCGGAGACCCCTGACTACTTACATCTGGTTAATTACCTTGTTTATTTCAATTAATTTAAAAAAAACATTTTTGAGTCGGGCGGTCGCGGGAGACGCCCGACCCAACGAGAGGGCGGTCGCGGGAACCGCCTCCCCCTTGGGGTTTCGTCCTCCTCATGTACTTTCTGAAGTTGTAAATGTGTCTTTGATTCGGATTATCGTCCGGAAATTTCTTCTTTACCGCCAACAAAATGTTACGGGGTCTTGCTTTTGCCTCTGTCATATCCCGAACAATTTGTTTTGCCCCAGCACTAAGTCCGCGGACCTGTCGGTGACCCTCTGAATAAACTGCAAGTGAGTGGTTGTGCTGCCCATAGATGCTACTAGAAACAATGATACATCCATCACGATCCCGTCGCTCCACCACTTTTACCAAAAACCGACAACCACAACCTTTTCTTTTTGTATTCTTTCGCAGTGCAATACTCGTATCACGAGAACTCATCTCACGTCTGCGATCACATCTAAGGTAACAATCCATCCGGTTATCTGCTTTTGGTTTGTATGATGATATAACCAAAAAAAATCCGGCTCCTATTGCAACTTGTTTCGCCCATTTACAACCTTCCTCGATTGTTGTAAATATTTCTTTACTGTCAAAAAGCTCACTGTAATCTACTCCATCACCACCGAAATCTTGCAACGGAACCTTGGTGGAGGCGGTTTAGCCAGACGCTCGAGTCGGGAAAAAAATTCCGCCCCGTTACCTCGCCGGATTCAGGTGCTTCGCCAGACATTTTTGTGGTGTTGGTACTAGGAATGTAAGTAAAACTGAGTCAAACACCTTGTTTAAAGACACGGGACGAAATCGGTATTAATTGATTTGTTAAAGACACGGGACGATTTAAGTAGTTTTGCGGCGACGAATAGTAGTCCTCTTAATTATTTGTTGCTCGTAATACGATCACTTTAGGGTTTTTCTCGCTTTATCTTTACATGTTTCATTTTTTTTCCTTTGGGGTCATTAATTATTTTTTGCTCGTAATACGATCACTTTCGGCTTTTTCTCCCTTTATACTTACATATTTCATTTGTAGGTACACATGTTTCTCACGTTACAATTAAGAGTCAAAATCTATATTATTCTAATCAATAAACTAACTTATATTTATACATACATAGGTTTCTAAAATTGAAATTCCTATTAGTCCGTTTGCGGGTGTTGGAAAAATAGTAACACATTAATAAAGACAAAAAGTATGTCAATGTGAGGTTATGTTTGAACTATTACAACTTACTCCACTTAAACACTTATTTAACGTTTGTTAAGGTGATGCGGGAGCACAATCACTCGTGTATCTTGAAAAACACGATCGGGATAATTTGCCAAAACAAATTGGTTAAAAATGTCTTAAAATTAAGCAACCAAATGATCCATATAAAATGACAATTCTTCCTTATTCAATTATCTTTCCAATTGATCCAATACGATATGATTTGGATACGGAAGATATGCGAGAAACAAGAGGGACATGAGGTGGTAACCCAGAACTTTCCAAAGTCAAACTTACCTTATTTTGTTAATTCATTATAATCCGAATTCATTAATATAAATTGAATTATTTCTTTGATTTTGAGAAGGAAGAAGGAACACAAATTATTTTGTAAGGATATTTACTAAAAACACTCCTTGTTTTCTTCGTATGTCATTAATTTTGCCTTTGAGTCCACTAATTCTTTGATATTCCCAGCAAAATTTATTTACTTGTTATTCTTGTAATTTGGATTCGAACTTGTTATTCTACAAAACAAAAATAATACCTGGCGTAACACATTTTACATCATAACACACTTAATATAAAGATAATATAAGTGCATAAAATGCATCCTAATGCTTAAATCAACACTTGGGAGTTGGGAGGAGATAAGGCATCTGCATGTCTTCTGTTGTGCTTGTCTGTAATCAATCTATTAATCAACTACAATCAAGATGATAAGAAATGGGCAACTTGTTACCAAAGTAACGTATTTCTTTTTATGACTGATCAATTTAATTATATTATAAATAAGAGGCGACAAACTAGAACGTAACGCTGTGGAGCTGGAACAATGAAGAGCAGAGAGAGGACTGGGAAAGCAAACACTTGCAAGATTAAAAATAATGTTTTGGTAATATGTCCAAAGCATATATAGATCAAGTTGTACATATGGGAAATTAATTGAAGACTAAGGTTTGGTCTTGTTTTTTTATTACCGATTACATATTTTTTTACTCATCGATCATAGCGATCTACAACTCATTCTAAGCATGTTAGGTTAATGACCAAGTTTTAGTTTTTTAGAGTTCTTTGTTTGCTTGTGGCTAGGGTTGCGCATACGACAAGTTAACTTGTCAATCGTTTTCCTTCCAGAATAAGTTATGTGTCTGTCTAGAATAGGCTGTGTTTGTCCATAATAAGTTTTGTGTCTGTCCAGATTAAGTTGTGTGTATGTCCAGAATAAGTTGTGTGTCTGTCGAGAATAAGTTGTGTGTCTGTCCAGATTAGGTTGTGTGACTGTCCAGAATAAGTTTTGTGTCTGTCTAGATTATGTTGTGTATCTGTCTTATAGTAAGTTTTGTGTCTGTCCAGAAAAAATTATGTTTGTTCAGAATAAGTTGTATTGAGAAAATGTTACATGAGGAAAACTAAATGTTGCATTGGAAAACCAAATGTTGCATTGGAAAACCAAATGTTGTATGTGACACAAAATAAACATATTATTTATTTAATTTCAAAAACTAAAAGTACGGAGATGCAATCAAAGAAATGTGAAGATTGAGGAAGGTAGTTTCACAAATACAAGACAAATGAGGGTCTTTAAGCAAAACAAGTAATTGTATAGTAGTCAAACAAATGATTTGTGTGGGTGAAGGGGACATTTGTGTAATTGCATCCTTCAATTACGTCGCGTTATATACTTGGTGTGCACCTGGAACACGAGGGTAAAAATTAGAGATTTTGAGGTAACCATTAGCGAAGAAACCTTTTAGGGGATAATAACTTTCCCCCAAGTTCGGTATGTTAAGAGAAATTTTCGTGGACTAATATTATCAGACTTAGAAAATTCAACCCGACAAAATTATTACGAAGCATGTGATATTTTGTTTTTAGTGGTCCTACATTATATTTTTTACCAAAAAAGTATCATTGCCTTGGTTGCCTAACGATTGAAACCCTAACAATTAGTTGTGTTGCACATAAATGAAGAATACGATAGGAGTAAAGGATAATTTGCCCTTCGAAGTTTGTTATATGAAACCCCCCATTGACTCTATCTTCTCTTTGTACATCCACATCTTTCTGGAGATTCTTTGCTTAATTAACTGCTTCTCATTCACTCACCACAATTCATCTTGAAATTAGTAATGGCAGAGAAGGATTCATCTTCATCTTCATCTGCGAGTGGGCCTGTGTTGGGGATAAACCTCGGCAATTCCAACTCTTGTGTGGCCGTGTGGGTGGATGGACGTTTGCAGGTCATTCCCAACCAGCAGGGCAGCCGTGTCACACCTTCCTTTGTGGCATTTACCGACGAAGGGATTCTCGTTGGAAGCGACGCCCGGCAACAGTTCCCTATCAATCCCGAGAACACAATTACCGGTTATTCTTATCTTTTGAAATTCTTATAAGAATTTCATTTTCAGCTCTGAATTTTGGTTTGATTGGATACCTAGTGTTGGTGCTTTAATTGAGGGGATCATGGTTTGCTTGGTCGAATATTTGTTTTCTGGGCTAAGACTGCAACTTTCGAATTCTACTGCTCTTGCTCACTTCATTTGAAATACTGATTTATGTCTTCATGTACAGGCATGAAACGTCTAGTTGGGAGGACATTCAATGACCCACTTGTGCACAAGTTTGTGGACGAGTGGAGTTACAAGGTCATTGAAGGAGAGAACCACCTACCTCTGATTGAGGTGAAGCTCAACAATGAAAAGAAGTTCTTTCCTCCAGAGCAGATTTTAGCATTGCTTTTGTCAGAATTGAAAGTTGCTGCAGAAACTTACTTGAAAGTTCAAGTTAAGGACGTCGTGATGACCGTTCCGGTTCACTTCAATACTTCTCAAAGAAAAGCCATAGTGGACGCCACCACTATTGCGGGACTTGAAGTCCTAGTTGTCATAAACGAGCCAACTGCTGCTGTTTATGCTTACAGTTTGGAAGAACAGAATCTTGGTGAGACAAAGAAAGTTATGATCTTTAACATCGGCGGTACCACGCTTGACGTGTCTTTGGTTGAAATTCATCATGGTACGATGGAGGTGAAGGCCACGACCACAGACCCCGACGTGGGAGGGAAAAAGTTCACCAAACGCATGGTGGACTATTTTGTCAAGAAGTTCAAACACGACCACGACCAAGACATCATTGGCAATCCGAAGGCCACCTGGAAACTTCGACAAGCATGCAGGGTCGCCAAAACCCTGTTGTCTGTCGAGAAAACGGATTCCGTTGCAGTAGAGGTTGAAGGTTTATACAAAGGTATAGACTTGCTTGAGAAAATCACACGTCAGAAGTTTGAGGAACTAAATTATGATCTGTTCCAAAAGTGCTTGGAGCCTGTGGAGAGATGTTTGAAAGATGCTAATGTGAAGAGATACGAAGTTGACGAGATTGTACTCGTAGGTGGTTCCTCTCGTATTCCAAAAATCCGTGAGTTGTTGCAGGATTTCTTCCCAAATAAGAAACTCAACGACTCCCTCCATCCGGATGAAGCTGTGGCTTGTGGTGCAGCAATTCAAGGTGCCAAACTTCGCGGTCAAGGAAACGAGTTCATAAAAGAAATGAATCCAATTAAAGATGTCACACCTTTCTCCTTGGGTTTGGAAGGAAAAGATGGAGGAATGGATGTTGTTATACCGAAGAATACCACTCTCCCAGTGAAGAGGGACATCAAATGGCAGACTCTTTACGACAACCAAACCGTCGTGGACTTCAAAGTGTACGAGGGCGAGAAGACCTTCGTTAAAGACAACCACTTTCTTGGGCGATTGCATCTGAGTAACATTGCTCCAGCACCCAAAGGTCAGTACCTCATCGTTGACATATATATATCCATAGTCGATTTCATATGAAACTAAAATGATTCAGTTTCCAATGTGTGACAAAATCAAGGTTCAACTGAAAGTTTACTTTAATTTGTTCGATTATATATTAAGATATTTCAAATCGTTGAAAAGTACACTAAAATTTGATTTAATAATTTCGAACTAAATCTGAGGAATTAATTGTGCTCGTTTTACTGAAAACTATAAAACAGGTGCCGGAGTGGTGGTAACATTTTCCATCGACGAGAAAGGTATGTTGGAAGTAAGCGCCACGGACGAGAAGAGTGGGTGTAACATCCCGAGACAGCGGAAGATTTAAAATTTCAAAATAACCAACATAACAAACAACTCACGCGGGAACGTCACTAATACATAAATATATAAATCCGGGTGCACCCAAAATACAAGGAGTTTTCCAAAAGAAATACGACTACAATACAGATACAATAGAATAGAATACAAGTAGTCGTACGGTCTAGCAACTGCCGAAGAGGATCCGACTCCAAAGCGCTCCGTCCTCGGTCACCACCCACCCGGACCTACTGCGGTCCTGAAAAAGATGCAACAACAATGCCTGAGTTTCCAGAAGGAAACCCCGTATACCAACTCACCTATATGCATGCATCACATAATGAACCTATCATACTAGTGGCATGTCATGGCATCAACAGATATGGAAAACAGTTCCCCCGAAGGGTAAAACAGGACATCAGTCCGACAATCAATCATCGGGTCTCCCGAAGAGACCTACTGCAGGCACATGCAGTCTAGTAGCCCGCGACATCGCACCCCCCACACGCAGCTACACTACTCAAGGGTTCGGCAGGGAGCCTCTGTCACGTCTACGCGCCGATAGAAACAGATCTGTAAATCTCAGTGGTCGGGGCCACAGGGACCAACGGGGCCGTCGCCCGGAAGGTATAACAACATCATCTCGGTAGGTGCCCAGCCGAGGAAAACAACGAGCCGGCACAGCCTCGGCCCAACAATCATCATCGCCGGCACAACCTCGGCGGCATCACCGGCACAGCATCGGTGGTCCATCACAACAGTCCGGCACAACATCGGACAGATCCAGACCGAAGTCTGCCAGGTCATCGGGCTCCTCGAGCCGCGAACACCAACCGCGCCGCTATAAAAGCAGGGCAGCGACCTCCGTAGCCCCAAGGGCCGGTAGTCACCTCACCCAACGACAGTTGCGTGCCCGCACAACATCAACACTGGGATCCGCGATCCCTCAGGCCTGCTATACTACAAAGTGCCAACAAACATCTCAAAAGTCACGGTCCATACATGGAGCTGACGCGTCCCGAACACCCACACTCTTCCCAACGGCGGTCCCTGGGCAGGCACGCATCACGCGCCCACCGTCATCTCCCGGCTCACGCACAAGGCGAGGACACGGGTTTCCGTGGCAAAGTTGGCGTTCAAAAAGGGAACCTGGGATTCTGTTCTGTGCCCCAACGGTCGACCGAAAGAGGTGATTCGGTCGACCGGTTCCATAAAGGAATCGGTCGACCGTACTCCTATAACGGTCTACCGCTGCGCTCAAGACAGAACCCCCAACGGTCGAACCACGGTCTAAAACCGGTCGACCGAACGAGGTCAAAATCCGGAGTCTGGTCAACATCAAATCCAATCTATCGGTCGACCGACTCAGGGGTCCCGGTCGACCGAAAACTAACAGGGTCAACCTAGTATTCTACGTCATCAAACGGTCGAACGTAAACATACTACCGGTCGAACAAACATGCAATCGGTCGAACGCCACATAAATCGGTCGAACAATCAAACAATAATAATCAGTACACTTAAGTTCCGGTCGAACACAACAAGGACCGGTCGACCGAAAACAGGTAGAAAAATCCCAACTCACCAGCAATAATGCACTACCGGTCGACCGCCCCAAGGCATCGTTCGACCGGTGAAGGTTAAAGTCGGGCAAACAGTGCTAAAACGGTCGACCGCCCGAAGGATCCGGTCGACCGTTGGTCGTCTTCAACCTCGCGCCAGCCGAGGATTTACGAAGAAACGCGTCGCCGGAGAGGTCCTCGACCTCCCCCGACCGACCAACAACACCCTTCCACAAGGGTGAGCAACAAAATCACACTAATGAGCGGCATACCTCAACGAAACGACGAAAATACCGGAGCAACGCTCGCGCAACGCCGCCTCCGGTGATCGCCCCGCGCGCTCAACTCCGCACCTCTCCCGCACGAGCTCCTTCCTCGCCCGACGCCTCCGCAGCTGCTCCACCAACACGCGCACCAGCAAGGAAAGAAGAAGGAATGAGGGAAATGAGGAAGAAAGAAGAAAGAAGAAGGAGAACTTGGGTTATAAACCCAAAAATGCTACAGTCCCCTACTTCCAAACCCATCACCTCTCCTCCATGCTACAGTACTCGCCTCTCTTCCCTTCCCCATGCACTCCACACAACCCCATGCAAACCATCCTCCTAATCCTCCTCTAATCACCATTAACCCAAGCTTAACCCTAATCTTGGGTTTGGGTTCTTACAATCCTCCCAACTTAAAAGGATTTCGTCCCGAAATCAAAACAACTACTCACCGAAAAGCTCTGGATACTGCCTTCTGACATCCTCCTCGATCTCCCACGTGGCCTCGCGCTCACTGTGATGCTGCCACCTGACCTTCACCATCGGAATGGTCCTCCGCCTGAGCTGGTGATCCATGCGGTCAACAATCTCGACTGGTCTCTCCTCGAGCGACAAGTCCTGCTGAATCTCTGGCACTGCTATCTCGATGACGTGCGACGGATCTGCCACATACTTCCTCAGCATCGACACATGGAAGACATTATGCAGACCTGAAAACTGCGGCGGCAATGCAATCCTGTAGGCAACCTCTCCAACTCGGTCGAGGATCTCAAACGGTCCGACATACCTCGGACTGAGCTTCCCCTTCTTCCCAAACCTCATCACACCTCTGGCTGGGGAAATCCTCAGAAACACATGGTCGCCCACCTCGAAACTCAACTCACGTCTGCGTCGATCAGCATAACTCTTCTGCCTGCTCTGTGCTGTGGCCAGTCTTCTCCTGATCACATCAACCTTCTCTGAGTACATCTGCACAATCTCTGGCCCCACTAACTGCCTCTCGCCCACGTCACTCCAGCATACCGGTGATCTGCAAGGCCTCCCGTACAGCGCCTCGTACGGTGCCATCCCAATACTCGAATGGTAGCTGTTGTTGTAGGCGAACTCCACCAGTGGCAGGTGCTCATCCCAGTGCCCTGCCCAATCCAGTGTGCATGCTCTCAGCATATCCTCCAAAGTCTGAATCGTCCTCTCTGACTGACCATCTGTCTGCGGATGGAACGCTGTGCTGAACCTCAGACGCGTCCCCAATGCCTGCTGCAGACTCCCCCAAAATTTGGAAGTGAAACGAGGATCTCGATCTGAGATGATGCTCACTGGTACTCCATGCAACCTGACTATCTCCTCCACGTACAACTTAGCTAGACCCTCCAAAGGCAACGTGGTCCTGATCGCTAAGAAATGCGCCGACTTGGTCAGTCGATCGACTATCACCCAAATCGCGTCGTGGAATCTCCTCGTCTTCGGCAAACCCGTGACAAAATCCATCGTCACGTGCTCCCACTTCCACTCAGGAAGCTCAATACTCTGCATCGGTCCTGCCGGCCTCTGATGCTCAATCTTCACCTGCTGGCAGACTAAGCATCGCTCCACGAACTCTGCAATATCCCTCTTCATGCCCTTCCACCAGAAGTTCCGCTGCAGGTCCTTATACATCTTCGTGCTCCCCGGGTGAATGGTGTATCTAGCTCTGTGTGCCTCCTCCATGATGTCATCTCTCAGCCCATCGCTCTTCGGCACCCAGATCCGACTCCTGAACCTCAAACCACCATCAAGCCCTATACTGAAATCTGCCCCATCTCTGGAAGCCAACTGTAGCAGCCCATCTAACTCATCATCCCCAAGCTGAGCCTGCACCGCTCGTGAGACAGTCTGCGGCTCCACCCGAAGCCCAGCAATCACTGCTCCCTCTGAATCCTCTGTGAACGGACTCCACTCGGAAAAAGCCTCGAGTACCCTCCACTCCTGGATGCACAGACTCGCAACTGAAACCTCCACCTTCCTGCTCAGCGCATCTGCAACCGAATTCGCCTTCCCCGGATGATAGGAAATGGTGAAGTCGTAGTCCTTAATGAACTCGAGCCATCTGCGCTGCCTCATATTCAGCTCCTTCTGCGAGAACAAGTACTTCAGACTCTGATGATCGGTGAAGACCTCGAACTGCTCGCCATACAGATAGTGCCGCCAGGTCTTCAACGCATGAACTACTGCTGCTAACTCCAGATCGTGAGTCGGGTAGTTCTTCTCGTGCACCTTCAGCTGCCTCGAAGCGTACGCGACCACCTTCCCATGCTGCATCAGAACACAACCCAAGCCTATCCCTGATGCATCGCTGTAAATCACGTAGCCTCCACTGCCACTCGGTAGCGTCAGAATAGGTGCTGTCGTCAATCGTCTCTTCAGCTCCTGAAAGCTGTCCTCGCACTTCTGGGACCAAACGAACTTGACGCCCTTCTGCGTCAACGCTGTCAGCGGCGACGCAAGTCTGGAGAAATCCTGGATGAACCGTCTGTAATACCCTGCCAGTCCAACGAAACTCCTGATCTCCGTCACGCTCGTCGGGGCTCTCCACTGAGTCACTGCCTCGACCTTCGCCGGATCCACTGAAATCCCATCCGCTGACACAATATGCCCAAGAAAAGCCACCTGATCCAACCAAAACTCGCACTTCGTGTACTTGGCATATAGCTGCTGATCCCTCAAGATGCCGAGCACAATCCTCAGGTGCTCTCGATGCTGCTCCCTGTCAGGCGAGTATATCAAAATGTCGTCTACGAATACCACGACAAATCTGTCGAGGTACGGCTGGAAGGTCCTATTCATCAGATCCATGAATGCTGCAGGTGCATTCGTCAGTCCAAATGGCATCACCAAGAACTCGTAGTGGCCGTACCGCGTCCTGAAGGCTGTCTTCTGAACATCTGCCTCCCTGATCCGCAACTGATGATAACCCGAACGCAGATCGATCTTCGAGAACACTCTCGCCGTCTGCAACTGATCAAACAAATCATCAATCCTGGGCAAAGGGTACCGGTTCCGAACGGTAACCTTATTCAGCATCCTGTAGTCGATGCACATCCGCAACGACCCATCCTTCTTCTTCACGAAGAGCACAGGCGCTCCCCATGGAGAAACACTCGGTCTGATGAACCCGGACTCCATCAACTCCTGCAACTGCTTCTTCAACTCTGTCAACTCTGCAGGTGCCATACGATACGGTGCCTTCGACTGAGGTGTCGTACCCGCTACCAGCTCGATGCCGAACTCGATCTCTCGGTGTGGCGGTAACGTTGGAATCTCTGCTGGAAACACATCCGGGAACTCCTGCACAATCTCTATGTCCTCCAGCCTCCTCGTCTCAGGATCAGGAACTACCAGCGTGGCCACAAACGCTCTGCATCCCTGCTGCATCAGTCTCTGTGCCCTAACTGCAGACACAATCAGACGACCCCCTCTGCTCCTCGCACCTCTGATCAGAACATCTGGCAAACCCTCCATCGGAATCAGGATCTTCTTCTCACGGCAAAAGACCCGCACGTCGTACTGGGACAGCCAGTCCATCCCCAGTATGACGTCGAAGTCCACCATCGGTAACAAGACCAGATCTGCCGGAAAATCATGGTCTCCCGAAGCAACTGTGGTGCCGGGGAAAAAGCTCCCCACAGTGCCCACCTCACCCATGGGCGTGCTGACCTCCAAAACATCAGTCAGCAGCACAGGGGTCCGACCCAACTCGCCAGCAAACTTCTCCGAGATGAAGGAGTGAGTGGCGCCGCAATCAAACAACACACGCGCTACTGAACCAGAAACTGAAAGCGTACCTTCCACGACGGTGTTGGAGTCCCTCGCCTCCTCAGCCTGGATAGTGAAGACTCGCCCAGTCCTCCTGCTCTGCCCCGGTGCCACAACTGATCGGCTGCCTCCGCCTCTGCCTACTGCTGGTGGTCCCGGCCTCCTGCTCGGCTCTCCTTGCCTATGAGGACACTCACGGACAAAATGCCCCATCTGGCCGCAACCCATGCACGCTCCAGTCCGACGGGGACACTCCTGCCCTGGATGGAACCTCCCGCAGTAAGTGCACGCTCCTGACTGACGTGCTCCTCCACCATCGAACCTGGGCCTCTTGCCCGAGTTCCCTGCTCCACGACCAGCTACTCTGCTGCCGGTGCTCACTGGCGCCTTCCGCGCCTCCTGAATACACTCCCTCTGGTCCTGCTCGATGATCGTAGCATGCTTCACCGCATCTGCAAGGGTCCGCGGCATGCTGTTGATCACCCGAGAACGAAGCGGCTGCCTCAATCCCTTCACGAACTTCCTCGCCCGCTGCTCTGGGGTCACACAAATCTCAGGGCAGTAACGCTCCAAAGCGTTGAACCTGCTGATGTAGCTCGTCAGTGTCATGTCCTTCTGCTCCAGCGACATGAACTCCTCCCTCTTCTGATCCCTGACATGCTGGGGGAAGTACTGCTCGTGGAACACCTCCAAAAACTCCTCCCAGCTCACATCCAGACGATCATCAAACAATACTGTGGACGTGGACCTCCACCAGTTGGCGGCCTCGCCATCAAACACATAGGTGGCCAGCTCCACCATCCTCCCAGGTGCTACTCCAATAGCGCGGAAGATCTTCTCCATCCTGAAGACCCAATCCTCTGCAACCTCTGGGGCCCTCCTGCCATCGAAAGTCGGTGGGTGCTGACGCATGAACCGATCGTGCTCAGCTCCCACCCCGCTCTGAGCGCTCTGAGCAGCCTGACGCTCCAGAAACTCGCCCAGCCTGTCCCACTGAGCACCCGAAGTGTCGTCACTGGGATCACGATCGCGTGGAGAACTCCTCACGCGCCTAGGTGCCATCTGTCACCACAACAATCAACAGATAAGCAACAATGCATGCATGAGCTACGGAAATAATGCATGCCTCTAGCACTACTCCTAAGGGTGGTTCTTTAGACGAAGACACAGGAATCGACTGCTCTGATACCAAGTTGTAACATCCCGAGACAGCGGAAGATTTAAAATTTCAAAATAACCAACATAACAAACAACTCACGCGGGAACGTCACTAATACATAAATATATAAATCCGGGTGCACCCAAAATACAAGGAGTTTTCCAAAAGAAATACGACTACAATACAGATACAATAGAATAGAATACAAGTAGTCGTACGGTCTAGCAACTGCCGAAGAGGATCCGACTCCAAAGCGCTCCGTCCTCGGTCACCACCCACCCGGACCTACTGCGGTCCTGAAAAAGATGCAACAACAATGCCTGAGTTTCCAGAAGGAAACCCCGTATACCAACTCACCTATATGCATGCATCACATAATGAACCTATCATACTAGTGGCATGTCATGGCATCAACAGATATGGAAAACAGTTCCCCCGAAGGGTAAAACAGGACATCAGTCCGACAATCAATCATCGGGTCTCCCGAAGAGACCTACTGCAGGCACATGCAGTCTAGTAGCCCGCGACATCGCACCCCCCACACGCAGCTACACTACTCAAGGGTTCGGCAGGGAGCCTCTGTCACGTCTACGCGCCGATAGAAACAGATCTGTAAATCTCAGTGGTCGGGGCCACAGGGACCAACGGGGCCGTCGCCCGGAAGGTATAACAACATCATCTCGGTAGGTGCCCAGCCGAGGAAAACAACGAGCCGGCACAGCCTCGGCCCAACAATCATCATCGCCGGCACAACCTCGGCGGCATCACCGGCACAGCATCGGTGGTCCATCACAACAGTCCGGCACAGCATCGGACAGATCCAGACCGAAGTCTGCCAGGTCATCGGGCTCCTCGAGCCGCGAACACCAACCGCGCCGCTATAAAAGCAGGGCAGCGACCTCCGTAGCCCCAAGGGCCGGTAGTCACCTCACCCAACGACAGTTGCGTGCCCGCACAACATCAACACTGGGATCCGCGATCCCTCAGGCCTGCTATACTACAAAGTGCCAACAAACATCTCAAAAGTCACGGTCCATACATGGAGCTGACGCGTCCCGAACACCCACACTCTTCCCAACGGCGGTCCCTGGGCAGGCACGCATCACGCGCCCACCGTCATCTCCCGGCTCACGCACAAGGCGAGGACACGGGTTTCCGTGGCAAAGTTGGCGTTCAAAAAGGGAACCTGGGATTCTGTTCTGTGCCCCAACGGTCGACCGAAAGAGGTGATTCGGTCGACCGGTTCCATAAAGGAATCGGTCGACCGTACTCCTATAACGGTCTACCGCTGCGCTCAAGACATAACCCCCAACGGTCGAACCACGGTCTAAAACCGGTCGACCGAACGAGGTCAAAATCCGGAGTCTGGTCAACATCAAATCCAATCTATCGGTCGACCGACTCAGGGGTCCCGGTCGACCGAAAACTAACAGGGTCAACCTAGTATTCTACGTCATCAAACGGTCGAACGTAAACATACTACCGGTCGAACAAACATGCAATCGGTCGAACGCCACATAAATCGGTCGAACAATCAAACAATAATAATCAGTACACTTAAGTTCCGGTCGAACACAACAAGGACCGGTCGACCGAAAACAGGTAGAAAAATCCCAACTCACCAGCAATAATGCACTACCGGTCGACCGCCCCAAGGCATCGTTCGACCGGTGAAGGTTAAAGTCGGGCAAACAGTGCTAAAACGGTCGACCGCCCGAAGGATCCGGTCGACCGTTGGTCGTCTTCAACCTCGCGCCAGCCGAGGATTTACGAAGAAACGCATCGCCGGAGAGGTCCTCGACCTCCCCCGACCGACCAACAACACCCTTCCACAAGGGTGAGCAACAAAATCACACTAATGAGCGGCATACCTCAACGAAACGACGAAAATGCCGGAGCAACGCTCGCGCAACGCCACCTCCGGTGATCACCCCGCGCGCTCAACTCCGCACCTCTCCCGCACGAGCTCCTTCCTCGCCCGACGCCTCCGCAGCTGCTCCACCAACACGCGCACCAGCAAGGAAAGAAGAAGGAATGAGGGAAATGAGGAAGAAAGAAGAAAGAAGAAGGAGAACTTGGGTTATAAACCCAAAAATGCTACAGTCCCCTACTTCGATCCAAACCCATCACCTCTCCTCCATGCTACAGTACTCGCCTCTCTTCCCTTCCCCATGCACTCCACACAACCCCATGCAAACCATCCTCCTAATCCTCCTCTAATCACCATTAACCCAAGCTTAACCCTAATCTAGGGTTTGGGTTCTTACAGTGGGAAAACCCAAATAAGACCAATTAGCAAAGATGCTGGAAGGTTGAGCAAGGAACAAATATCTCAGATAATTTCTAAGACTAATAAAATCAAATCTGAGGATGAGAACATGAAGATCATATTGTCGGCCAAGAACGAACTTGAAGAATTTGCCAACCAAATGATTGACCAACTCGAAGAACAAAGTGTGGTATCAAAGCTGGGGGACAACAAGCTGCAGGACAAAATCATGGTTGCAGCTAAAGATGCTCTCGAGTGGTCTGAAAGACAAGATTTGGAGACCGACAAGAAGGAATTTGAAACAAGGATGGATAACCTCAAGGAGATATGCAAACCGTTCGTGACCAAAATATAAAGCTAGATTTGAAGAATAAGACTGCTCAACAAAATCCATCCATCCCCGTGACATTATGTTTTCAATAATTACGCGCACTTGTGCATGTGTTCACGGTTGTTCGTTGTTTTCTTTGTTTTTAGTGTTGGACCTAAATTATCATGTAATCGGTTCTTACTTATTTGTTTTTAGTTGTTATGGCATGCTGCATGCGTATTTGTTTTATCCTTAAAATGCAATTTAATTATGCGGTTTATTTCGGAAGAAGCAATCCTTATGTTGGACGGAAATTTTACGTTGTATTTGTCGGAAATGCCAAATTCTGTCGAATCGAAGGAAGAATTGAAGGCTAAACATTGTATATAAGTCAAACAATGATCCAAGGTTAATTGTGTCGAGGAAAAAACATGAAGAATTTGGAGCTCAAAATTCCGATAATATTTCCTGAGAGAAACATCTAACTAACATTTAGGTTGTGACTAGTCTAAATCAAGTGAACAATCAAAGGTTGATCAATGCTCTGATTGAGCTGAAATTTGGTTAGTTCGTCCGTTTTGACTCATTGTTGTCGAATCTGAAGTGTTTGATTCTCGTTTGATGTGTTTTTTTTGGCACAGTTCGATCCTATGTTAGATGCAAGCATGGAAGAAATTTAGAAAACGTGCAGGAGAGCAAATCTCACAATACTTCAATAGTCAATAGCAAGCGCAATTAAGTCGGCATGTGAGAAATGGTTGATATATCATTATCATTTATCATTAAATAAAAGACTGTATATTTAAGAGGTCTACTTGACATTATTATATGCAGTTATGAGCTCAGTGTAGGTTATATTATTGTAGTGATTTGAGTGATATTAAAAAAATCCAATAGATAGGTACGTACTGGGCATTTTATACAGAAACATAAAGGACTTCGAAGAATAATATATTTTGGTCCGTCTTCATTTTATATTTGTCTGAAACTACGAAGCTGTCATTTCTAAGAAATCATTCTTTAATCATAAGATAGAAAAGGATGGAAGGGTTAGGTACTTAAGTTGACCAATCCCAGCATGAGTAGACCATGTGTTCTTTACTCAAAGAAATTTTTAATGTTTATCTAGACGCTTGTAAGAAAAACGTAATTAGAGGTATTATCACTGATCCGTTAACTTTCTAGTCAAAATATGAAATATGAAACATTTTCTAGAGATGTATCTATAAACAATTAACATATGTCTTTTGGATTCATCTCAGAACTAATGTTGATATGAAAATAAACAAGTTCCTTCCTGAACATCACCACTTAATATCAAAAAGCTTCGAATTTAGTTTGATCGATTTCATTACTCGTTTTAGTTTTAGCACTTACCACCAAGCATAATTTCTATATACATTTCACCAATCAACCCAATCCATTGATCAAACCTAAACGCCAAAAAATCGAAGTCAATCTTTTAGCCTAGTTAATTGTAAATTCCTAATCAACCAACTTTAGCCCAATTAATTTCTTGTCCTACTGAATCTTCTACATTTTTTTTCGTTTCACATTGAGGTCATTATCGTCTATTATAAAATTGCATGAATTAGGATGTTGAAATAGAAAAATAAAGCAAGCTTGCTAATAGATGAAGAGAAGCATAAAAAAAAGAACTATAAAAACGAAAGATAAGGATTACATACGAAAATTTATAATTGCATAATTTTTAGATCTAGAAAATTAAGCTTTTGGTATTTATTAGGATATATGAGCAAGATCTCATAAAAACGATCGTGACTTGCGATTTGCGAACAATATGAGCTGGTCAAAGGTGTTAATTATAATCACCCAAGTCTCAAAGGATTCATATGTAAATTACAAGTGCAGCACACAGATGGTAAAAGTTTTCGTTTTCCATAAGTGACTAAGTCAATGATGCCAATAATAATTTTTAATAATTGTCACCACTGCCAACACCATTCAGAAGGGAATCTACCTGTTAAGAAACAAATAGACACCAACGCTACCGATCATTCGGAAGGTTCTATGCACGTTATCCCGTTATGTTCCGCACAAAGTGTAACATCCCGAAACAGCAGAAATTTTAAATTTTTCATCAAGACAATAGAAATCAATAATCAAAGACGAGACTGTTACTTCTCATAAAACAACATATAAGCGGTGCACCATATTACATCAGAGTTTGTCAAAACGATACATGATTACAACAGAACGACAAAAGGGGATAAACGTAATCATGTCGACCTCAATGATCCGAATAGAGGATCTGATCCCAAGATGCGCGCGCCTGCTGATCACCACCCAACTAGACCTACTGCGGTCCTGAAAAAGATATAACAACAATGTCTGAGTTTCCATAAGGAAACCTCGTATGTCAAGCTAACCTATATGCATGCAATAGTGCAAATGAACATATCATACTAGTAGCATGTCATATCATCAACAGTAAGGAAAACAGTTCCCCCGAAGGGTAACATGGGATATCAGTCCGACAATCATCATCGGGTCTCCCGAGGAGACCTACCGTAGGCACATACGGTCTAACGGAACAAGACGTGATACTCCCCACACGCGGCTACACTAATCATGGGGTTCGGCAGGGAGCATCCGCCAGGTCCGCACCATAAGAAACAGATCTGTAACTTCATGGTCGAAACCACACCAACGGAGCCGTCGCTCAGTCGGTCCATCAATCATCATCTCAGTAGGTGCCCATCTGAGGAACATAGCCGGAACATCATCATCGGCCCATCAATCATCATCGCCGGAACATCGGCGGCATCACCGGCGCTGCAACGGCGGTCCATCAATACGTCCGGCACATCATCGGACGGGTCCAGACCGAAGTCTGCCAGGTCATCAGGCTCCACGAACCGCAAACACCAATCGCGCCGCTATAAAAGCAGGGCAGCGACATCCGTAGCCACATAGGCCGGTAGTCACCTCACCCAACGACAGTTGCGTGCCCGCACAGTCATCATACATTGGGATCCGCGATCCCTCAAGCCTGCTACTCTACAATGAGTCAAATCAATCCATCATATTCGTCACGATCCATACATGGAGGTGACGCGTCCCGAACACCCACACTCTTCCACACGGCGGTCCCTTGGCAGGCACGCGTAACGCGCCCACCGTCACCTCCCAGCTCACGCACAAGGCGAGGACACGGATTTCCGTGGACAGAGTTGGCATCATACACAGGACCAGGAATTCAGTCCTGCGCAAAAACGATCGACCGAAAGAGGCAACCCGGTCAACCGTTTTCTCAATGGAATCGGTCGACCGAAAAGTCTGCAATGGTCGAACTCTTTGCGCAAAACATAAGTCCCAACGGTCGACCGAGATCTAACACCGGTCGACCGAAACGAGATCAAAATCCGGAATCTGGTCAACATCAATTCAAAACTATTGGTCGACCGACTCAGGGGTCTCGGTCGACCGAAAACTACCAGGGCATCATAGTAATTCTAAGTCATATAACGGTCGACCGCAAACAAGCATAAAAATCCAGTACACTTAAGTTTCCGGTCGACCGAGCACAAGGAACCGGTCGATTGAAAACAACCAGGCAATCAAAATACACTACATTCGGTCGACCGCCCGAAGGGACCCGGTCGACCGTTGGTGGTCTTCAACCTTGCGTCAGCCAAGGTTTTACACAAAACACGTCGCCGGAGAGGTCTCCGACCTCCCCCGACTGACCAACACGACCCTCACGTGAGGGTGAACAACCAAAACACACTATGAAGCCAGCATACCTCGAAGAGAACGACGAAACACGCCGGAGCTCGCTCGCGCACGCCGTCTCCGTCACCTCCTCGCGCATCCACCTCCGCACGCCTACGTTGGGACCGCACGACCACGCTCTTCACCCTCCACCGGAGTCGTCTCCGCAACCTCTGTTTCGCCGGAATAAGGGAAGAAAAGAGAGTGAGAGAGAGAGATCAAATGAGAGAGAGAAATGAATTTCTCTTAAACCCAACAAAACCCTCTCCACGCTACAATAACCGTCCCCCACACCATCACCTGCACCTCCTATTCTCCTCCAAATTCCCATGCACAACACTATGCACTCACTTCCCCATGCTAACTTCATCACTAATCACCATTAACCCTAAGCAAGGGTTTAGGGACATAACACGAAGTGTCTACCATAATTTTTTAACTTAAATATTTTTTAGTTCAAATGTGAAAGCATGTTCCTCAAGTCATGATTTCTGAATAGTCAACAACGAGGAAAATAAGATGGCATGTGAGGATTTTTTATGTTGCGTAATGATTTGTATGTTAGATCTGTCAATTATATAATTAAATATAAGACCGATTATTTTAAGAGGGTCTTTGTAAATTAAAAAAAACTGTAGTTGATTTCCACTGTGTAAGTTACAATGTCATTGTCATAATATATATTTTGTACACAAAAAACAGCGAGTAGATAATTTTTGTTTCTACACGCAAATATTATTGAAGGGACTTATTAGCATATATATGTTGTTTGAGGAGGATTTACAGCCCAGTAAAAGTAGTTGACATTTTTCGTTTTTCCAAAATTTGAATCCTTAACGACAAATCTAAACCGTTGATCTTATTTTGTAACATATGTTGAATATGCATGCTAAATTTTCTTAAGTCGAGAGATCATTTTGCTATAATATCAAGTGATGTCAATTTTTTAATAAATTTGATGCATCGATTTTTTAGTAACTAAATATATCTTCTATGTGATGTGAGTGGAAGACGATGGTTTCAAAATTTAGCATATAAATTGCAAAACGTCTAATATATTTGGTGATGGAATGAACCCCACTAACTAACAGAGATGCATACAAGCAAATAAGATGAAAATGTTGGTGCATATAAGCAATAAAATGGAAATATAGGTGCACATAAGGAAATGTACAAAACCAATTATAACCCATTTGAGATGCACCAAAGCAATTAACCCTTATGTTATCATGGTTATGTTTATGTCGTAAATACGTTTATGTCGTAAAACACACAAAAGTACTCAGTCTTTACATATTTCATTTGATAGTAAAGAAGTGTGTAAAGGAGACTAAACAAGTCAAGTTTTACATGTTGGAACTCGACTCATTTAGCAAGCGAGCTGCTTGTGAGTTCCGCTCATTTATCAAACAAGCACAAACACTTGCTCAAGCTCGACTCATTTTGAGCTCCTGAGCTGCATGTTTAAAGTTCAACATCAGCTCAAGTCCAACAAGCTCAATTCTGATGTTTTCTTGACTCAATCCAATAAGCTCAATTCTGATGTTTTCGGCAAATTACTTGACTCAATCCAATAAGCTCAATTCTGATGTTTTCTCACACTAAAATTATACACATCTCCATTATATGAGAAATTTTAGAAACTTCAACTTTAGAAATTTCTTCTTTCCAAACATTTTCATCCACTATCAAATACAGAAGATGATAACATTCGATTCTATTATCAACAAAGATATAAACTTAATTTGACGACAAATAGTATGAAGAGTATTTTGCCATAATAATAGATACATGAATGGTCTTAGTAGATACTTTTGCTCAAAAAGCTATGCTTAATTATATGGAGTGCCGTTTGGCCGCCTTACAAGACATGGTGGTAGACATCCTCAACGACAGTGGTAGGTTTTAATCATTTCTTTCTTTATTTTTCAGTTACCTATGGTTATAAGTTAATGTCCACTGGTATTTCGTTATTTGGTTTGCGTAGTCTTCACCCCAAGGAGACCAACCCCAACACCCCTTCATGGAGCACACCTATCCCAACTGCGGGGCGACCTACCTCGCCAAAATACCCATCCTTGACCACACACCCTCTGAAGGGAATGTGTTCTAAAAGTTTTACTTTTAAATGTCAATTGTTATGAATTGAATGAGAAATCATTTTGTTCCTTGTTTATGTTATTCGTCTTTTAGAAGTGTTAAGGAAGAGACTCTTGGTCCTTAACCGTAGAGCTCTAAAAGATATTGGTTTACATAAAACAAAAGATATTCGCAATCATGGTGATTAATATGGGACATTAATTACCGAGTTAAGATTGTCGTGTTTGTCATAGATCATTGTAGCTCTACAAGTGAGTGACAACACGGGTACACAAAAGAGGAAAATATTACTTTTGTATACTGAATAGACCTAATAAGTAAAATATTATAGAAATGTGTTTCTGTGTCATTAATATTTTACTGTGTCCTTGGTCCTTTGATATGAGACTTATATCCGATCACTTAAGAAATGCCTGATTAGACTAGTGTCTTAAGCTATCGATAAGTGTAGTGTAAAGGCATTGGTTGGTTAAGTATGACTTTCGTTGAAGAAGATAGTTAGTCAAAAGATTATCATTGCCCCTCTTAATTGAGTGATGATATTAATGGGTCCCTTGATAAAGCAAAGTTATAATGTGCACAATGTGATTTGAGTTAAGTCACATATTTATAACTAGCTTAAAGAGATCAAGAAATGAATACTAATACAAAGATGACACAATACTACTTTGTGTGTATTCTTAATATCATGAGGCAAGGGACGGACACAAGTGGTGCACTCCATCACTAAATAGATCGGGTTTTGATTCGAGTGGAATTAAGACATCTAACTAATTGAGAGCTATAATGTGTAGCTAGATACCGCTTATAGCTTGCCGTATTAAGCTCTTGATATCACTGCCAGCTTAGTTTAGATCCTCCCATAGGTCACACCACAAAACTGGGAAACGGGAAATGGGGTTTTGAGTTCATACGATGTGTCAGGTTTCATGTAGAAAATAAGACACATGGGGTGAACAAGCAAAATCAAAATTATGTTGTGATTAATAACATAATTAGAATCTAAATTAAATTCATATGTGATGTAAATATTATGGGGTGTAATGAATTATCATTACATAGGATAATATGTTACATAAGTTGTGAATTTACTACTAATCCCAAAATGTCAAATTTTGTAGGGGTTAAACCGAAATTTGACAAGTCTGCAGTACTGTGCACAAACGGTCGACCGGTTAACAGTGAACGGTCGACCGATCGGTGCACGGTCGACCGGACACGTCTCGACCGATAACAAGGAATTTTCGTCTGTTCGGAACGGTCGACCGAACATTGCGATGAAATATTTTAATGTTGCGAACGGTCGACCGAATGTCGAACGATCGACCGAAACTTGGTTCGAGCGGTCGACCGAACCTCCAAACGGGCGACCGGTCCAGACGGTTTTCTGCAGAATTAATTTAAGAATTAATTAGATCATGCATGGAATTGGTCCATAATTGATTTAATTCGTGGCTAAGATTATTTATTAGTAAATAATGGATGGTTAGATGGAAGTTTGCATGAAATCATGGGCAAGAGGTTGCACATGAATAGGTAATTTGGAGAGAACTTATAAATACAAGTTTATCTCATTCCCTCATTAATTAATTCATTATTTTCTCATGCAAAAATCTCTCTCAATAGTTCTCCACGAAATTTCCTTAATTCTTAAGATTAGTCTTAGTTTTCAGAGATCTTCTTCTCAAGGGAACTAAAGAGGGGTTAGTAATTTGATTCTAAACCCTATTGGAGATTGAGAGGCTAACTCTTCTCTCTCCAATCTCGTTTAGAGTTTGGTGAATACTCGGAGGCAATCCGCCGGGCGATTCGACCGTCAACGCGACTCCGGATCTTCAAGAGGTTTTAGAGAACCTCTAGGTATGATCCTCTTTGCAATTGTTTGTTTATTCTAATGCATGTTAAATAATTAGGATAAAAAATGCATGTCTATATGAAAATCGAAGAAAATATGAATACTACGATCCTATATGTTTATAAAATTTCGAAAATATATACATACTATAGGGCATGAAATCCAACAGTGGTATCAGAGCTTTTGATTCATATTATCTTTGATTTAGACTATAAAATCAATCTAGGCTACCATCTAGAATCAAAACAATTCGGTTTTATGTTTTTTTTCGAGTTTTTCGATATTTTGTTGATAAAATTCTAATAAATTCGTTTTGATGGTTTTATATGTTTTAAAACATCACACATGATTGTTAGAATTGAAATTTAGACATTTGTCTAATTTATAGAATTTTCGTTTTATTTTAAATGATTATTTTATAAAGGAATCAACAAAACCGAAAAGGACTAATGTTCGTCTTTCCTTTTGGAAATTGGACGAACGGCGGTTCAAAATAATTAATTTTGAACTATGGATGCATGAAAATCATTTTAATGGATTTCAAATGATTTTTCTAGAATTGTTTGATTTTAGATGCTTGATAATCTAGATTAAATAGTTTAGATTAGACATACATGTATGCATTGCTCAAGTTGTTTTTGTAGGAATTGTGAGTTTATATGTTCCAAATCAGCAACTATGAATGTATGTAATTATTATTATACATGGGCTTATTATTATGTAAAAGCCAAATTGTCTGTTTCTATCTTTAGATAATTGCATTGCATTTGAGAGGTTTTACATAGGACTTGCACTAGTCGGTTTTTATCGAATGTGAGGAGCATGTTTATTTTCTGTAAAATCTACATCTCCGGTGCAAGAGGAAGTCGCCGTTGTAGCGCATCGATCAAGGATCGAGGATCGAGGATCAAGGATCGAAGGGAACATATAAACTCACACGATATGGATTGTGTGAATGGTTTAATTTATGTTTTAATAATCTTGCTATGCATGTGATTAATGTGTTTAATGTTAGGATGTGTATGAATGATAATATGCATGATAACCTAAAATTCTGAATCACATGTTAATATATGAAATTGTCCAACAAAAATTAAGAGTAATTTTTCTTCTTATTTCATCCACTAGCAGCCATTGATTGGGGGATACTCTGCTCGCCTTTAGCGGGAGATAACTCCCTCCATCTTTGGGAATAGTGGGAGATATAATGGTTGTCTATTGTTGTGCCACGATTAAATGTATGAGGTGCGTTTCACCCTAGTGAACCCCAAGTATGTTTAGTTGTGAATACAATGGATAAACGTATCTCGTATCAAATGAAAATGAGTTTTCTTAACATTACCTAGAGCCCTCGCTCGGTTTTGGGAAAAAGTTTTTCTTACGAGGATAGGTCGTATTCCCTCATAATTAAAACGACAAGAATCACAAGAGTTTGAAGATGCTAATGTTGCTAAAATTCAAAAAGGTTGTGATTAGAAAATGTTTTTCTTACCTTGATATTGTAATGTATTCGATAGCCCTTAGCTAGTCTATATTACAATTAATGGGATCTTGGATTGTTGCATTTATGGGCAAAATTTTTATTTGCAGCATTTACATTTTATGTATGTATAATAGACATAAAATTGGCATTAAAATCCTGTATGATTTATTTTGTAGAAAAATGTCGAACATCCAACCTATCGTACGATCCATGATAGAAAAACACCCTTTAGCAAATGATGACTCAAACTTCATTAGTTGGCAACTCAAACTCAACATCGTGTTAAAGTTTAAGAATCTGTCTCACATTTTGGAAGGTTCAATCCCAAAATGGAATGAGAGATTAACCGATGAAGAGAAAGAGGCTAAAGCCAAGTGGGAAGACCAAGAGAACCAAGTTCACGGTCTTATGTTAGCATCCATAGGTGACCCGCTTCAAGCGAAATACTTGGATTCAAAACCCAAGAAGACCATGGAGGCTTTGTCTAAGATGTTCATGGATAGTGCCCGAAAGGACCGCTATAAGACCATCATCGCACTCACAAGGTGCCATATGGCGGAGGGAACAAGAAGGGAACATCGGTATCTATGCATTTTCTCACGATGCAAGGGTACCTTGAGAAGTTGGCAAAACTCTCTTCACCAATGCCCGAGGACATTGCTGAAGATAAGATTATTGGCTCTCTAGCCCCGTCCTTTAAGGACTTTGTGATGCACTATCACGTGCGTGAAAAAGGGGTGAGTCTTGAGGAGATGCACAACGCTCTCAAAATGTTGAAATTGACATGGGCAAGGGTAGGGACAAGCAAGTCCTTGCCGTCCATGGGAGGAGCCAAAAGATTGGTAAAGGAAAGGGCAAATCTACCAAAAGTGGTTCAATCATGAGCAAGGGAGTAGGAGGTGCTCATAAGAGTGTCTCGAAGGGGAAATCTCAGAAATCTCCAACTCCCAATACGGAGTGCTTTCACTGCGGTGAAAAAGGACACATCCGGCCAAATTACCCCAAGTACAAGGAAGACCATGACAACGGAGTGATTGAACGTCGGCTCCCCAAAAAGGCCAAAGGTATATTTGTTATTTAAATAAATTTAGCCACCTCTGTCCAGGATTGGGTAATTGATACCGGATCTTGTGCTCACATAGTTTCTAATGTGCAGCTACTCAAGGATAGGAAGGAACTCGTAAGGAACAAGGTAGAATTGAAGGTCGGAAATGGTGTGAACGTTTCTGCGGTTGCACAAGGTTCTGTGGTACTTCAATTATGTAGTGGTTTACATTTATGTCTAAAGAATGTTTATTATGTGCCTTCGATTAGCAAGAACATTATTTCTGTATCATGTTTAGATATGGATAATTTTAATATAAATGTTTCAAATTTTTGTTTGTCTATATCGAAGAATGGTGTTTTCTATGCAAATGCATTCATAAGGAATGATCTCTATTTGCTTGAATTGAATAATAAACAAATCTTTACTATCAATAACAAAAGACTTAAGACCACTCACGAGAATGATACTCTCTTGTGGCACTATCGTCTTGGTCACATAAATGAAAAACGCATCAAGAAATTGCAAGAAGCTAACCTTCTTGGTCTACTTGATTTTAAATCATTGGAGACGTGCCAACCATGTTTAATGGGAAAAATGACCAAAAAAACCTTTCAAGAAGAAAGGCCCAAGGGCGAGTGACTTGTTGGATTTGATACATTCCGATGTATGTGGTCCAATGAGTACTAGTGCACGAGATGGTTTCAGGTAATTCATTACATCACGGATGATTATAGTCGTTATGGCTATGTTTATCTAATGAGAAACAAAAGTTAATCCTTTGACAAGTTCAAAGAATTCAAGAATGAAGTAGAGAACCAACTCGACAAGAAAATCAAGTCTCTACGAACAGATTGTAGAGGTGAGTACTTAAGTGCCGAATTTGACTCATACCTAAAGGAGTTTGGTATTGTACCTCAACTCACCCCTCCCGGTACATCTCAGTGGAATGGGGTATCCGAAAGGAGGAATAGGACATTGCTCGACATGGTTCGGTCAATGATGAGTCATGCGGAATTACCTCTTTACTTTTGGAGTTATGCACTACACACTGCAGCTTACACACTAAATAATGTTCCATCCAAATCCGTGGAGAAAACTCCTTATGAGCTATGGAGTGGTAAAACATCTAAGCTCAATTTTCTCAAGATTTGGGGTTGTGAGGCTTACGTCAAGAAATTGATGTCGACCAAACTTCAACCAAAAGCGGATAAGTGCTTCTTTATTGGTTATCCTCGTGAGACAAGAGGATACTACTTTTGGCATATCACCTCCAATCGAGTGATTGTAGAGAGGGATGTCACATTTCTGGAAAAGGAATTTCTGGAAAGAGTAAAAAGTAGTGGGAGTAGGGTTGTGCTTGACGAAACTCAAGATACTCTACAAGATCATGACATGGATGATGACATTCAAGATCATGAAGGCTCAACCGAGATTCCTTTGGTTAGTGGGAGCATGAGTGAGAGACTCTCGCAAGAAATTGTGAGAGAAACTCAATCTTCTCCACCAAGTGTACGTTCAAGAGTTGAACGTGAACCCACTCCTCAAGAAATTGTGGAAGAAGTTCGAGAGACATAAGAAGAACCAAAAGAACTAAGAATGTCAACAAGGGAAATGAAGAAACCCGACTTGTATCTGGGACTTCATGAAATCATGGTACTAGATACCAATGATCCCTTGACATTCCAAGAAGCAATGAAAAGGGAAGACTCCAAACTATGGCTTAAGGCCATGGAATCCGAAATTGAATCCATGTATGATAATCAAGTGTGGAACTTGGTTATTAACATAAAATCATATAACTCTCAATTTCACTCTCCTAACACTACTCTCTATTCATATTACACTCATATTAACATAAAATCATGTCTCGGAGGTCCGGAAAAGAGTCAGCGGACGCACCGGTCTATTCGAATATGGTAAAATGCCTTGTTTAGTTTTTGTAAATTTTTTCAAAACAAGTTTGGGGTCGGGCGTTCGGGGGAGACGCTCGACCCCACGCGGTGGAGCCCCCTCAAGGGGGGTTGTCGCGTTCACCCGCACGTTGGGTCAGGCGTCTCCCCCGAACGCCCGACCCCAACTAGGGGTGCCCGCCGTAGCCGCCACTCCCTTGGGGGAGGCGGCTCCGTCAACCCCCCCCCCCCCCCCCCCCCCCATTTTTTCAGATTTTTTTTTAAATTTAAATTGATCATAATTTGTGATAAATGCTAAATAAATTGATTATTAAGTTAATATTTAGTTAAATTAGTTTAGTATTTATTTAAATTAGTTTAGTAATTAGTTAAATTGATTAATTATTATTATTAGTTTCATGATCGATTTGTAAATCCATTAAAGCAATTTTATTTCTAAAATTGAATTAATAGTCATCGAGTTACCGTGAAGGAAAAGGGAAATCAATTCTCTTACGCGTTGTACATAGTTTAGCAGATGAGTCAGGTCACCGTCATCCACGTAGACGGGGGATTTCTGCTTCAGTTAGGAGAGAGAGATATATATTTTACGTCGTCGTCAGACACCTGAGGATTCTTTCGACGACGAGGATGATTCAGATGAGGTGGGGAGTCACGACGAGAGTGACGATGGGGTCGGTATGACTTGGAGCCGCAGGAGGAGGTGAGACAACAATATGGTTGAGGACGGGGGCAACATTGTAGTCCTTCGGCTGAGTGGGTCATTAAGAAGGGTCGAGGTGGCCGGTTTGTGACTGGTGATTCGAGTTCGTGCACTGCAGACTCCGAGCTCAGAAGAAGAAGAGGATTGAGGACGATTCTTGGATCGTGACGAGTATTAGGTCTGGTGGTCCTCTAAATGACAGCGTCATTTCGAGTTTTGGAGGCCACATCGCTAGACGCATTTAGGAGGGCGAGGATCGGAAGGTTCTGAAGTGCCATAATCGGCACAGAGCCTGTATGACATTGTAGGCTTGGCGTTCAGTGATGACTGATGATATGACAAGTACCATTAGTGATAATGGATTGGGTCATTTGCCGTACAACATCATCTCCTGCCTTGACATGCCGTTGATTTCGGCATTCGTGGAACGGTGGCAACCTGACACCAACACTTTCCACATGCCTTTCAGAGAGATGATGATCATGTTGCATGACGTCTTCTCGATTCTGCGCATTCCTGTTGAGGGTCGTATGGTCAGTGCTCAGACACCGACGTCTGAGCTGAAGATGTATGTATTAGAGTTGCTCAGAGTCTGCCTTGATGGTTTTGGGCGGGATAGCTCATTGTGGAGTGGCGGTGGTGTTAGCATCGATGTTGTAGATGATTGTTGCAGACGGGGACGACCACCACGGACTGAGGATACGCAGATGACTGCCTACCTCTTCTTGCTGCTAGGTTGCGTCTTGTTTGTCCACAATAGCGGTTGTACAGTCAGACCACACGACCTATTGGAGAGGATGGACCCAGATACCATTGGTCAGTACTCATGGGGATCGGCGACATTGGCATATCTGTATCGCCAGTTGGGGATAGCGAGTCGTGCTGATTGTTCTTGCATTACTGGTTCTTACGCTGCTGTAGGCTTGGACATACGAGTATTTTCCCGCTCTCCGCCCGCATTGAGAGCGGAAGATCATTGAGGATGGTCATCCTCGTTCGCATATATGGGATGTCTGGACCAAGGATAAGAGAGAGGGATGACTCCTTTCCATTCGTAGATGGCTAGATCACATGACTGCATTGCAGGTATAAAATTTATATATCATTCACGTTTATTTAAATTTCAAGTTTATTATTATTAACGTATAAACGTTTTGGTGGAGTGGTTGTCATATGGTCCTCATCCTGTTGTAGTTGTGCCGAGGACTACATTTATGGGCGTTATTCGTTATCAAGATATCACAGAGCCTTATTTACCTGATCGCGTTTTGCAAAGGTTAGGGTGCGTTCAGGTGATTCTGGTTGACATCCTGACACCACAACATGCAGTACGGTTTGCGATTGCGACGATGTACGACGTCTGGCAAAACGCTTCGAGCGCGGAATCGGTTTGGAGGACATTTCCGAGAGTATGACGACTTCACCGGGACAATCTGAGGCGTAGTCGCGACCCCTCCACTTGTGATGCAGATTATTTGCAGTGGTTCGGTAGGTGCTCATATCCAGTTATCGTTCGCAGTACCATACTGATACCAGAGAGACCACTGGATAGGACATGTGGCGATGCGGTAAATTTATCTAATTTAATTTTTATTTGTAATGTATATTCTGTTTTTATTGTTAATGTACGCTAATTTTTATGTTACTTACAGTAGATGAGTAGGGTGATACGGTATACGCAGCCATTCTTGCAGCACAAAGACTAGATGCCGAACGAGGTGACGAGAGTTGCATGTAGAGATTAGGATGGCCTGATTGATGAGTGGAACAATCAGTTTGGCATCTCGGACCAGGATTCGGATGATGAGTTGCAGTTGGATGGCCACTTATTTATTTTATTATATGTTGAACTGCTACTACATTTGTTGTTATTTGCTCATCCATTGTACTCTTATTATTTATTTCTGATGAACATATTTTCTCCTTATTTGTTTATCTGTTGTACTTTTATTATTTATTTCTGACGAACATATTTTCTCCTTATTTGTTTATCTGTTGTACTTTTATTATTTATTTCTCACGAGCATATCGTAGACCAGTTTGGTATATGTAATGTAATTTAAATTTAAAATCTGATAAAAACAACACGATATAAGTACAAATACACTATATATTATACATTACAAATACATTACAAATTACAATCAAAATGTACTACGTAACCGGTCTCAGTACGCTCTTCTACTTTCGTACGGGGCCTCCCATCCAGCAACACTCGCATCTCGCATTTGATACCACGTGGTCGTTATAGGAGGTACTGGGAATCCGTCGGTTAATTCCAAACGAATAAAATGTCTGTAACTCCCTAAATAAGCAATGACCAACTCTCTGACTGACATCGTCATGGCAGACAGACTCTCCCAATGTAGCATAGTAAGACACGGGTACAACAAATCATCCGTTCCCACTGAGAAATACATAACTGCACACTTGTAAAAATTTGCAATCGGAAACAAGTCAGACCAAACCTCCATATAATGATCCTCGCCACAAGGTCCACCGCCCCAATCAATTCGTTGACGAGCATGTTCTACACTGCCGTAATAGACGTTCTCATAAATAGGATGTGCACCTATCTCATTAGAAATCACACGACGGACATACAACCAATTGTCTTGACCACCATGGAAGACATCGACAACACATCGAAATCCACAGTTTCCATCAGCACGTACGTCATTCCACCTCTCTAGAAATGGTAAAATTATTCCTGGTAGTCTATCAACATATGTGAAGTTATCCACGTCAATCCATCCAGACACTATAAGATGGAAAAATAGCAATTCAGTATATATATTAATAACAACATACAACTAAGTAATAATAGTAACCAGAAACATATCGTCATACCAGATCTTGCGCCCGTGGTTACGGACGATCAAGACGAATTGAAGACCCGGCCAATTTCCATCTAAAATGATTTATTTACTCAATTATAGATAAAATTCCTGATCAAAATCTCAAATTAAACATATCAATTTCTAAAAAAAACATCATCTTTACAAATTTCGACCTCTCTGACCTCAATTCATGGCACCATCTCTGTCTACATGTATTTGATTTGTCGTACATGCGTGGTGTAAAAACTACTTTCAATCGTTATTATTCCCTTTTCATATTTTCTGTGTGATAATGGTCAAACTCAACACAATATCTTTCCATTTCATTTTAAGAAAACGAGTAACTCAATCTCAAGTTAATTGATTACTAGTGACAAATTTGACTAGGGTTGAGCATGGACCGGTCCGATCGGTCCGGAACCAACCGGTCAGGGTTCCAGTCGAGACATTTCTGAAAATCCAGACCGGTCCGGTTTTTGTTTTGTTTTTAAAAAAAATTAAGGCAAAAATCCGGTCCTGGACCGGACCGAATCCAACTTGTCCGGTCCGGTCTCTGTTCCGAACCAATTCGGTCCGGTCCGGACCCCGGAAAAAAATCCAGACCGGATGCACAACCCTAAACTACTCTAGATGTCCAATATAGAACACTTATGCATTGCCACATATTAAGCGATTGGTTGGTTGAGCTATTTGGATTTTTGACGAATTGAATATTTAACCCATTGAAATTTAGATCCTATGACTGTTTTCAAATACCAATAATAAGATAGATATATGAAATTTTGTTGAATTAATCTACTAAATTATGCTCTTATGAGTATAATACCTAATAAGACTACAAATCAACCCAAATGAATGAATTCTCAAAAACAAATCGGAAAAACCTTACAAAATCCAACCCATCACCTAAAATTCTGCCTTTCTTGCACCCGCTTGCTTATGCTACTCTAGCTTAATATTTTAAATGTCGTATATAAATCCAGGCTAACCAATTAAGTATATTAAACTAACCTTGATTTAGGTTAGTAATTTCCTTAAATTGTAGCAGAAAATGATAACATTGGGTTCTTTTATCAACAAATATGTAAACTTTGACGACAAAAAATATGAAGAATATTTTGGCATAATAATAAATAAAATAAAGGGTCTTAAGAAAACATCGGAATAAGAATATTATTTTGACAAAATCAAGATGCAAACATGGAATAAATTTAGGAAACGTGCGAAAATTTAGTGATTTTTATTCTTAATTATTTTGGTCTTCCCTTTCTTATCTCTTTTTAAAAGGGGAGTAAATTTCACAAGACTTCAATAGTCAATAGCTAGCGCAAAGATTAAGTTGGCATGTGAGAAATGGTTGATATATCATTATCATTTATCATTAATTAAAATACTGTATATTTAAGAGTTCTACTTGACATTATTATATGCAATTATAAGCTCATAGTGGAGGTTATATTATTGTAGTGATTTGAGTGTGATATTAACAAATTCCAATCGATAGGTACTAGGCATTTGTATACAGAAATATAAAGGACATGGAAGAATAATATATTTTGGTCGGTCTTCATTTTATATTTGTTTGAAACTAAGAAGGTGTCATTTCTAGGAAATCAATCTTTAATCATAAGATACGAAGAGGATGGAAAGGTTAAGCTGATCAATCCCTGCAGCATGAGCAGACGACGCGTTCTTTACTCAAACAAAAATTAAATGCCAATCTATACGCTTGTAAGAAAAACGTAATTACAGGTATTATTGTAACGTCCCGAAAACAGCGGAAAATTTGAACAATATAAAAGACTGTCAACGGTCAACAAGGGCACGTCACGGGAAACAACCAACATATGTATAATATAAAAGATCCACGTGGAAGTCAAATATACAAACTGACTGTGATTACAACAAAAACTATACAATATATAATCACCTCAAAAAGGAAGAGACTGACAACTACAGGATCGGATCCCGGGGGCACTCTCCTCAGTCACCACCTCGACTCTAATGCAACTCGCTACCTGAAATGAAAACAATTGAAACATGCCTGAGTTCCCTGAAGGAACCCCGTATACCAAACCTCCTAAAATACAAAATGGAATTAAAGACAATGCAATGCACATGATCATCAGCCTCGGGTCCACAATAATACTCATCTCCGCCTCCGCGGTACTGAACCACTCCTGCACAACGAGGGTCAAGTCAGTCCACCGCTGCCTCACAAGGGTCAGTCGGCACCACTGCTCCCCAAGAGTGCAGAAAGGAACCCTGGCACTACGCCGCCACCCCAGGAGCGAGTCAGCCCGCCGAATGCACAACTCAGGTCAGACGACAGCCGCTGCTCCCCCAAGAGCCGCTAGACGCGCACCCTGCCGGAACATCCTCGGCCAACCGACAAACCCCAGCAAACAGCCCAAGGTTTACGGCACTCATCTCTCACACCCCGCTCGATATGAGAGACCAACAATAATACGCCCTCGTCGAAGGTGAAATCCGTCGCTCTCAAGGCCGGTAATCGACCGTCGCCTCGGAGCCGGTAGTCGACCAATACTCGACGGCTCGCGTGTGGATAAATCCACCAACCTGCGGCAGATCGGTTGACCGCTACAAGCACACCGGTCGACCGGTCTTCCACACAGTACTCGGTACTGTACAAACAAGTGTATCGGTCGAACCACGCCAACCGAATTACCGACCCATCGGTCGAACAAAAGTCATCTAACGGTCGACCGTTTGGATGGTCTACGCTATACAATATTTATAATATTTATATACCCGACCGGTCGAACCAAGGGTCCGTTCAACCGATAACAGGGATTTCAGCATTTTGCCTAAGTAATATTCGGTCGACCGGAACTGAGATACAGTTCGACCGAAACATCACAGGCACTCTACTGCTTAATTAAAATGCTCCGTCGGTCGACCGAAAGTTAAAGAGCGGTCGACCGTTTTAATGGTCAAAGCTCCCAACCGACTTAGGATCGAATAGATCAGTCGAACTAGGTTAAGGATGTTCGACCGTTTAATAAGTCAAAATCCCCAACCGACCTATTCTCATTGTTTCGGTCGACCGGCTAAGTGGACCCGTTCGACCGATAACAGCATCAACCCTTTTTCCCGCACAAATCTGGCATAACGGTCGACCGTCCTCAGACATCGTTCGACCGTTTGCGGGTGCAAATCAATATAATAATAGCATCGGTCGACTGCCCACAGGCACCGGTCGACCGATCGTCGTCTTCAACCTCTGAATAGGTTGCAATCCGACGGGGAATTCGACACCAACGTCGATCCCCAACACTCACAAAGCTTATGTGAGTTATAATGAAGATTTGGCATACCTTGAAGAAGTTTGTGGATGTCTCCCAAGATTTGGCAAGCTAAACCCAACTCTTCTCCTTCACTTCTTCTCTTTCTCCTTCTCTCCTTCTTCTTCTCCACCAAAAATGCCTCTCACACTCTCTGATTAACTTGAGGAAGAAGAAAAACGTTTCAGATAAACCTTACTCTCCTATTTATAGCAAAACCTAAATCTTATCCAATCCTCCACCTCATGTTTCACTGTTCACGGCTTAATTAAGGTTAATTAGGTTTAGTTTAGGTTAATTAAGGTGTTTTAGATTAAGGTTATTACAATTATTACTGATACGTTAACTTAATTTGCAGTCAAAATATGAAATATGAAACATTTTCTAAAGGTGTATCTACAAACAATTAACACATGTCTTATGGATTCATCTCAGAACTAATGTTGATATGAAAATAAACAAGTTCCTTCGTGAACACCTACCACTTAATTACGAAAAGCTTTGAATTTAGTTTGATTCATTTTAATACTCGTTTTAGTTTTAGCACTTAATTACCACTCAGGCTTAATTTCTATACACAATTCACCGATCAACCCAATCCACTGATCAAACCTAAACGCCAAAAAACTTAAATTTGGCTTTCTATGCCCAAGTAGTCTAAACTCTGGAAAAAAACATAACTTTGACATTCTTTGAAAAATATATTTATCTTTTCACTTTTTCCCAAAATACTCATATCTAAATCGTGGGACCACTAATATGGAACAACCTATGTCTGCAACTTTCTCTCTCTCTTTCTCTCTCTACGTCTCGATAAAAGAGAATCTTCTTTGTTGGGACTGATTACGCCGATATGTCATCTATACGATGAGTTCGATATCCACTCGATTGTGACTCAATAATTTACTCGACCCACAACGACACGATTACTGAGAACGTTTTTGATGGTTCGATATCCTTCCCTCCAAACATCACGTCAGTAATTAAGAGTGAAGCGTAAAAAACTGCACAATGGTGGAACGATGTGACCTTGATATGATAAAGCAAAAAAGTTATCTTTATTTGGAGTGCTCATCTTGACCGACGAGCCACAAACATAGATTTTTTTGTTAATCTTGTTCGGAGTGTTGGACCACAGCTTCGTTGCCTTCAAAGCGCACCTACAAATGCGATAGGGTAAAGGTAAAACTCTTAGTATTTCAATAGGGAGACAACCTCCCCATATTGGTCCATCGAGGATGTGCTCATCTTCGTCAGAGTAATCGTTGTTGGCATTGTGTTGGAAGACCTTTTTTTGGGTGTGGACGACGGATTGAATACACAACTAAATGGGGGGATCAAATACATAGTTAAATGGAAGACACATTAACCTCTGATTTTATAGACCCTGTAATGAAGTGTTGTATCTCTTCGCGCAATATTGAAAGGTTGTGTCATCAAAAGAAATGAATGTTGAATGGTTGCGTCTCTTCGCATAATAACGACTCGTCTCTTGCCGAAGTGAACGTCTCATCATGGGACGACTCATTGTGGGACGTTTCACTTCGACATGTGAACATTTATCATGGGGTGACCATCGAGCACAATCGATCTTATATCCAGTTTCTATATAACACATATCTAATTCAATCGAACCATGACCAAGTATAACTATCAGCATACACATCGATCTGCATTATCTATCGCGTACCATCGAACTCGATCAAGATGTAGAGAGAGAAAGTTGCAGACATAGGTTGTTCCATGTTAGTGGTCCTACGATTTAAACAAGGGGATTTTGGGGAGAAATATATAGAAAGATAACTATATTTTTCAGAGGAGGTCAAATTGTTATTTTTTTCCAAAGATTCGGTCATTCGAGGCATAGAAAGTTTTTTTTTGTGAAGTCCTAGTCAACCAACTTTAGCTCAATTTCTGGTCCTACCGAATCTTCTACTCTCTTTTTTCGTTTCACATTAAGGTCATTGTCGTCTATTGTAAAATTGCATGAATTAGGATGCTGGAATAGAAAAATAAAGCAAGTTAGCTAATCGATGAAGAGAGCCGAAGCATAAAACAAAGAACTATAGAAACGAAAGATAAGGATTACATATGAAAATTTATAATTGGATAATTTTTAGATCTAGAAAATTAAGGTTTTGCTATTTATTAGGATATATGAGCAAGATCTCATAAAAACGATCGTGACTTGAGAACAATCTGACCTGGTCAAAGGTGTTAATTATAATTACCCAAGTCTCAAAGGATTCATATGTAAATTACAAGTGCAACACACAGATGGAAAATTGTAAAACTCTTTGTTTTCCCTAAGTCAAGATGCCAATCATAATTTTTAATAATTTTCACCACTGCCAAGTGCCAACACCATTGAGAAGGAAATCTACTTATTTAGAAACAAATAGACACCAACACTACCGATCATTCGGATTAATCAAAGGCTCTATGCACGTTATCCCGTTCGGTTCTGCACGAAGTGTCTACGATATTTTTGTTAACTTACATATTTTTTTAGTTCAAATGTCATATCTTAGTGAAAGCATATTCCTCAAGTCTTGATTTCTGAATAGTCAACAACGAGTGAAATAAGATGGCATGTGAGGATTGTTTTTATTTTGCGTAATCATTTGTATGTTAGATACTTAGATCTGTCAATTATAAAATGAAATATAAGACCGATTATTTTAAGAGGATCTTTGTAAATTTAAAAACTGTAGTTGATTTCCACTATGTAAGTTACAATGTCATTGTCATGATATATATATTTTAAAACGAAAAAATCCAAGCAGCAAGCAGTTAATTTTTGTTTCTACACGCAAATATTATTGAAGGGACTTATTAGCATATATATGTTGTTTGAGGAAGGATTTACAGCCCGTTAAAAGTAGTTGACATTTTTTGTTTTTCCGAAATTCGAATCCTTAATGATTAATCTAAACCGTTGATTTTATTTTTGTAACATATGTTAAACATTCATGATAAATTTCCTTAAGTTTAGAGATCATTTTGAATTAATAAATAGAATAAAAACTCTGAGAAAAAGAGAGAGAATCCTTTGTTCCAGATATTCTAGAAAAAAAGACCAAATCATACAATGATGAGAGTGAAGAATGATATTTGTCTAACGAGTAAGATCCTTTTTTGAATGGACTATATCTTGGAAAAAGAGATGAATTAGATTCAACTTCAACAATAAATGATTTAATCACTTCTACACATGATTCAATAAAAACAAAGAAAAATTAATGACTTACTTCGTAATGATTATAAAGAATTTAAATATCGAAAGAATCATTTTATAGACTTTAGGGAATCATCATCAATATATCAAGTGATGTACAAAAATTTAATAATTATGATGCATCAAGGTTTAAAAATTTAGGGCGGGGGGAGGGGAGGGGCTGAATTTTGTGGGTAAATAAATTCTGGGATTTTTTTGATGGGACAAGTGTGCATTTGATTAAAAGATAAGGATTGTAGAAGAAAATTAAAATTTATAAATGATGTTTTTGGTTTTTTATTGGAATATACGAGCATGATCTCCTAAAACCGATCACCACTTACGAATAATTTGAGTGCGCGAAAGGTGATTGTTATAATTACCAATAGTTTTCATTACTGTCACGCCACTGCCAACACAATTGTGATGGAAATTCACTGATTAAGAAACAAGATGTCACCAACACTACTAATCATTCAGGTAATTAAATGTTTATGGCTTTATTCACTTCTCGTTATATTCTGCAGCACAAAGTGTAACATCCCCGAACAGCGGAAAATTTAAACTTTTAAAATCAAGGGAAACACGTGGATAAACCATCAAGAGTGGGGACATTACTGAAAGAAATACCCAAATACATAAGAGTTTGTCAAAAGAGTGATTAGATCGGAATACAAAATACATAAAACATGCAATCACGACAACCTTAATAGGTAGACGACAGGATCCAGTCCCAAAGTGCAATCTCCCTCGGTCACCACCCGCCGGAACCTAACACTGTCCTGAAAAAGATGCAACAACAATGCCTGAGTTTCCATAAAGAAATCCCGTATGACAAGCTCACCTATATGCCCTAACATAATAGTATAGCATGGCATGGAATACAAAGCAGTAAACATCCACAATGGCAACACCGGACATCCGTCCTGTAATCGTTCCCGCTGCCACACAGGCCCTGCGGTCTACAATCGCCACCGCTGCCACACAGGCCCTGCGGTCTACAATCGCCACCGCTGCCACACAGGCCCCACGGTCCGCAACATCGCCGTCGCCACACAGGCCGCACGGTCCAACAACCACCGGTACCACACAGGCCACACGGTCAAACAACACCGCCGCCACACAGGCCGCACGATCCAACATCGGGTCCCCGTAGAGACCTACCGTAGGCACATACGGTCTAACATACAGTACGCAACATCCCCACACGCGACTACACAAGCCAAGGGATCGGTGAGGAGGCGTTCGCACTTCCGCGCAGGTAGAATCAGATCTGAAAACATTGTGGTCCACCACCACACCAACGGAGCCGTCGCTCAGGTCGGTCCATCAACCGGCGCCACACAGACCGCACGGGATATCACTCGATAGGTGGCAAGTCGAGCTACCTGCCCGAACACATCATCGGCAGTCCATCGCCGCAACCACACAGGTTACGCGCGATTCTCCCTGCCGCCACACAGGCCGCACAAGTGCCCTACCGCCGCCACACAGGCCGCACGATACGTGCAATCACTGCCATCAAGGCCAGTCGAACATATCCGCCACACCAAGGCCAGACAATTGACAAATCCGAACCGAAGTCCGCAGGGTCAACGAGCTCCACGTGCAACACCAACTCCGGCTCCAAACGAGCAGGGTCGCGACCTCCGTCGCCGTCAATAGGCCGGTACCTCTGTGGACCTCCGTCGCCAATCCTGGTCGGTAGTCACTGTGCCTCCGTAGCCATCGGCCGGTAGTCGCTGCACCCGTCAGCAGTTGCGTGTTGCTGAAGCAATGAGATCCATGATCCCTCAGACTGCTACTCTAACGCGAGTAAAACGATCCACCAGATTTGTCACGATCCATACATGGAGGTGACGCGTTCCGGACACCCACACTCTTCCACACGGCGGTCCCTGGGCAGGCACGCGTAACGCGCCAACCGTCACCTCCCGGCTCACGCACAAGGCGAGGACTCGGGTTTCCGTGGACAGAGTTGGCATCCTAAGCGGAACCAGGAATTCTGTCCTGTGCAAAAACGGTCGACCGAAAGAGACTCTCGGTCGACCGTTTCCTCAAGGGAATCGGTCGACCGCTGTGACAACCGGTCGACCGCTTCCACCAGGGAAATCGGTCGACCGAAAGTGACAGCTCGGTCGACCGCTTCCACAGGGGAATCGGTCGACCGAAGCGTCTGCAACGGTCGAACTATTTGCGCAACACATAATTCCTAACGGTCTAGCGAAGGTCTAAAACCGATCGACCGAACGAGGTTAAATTCTGGAGTCTGGTCAACATCAAAATCCAATCTATCGGTCGACCGACTCAGGGGTCTCGGTCGACCGAAAACTTACAGGATCAACCTAATATTTTCTACGTCATCAACGGTCGACCGAAAACAGTAGCATCCTACCGGTACACCTAAGTTTCGGTCGACCGAAACACAATAGACTGAAGGGAATGTGTTTTAAAAGTTTTACATTTAAATGTCAATTATTATGAATTGAATGAGAAATCATTTTGTTCCTTGTTTATGTTATTCGTCTTTTAGAAGTGTTAAGGAAGAGGCTCTTGGTCCTTAACCGTAGAGCTCTAAAAGATATCGGTTTACATAAAACAAAAGATATTCGCGATCATGGTAATTAACATGGGACATTAATTACCGAGTTAAGATTGTCGTGTTGGTCATAGATCATTGTAGCTCTACAAGTGAGTGACAACACGGGTACACAAAAGAGGAAAATAGTACTTTTGTATACCGAATTGACCTAACAAGTAAAATATTATAGGAATGTGTTTCTGTGTCATTAATATTTTACTGTGTCCTTTGATATGAGATTTATATCCGATCACTTAAGGAGTTCTTAATTATACTAGTGTCTTGAGCTATCGATGAGTGTAGTGTAAAGGCATTAGTTGGTTAAGTACAACTTTTGTTGGAGAAGATAGTTAGTCAAAAGACTATCATTGCCCCTCTTAATTGAGTGATGATATTAGTGGGCCCCTTGATAAAGCAAAGTTATAATGTGCACAATGTGATTTGAGTTAAGTCATATATTTATAACTAACTTAAAGAGATCAAGAAATGAATACTAATACAAAGATGACACAATACTACTTTGTGTGTATTCTTAATATCATGAGGCAAGGGACGGACACAAGTGGTGCACTCCATCACTAAATAGATCGGGTTTTGATTCGAGTGGAATTAGGACATCTAACTAATTGAGAGCTATAATGTGTAGCTAGATACCGCTTATAGCTTGCCGTATTAAGCTCTTGATATCACTGCCAGCTTAGTTTAGATCCTCCCATAGGTCACACCACAAAACTGGGAAACGGGAAATGAGATTTTGAGTTCATACGATGTGTCAGGTTTCATGTAGAAAATAAGACACATGGGGTGAACAAGCAAAATCAAAATTATGTTGTGATTAATAACATAATTAGAATCTAAATTAAATTCATATGTGATGTAAATATTATGGGGTGTAATGATTGATCATTACATAGGATAATATGTTACATAAGTTGTGAATTTACTACTAATCCCGAAATGTCAAATTTTGTAGGGGTTAAACCGAAATTTGACAAGTCTACAGAACAGTGCTCAAACGGTCGACCGGTTAGCAGTAAACGGTCGACCAGTCAGGCACGGTCGACCAGACGTGTCTCGACCGATAACAGGGAATTTTCATCTGTTCGAACGGTCGACCGAATGTGATCGGTCGGTCGACCGAACATTGCGATGGAATAGTTCCTGTTACGAACGGTCGATCGAGTTATAGAACGGTCGACCGAAACTAGGTTCGAGCGGTCGACCGAACCTTGAAACGGTCGACCGGTCCAGACGGATTTCAGCAGAATTAATTAGATCATGCATGGAATTGGTCTATAATTGATTTAATTCGTGGCTAATATTATTTATTATTAAATAATGGATGGTTAGATGGAATTTTGCATGAGATCATGGACAAGGGGTTGCACATGAATAAGTAATTTGGAGAGAGCTTATAAATACAAGCTTATTCATTACCCAATTAATTGAATTCATTATTTCTTGTGCAAAAATTCTCTCTCCATAATTCTCCACGAAAATCCCTTAATTCTTAAGTTTAGTTTTAGTTCTTAAGAGATCATCTTCTCAAGAGAATTAAAGATGAGTTAGTAATTGGATTCTAAACCTTATCGGAGATTGAGAGACTAGCTTCCCTCTCTCCGATCTTGTTTAGAGTTTGGTGAATACTCGGAGGCATCCGGCGCAACAACAACCATCCACAACGTCTCCGAATCTTCAAGAAGTTTTAGAGAACTTCTAGGTATGAATTTCGTAGACTCATGTTTGTTTTAATAAGTTTTTAAAACTAGTTATTGAAACAAACCAATACATGAATGAAATAAATTGTAGAAAATTGTAGATGATCCTTATTATACATAAAAAAAATTCGAAAATATATATGTATAATTAAACATGAAATCCTACAGTGGTATCAGAGCATTAGGGTTCAATTTTCTTATGATTTAAGGCTGTAAACGAATTTAGTTTGTCATCTAGGATTTAAACAATTCGGTTTACCGGTTTTTCGGTGTATGGATGTTTTCTTGATATAATTCTCTGTAATAATTCGTCTGAATGTTTTAAGAGTTTTAAAACATGTCATGTAATTATTAGAATTAAGATTAAGACATTAGTCTAACTTACAATAATTTCGTTTTATTTAAAAAACGATTATTTTGTAAGAGAATCAACAAAACCGAAAAACTGCAGTTCATCTTTCCATTGGAAATTGGATGGACAACGGTTCAAAATTAATTTTTGAACTATGGATGAATGAAAAATGTTTTTAATGGATTTCAAAATATTTTTCAAAGAATTGTTTAGGATTCTAGATGATTGATAAATTAGATTCTGTAGTTTATAGCAATTGCGTGCATGGATGCTTGGGTTGCTTTGAAGGATTGTGAGTTTATATGTTCCAAATCAGCAATTATGAATGTATGTAATCATTATTATACAGGGGCTTATGTATGTAAAAGCCAAAATTCTCTCTCTTTCCGTCTTTTAGATAGTTGCATTAGCATATGAGAGGTTTTTACATAGGACTTGCACTAGTCGGTTTTTATCGAATGTGAGGAGCATGTTTATTTTCTGTAAAATCTACATCTCCGGTGCAAGAGGAATTCGCCGCTGTAGCGCATCGATCGAGGATCGAAGATCAGGGATCGAGGATCGAGGATCGAAGGAAACATATAAACTCACACGATGTGGATTGTGTGAATGTTTAATTTCTGTTTTTATCTTGCTATGCATGTGATGAATGTGTTGAATGTTAGGATGTGTATGATTAATAATATGCATGATAACCTAAAATTCTAAATCACATGTTAAATTGTCCAAACAAAAATGAAGAATAAATTTCCTTCTTATTTCATCCACTAGTAGCCATTGATCGAGGGATACTCTGCTCGCCCTTAGCGGGAGATAGCTCCCTCCATCTTTGGGAATAGTGGGAGATATAATGGTTGTCTGTTGTTGTGCCACAATTAAATATATGAGGTGTGTTTCACCCTAGTGAACCCCAAGTATGTTTAGTTGTGAATACAATGGATAAACGTATCTCGTATCAAATGAAAATAAGTTTTCTTAACATTACCTAGAGCCCTCGCTCGGTTTTGGGAAAAAGATTTTCTTACGAGGATATGTCGTATTCTCTCATAATTAAAACGACAAGAGTCACAAGAGTTTGAAGATGCTAAATGTTGCTAAAATTCAAAAAGGTTGTGATTAGAAAATGTTTTCTTACCTTGATATTGTAATGTATTCGATAGCCCTTAGCTAGTCTATATTACGATTGATGGGATCTTGGATTTTGCATTTATGGGCAAAAATTTTTATTTGCAACATTTACATTTATATTCAATATATGTATGCATGTGTATTAAAACATAAAATTGGCATTAAAATCCTATATGATTTATTTTGTAGAAAAATGTCGAACATCCAACTTATCGTACGATCCATGATAGAAAAACACCCTTTAGCAAATGATGGCTCAAACTTCATTAGTTGGCAACTCAAACTCAACATCGTGTTAAAGTTTGAGAAACTATCTCACATTTTGGAAGGTCCAATCCCAAAATGGAATGAGAGATTAACTGATGAAGAGAAAGAGGCTAAAGCCAAGTGGGAAGGCCAAGAGAACCAAGTTCACGGTCTTATGCTAGCATCCATGGGTGACTCGCTCCAGGCGAAATACTTGGATTCAAAACCCAAGAAGACCATGGAGGCTTTATCCAAGATGTTGATGGATAGTGCCCGAAAGGAGCGCTATAAGACCACCATCGCACTCACAAGGTGCCATATGGCAGAGGGAACATCAGTATCTATGCATTTTCTCACGATGCAAGGATACCTTGAGAAGTTGGCAAAACTCTCTTCACCAATGCCCGAGTACATTGCTGAAGATATGATTCTTGGCTCTCTAGCCCCGTCCTTTAAGGACTTTGTGATGCACTATCACGTGCGTGAAAAAGGGGTGAGTCTTGAGGAGCTTCACAACGCTCTCAAAACTGCTGAAGTTGACATGGGCAATGGTAGGGACAAGCAAGTCCTTGCCGTCCATGGGAGGAGCCAAAAGATTGGTAAAGGAAAGGGCAAATCTACCAAAAGTGGTTCAATCAAGAGCAAGGGAGTAGGAGGTGCTCATAAGAGTGCCTCGAGGGGGAAATCTCAGAAATCTCCAACTCCCAATACGGAGTGCTTTCACTGCGGTGAAAAAGGACACATCCGGCCAAATTGCCCCAAGTACAAGGAAGACCTTGACAACGGAGTGATTGAACGTCGGCGCCCCAAAAAGACCAAAGGTATATTTGTTATTTAAATAAATTTAGCCACCTCTGTCCAGGATTGGGTAATAGATACTGGATCTTGTGCTCACATAGTTTCTAATGTGCAGCTACTCATGGATAGGAAGGAACTCGTAAGGAACGAGGTAGAATTGAAGGTCGGAAATGGTGCAAACGTGTCTGCGGTTGCACGAGGTTCTGTGGTGCTTCAATTATGTAGTGGTTTAAATTTATGTCTAAAGAATGTTTATTATGTACCTTCGATTAGCAAGAATATCATGTCTGGATATGGATAATTTTAATATAAATATTTCAAATTCTTGTTTGTCTATATCGAAGAATGGTGTTTTCTATGCAAATGCGTTCATAAGGAATGGTCTCTATTTGCTTGAATTGGATAGTAAACAAATCTTTAATATCAATAACAAAAGACTTAAGACCACTCACGAGAATGATACTCTCTTGTGGCACTATCGTCTTGGTCACATAAATGAAAAGCGCATCAAGAAATTGCAAGAAACTAACCTTCTTGGTCTACTTGATTTTAAATTATTGGAGACGTGCCAACCATGTCTAATGGGAAAAATGACCAAAAAGCCTTTCAAGAAGAAAGGCCCAAGGGCGAGTGACTTGTTGGATTTGATACATTTCGATGTATGTGGTCCAATGAGTACTAGTGCACGAGATGGTTTCAGGTACTTCATTACATCACGGATGATTATAGTCGTTATGGCTATGTTTATCTAATGAGAAACAAAGTGAATCTTTTGACAAGTTCAAAGAATTCAAGAATGAAGTAGAGAACCAACTCGACAAGAAAATCAAGTCTCTACGAACGGATCGTGGAGGTGAGTACTTAAGTGCCGAATTTGACTCATACCTAATGGAGTTTGGTATTGTACCTCAACTCACCCCTCCCGGTACATCTCAGTGGAATGGGGTATCCGAAAGGAGGAATAGGACATTGCTCGACATGGTTCGGTCAATGATGAGTCATGCGGAATTACCTCTTTACTTTTGGAGTTATGCACTACAAACTGCGGCTTACACACTAAACAATGTTCCATCCAAATCCGTGGAGAAAACTCCTTATGAGCTATGGAGTGGTAAAACACCTAAGCTCAACTTTCTCAAGATTTGGGGTTGTGAGGCTTACGTCAAGAAATTGATGTCGACCAAACTTCAACCAAAAGCGGATAAGTGCTTCTTTATTGGTTATCCTCGTGAGACAAGAGGATACTACTTTTGGCATATCACCTCCAATCGAGTGATTGTAGAGAGGGATGCCACATTTCTGGAAAAGGAATTTCTAGAAAGAGTAAAAAGTAGTGGGAGTAGGGTTGTGATTGAGGAAACTCAAGATACTCTACAAGATCATGACATGAATGATGACATTCAAGATCATGAAGGCCCAACCGAGATTCCTTTGGTTAGTGGGAGCGTGAGCGAGAGACCATCACAAGAAATTGTGAGAGAATCTCAATCATCCCCACCAAGTGTACGTTCAAGAGTTGAACGTGAACCCACTCCTCAAGAAATTGTGGAAGAAGTTCGAGAGACACGAGAAGAACCAAAAGAACTTAGAAGGTCAACAAGGAAAAGGAAGAAACCCGATTTGTATCTGGGACTTCATGAAATCATGGTACTAGATACCAATGATCCCTTGACCTTCCAAGAAGCAATGGAAAGGGAAGACTCCAAACTATGTCTTAAGGTCATGGAATCCGAAATAGAATCCATGTATGATAATCAAGTATGGGGCTTGGTTGACCTTCCTCAAGGGAAAAAGGTCATTCATAATAAATGGGTTTTTAAGAGGAAGATGGACATGGATGGGAACTTAACAACCTACAAAGCGAGGTTTGTAGCGAAGGGTTTCACTCAAGTTCAAGGAATTGACTATGATGAAACTTTTTCACCGGTTGCCATGTTCAAGTCTATTCGGATCATTCTCGCTATTGCCGCATTTCACGATTATGAAATATGGCAAATGGATGTCAAAACGGCGTTCCTGAATGGGAACTTGGAGGAGGATGTGTACATGGTACAACCTCAAGGTTTTGAAGATCCAAAGAATAGCGAGAAGGTATGCAAGCTTCAAAGATCCATCTATGGATTGAAGCAAGCATCAAGGAGTTGGAACAAACGCTTTGACGAGGAAGTGAAGAAACTTCACTTCATTCAAAGTAAGGAAGAACCTTGTGTATACAAGAAGGTTAGTGGGAGCAATGTAGTATTCCTAATCTTATATGTCGATGACATATTGCTCATGGGTAATCATATTCCTTTTCTTGAGCAAACGAGAAGTTCATTGAAATCTGCATTTTCGATGAAAGACATGGGTAAGGCTCAATACATCTTGGGAATCAAGATATATCGAGATAGATCTCGTAGACTCATTGGCCTAAGTCAACGTGCATACATTGACAAGGTCTTGGAAATGTTCAAGATGAACAACTCCAAAAAGGGCAGTGTGCCAATGAGTATGGGTGTGCAACTCAAGAAGTCTCAACGTGCGCAATCACGTAAGGACTTAGAGTACATGAAGGATGTCTGATGCATTGCATACATTGCATCATATGTCTTTCATTTAGATTACTTTTATATCAATAAATGCTACTAAGGTATGTGTTTAGTCTTATTTACAGAATACAGGGACCTGAATGCAAATTACCCACATCCCGAGTACAAACGCGTGCAAAAGACACATTTCTATCATAAAGACCAAGCTCAAGATTATCGGGTTACGAATGGAAATGTATCCAAGCATAAAAGCATTCAAGATCTAATTGCAAAAAGACAAGGACCTAAGTGCAAATCACGAGTAGCTTTTATTATCTTGGAGAAAATCTAAAGAAAAATCAATGTGGATCTCCAAATATATGAAGGAATTAATCCGGAGCTCAAAAGAATGGAAAGAATCAATCCAGACGCGCAAAGGAGGATCAAATCATACCATAAACACACAGCAAAAATCCGGATTAAATCAGAGGAGATTATGCGGCGAAATCGCCGCATATTACATGCATTGTGCGGCGGAAACGCCGCCCCCTAGTCGATCCGTGTGCTCCAATTTTGTCCAGTCGTGTCTGGTCACGTGTACTCTCCAATTCTATACTTAGGTCTCTTGTAACAACTATAAATAGTCCCGAGAACGATGTTAGAAGGGTCCTTGGTCCTTAACCTTAGTTTTTATTTTTAGTCTTAGTGTTGTATTCTTCTTTTTAGTAATAAAATTCTGTCTTTTGTTTCTTGTTTTTAGTTTTCTTTTGTAATGCATCTAGGACCCCTTCTTCCTCCATCCATGAGTTTCTAACTCTCTCCAAAGGGTGGGGGTGACGGATTTAGGGTGAAGAGAAGAGAATAAATGTTATTATTTTAATTTCGTGATTAGTATATTTTGATTACTTGAGTTTATGTTAAATCATTTATCATGTAATGCTTCATAACTAACATGATTTATTATAAGTTTCTGACTTCTCTAATCTAAACCCTAAATCTAAACCTCCACCCAACGGAATTCACTTCTTTGTTCTTGTTTTAGTTTTAATTGTTCTTGTTTCTTGCTTTAGATAATTAAAACCCAAAAATCTCAAAACCCAATTTATTCTTCTCTCCTTCTTTCCCCCAATCGAAATCACACTAATAACAAATCTCTCCCTCCTTGTGTTCGACCCGTATTTGCCACGTCTTCATTGACGTCGTGCACTTGCGGTATAAATTTAATTCTCATCAAGTTTTTGGCGCCGTTGCCGGGGAGGCGACTCAGATTTTGTTTATTTTTGTGTTTTCGATTTTATTCTGTTTATCTTGTGCGCGATCTAAGTATTTGGATTTGTGTTTCAGGAAACAACAGAGTGCGCGGAGAAATCCGGGCACATTCTGAGCTTAACGAGCGGTGGAATCGCCGCATACCAAGAACAACCTGCGGCGAATCTGCCGCACACTTGGAGCTTCTGGGCTTCAAATTTTTCTGGGACACGACTCATCTCTGGGTGGACGCGTGAAGCTACTGAAATTTCGAGAGCGGGCGGTGAACCCGACTGAGCATTGCATAGGTAACCTTTGTTGCCTCTTTTCCTCGTAATTTCTATTTTCAGAAAATTTCCTTTTATTAGAATTGCACGTGTTAGGGCAAAAATTTCATAATTGGCAATAATTCAACTCTGACCTAAAATTGGCAAAATTAGAAAGGCCTTAGTGCATGCATCATTTAGTGTTTTGTATGCATTATTCTTGCTAAATTCTTGCAAATCAATTTCTGTTGAAGAGTGCTGGAGTCAAGGTACGTATCGTGGTTTTCATCGATTGCATTTAAGCATATAATCTAGTTGCATACAACCTTGCAATTGCCCTCCTCTAAAGACCATTGTTTGACTATCTTTGCTAGATCTAAGTTAAACTATCTTAAGGGCAACTCCGTAGGCAAAGATACGGTGGGGATTTCATCACCCTTCCGTGGCCCACAAATCACAATCCTAAAGTGTCACCCAAGCCTTAAATTAAAATCAATTAGACATTGACCCCCAAGGACTCGGACTCAATTAAGGAGAAGATTGGTTTGACTTGCTATGACTTGAAGCTGATCGAATTTAATTTGGTGCCTAGGAAGTGTTTTTGTGTTGACGCAAGTCTTCCAAGCGAAGTGGTTGTCTAATTGGCACTGACTCTGTTGGAAACGCCCCCACTAGCTATACATTACCTGGCCAAGTTGGTTTGATTAGTGAGGGAGGTGAATCAAGCGAATCAATTCGACTCAACCAGTTAGGAGTCGTCTAGATCTAAGCGACACTAGGTCTAGGATTGTTTGAACCGTGCTTTCTTAGGAATTTTCTGACCAACCCTCTTTCTATCTTTAGAGTTAGGTTTCCCTTCTCATCTGAGTCTTCTTTCTCTTCTCACCTAAATTCTCTAGATTAGGATTCCTTTCTCATCTTTCCCCCGTTCTATTGTTTGTTTCCCTTTTGAAAAAAAACAAAAAAAATATATATTAAAAAAAACGAAAATATAAAAAAAAAATTGTAATTAATTCTTGAAATTAAATTTGGAATTTAAATTTGGAATTTGAATTCAAAAATTGATTCAACCCGGTACACTCAGATTTGGATTCGGGACTTAAGTAATGGACTCTCACGAGTTCATCTAGATTCAAGTCTGGAACTTAGCCCCAATCCATCTGTTGCACCACCTCACCCGGATCCAATGGGTGAGAACGTAGTGGACCCACCTGTTGCACAACCTATAACTCTGAGGGATCGATGCTATCCAGCGATGGCTGCTCAGCCATCGTGCATCGTTATGCCCACCATCCCGGGTTGCGACTTCGAACTTAAGGCACAATACATGAGTATGTTGCCTAAGTTCACCTCTAGGGAAGACCCATATCTCTTCCTTACAGAATTTGAGGAAATCTGCTCTCTTATGCAATACCAGCATATCCCTGAGGAGACAGTGCGTCTGAAATTTGTGCCTCTAGCACTAAAGGACGACGCTAAGAAATTGCTATATAGTCTAGCCGAAAGATCTATTAGGAGTTGGGCTGAGTTTGTTCAAGTATTCCTGAAAAAATATTTCCCCAGCCATAAGACTATGAGGATTAGGAATGAAATTGTTGCATTCGTTCAGTCTGAGAGCGAGCCGTTCTATTCCTATCTAGAAAGATTTAAAAGCGTACTGACCCAATGCCCTCATCATGGAATTCCAAGATGGCAATTATGCCAAATTATTTATGAGGGATTGACACCCACATCTAGGGTTATGGTAGAATCCGTAAGCCAAGGGAACTTCATGTCGAAAAATGAAAATGATGCCTGAACTTTTCTTGAGGATTTAGCTGAAAACAGTATGCAATGTGACAATGCTAGAACACCGCTTAACCCGAGTATTGGATCTAGAATAGCGAGTCAACCCAAACCAGGTGTCTTAGCAGTAGATGCCAACATAGCGGCTGAAGCAAAACTTGCCACCCTTATGCGCAGAATGGAAAGTTTAGAGCTACAAACCCAAAACCGAGTGAATCAAGCCTCGTCTATCCCTTGCTCTAGATGTGGTCAGACTGGTCATGTAATGGAGGATTGTGCGGACTGGGACCAAGTTAATGTCATGTATAACCATGCTAGAAATGACCCATACGCATCAACCTATAACTCGGGTTGGCGTAATAATTCCAATTTCTCATCAAGCCAACAGGGTCAACCTCCTAGACAACAACCAAACCCGTATAACCAAAATAATACATCATCTGGGTTTAGTAACAATGGCGATCATGAGGTTAGGTTGACAAGCCTGGAAAATTTGATGAAAACCTTTATACAAACAACCAACCAGACCTTCCAAAGGCTTGAGACACAAGTCAGCCAACTAGCACAAATAGTAGGTGAAAGAGAAAAGTGTCGGTTTCCAAGTCAACCTGAGGTGAACCCTAGATCTAATAATTCATATCAATCCTATCAAACACCTTCAGGAAATAACAACCCTAGACCGGTTCAAATGGTTAATGAGGAAGGACCGTTCCAACAAATAAATGTTGTAGTATCATTACGGTCCGGAAGACAAGTTGATAACAATGTGGTAAATACTAGAACGTCTAATCAATCTAGCCATCAAGCAACCACATATGACCTAACCATTGAACCCGACGTCCAATCTGAAACGCCCAACCCACCTACTCAACCTGAACCCATAGCTCAACTTGAACATGAGCGAGTCTATGTTCCTAAAGCCCCATTACCTAATAGACTCAAAAAGAACTCAAGTGCACAAATAGAGAAAATCTTGGAAGTATTTAAGCAAGTTAAGGTGAACATTCCACTTTTAGACATGATTCAACAAATACCTGCTTATGCTAAATTCTTAAAAGATTTGTGCACTAAAAAGAGAAAAACGAACGTACCAAAGAAGACATTCTTAACTGCAAACATAAGTTCTATTTTGTCCAACACATCTCCTATAAAATATAAGGATCCTGGATGTCCCACAATGTCATGTGCAATAGGAGATACTTTTATCAACAAAGCCCTTCTAGACCTTGATGCTAGTGTTAACCTACTCTCGTACTCTGTCTATGAGCAAATGAACCTTGGTCCACTAAAACCCTCTAAGACAGCTCTTCAATTTGCTGATTTCTCTATTAAGAAACCAAGAGGTATAGTAGAGGATGTTTTGATCAAGGTTGGTGACTTCATTTACCCAGTGGATTTTGTCGTACTAGATACCGCACCTGTTGTAAATCCTAAACAACAAATCCCTGTAATTCTAGGCAGACCCTTTTTAGCCACTTCGGAAGCATTGATAAACTGTCGAAATGGGCTCATGCAATTATCTTTTGGGAACTTAAAAGCTGAATTTAATATCTTTCATATTGATAGTGAGCCAGAAATAATATGCAATCAAAGTGACGTTGTGATGAAATCGCGTATCTATAAGATTTCTGAATCATCACAAAATCAAAAAGGAAGTAAGAAAAATGGGAGGAATTCATCTACACACCCACCATCACTCGAGCAAATAAGAGAACCAATTTATGTGAGGGGTGTGGAACCTGTGACTCAGGACTGTCATTGCAACATGGGGAACAACTCAACTGGATACATGCACCAATATGGTGTCATTCAATCCAGTTCTGACTATGGTTGACTTTGAGCAAATTCCAACCTTCCACCGCAATTCATCAAGGTAATAAGTGCATTTGCTTTATATTTGCATACATTGAGGACAATGCATGATTTAGGTGTGGGGGTGTTTATGTATATATTTATCTATATATCTGTTCTTTTATCTCTTAAAAAAATCAATGTTTCATGACATAGCTTAAGATTGAACTGCCAAAACCCGTGTACAAATTGCATTGAGTTTTTGTTCCTTATTATATAGCTCTGCTTGTAGAAATTATGACATAAATCTAAGTTCCAAAGAAATAACCCATTGCCCTTTAAGATATGTATGCACTTAAATTGGATGAATCAAATCTTTGAAGTGGTTGATAAAAAGGAGAGGTTGAGGAAAATATACCGGGAAGTGTGGACTTCTAATAGAAATTAAGCCTTGATGAAAATAAAAGTAAAAATAAAGGAATAAAGTGAAGAAAACACATTTTGCAAAATGATTACAAAAGCCCAAGCCTTTGAGTCACTGGTCCGTAGGGGTATCTTGAAACCAGGTAACTTGAGTCTACCAGCTCGGGATTATCGACCAAACTCGCTACACGAATGCAAAAAGGGTAAAAGTGTCAAAAAGCAAATGTGTTGAATCACGGAAGAAAAAGAAAAAAAACACTCAAGGCCCAAAGCTAAAAGAATGATTCATGTCATGGTTGATCCGAATGATACTTCACCACCAGAGGAGGCGTGCAAAATAATTTAAGTGATATCATGTGTAGAAGGGTTAGTGGTGTGAATGTTGGAGGAACAAAGACCAAGTCATATTTTTAATGAGTTAGATTTATATAATGAGCATGCAAGAATTCTTAGTGAGATGTATAAGGATGAGGTAGGGATATTGAGAACTATTAATGAAATGTTGATTTAGGATTTTGTGGGTATATCCGCTGAAAACCCTCAGGAGACAACACTCCTCCTCCTTGGCAACAAAGAGGTTTAACGGCTTGTTGCACATGCTAAGTGCAACCGTGATTCCTACGAAAGTGAGTTAGGATTTCCCTGTTTTCATTTTTCTTATATTCTGTTTTGCTAGGGACTAGCAAAATCTAGGTGTGGGGGTATTTGATGCATTGCATACATTGCATCATATGTCTTTCATTTAGATTACTTTTATATCAATAAATGCTACTAAGGTATGTGTTTAGTCTTATTTACATAATACAGGGACCTGAATGCAAATTACCCACATCCCGAGTACAAACGCGTGCAAAAGACTCATTTCTATCATAAAGACCAAGCTCAAGATTATCGGGTTACGAATGGAAATGTATCCAAGCATAAAAGCATTCAAGATCTAATTACAAAAAGAACAAGGACTTAAGCACAAAAGTAGTCGGGGACTTAATTGCAAAAAGACAAGGACCTAAGTGCAAATCACGAGTAGCTTTTATTATCTTGGAGAAAATCTAAAGAAAAATCAATGTAGATCTCCAAATATATGAAAGAATTAATCCGGAGCTCAAAAGAATGGAAAGAATCAATCCAGACGCGCAAAGGAGGATCAAATTATACCATAAACACACAGCAAAAATCCAGATTAAATCAGAGGAGATTATGCGGCGAAATCGCCGCATATTACATGCATTGTGCGGCGGAAACGCCGCCCCCTAGTCGATCCGTGTGCTCCAATTTTGTCCAGTCGTGTCTGGACACGTGTACTCTCCAATTCTATACTTAGGTCTCTTGTAACAACTATAAATAACCCCGAGAACGATGTTAGAATGGTCCTTGGTCCTTAACCTTAGTTTTTATTTTTAGTCTTAGTGTTGTATTCTTCTTTTTAGTAATAAAATTCTGTCTTTTGTTTCTTGTTTTTAGTTTTCTTTTGTAATGCATCTAGGACCCCTTCTTCCTCCATCCATGAGTTTCTAACTCTCTCCAAAGGGTGGGGGTGACGGATTTAGGGTGAAGAGAAGAGAATAAATGTTATTATTTTAATTTCGTGATTAGTATATTTATCATGTAATGCTTCATAACTAACATGATTTATTATAAGTTTCTGACTTCTCTAATCTAAACCCTAAATCTAAACCTTCACCCAACGGAATTCACTTCTTTGTTCTTGTTTTAGTTTTAATTGTTCTTGTTTCTTGCTTTAGATAATTAAAACCCAAAAATCTCAAAACCCAATTTATTCTTCTCTCCTTCTTTCCCCCAATCGAAATCACACTAATAACAAATCTCTCCTTCCTTGTGTTCGACCCGTATTTGCCACGTCTTCATTGACGTCATGCACTTGCGGTATAAATTTAATTCTCATCAAGTTTTTGGCGCCGTTGCCGGGGAGGCGACTCAAATTTTGTTTATTTTTGTGTTTTCAATTTTATTCTGTTTATCTTGTGCGCGATCTAAGTATTTGGATTTGTGTTTCAGGAAACAACAGAGTGCGCGATCTAAGTATTTGGATTTGTGTTTCCGTGGACAGAGTTGGCATCCTAAGCGGAACCAGGAATTCTGTCCTGTGCAAAAACGGTCGACCGAAAGAGACTCTCGGTCGACCGTTTCCTCAAGGGAATCGGTCAACCGCTGTGACAACCGGTCGACCGCTTCCACCAGGGAAATCGGTCGACCGAAAGTGACAGCTCGGTCGACCGCTTCCACAGGGGAATCGGTCAACCGAAGCGTCTGCAACGGTCGAACTATTTGCGCAACACATAATTCCTAACGGTCTAGCGAAGGTCTAAAACCGGTCGACCGAACGAGGTCAAATTCTGGAGTCTGGTCAACATCAAAATCCAATCTATCGGTCGACCGACTCAGTGGTCTCGGTCGACCGAAAACTTACAGGATCAACCTAATATTTTCTACGTCATCAACGGTCGACCGAAAACACTAGCATCCTAACGGTACACCGAAGTTTCGGTCGACCGAAACACAATAGACTGAAGGGAATGTGTTCTAAAAGTTTTACTTTTAAATGTCAATTATTATGAATTGAATGAGAAATCATTGTGTTCCTTGTTTATGTTATTCGTCTTTTAGAAGTGTTAAGGAAGAGACTCTTGGTCCTTAACCGTAGAGCTCTAAAAGATATTGGTTTACATAAAACAAAAGATATTCGCGATCATGGTAATTAACATGGGACATTAATTACCGAGTTAAGATTGTCGTGTTGGTCATAGATTATTGTAGTTCTACAAGTGAGTGACAACACGGGTACACAAAAGAGGAAAATAGTACTTTTGTATACCGAATTGACCTAACAAATAAAATATTATAGGAATGTGTTTCTGTGTCATTAATATTTTACTGTGTCCTTTGATATGAGACTTATATCCGATCACTTAAGGAGTTCTTAATTGGACTAGTGTCTTGAGCTATCGATGAGTGTAGTGTAAAGGCATTAGTTGGTTAAGTACAACTTTTGTTGGAGAAGATAGTTAGTCAAAAGACTATCATTGCCCCTCTTAATTGAGTGATGATATTAGTGGGCCCCTTGATAAAGCAAAGTTATAATGTGCACAATGTGATTTGAGTTAAGTCACATATTTATAACTAGCTTAAAGAGATCAAGAAATGAATACTAATACAAAGATGACACAATACTACTTTATGTGTATTCTTAATATCATGAGGCAAGGGACGGACACAAGTGGTGCACTCCATCACTAATTGGATCGGATTTTGGTTTGAGTGGAATTAAGACATCTAACTAATTGGGAGCTATAATGTGTAGCTAGATACCGCTTATAGCTTGTGATATTAAGCTCTTAATATCACTGCCAACTTAGTTTAGATCCTCTCATAGGTCACACCACAAAACTGGGAAACAAGAAATGAGGATTTTGAGTTCATAAGATGTGTCGGGTTTCATGTAGAAAATATGACACATGGGGTGAACAAGCAAAATCAAAATTATGTTGTGATTAATAACATAATTAGAATCTAAATTAAATTAATATGTGATGTAAATATTATGGGGTGTAATGATTGATCATTACATAGGATAATATGTTACATAAGTTGTGAATTTACTACTAATCCCGAAATGTCAAATTTTGTAGGGGTTAAACCGAAATTTGACAAGTCTGCAGAACAGTGCTAAAACGGTCGACCGATTAGCAGTAAACGGTCGACCGGTCGGGCACGGTCGACCGGACGTGTCTCGACCGATAACAGGGAATTTTCATCTGTTCGAACGGTCGACCGAATGTGATCGGTCGGTCGACCGAACATTGCGATGGAATAGTTCCTGTTACGAACAGTCGACCGAGTTATAGAACGGTCGACCGAAACTAGGTTTGAGCGGTCGACCGAACCTTGAAACGGTCGACCGGTCCAGACGGTTTTCAGCAGAATTAATTTAAGAATTAATTAGATCATGCATGGAATTGGTCCATAATTGATTTAATTCGTGGCTAATATTATTTTTTATTAAATAATGGATGGTTAGATGGAATTTCGCATGAGATCATGGGGAAGGGGTTGCACATGAATAGGTAATTTGGAGAGAGCTTATAAATACAAGCTTATTTCATTACCCAATTAATTGAATTCATTATTTCTTGTGCAAAAATTCTCTCTCCATAATTCTCCACGAAAATCACTTAATTCTTAAGTTTAGTTTTAGTTCTTAAGAGATCATCTTCTCAAGAGAATTAAAGAGGGGTTAGTAATTGGATTCTAAACCCTATCGGAGATTGAGAGACTAGCTTCCCTCTCTCCGATCTTGTTTAGAGTTTGGTGAATACTCGGAGGCATCTGGCGCAGCAACAAGCATCCACAGCGTCTTCGAATCTTCAAGAAGTTTTAGAGAACTTCTAGGTATGAATTTCGTAGACTCATGTTTGTTTTAATAAGTTTTTAAAACTAGTTATTGAAACAAACCAATACATGCATGAAATAAATCGTAGAAAATTGTAGATGATCTTTATTATACATAAAAAAAATTCGAAAATATATATGTATAATTAAACATGAAATCCTACACAGACAGGAAAATAACACTATGTTCGGTCGACTGTCCAAGAGACCCGGTCGACCGATAGACGTCTTCAACCTCGTGCCAGCCGAGGTTTTGACGCCCAAACTTATCGCCGACGAGGCCTCCGACCTCCCGCGACGTACCAAAACACCACCCCAACGCGGGTGATTACTATAGGTCTCGAATGCAAGAACTTGGCATACCTTCTTCGCGAGAACGACGATTCCACCGGATAACTCTGGAGCTCCAACGACGGCACCTCGAGACCGCGACCTCACGTGCATCCTCCTCGCACCACACCACACCCAGCACGCTCGCCTTGCTCCGCAACCCGCACTACCGGAGCTTCCTCCCCTACTGCGCCGGAAAGGAAAGAAAAGAGGGTGAGGGTTGCAAGAGAGAAGGGAATGGAATAAAGAGAGCTTTCTCCTCTTAAACCCACACCAACTCGAGTTCACAGTGATCCGCCCCCTCCACCATCACCTACCGCCCCCTCCACCATCACCTACCTAACCTACTTTCCTCTATTCCCGCGCATACTACTGCTAATCTCCACTTCCCCATGCAAACCCCTCTCCTAACTCCACTTAGCTCCCTAATGAAGGTTAGGGTCATAATAATCCACCCTCCTTAAAAGGATTTCGTCCTCGAAATCGCGACAAGCTGCTCCTCGAAGCTCCAAGTCCTCCCTCTGAACTCCTCCGAGAAGAAGGAAAACACAACACAAAACCAACCCCTACAATAACAAGGCCCAAAAGCAGATATCATACCTCCCGTTCCGGTGTTGGCGTCACTCGCCTCCTCAGCCTGGATGATGAAGACCCGTCCAGCTCTCCGATCCTGCTCTGGTCGTGCAACAGATCTGTCGACTCCGCCTCTCCCTGCATCTGGGGGTCCAGATCTCCTGCTGGGTCCTCCTTGCCTGTGAGGGCACTCTCGGACAAAGTGTCCCTGCTGACCGCATCCTCGACAAACTCCATTACGGAAGAAGCACCGCTGCCCTGGGTGGACTCCGCCACAAGCTCTGCATGCCTCAGGTCGGCTATTACTACCCTCCTCAGTACGGAACCTCTTGCCTGAGCTACCTCCAGAACGATCCTCTGCGCGACCAACATGATCCTTCTGCTGCCTCTGAGGTTCCTGATAGTTCTCCTGGATATCCTGGTCGATGATGGTTGCGAACTTCACTGCATCTGCCAGGGTCTGCGGCATACTGTTGATCACTCGCGACCGGAGCTGCTTCCTCAATCACTTGATGAACTTCCTCGCTCGTTGCTCAGGTGTCACATAGGTCTCAGAACAGTAACGCTCCAAAGCGTTGAACTTGCTGATGTAGCTGGTCAGAGACATCTCCTTCTGCTCCAGGGCAAGGAACTCCTCCTTCTTCCTATCTCTGACATGCTGAGGGAAATACTGCTCATTGAACTCCTCCAAAAACTCATCCCAGCTGACATCCACTCTGTCGTCGAACACCAACGCGCATGTGGACCTCCACCAATTTGCCGCATCGCCGTCCAGAACGTAGGTGGCCAGATCCACCATCCTCTCAGGTGCAACTCCAATCGCTCGAAAGATCTTCTGCATCTTGAAGATCCAGTCCTCAGCCACCTCAGGATCACTTCTACCATCAAAACTCGGTGGGTGCTGACGCATAAACCGATCACGCTCAACGCCCAACCCACCCTGCACATTCTAGGTTGCCTGTCGCTCCAGAAAATTCAACCGGGTATTCTCGCCGGTTGGTCGTGTATTCTGTAAGTATCTTTTTGTAATTCATTTTCTCTATAGTAGATTGAGGTTGTGTTGTCCGTGATTTTTCCCGCATTGGGTTTCCACGTTAAATCTTGCGTGGTTGGTGTTTGTGAATTTGCAATTGTGGTTTCTTTCTCTATTGGATTTGTTATTTTTCGTTCTGTTGCGTATTTGTGATTGATTTTATTCCCTAACAATGTATGTATGTAATTCGAATACCGAAGTACGAGCATGATCTAGTAAATGACGTTTTTGTTTTAGATCGGGATATACGAGCATGTTCTCATAAAACGATCACTACTTACGAATAATCTGAGCCACTCTAAGGTGTTAATCATGATTACCTAGGTATCAAAGGATTCATGTCTAAATTACAACTGCGATATATTGACCTGAATGATGAAAATATGTTAGAGTTTTCGTTTTTCTTGGGTCAAATGATGCCAATAATAATTTCTAATAATTGTCCACCACTACTAACACAATTGATAATGAAATTCACTCGTCAATAAACAAAATCTCACAAACACTACTAGTCATTTGGACTAATTAGAGCATCCACCACGACCGTCAGTTTCCCCCAAAATAACACACTATTTCTTTCCCACACCATCACCTCTATTAATCCACTTATTTCCAAAAACCTTCCGTACACTACTATTTTTCCAGACTTTTTTTCATCTACATCATTTTTTTTACCTTCACATTCTTACATGGGTAAAACAAAAAAAATAGAATAAAATAAAAAACATATTTTAAATAATTTTAACTAAAATTCAAAAAAAACAACCAATGGGTTGGGGACACCCACCATCCGGGGTGCGCCCCGCACCAGCTCCCATTAAGAGGGAGAAATCAGGAGCCCAATGGGGCGCTCGATTTTTGGCCACCCGTAGTGGGTGGCCTTTGAGGTTTATGCACGTCGTCCCATTCTGTTCGATCTGCTCGACGTGCATACGATGACCCTTGAATTTAAATAATTATTAGTTCCAATCCAATATATATCTTAGTGAAAGCACATTCTGAAGATTTTTACAATTTAATAGTCAACAACGACGGAAATAAGATAACATGTGAAGATATGTTTTTGCGTATACATGTGCATATTACATCTGTCAATTATATATTTAAATAGGAGACTAATTATTTTAGTAGTGTCTTTTGAAATAAAGCATTGTAGACTTGAAGTTGTTGATTCCCACTGCATGTGCATTTTACTTGGCCTGACATGAGTAAAGATGGTATTTCAACTTAGCTGAAAGATGTAGACACAATTATGCCATTGTTTATTGAATTGGTTTAGCTTTTTTTAAAAATAATCGTTCTACTTAGCTGTCGGTGAGCACGAGCACGACAGACAAATTAAGTCTTCAATTCTTCTCTCTCTCATTAATTGCATATGTTGCAGGTTGGAACTCGGCTGATGTAATTTAGCCTATAAAAGAAAATCCCCATATCCTTAGCTATGGGGGAGACATATGTAGTGCCTAACCACCTACCACTTAAGTACCTTTTGTCATCTTGATCGATCGGTTGGGTTCAGAAGTTTTGGGTGGGTATGGCTAGTGAAAAGGAGGTGCCGGAGTGGCCAGTGATCGGAATAGATCTTGGCACCACCTACTCATGTGTGGCGGTGTGGCGAAACGGTCATGCCGAAGTCATCCTCAACGATATCAACCAGCGTCTGACGCCCTCTAGTGTTGCCTTCACCAAGCATGGGCTTCTTGTCGGTGAGGCCGCTAAAAATCAGATCACATCCAACCCTGAGAACACCATTTACGGTAATTAGTTAATTACTTCTCTCCTTCCATCTATTTAGACCCTTGCTTCTATGTGTAAACATGATTGTGCATGCCTACTCGGACCAGGATACTCTCCAATTCAAGGTTCAATTCTAAAGATCTCAACCATATGTTTTGTGATGTAGCATGGAAATTGGTTTGTGACCAACTACCATATTAGTTGTTGTCTAAGTGCAAGTAGATAATAACTATGGAATCTAACCCAAAATGTCCTTGTCTAAATTTAAGATGCATCATGCATGCTAAAATGTAGGGGTGTAAATAGTTACCAACTATCCAAGTATTCGATTCGAAGATTTCTATTTAGTTAGTATTTGGTAAGTTCAATGTTACCAATTAATTTTTGGATACGAATTTGGTTTTAAGAAAATATCAATTAGAATTCGGATACGAATTCGGATACAAGCTATTTAAAATTCGAATTATTCGAATTATTCGAATACATGGTCAACACAAATTAGTATTCTAAAATTTAGTAATCCAAAATTTTAATACGAAAATTTAGTATTCGAAAATTTTAATTCGAAAATTAATTACAATATATATATATATATATTCAATTTTGGAAAATATCCGAATACCGATTAGTATTCGAAAATTTTGAAGTTTCGGATTCAGATTCAGATAGTTCTACTGAATTCGGATTCAGATAGTTCTACTGAATTACTTTAGACGGCTTCTCACAAAAAATAAAAAAATTGTGAATTTGTTGAAGAGCAGCATTTTTTTGATATGACGAAGGTAGGGGCAAACATCGGTTGAAAACTGACTGGAACTGGTTCGACAAGAATTCATGAATCGGCAATCGGATCGGATGGGTCTGCTTTGGATTCGAATTGGACCGGACTCAGTGGACCGAGCCTGTTCGTTACAGATTTAAATTTTTATTAAAAAATTTACTTAACAGTGTTTTATTGTGCAATAAAATTAAAAAGTTGTTGTAAATCACATTAAAATTTAATTAGAATAATAAAAAAATCAAAAAACAAATCCACTTGAAAATCTGGTCGGTTCCAACTGAATTATCCGGCCCATATTCACCCTTATACGAGGGTCTAAAGTTCAAGGGGTCAAACCGAAATCAAGTCATATTTGAGAAGGTTAAACTGTAATTTATACAAAAATTGAGCTTTCAATTGGAGTTTTCTATTAGAGGTTCTATATCTTTTTTATCATGTATTAAGAGGTTCCATGTATAGCTTGAAAACAGTAAATTAAAGGTTTCTGAAAGTAAAAAGTACTAAACCAAAGGGTTTATAATTATTTATATTTAACATGATTATTGAATATAGGCATGTAGCATTGTTAAAATGCATTTGTGAATAGTAATTTAATTCGTAGACTGAAGTTGCCAAGTGCCAACGGAAGTTTCAGTAAACGTACTGTCACCTCCAGGAGTCTACCATCTCCAGTTGTACATTTAGACCATGTGTGGGTTTTTTTTCTTCTCAAAACGATCCAGAATTTCAAGGCATTGACATCCCCTTGGAACAAATGAATTGTAGTTTGGAGGGATTTCTTGACCATTTGTTGGTAGTTTAATATAAACAGTAAAACAGCCACAAATTCTGATACATACTAATTTCCACTATCATAAATTTCACGTACGCTCACGTATAATTTCAGATGTGAAGCGTTTGATCGGTAGGAGATACTCAGACGATGAAGTGCAAAGTGACAAAAAGCTTTGGTCCTTCAAAGTGGAGAAAACAGAAAAGGATGAGCCACGTATTTTGGTCCTAGACAAAGATGAAAAGAAAATAATACTCTCAGCTCAGGAGATCTCTTCTATGGTTCTTCAGCGTTTGAAAAATTCTGCAGAGGAATACCTCGGCCGTGAGGTTAAAAACGCAGTCATAACTGTTCCCGCTTACTTCAACGGCTCACAACGGCGTGCAACCAAAGACGCAGGTATAGTTGCTGGTCTGAACGTGGTGCGGGTCATAAACGAACCCACTGCAGCCGCATTAGCCTACGCCCAGGATGAGAAGCATAGAAGTAACGAGAACAATAAAGTTCTCATATTTGACCTTGGGGGCGGAACATTTGATGTCTCCATAGTTGAAATTAATGGCCCACAATTCAATGTGAAGGCCACCCAAGGAGACACCCACTTGGGCGGCGAAGATTTCGACAACCGTATGGTTGAATATCTTGCTAAACAATTCAATAAGGAAAACAAAAACAATAATATTGATATCACCAAACACCCAAAGCCCTTACGGAGACTTCGAAAGGAATGGGAGAAGATGAAGAGATCCCTTTCGAGCCAAAAGGCCGTAACCATTGACATCGAAGCTCTCCACATGGAAATAGACTTTTCCATGAGAATAACTAGAGCGAAGTTCGAAGAGCTAAACAAAGATTTGTTTCGCAAGTGCCTTGATCCAGTCAAAGAGTGCTTGGATGCTGCTGCATTGACAAAGAAAGACATCAATGAGGTTGTGTTGGTAGGCGGATCGAGTCGCATCCCTAAGATCCGACAAATTCTGATAGATTTTTTCGAGGGGAAGAGGGAGTTATGTCACACTGTTAACCCCGACGAGGTCAAAGCCTACCCTTCGGAATTTATGAAATGGATGGATCGTCATGCAAAAGATGCAAGTGACGATGAGCTGCAAAAGAAGAAGATGGAGCTGAAGAAAATGGAAGGCCTGATATCTCCTGCATTCTCTTGATCTGCCATTACGTACTATGGATGTCTCGCTCCAGGAATGTCTTAATATGTTTATTTTCCCTTTCTTTTACGTGCCAATTATATATTCCAGTTGTCTCAGTGATTTATCATGATTATGTTTGTGCACGCTTTGAACAATTAAAGCGATTGTGTATTTTGTTTGAGGTATTGTGTTTGGTTCAGTATAAATAATTTATGCATAAGACGCGTGTACGTTCTTTATATAATTATTTCAAGAGTTTTTTTTCCTTCCTTTTGCGTCATTAATTATCTGAACTGCTATTCGTCGCCGTAAAACTACTTAAATCGCCCGTAAGATTACCATTTTGCCCCTCTACCCTTTCTACTAATACAACTCCTCATTTCACTCTTTTAACACAACTTTCTCTTCATGTCACTCTTCTATTCACCACATAAAATGTCTCGGAGGTCAGGAAAAAAACCAGCGGAGACCCCTGCCTACTTACATCTGGTTAATTACCTTGTTTATTTCAATTAATTTAAAAAAAAACATTTTTGAGTCGGGCGGTCGCGGGAGACGCCCGACCCAACGAGAGGGCGGTCGCGGGAACCGCCTCCCCCTTGGGGTTTCGTCCTCCTCATGTACTCTCTGAAGTTGTAAATGTGTCTTTGATTCAGATTATCGTCCGGAAATTTCTTCTTTACCGCCAACAAAATGTTACGGGGTCTTGCTTTTGCCTCTGTCATATCCCGAACAATTTGCTTTGCCCCAGCACTAAGTCCGCTGACATGTCGGTGACCCTCTGAATAAACTGCAAGTGAGTGGTTGTGCTGGTCATAGATGCTACTAGAAACAATGATACATCCATCACGATCCCGTCGCTTCACCACTTTTACCAAAAACCGACAACCGCAACCTTTTCTTTTTGTATTCTTTCGCAGTGCAATACTCGTATCACGAGAACTCATCTCACGTCTGCGATCACATCTGAGGTAACAATCCATCCGGTATCTGCTTTTGGTTTGTATGATGATATAACCAAAAAAAATTTGGCTCCTATTGCAACTTGTTTCGCCCATTTACAACCTTCCTCGATTGTTGTAAATATTTCTTTACTGTCAAAAAGCTCACTGTAATCTACTCCATCACTACCGAAATCTTGCAACGGAACCTGAAAAATTTGAATTTAACAGAAAATTAAAAAAAAAACAAAACAAAAACAGGCGTCTGCCTAACACGCCTCCACATAGGTGGAGGCGTGTTAGGCAGACGCCTCCACCTTGGTGGAGGCGGTTTAGCCAGACGTCCGAGTCGGGAAAAAAATTCCACCCCCGTTACCTCGCCGGATTCAGGTGCTTCGCTAGACATTTTCGTGGTGTTGGTACTAGGAATTTGAGTAAAACTGAGTCAAACACCTTGTTTAAAGACACGGGATGAAATCGGTATTAATTGATTTGTTAAAGACACGGGACGATTTAAGTAGTTTTGCGGCGACGAATAATAGTCCTCTTAATTATTTGTTGCTCGTAATACGATCACTTTAGGGGTTTTCTCGCTTTATCTTTACATGTTTCATTTTTTTTCCTTTGGGGTCATTAATTATTTTTTGCTCGTAATACGATCACTTTCGGCTTTTTCTCCCTTTATACTTACATATTTCATTTGTAGGTACACATGTTTCTCACGTTACAATTAAGAGTCAAAATCTATATTATTCTAATCAATAAACTAACTTATATTTATACATACATAGGTTTCTAAAATTGAAATTCCTATTAGTCCGTTTGCGGGTGTTGGAAAAATAGTAACACATTAATAAAGACAAAAAGTATGTCAATGTGAGGTTATGTTTGAACTATTACAACTTACTCCACTTAAACACTTATTTAACGTTTGTTAAGGTGATGCGGGAGCACAATCACTCGTGTATCTTGAAAAACACGATCGGGATAATTTGCCAAAACAAATTGGTTAAAAATGTCTTAAAATTAAGCAACCAAATGATCCATATAAAATGACAATTCTTCCTTATTCAATTATCTTTCCAATTGATCCAATACGATATGATTTGGATACGGAAGATATGCGAGAAACAAGAGGGACATGAGGTGGTAACCCAGAACTTTCCAAAGTCAAACTTACCTTATTTTGTTAATTCATTATAATCCGAATTCATTAATATAAATTGAATTATTTCTTTGATTTTGAGAAGGAAGAAGGAACACAAATTATTTTGTAAGGATATTTACTAAAAACACTCCTTGTTTTCTTCGTATGTCATTAATTTTGCCTTTGAGTCCACTAATTCTTTGATATTCCCAGCAAAATTTATTTACTTGTTATTCTTGTAATTTGGATTCGAACTTGTTATTCTACAAAACAAAAATAATACCTGGCGTAACACATTTTACATCATAACACACTTAATATAAAGATAATATAAGTGCATAAAATGCATCCTAATGCTTAAATCAACACTTGGGAGTTGGGAGGAGATAAGGCATCTGCATGTCTTCTGTTGTGCTTGTCTGTAATCAATCTATTAATCAACTACAATCAAGATGATAAGAAATGGGCAACTTGTTACCAAAGCAACGTATTTCTTTTTATGACTGATCAATTTAATTATATTATAAATAAGAGGCGACAAACTAGAACGTAACGCTGTGGAGCTGGAACAATGAAGAGCAGAGAGAGGACTGGGAAAGCAAACACTTGCAAGATTAAAAATAATGTTTTGGTAATATGTCCAAAGCATATATAGATCAAGTTGTACATATGGGAAATTAATTGAAGACTAAGGTTTGGTCTTGTTTTTTTATTACCGATTACATATTTTTTTACTCATCGATCATAGCGATCTACAACTCATTCTAAGCATGTTAGGTTAATGACCAAGTTTTAGTTTTTTAGAGTTCTTTGTTTGCTTGTGGCTAGGGTTGCGCATACGACAAGTTAACTTGTCAATCGTTTTCCTTCCAGAATAAGTTATGTGTCTGTCTAGAATAGGCTGTGTCTGTCCATAATAAGTTTTGTGTCTGTCCAGATTAAGTTGTGTGTATGTCCAGAATAAGTTGTGTGTCTGTCGAGAATAAGTTGTGTGTCTGTCCAGATTAGGTTGTGTGACTGTCCAGAATAAGTTTTGTGTCTATCCAGATTATGTTGTGCATCTGTCTTATAGTAAGTTTTGTGTCTGTCCAGAAAAAATTATGTTTGTTCAGAATAAGTTGTATTGAGAAAATGTTGCATGAGGAAAACTAAATGTTGCATTGGAAAACCAAATGTTGCTTGGGAAAACGAAATGTTGCATGTGACACAAAATAAACATATTATTTATTTAATTTCAAAAACTAAAAGTACGGAGATGCAATCAAAGAAATGTGAAGATTGAGGAAGGTAGTTTCACAAATACAAGACAAATGAGGGTCTTTAAGCAAAACAAGTAATTGTATAGTAGTCAAACAAATGATTTGTGTGGGTGAAGGGGACATTTGTGTAATTGCATCCTTCAATTACGTCGCGTTATATACTTGGTGTGCACCTGGAACACGAGGGTAAAAATTAGAGATTTTGAGGTAACCATTAGCGAAGAAACCTTTTAGGGGATAATAACTTTCCCCCAAGTTCGGTATGTTAAGAGAAATTTTCGTGGACTAATATTATCAGACTTAGAAAATTCAACCCGACCAAATTATTACGAAGCATGTGATATTTTGTTTTTAGTGGTCCTACATTATATTTTTTACCAAAAAAGTATCATTGCCTTGGTTGCCTAACGATTGAAACCCTAAGAACTAGTTGTGTCGCACATAAACGAAGAATATGATAGGAGTAGAGGATAATTTGCCCTTCGAAGTTTGTTATATGAAACCCCCCATTGACTCTATCTTCCCTTTGTACATCCACATCTTTCTGGAGCTTCTTTGCTTAATTAACTGCTTCTCATTCACTCACCACAATTCATCTTCAAATTAGTAATGGCAGAGAAGGATTCATCTTCATCTTCATGTTCATCTGCGAGTGGGCCTGTGTTGGGGATAAACCTCGGCAATTCCAACTCTTGTGTGGCCGTGTGGGTGGATGGACGTTTGCAGGTCATTCCCAACCAGCAGGGCAGCCGTGTCACACCTTCCTTTGTGGCATTTACCGACGAAGGGATTCTCGTTGGAAGCGACGCCCGGCAACAGTTCCCTATCAATCCCGAGAACACAATTACCGGTTATTCTTATCTTTTGAAATTCTTATAAGAATTTCATTTTCAGCTCTGAATTTTGGTTTGATTGGATACCTAGTGTTGGTGCTTTAATTGAGGGGATCATGGTTTGCTTGGTCGAATATTTGTTTTCTGGGCTAAGACTGCAACTTTCGAATTCTACTGCTCTTGCTCACTTCATTTGAAATACTGATTTATGTCTTCATGTACAGGCATGAAACGTCTAGTTGGGAGGACATTCAATGACCCACTTGTGCACAAGTTTGTGGACGAGTGGAGTTACAAGGTCATTGAAGGAGAGAACCACCTACCTCTGATTGAGGTGAAGCTCAACAATGAAAAGAAGTTCTTTCCTCCAGAGCAGATTTTAGCATTGCTTTTGTCAGAATTGAAAGTTGCTGCAGAAACTTACTTGAAAGTTCAAGTTAAGGACGTCGTGATGACCGTTCCGGTTCACTTCAATACTTCTCAAAGAAAAGCCATAGTGGACGCCACCACTATTGCGGGACTTGAAGTCCTAGTTGTCATAAACGAGCCAACTGCTGCTGTTTATGCTTACAGTTTGGAAGAACAGAATCTTGGTGAGACAAAGAAAGTTATGATCTTTAACATCGGCGGTACCACGCTTGACGTGTCTTTGGTTGAAATTCATCATGGTACCATGGAGGTGAAGGCCACGACCACAGACCCCGATGTGGGAGGGAAAAAATTCACCAAACGCATGGTGGACTATTTTGTCAAGAAGTTCAAAGACGACCACGACCAAGACATCATTGGCAATCCGAAGGCCGCCTGGAAACTTCGACAAGCATGCAGGGTAGCCAAAACCCTGTTGTCTGTCGAGAAAACGGATTCCGTTGCAGTAGAGGTTGAAGGTTTATACAAAGGTATAGACTTGCTTGAGAAAATCACACGTCAGAAGTTTGAGGAACTAAATTATGATCTGTTCCAAAAGTGCTTGGAGCCTGTGGAGAGATGTTTGAAAGATGCTGATGTGAAGAGATACGAAGTTGACGAGATTGTACTCGTAGGTGGTTCCTCTCGTATTCCAAAAATCCGTGAGTTGTTGCAGGATTTCTTCCCAAATAAGAAACTCAACGACTCCCTCCATCCGGATGAAGCTGTGGCTTGTGGTGCAGCAATTCAAGGTGCCAAACTTCGCGGTCAAGGAAACGAGTTCATAAAAGAAATGAATCCAATTAAAGATGTCACACCTTTCTCCTTGGGTTTGGAAGGAAAAGATGGAGGAATGGATGTTGTTATACCGAAGAATACCACTCTCCCAGTGAAGAGGGACATCAAATGGCAGACTCTTTACGACAACCAAACCGTCGTGGACTTCAAAGTGTACGAGGGCGAGAAGACCTTCGTTAAAGACAACCACTTTCTTGGGCGATTGCATCTGAGTAACATTGCTCCAGCACCCAAAGGTCAGTACCTCATCGTTGACATATATATATCCATAGTCGATTTCATATGAAACTAAAATGATTCAGTTTCCAATGTGTGACAAAATCAAGGTTCAACTGAAAGTTTACTTTAATTTGTTCGATTATATATTAAGATATTTCAAATCGTTGAAAAGTACACTAAAATTTGATTTAATAATTTCGAACTAAATCTGAGGAATTAATTTTGCTCGTTTTACTGAAAACTATAAAACAGGTGCCGGAGTGGTGGTAACATTTTCCATCGACGAGAAAGGTATGTTGGAAGTAAGCGCCACGGACGAGAAGAGTGGGAAAACCCAAATAAGACCAATTAGCAAAGATGCTGGAAGGTTGAGCAAGGAACAAATATCTCAGATAATTTCTAAGACTAATAGAATCAAATCTGAGGATGAGAACATGAAGATCATATTGTCAGCCAAGAACGAACTTGAAGAATTTGCCAACCAAGTGATTGACCAACTCGAAGAACAAAGTGTGGTATCAAAGCTGGGGGACAACAAGCTGCAGGACAAAATCATGGTTGCAGCTAAAGATGCTCTCGAGTGGTCTCACAGACAAGATTTGGAGACCGACAAGAAGGAATTTGAAACAAGGATGGATAACCTCAAGGAGATATGCAAACCGTTCGTGACCAAAATATAAAGCTAGATTTGAAGAATAAGACTGCTCAACAAAATCCATCCATCCCCGTGACATTATGTTTTCAATAATTACGCGCACTTGTGCATGTGTTCAGGGTTGGTTGTTGTTTTCTTTGTTTTTAGTGTTGGACCTAAATTATCATGTAATCGGTTCTTACTTATTTGTTTTTAGTTGTTATGGCATGCTGCATGCGTATTTGTTTTATCCTTAAAATGCAATTTAATTATGCGGTTTATTTCGGAAGAAGCAATCCTTATGTTGAATGGGAATACTCAGTCAATGTTAGTAGTGCCTTAGTGATGGTATGTTTTGGACGGAAATTTTACGTTGTATTTGTCGGAAATGCCAAATTCTGTCGAATCGAAGGAAGAATTGAAGGCTAAACTGTAGAAATCTAGTAACTAGTTTGAGACGGGAGGAAGAAAGAAGAAAATCTTATTTGTTTCTGATTTGTTGTTTTTTATTACAATTTGAACTGTTTAGTATATATACATGATCTTTTATTTCCGTTGGGTTGGAACAAACGAGGAGATGTGTCTTTAATCCTGGTTGCTTTGGATACTCCCCCTGTCTTCAATACTCCCCCTCAAGTTGGGTCCTGAAATAAGTTGAAGAGACCTAACTTGGAAAGGATGTGGTTTGCTTGCGGTTGATCGAGAGCTTTGGTGAAAATATCAGCGAGTTGATCGTTGCTAGGAACATAGGGAACTTCTATTTCTTTGGCCTGGATCTTCTCACGGATGAAGTGGCAGTCGACTTCAATGTGCTTGGTTCTTTCGTGAAACACTGGGTTTTGAGCTATGTGTCGAGCTGCATTGTTGTCACAGAACATTTTTATCGGGAGGTGGTAAGGTTGTCCCATGTCGAGGAGTAGTTGCCTTAACCAGATGAGTTCGCTGGTAGTGGATGCCATAGCCCGGTATTCAGCCTCAGCACTGGATCTGGCAACAACAGTTTGCTTTTTGCTGCGCCATGTTACAAGGTTTCCTCCAACAAATGTGCAGAAACCTGTAGTTGATCTTCGATCGTGACTTCCTGCCCAATCTGCATCAGAGAAACCAATTATTGAATTAGAATTGTTGTTTTTCATCCATAATCCTTGTCCTGGAGTTTTTTTAATATATCTAAGTATCCTAGTGATTATATCTAAATGAGGTGTTCGAGGTGAATGCATGAATTGGCTGATGATGCTAACAGCATAGGTTATGTCTGGTCTTGTTACAGTGAGGTATATGAGTTTCCCAACGAGTCTTTGATATTGTTGAATGTCTTTTATTGGTTCGCCTTCAGTGGTGTTTATTTTTAGTTTAGTTTCCATGGGTGTATTTGCTGGTTTGACTCCAAGTTTGCCTGTTTCCTTTAAGAGATCGAGGGCATATTTCCTCTGAGAGAGAAAGAGTCCTTTTTTTGAATGTGCAATTTCTATTCCTAGAAAATACTTTAGTTGTCCTAGGTCTTTAATATCAAATTTTGTTTTTAAGTGTTGTTTTATTTTGTTGATTTCATACTTGTTGTTACCAGTGATTATGATATCATCTACGTATACTAGAATGATGGTGGTGATAGTCTGATGATGTTTGGTAAACATAGATGCGTCAGCGGAAGACTTTTTAAAACCGTAAGACAGGAGACAATAGCTAAGCTTGGCATACCAGGCACGAGGGGATTGTTTCAATCCGTAGATGGCTTTGTTGAGTCTGCAAACCTGATTTGTTGAGGTGTAACCGGGTGGCGGAGTCATATATACTTCTTCCTCGAGGTTACCTTGAAGGAAGGCATTTTTTACATCCATTTGATAGAGTTCCCAATTTTTATTCACGGCTATAGAGAGTAAAACACGGACAGTGTTCATTTTTGCTACTGGGGCAAAGGTTTCTAGATAATCTAGACCGTAAGTTTGTGTGTACCCTTTTGCTACTAATCTTGCTTTGTATCTTTCTATTGTCCCATCACTATTGTATTTGATTTTATATATCCATTTGCATCCTACGGGCTTAATTCCTTTTGTGATTGGGGTTAGGATCCAGGTTTTGTTTGTCTCCAGGGCTTGGATTTCTTCTTCCATGGCTTTGCACCATTTTTGATCCCTTATGGCCTCATTGTAATTTTTTGGTTCTATATGAGAATCTATAGTTCCTAGAAAGCCTTTATGATGTGTTTTTACTTGTTGGTATGATAGATAATCCTGGATAGGATAAGTGACGTGAGAGGTGATATAGTTGTGCAGATATCTTGGTGGGCGAGTTGGTCGAGTTGATCTTCTTGGAATGTTTTCTTCTTCGTGATCAGAGGGAGTTTCATTGTCTTCTTCTTGAAAAACAGGCGTCCTTGCGATGATCTCAGGATTGCAGGTGATGGGTATTGGCGTGTCAGCGGAATTAGGTGGTTCTGGAGGTCTGTTGTTTCCATCTTCTGGGCCGAAAAAAGGACTACTTTCTACAAACTGTACATCCCGAGAAGTATACAATTTACAATTTTCTGGGTCATAACATTTATACCCTTTTTTGTTAAAAGAATATCCTAAAAAAATACATTTGCGCGAATTGAAATCAAGCTTGTCATCTCTTTTCCTGTGAACAAACACAATACACCCAAAAACTCGTAGGTGATCAAGTAAAGTTTTTTGACCAGTCAGAATTTCTAAGGGTTGTTTGTTTTGGAGACGAGGACTAGGTAGACGATTGATAAGATAAGCAGCAGTTAAAACAGCATCGGACCAAAACCGTTTTGGAACGTGAGCTTGAAAGAGTAGTGAACGTGTTATATTCAAGAGGTGACGATTTTTTCTTTCAGCTACACCGTTTTGTTGTGGTGTGTCAACACAAGTGGTTTGATGAAAGATGCCTTTTTGTTTTAGAAAAGCTTGAAAGACATTACTGGTGTACTCGGATCCATTATCTGACCTTAAGATTTTAATTTTGAAATCATACATGTTTTCCACAAACTTTGTAAACGTGCAAAAAATATCAAAAGCTTCAGATTTTGATTTTAATAAGTAAATCCATGTAGTACGAGAAAAATCGTCGATAAAGGTGATAAAATATTTGAACCCATTGTAGGATTCAGTTGGGGCTGGTCCCCAGATATCGGAGTGTATTAGTTCTAGTGGTTGTTTTGTTTTAATAGATGATAAATGAAACGACGATCGAGTTTGTTTTGAGAATCTGCATACATCACATAATAAATCCGTTCTAATAGAAGGAAATAGCGATTTTAAAACAGAATGCGACGGATGTCCCATCCTTTTATGCCATAACTCATGTTTGGAAAAATTTCCAACATGTAAAGCATGCATACTTTGATCTAGAATATAAAGATTATTAGCAAGTCGACCCCTACCAATCGTCTTCCCGGAGGTACGATCCTGAAATACAACATCAACTGGTGAGAAGATAATATTACAATTTAATTCTTTTGTGATTTTTGCAACAGATAGTAAGTTTGATTCAAAAGAGGGGACATACAAAACATTCTTTGCTATTTTATCAAGTAATATCATATTTCCTTTTCCTTTTATTTCTACTTGGTTTCCATTAGCTACACTTACAAAATTATTTAGTAGAGATATGTTTCTTTTAAGATCTAGTAGTAAACTTTGATTTCCAGTCATGTGATCAGTGGCGCCGGAATCAATAACCCATATATTATTTTTCCTTTTTTCAGTATTGAAAGCTGAAGAATGATTTATACCTGCCGAATTACCTGAACCAGAAGGACCTTTGTGCAAAAAATCGCTCAATTTGTTTATCAGGACATGGATGTCCTCCTCTGAGCCCATTGGGCCTGTGCGGTTTTGGTCCGCCACATGTTGATTTATGCGTTTGTTGTTTGGAGAGAATAACCTCTCTGTTGTGCTATCCGGGTTTGGAGCCGACCCGAATGTGCTATCCGGATTTGCCGAAGTATTTAAAGCTCCTGATCCGACTGCTGACATTCCGAATGCATCCTGCGAAAAAAGGTTAGGGTTAGGGTTAGGTTGGTGGCTGCCGCTGCTGCCTCCTGTGGCGGCGATGTAGCCGCTGCCGCCCGATGATCCCTCGTGCGAAGAACTTCTCCCATCTCCTCCTCCTCTTCTCTCATCTCCTCCTCCTCTTCTGTTGTTGTCTTTTGGTGGGCGGAGATGAGGATGAAGAAACCAGCAGTTGTTTTTGTTGTGTCCGGATTTTTTACAGTTTTCGCAGTGCTCGTTCTTCCGGTTTCCATATCGTTTTTTGTTGTCTTGATGCTGGTTTTGTGATTTTCCGGAGAAAAACGCTTGGTTCTCGGCTTCGGTTGTTGTTTGTGGAGGAGTGATGGTCCTTCGTCGCGATTCTTCGCGGAGGATCATCGCGATGACTGAGTTAAGAGACGGTAGGTCAGGAGCCATGAGCACCTGACTTCTGATGTTTTCAAAAGACGGGTCTAGACCTACCAGAAACTGGTAGATCCGGTTTTGTTCGGTTCTTTTTTCGATTGTTCGTGCGTCGTTTGTTGGTGGTTCATAAATCCCCAACTCGTCCCAAGCCTTCCTGAGAGTACCGAGGTACTCGATGATGCTTTTGTGGTTTTGACGGGCTTGAGCGATGTCTTGTTTGAGTCTGAAAATATGTGCGAAGTCTTGCGCCTTTCCGTAGTGTTCTTGGACCGCATCCCAGAGTTCTTTTGCGCTGTCTTTGTAGATGAAGATTTCCCCTATCTGAGGTTGCATGGATGCGATTATCCATGACATGACGAGATGATCGGAGGTCTGCCATTCTTCTTGTTTTGCCTCCGTGTCTGGTTCATCCGGTTTTTTCGTAGTTCCAGTGATGTGGCCGACTTTCCCCCTGCCGCTGAGGGAGAGGGAGACCGCCCGCGCCCAGGACAGGTAATTTGTCCCGTTGAGCAAAGTTGAAACAAGTCGAGAGGGGTTGTCGTGGTGGTTTCCCGACATGGTTTTTTTGTGATTTTTTGTGGTTTGGTGGTTTTTGAGGGTCTGGATGTAGGTTTTGCGCCTTCAACCCCCTCAATGAGGTGAAGGTCAGTGATGATTTTTGGGAATCTGAGATCGTATCAGCGCTCTGATACCATGTAGAAATCTAGTAACTAGTTTGAGACGGGAGGAAGAAAGAAGAAAATCTTATTTGTTTCTGATTTGTTGTTTTTTATTACAATTTGAACTGTTTAGTATATATACATGATCTTTTATTTCCGTTGGGTTGGAACAAACGAGGAGATGTGTCTTTAATCCTGGTTGCTTTGGATACTCCCCCTGTCTTCAATATAAACATTGTATATAAGTCAAACAATGATCCAAGGTTAATTGTGTCGAGGAAAAAACATGAAGAATTTGGAGCTCAAAATTCCGATAATATTTCCTGAGAGAAACCTCTAACTAACATTTAGGTTGTGACTAGTCTAAATCAAGTGAACAATCAAAGGTTGATCAATGCTCTGATTGAGCTGAAATTTGGTTAGTTCGTCCGTTTTCACTCATTGTTGTCGAATCTGAAGTGTTTGATTCTCGTTTGATGTGTTTTTTTTGGCACAGTTCGATCCTATGTTAGATGCAAGCATGGAAGAAATTTAGAAAACGTGCAGGAAAGCAAATCTCACAATACTTCAATAGTCAATAGCAAGCGCAATTAAGTCGGCATGTGAGAAATGGTTGATATATCATTATCATTTATCATTAAATAAAAGACTGTATATTTAAGAGGTCTACTTGACATTATTATATGCAGTTATGAGCTCAGTGTAGGTTATAGTATTGTAGTAATTTGAGTGATATTAAAAAATTCCAATAGATAGGTACGTACTGGGCATTTTATACAGAAACATAAAGGACTTCGAAGAATAATATATTTTGGTCCGTCTTCATTTTATATTTGTCTGAAACTACGAAGCTGTCATTTCTAAGAAATCATTCTTTAATCATAAGATAGAAAAGGATGGAAGGGTTAGGTACTTAAGTTGACCAATCCCAGCATGAGTAGACCATGTGTTCTTTACTCAAAGAAATTTTTAATGTTTATCTAGACGCTTGTAAGAAAAACGTAATTATAGGTATTATCACTGATCCGTTAACTTTCTAGTCAAAATATGAAATATGAAACATTTTCTAGAGATATATCTATAAACAATTAACATATGTCTTTTGGATTCATCTCAGAACTAATGTTGATATGAAAATAAACAAGTTCCTTCCTGAACATCACCACTTAATATCAAAAAGCTTCGAATTTAGTTTGATCGATTTCATTACTCGTTTTAGTTTTAGCACTTACCACTCAAGCATAATTTCTATATACATTTCACCAATCAACCCAATCCATTGATCAAACCTAAACGCCAAAAAATCGAAGTCAATCTTTTAGCCTAGTTAATTGTAAATTCCTAATCAACCAACTTTAGCCCAATTAATTTCTTGTCCTACTGAATCTTCTACATTTTTTTTTCGTTTCACATTGAGGTCATTATCGTCTATTATAAAATTGCATGAATTAGGATGTTGAAATTGAAAAATAAAGCAAGCTAGCTAATAGATGAAGAGAAGCATAAAAAAAGAACTATAAAAACGAAAGATAAGGATTACATACGAAAATTTATAATTGCATAATTTTTAGATCTAGAAAATTAAGTTTTTGGTATTTATTAGGATATATGAGCAAGATCTCATAAAAACGATCGTGACTTGCGATTTGCGAACAATATGAGCTGGTCAAAGGTGTTAGTTATAATCACCCAAGTATCAAAGGATTCATATGTAAATTAAAAGTGCAACACACAGATGGTAAAAGTTTTCGTTTTCCCTAAGTGATAAAGTGTAACATCCCGAAACAGCGAAAATTTTAAATTTTTAATCAAGACAATAGAGATAATAATCAAAGACGGGACTGTTACTTCACATAAAACATATAAGCGGTGCACCATATTACATCAGAGTTTGTCAAAACGATACATGACTACAACAGAACAACAAGGAAGATAAAAGTAATCATGTCGACCTCAGTGGTCCGAAAGAGTGGATCCGATCCCAAGATGCGCGCGCCCGCTGATCACCACCAAACTGGACCTACTGCGGTCCTGAAAAAGATGTAACAACAATGCCTGAGTTTCCATAAGGAACCCCCGTATGCCAAGCTCACATATATGCATGCAGTAGTACAAATAAACTTATCATACTAGTATCATGTCATGTCATTAACAGTAAGGAAAACAGTTCCCCCGCAGGGTAACACGGGACATCAGTCCGACAATCATCATCGGGTCTCCCAAGGAGACCTACCGTAGGCACATACGGTCTAACGGAACAAGACGTGATACTCCCCACACGCGGCTACACTAATCATGGGGTTCAGCAAGGAGCATCCGCCAGGTCCGCGCCATAAGAAACAGATCTGTAACTTCGTGGTCGAAACCACACCAACAGAGCTGTCGCTCAGTCGGTCCATCAATCATCATCTCAGTAGGTGTCCATCTGAGGAACATAGCCGGAACAACATCGGCCCATCAATCATCAACGCCGAAACAACATCGGTGGTCCATCAATACGTCCGGCACAGCATCGGACGGGTCCAGACCGAAGTCTGCCAGGTCATCAGGCTCCACGAGCCACAAACACCAACCGCGCCGCTATAAAAGCAGGGCAGCGACCTCCGTAGCCATATAGGTCGGTAGTCACCTCACTCAACGACAGTTGCGTGTCCGCACATCATCATACATTGGGATTCGCGATCCCTCAGGCCTGCTACTCTACAATGAATCCAATCAATCCACCACATTAGTCACGATCCATACATGGAGGTGACGCGTCCCGAACACCCACACTCTTCCACACGACGGTCCCTGGACAGGTACGCGTAACGTGCCCACCGTCACCTCCCGGCTCACGCACAAGGCGAGGACACGGGTTTCCGTGGACAGAGTTGACATCCTAAGAGGACCGGGATTCAATTCTGTGCAAAAACGATCGACCGAAAGAGGCAACCCGGTCGACCGCTTTCACAAGGAAATCGGTCGACCGAAAGTCTGCAACGGTCGAACTCTGTACGCAAAACTTAAGTCCCAACGGTCGAACAGAGATCTAAAACCGGTCGACCGATACGAGGTCAAAATCCGAAGTCTGGTCAACATCAATTTAATACTACCGGTCGACCGACTCAGAGGTCTCGGTCGACCGAAAACTACCAGGGCATCCTAGCAGTTCTAAGTCATAAACGGTCGAACGCATAGAAATAATCGGTCGAACTAACATGCATTTCTACTAAGTACACTTAAGTTCCGGTCGAACGACCACAAGTAACCGGTCGACCGAAAACAAACAAGCAATCTGATCCACCAGCCAAATGCTTGACCGGTCGACCGCCACAAGGCATCGTTTGACTGGTGATGGTTAAAATCGGCACAATACACTACATTCGGTCGACCGCCCGAAGGGACCCGGTCGACCGTTGGTCGTCTTCAACCTTGCGCCAGCCAAGGATTTACGCAAAACTCGTCGCCGGGGAGATCTCCGACCTCCCCCGACCAACCAACAAAACCCTCCCACGAGGTTGAGCAACCACAAAACACACTAGAAGCCGGCATACCTCACAAGACGACGAAAACCCGTCGGAGCCTCGCTCGCGCACGTCGTCTCCGGTGATCCTCCTCGCGCGATCGCCTCCTCGCAACGGCCTCCGCACGCATCACGCCGAAGCCCCCAAGTTCTCTGGTTCGCCAGAAGAAAAGGAAGGAATGAGAGTGAGATCAAAAGAGAGAGAGAGAGAGAACAAAAATCAACTTCTTAAACCCAACCTTCTCCTGGCGTCAACCGTGACTAGCCCCCACACCATCACCCTACACTACATATTCTCCTCAATTCCCATGCAACCACTGTGCTTCCCCAAGCAAAACACCTCCTTAAACACCATTAAACCCTAATCGGGTTTAGGGTTCTAACACTAAGTCAATGATGCCAATAATAATTTTTAATAATTGTCACCACTGCCAACACCATTGAGAAGGAAATCTACTTATTGAGAAATAAATAGACCACCAACATTACAAATCATTCGGATTAATCAAAGGTTCTATGCACGTTATCCCGTTCTGTTCTGCACGAAGTGTCTACGATAGTTTTTTAACAACTATTTTTTAGTTCAAATGTGAAAGCATATACCTCAAATCTTGATTTCTGAGTAATCAACAACGAGGAAAATAAGATGGCATGTGAGGATTTTTTATTTTGCGTAATTATTTGTATGTTAAATCTGGCAATTATATAATTAAATATAAGACCGATTATTTTAAGAGGGTCTTTGTATATTATAAAAGCTGTAGTTGATTTCCACTATGTAAGTTACAATGGCATTGTCGTTGTCATAATGTGAAAATTTTAATAAATTTTTAATAATTTTTAAAAGGATTCCAAGTCAATGATGCCAATAATAATTTTTAATAATTGTCACCACTGCCAATACCATTGAGAAGGAAATCTACTTATTAAGAAACAAATAGACACCAACACTACCGATCATTCGGATTAATCAAAGGTTCTATCCACGTTATCCCGCTCTGTTCTGCACGAAGTGTCTACGATAATTTTTTAACTTAAATATTTTTTAGTTCAAATGTGAAAGCATATTCCTCAAGTCTTGATTTCTGAATAGTCAACAACGAGGAAAATAAGATGGCATGTGAGGATTTTTTTTATGTTGCGTAATGTTTTGTATGTTAGATCTGTCAATTATATAATTAAATATAAGACCGATTATTTTAAGAGGGTCTTTGTAAATTAAAAAAAACTGTAGTTGATTTCCACTGTGTAAGTTACAATGTCATTGTCATAATATATATTTTGGGACAAAAAAAGCAGCAAGTAGATAATTTTTGTTTCTACACGCAAAAATTATTAAAGGGAGAAAAGTTCCCGTCCATGTCTTCAAGCGATTATGGCGACACATTCAAACAGTACCTTTGCACAACTCTCTCTCTCTCTCGTTGGAGTGGAAAGCCTGAGAGATCCCATTGCTGCAATGGGATCAAGGAGCTAAGTTCCCTGTCGAGAAGGGAAGAAAGGAGTATTTGTATTAGCCGTTGTTCTAGAGTCGGTTGCTTTAATTGCTCGTGTTGAATGACTTATTAGCATATATATGTTGTTTGAGGTGGATTTACAGCCCAGTAAAAGTAGACATTTTTCGTTTTTCCAAAATTTGAATCCTTAACAGCAAATCTAAACCATTGATCTTATTTTGTAACATATGTTGAACATACATGCTAAATTTTCTTTAGTCTAGAGATCATTTTGCTATAATATCAAGTGATTGTCAATTTTTTTAATAAATGTGATGCATCAATTTTTTCGTAACTAAATATATCTTCTATGTGATGTGAGTGGAAGACGATGGTTTCAAAATTTAGCATAAAAATTGCAAAACTTCTAATATAATTGGTGATGGAAGGAGCCCCACTAATTAACTGAGATGCATACAAGAAAATAAGATGAAAATGTTGGTGCATATAAACAATAAAATGGAAATATAGGTGCACATAAGGAAATAGTTGAAGTACGAAAGTACAAAACCAATTACAACTCATTTGAGATGCACCAAAGCAATTAACAGTTGAAGTTATCAGGGTTATGTTTATGTCGTAAATACGTTTATTTCTTAATTTATTTGTTTATATGAGATAGTTTATTTGTTGATTGGATTTGTATAATCACCGTAAGCATATCTGCTCTTGAGTTGTGTATTAATTTCTTGCTTGAAATCATGAAATGTAATCACCTTGGGCATATTTGTTCTTTGATCCTTGCATTATTTGCATTTTACAACATGTCACTCGTGTAACGCAATGATAAAAATACTGAATTTCTATTCATCGTCGGAAAACTACTTAAATAGCCTCAACCAATTACCATTTTGCACTTCTGTCCTTTTCACTTATATAACTCTTCATTTCACTCTCCTAACACCACTTTCTATTCATATTACACTCATATTCACACAAAATCATGTCTCGGAGGTCCAGAAAAGAGTCAGCGGACGCACCGGTCTATTCGAATATGGTAAAATGCCTTGTTTATATTCTGTCAGTTAATATTTTTGTAGTATTTGTAGGACCAGAAACGTACACCGACGGATATGTATCGTTGGTGTAGGTTTAGAAAAATAAATCCACGGTAAAATCAAATTTGTCGGGCGAAAATAATCAACAACGTGTGTGTTACCCTCCACCGACGGATAGCTACATCGTTGTATTATTCTTTAAGGATGCACCAATGCATATTATCTGTCGGTACATAATTTAAAAAAAACAGTTACGAACTTAATATGTTTAGTTCCCACCGTTATATTCCACAAACCAACGGTCGACCCTACTAACGTGCGATCATCCGAATAGTTTGGACAATGAATTCTAAATTTGCTACTACAACTATGGAACAGATGTCTGATAGGGTTTCAGTCGTCCGACCCTCAATAGAGTCGTAAAGAACCACCGACGGATCACTATTGTTGGTGATTCGTCGGTCAATCGACGCTCGTTCATATATTTTGGACAGTGAATTCCAAATCCACGCACTGATGGAGTCGTAAACAACCCTGACAAACTTTCCCTCATTCTCCTAACTTTAACCTTCTACACTTGTCGCCACCTCTCCCACCTCCTCGTCGCCACAGTGATGCTCCTACACATCGATTATCGCCACCCCCTTGCCTCCTACAGGTAGATATTGAATTTGTTTGTGAGTTTGTGTTGCATTGAATTGAATTCGATGTACTTCTAGTGGTTTGAAGTGGATTAGTTAGACTTGGTTAGTTGGTTAGATAAATCGAAATTGGATTTAGGTAGTGGCATGATCACTACCCATTACATGAGACAATTGGAGAGAACGTTGGTTGGGAGAAGGGGGTTAGAAGGGGGCTAGAGAATGCAATTTAAATTTTGAATTCCATTTGTTGGAATGAATTGAGAGATTTATATTTTTATTTATAAGAGACGATGGGAAGAATTTTAATTTGAGAGGGATTTAAGAGTTTGGAATCTGAATTATGAATTGGATTCGTTGGAATAAATAATATGATATAGAGGGTTTGGCTGAAATTTGTATTGGATTCAATGGAATTAAACGATGGCTTTATTTGTAGTGGTGAGAGGAGTTTGGAGTTTTAAATTTGAATTCGATTCATTGGAGTATGTGGGTTGCAGGTTATGCGAGAAAAGTGCAACCCGACTCGCGTATTAAGTCGGTTATGAGGGTGGGGGTTGGTGGGTATTTTTTTTTGTCCTCTACCCACATTAGGCAGGGCGGTGGATCAAACATGTCATATTTACGGTCCTAGTGTTAACCGACACCAAGTGACGGTGAAACCCTATTCCCTTGTAGTGTTAAATGCGCTGAACTGCTATTCGTCGTCGTAAAACTACTTAAATCGCCCGTAAGATTACCATTTTGCCCCTCTATACTTTATACTAATATAACTCTTCATTTCACTCTTTTAACACAACTTTCTCTTCATATCACTCTTCTATTCACCACATAAGATGTCTCGGAGGTCAGGAAAAGAACCAGCGAAGACCCCTGACTACTCACATCTGGTAAATTACCTTGTTTATTTCAATTAATTTAAAAATAAATTTTTTTTTTTGAGTCGGGCGTCCACGGGAACCGCCCGACCCAACGAGAGGGCGATCGCGGGAACCGCCTCCCCCCTGGGTCCTTTCATTCCTATAAATACCCCCCACCCCTTCACTCAATCCTCACCAATTCTCTCAAAATTCTTCTATTCTAATCATTCCAATCTTCAAGCAATTTGTGCTAGTCGAGTTTTGCGAAAAGCGGGTCGAGTTTGAAGTAATGTGGGTCGAGTTGGACGCAGAAGACAGAGTGCAGAACCAATACGAAGCCAAAGACGACGACGAAGAGACGTGGCCGGAGCAGTAGACGTACGTCGAAGAATGTAGCCGAAAACACGCCAAATGAGATGAATTTTTCCTAGAACCCCCTAGGTTTTTTTGTAATGATTCCTATGTTTCGGCTACAAACTTGTATTTCTCAAAAATCATTAATAAAATTGGCATTTTTTGGGAACAATCATTTCTATTTTGAGTTGAAAAAAAGTTTAAAATCCGACCCGACACGACCCGTGGCCCGGCACTGCCCGCCAGGAGCCGGGCCGACGGGCCGGGCCGGCCCGCATCCCACCCCTAGCTGTGGGTGAGCAGGACGGACAGAGCTAAAAAACAAAATGGGTAATTTGCATAAGTTGGCAGTGCAATTATTTGGTGTGATTTGGCCTATAAATTAAGTCGGTACTGATCATCCTTAAAGAGAAGAAAGAGCATCTCTCCCCGACCCATTCTGTTCTTCCGGTATGGCAAGCGAGGGAGTTGATGGTGGTAGCGATGTGGGGAAGGCTGATTGGGCCGATTGGCCAATAATTGGAATAGATTTAGGCACCACCTACTCATGTGTTTCAGTGTGGCGAAACAGCAACCCCGAGGTCATCCTCAACGACGTCAACCAGCGTCTGACTCCTTCTAGCGTCGCCTTCGCCGGCGGTGAGCTTCTCGTGGGTGAGGCTGCAAAAAACCAGATCACTTCCAACCCTCAGAACACCATCTACGGTATTATATGTTCTCATGTCTTTAATCTTGATTTATACATCCTGGCTTGTTAATTCCTTCGTGTATTTGTTTTGTGCTATGGGAATCTTCGTTAACAAAAAGAGAGAAGATGTATAGGTGAAGTCAGGAAGAAACTTGTTTGGCATCGATAGATAGCCCCAAATTTCGTCATGTTTACATTAGTGACCCTCTAAATTACACAATTGCTAGAAAGTCCAACCCTTTAATATATACGTATTATGCCAATTGAATTTTCTCTTCTTCGGTACCTGCAACCATCAGTTGAGTTCTTTTAAGCTGGTCAACTAGGTTAAAACCAAGAACAATTTCTTTTATTGAAAAATTACCAGGTTAAGTTTTGTTTTTGTTTCTTTATACTATACTAATTTTATTTTAAATCTCAAACATTCCAAACATGTTTGGACATAAGATTGTTGGTATTCGGCCTCTGGTCTTCACTACTTCAATCCAACGAATCTGAGCTAGCTCGAGTTGGTCCACGTGTAATCTTGTAAAAATCTCCTGTTTATTTGAATTCAAGTTGTCAACTCGCGTTTCTGGAATGGTCCACTTCCCATGGTTATTGTAATAACCTAATCTAAGTAATCTAATTAAATTAAACTAAACTTACTTAACTTAATTAATCCTTGCATGTGAGAGCATGAGGTGTTGAGAGGTGAGAGAGAGTGTTGGCTGGTTATTATTGGAAGAGTTGTAGGTGGTTGTTGATTGGATTTAAGAGAGGTGAGTTTGCCTATTTAAAGGGCACTTGAGATCAAGATGACGTTTTGCTTCATTGTTGGATTATCCAGAGAGTGAGAGGAGGTGAACGCCGGAGAAGAAGAAGAAGGTGAAGTAGAAGAAGAGGAGAAGAAGGAGAAGAAGGAAGAAGGAGTGGAGTGAATTGGTGCAAAGCTTGGGAGGCTTCACAACCGTCGAAAAGGTATGCCAAGTCTTCATATTAACTCCCCAAGAGGTGTGGGAGTGTAGAGGACGGCGTTGGTGCCGTTCCTCCGGTGAAAACCCTACTGGACGGAGGTTGAAGACGACTGGCTCGGTCGACCGTTGAGTGTTTCGGTCGACCGAACAGCGTCTAAATGATGCCTGTCGGGTGGGAAGATGTATTGTTCGGTCGACCGGTATATGGGTCGGTCGACCGATATTTATAAATATTGAATTACTACCCGAAAACGGTCGAACGATGTCTGTGTGACGGTCGACCGTTTATGCCAAATTACGCGGGAAAATAAAGGGTTACATTAGCCGGTCGACCGGTGTTGTTTCGGTCGACCGAACCCAGTAGATAGGTTAGACAGGCCTTCGGCCGACCGAGTGTGTGTCTCGGTCGACCGAACTGCGCAAGGTCGGTTACGAGCGTTGACCATCTAAACGGTCGACCGCTCTGGATCCGGTCGACCGACCGAGTGCAGTTTTCCTGTAGTGAAGTGCTTGTTGATCCGGTTGACCGAAGGAGTTCCGGTCGACCGAATCCAGTGGGCAGGATTCATGCGGACTTTCTTATCGGTTGAACGGACCCTGGTTCGACCGACAAGATATATATGTATATAAAATGTATAGCATAGACCTTCCAAACGGTCGACTGCTAGATGACTTTTGTTAGACCAAGTGGTTAGTATTTCGGTTGACGTGGTTCAACCAATAGATTTGTTTGTACAGTACCGTGTACTGTGTGGGGGACCGGTTGACCGGTGTGATTGTAGCGGTTGACCGATCTGCCGCAGGTTGGTGGATTTATCCACACGCGATCCGTCGATGTCAGGTCGACTACCGGCTCCGAGGCGACGGTTGATTACCGGCTTTGAGAGCTACGGATTTCACCTTCGACGAAGGCGTATTATTGTTGTACCTTTTTCCTCTCTTACCGAGCGGGGTGTGAGGGATGTGTACCGTAAACCTTGGGCAGTTTGCGAGGGTTTAGCGGTAGGCCGAGGATGTTCCGGCAGGGTGCGCGTTAGGCGACTCTTGGGGGAGCAGTGGCTGTCGTCTGACCCGAGTTGTGTATTCGGCGGGCTGACTCGCTCTTTGGGTGCGGCGTGTACCAGGGGTTCCTTCCTGCACTTTTTGGGGAGCAGTGGTGTCGACTGACCCTTGTGAGGCAGCGGTGGACTGACTTGACCCTAGTGGCAGGAGTGGTTCAGTGCCGCGGAGGCGGTGAGGGCATTATTGTGGGCCCGAGGCGGATGATCATGTGCATAGCATTGCATTGTCTTTATTTTCCTTTTATATTTTTAGGAGGCTTGGTATACGGGGTTCCTACAGGGAACTCAGGCATGTTTGTTTGTTTTCATTTCAGGTAGCGAGCAGGTTTAGAGTCAGGTGGTGACCGAGGACGGTACCCCCGGGATTAGATCCTGTTCTCTCTAGTAGCTTCTTTTGTTTGAGGTAGTGATTACATGTACATTCACTTTTGTTGTAATCACAGTTGACTCGTTTATATATAGTTGACTTCCACGTGGGTCTGTATCTTTCATATTATATATATATATGTTGGTTTGTTTTCCCGTGACGTGCCCGGTGTTGACCGTTGACGGTCTTTATTATTGTTTAAATTTTCTGCTGTTTTCGGGTACGTTACAATTTGGTATCAGAGCGTTGATCTCGGCGTACTTGTCCAAAGAAACCACCTTTGAGTTAGGAATTAGGTCTAGAGGATCATGCATGCACAGATTATATTGATATTGTCTTGTTTCCTTTGGCAGATGCCTCCGAGACGGGGGAAGGCGGTTGCCCATACTCGCGGTGAGAGTGAGACTGCGAGGGATGAGGCTTGGGAGGATGAGCGTCGGACGTTGTTCGATACGGTCGGACGTCTGACAGAGATGCTACAGCAGCAGGCAGCGCAGACTGGGCAGACGGGGACTGGCGCTATGCATGACCGGTTTATGCGCCAGCATCCGCCTACCTTTCTGGGGCAGTTTGACGCAGAGGCTGCGGAGGAGTGGATCTTCACTATGCAGAAGATCTTCAGTGCTATTGGTTGTCCTCCAGAGGCGAGAGTGGGCCTGGCTACATATGTTTTGGGCGGTGCTGCGTCCAACTGGTGGAGGTCCACATCTGCAGTGGTGTTTGCAGACAGAGATGATATAGCCTGGGAAGAGTTCGTTGGCGAGTTCAACGAGCAGTATTTTCCGCAGCATGTCCAGGATCAGAAGAGGGAGGAGTTTCTGAGTCTTCAGCAGGGAGACATGACCCTAGCAGGCTACATCGGGAAGTTCAACGCCCTTGAGCGTTACTGTCCCGAGATGTATATTACTCAGGAGCAGAGAGCTGGGAAGTTCGTCCGAGGGCTCCGGAAGCAGCTGAGGACGAAGGTGCTGACACACATGCCGAGCACGTTGGCCGATGCAGTGAAGAGTGCCTCTGTTCTTGATCGTGACTACAGGGAGAACTACCAGGACGAGAGGAGGCCATCAGGTAGGTTCTCTGGGAGGCCAGGAGGTCAGATTGGAGGGAATCCGGGCAAGAGGCCCCGATACGAGGGAGCAGGAGTTGCAGTACCACGACCTGAGCCTTGTGGTACTTGTGGGAGATTTCACTCCGGGCCGTGCTTCACCCCCGGAGCATGTCATGGTTGTGGCCAGATGGGTCACTTTATCAGGAGCTGTCCGAGCCGAGGAGCTGGACCGAGCAGACCACCGGGGTTACCCGCACCAGGCAGAGGAGGAGGCGGAGGTAGACCACCTTTCAGACCACAGCAGGGGCAGCGCACTGGCAGAGTTTTCACTATCCAGGCAGAGGAGGCTCGGGATGGAGGCGCTGTCGTGGAAGGTACACTTCTTGTCGCAGGTTCAGTAGCTAGGGTGTTATTTGATTGTGGCGCGACACACTCGTTCATCTCAGAGCGATTTGCGGGAGTGTTGGGCTGTACCCTTGCGATGTTGACTGCCACTTTGGAGGTCAGCACACCCCTGGGTCTGGTGGGCACTGTGGGGAGATTTGTCCCCGGCGCCACGGTTGTTTCGGGAGATCAGGAGTTTCCGGCAGACCTGGTCTTGCTACCGATGGAGGACTTTGATGTCATACTTGGGATGGATTGGCTGTCCCAATATGATGTTCGAGTCTTGTGCCGTGAGAAGAAGATTTTGATCCCGAGGAATGGTTTGCCTGATATTCTGATTAGAGGGATCAGAAGCAGAGGAGGTCGCATTATTGTATCTGCTGTGAGAGCTCAGAGACTGTTACAGCAGGGATGTGCAGCATTTCTGGCGACGCTTGTGGTTGCGGAGGCAGAGTCCCAGAGGCTAGAGGACATTGAGGTGGTGCAGGAGTTCGCGGATATTTTTCCAGCGGAGATTCCAGGTTTACCACCACACCGGGAGTTGGAGTTCGGCATTGAGTTGGTAGCTGGCACTACACCACAGTCGAAGGCTCCATACCGGATGGCACCTGCTGAGTTGACAGAGTTGAAGAAGCAGTTGCAGGAGTTGATGGACTCTGGATTCATCAGGCCGAGTGTCTCGCCTTGGGGTGCACCAGTTTTGTTTGTGAAGAAGAAGGACGGATCCTTGAGGATGTGCATAGACTACAGGATGCTGAACCAGGTGACGGTGAAGAATAGGTATCCCTTACCTAGGATCGAGGACCTCTTTGATCAGCTGCAGTCAGCGAAGGTTTTCTCGAAGATTGACCTGCGTTCAGGATATCACCAGTTGAGGATCCGAGATGAGGACATCCAGAAGACAGCCTTCAGGACGAGATATGGACACTATGAGTTCTTGGTGATGCCATTTGGATTGACGAATGCTCCGGCAGCGTTCATGGATCTGATGCACCGGACATTCAGGCAGTATATTGATATATTTGTGATTGTCTTCGTGGATGACATCTTGATCTATTCATCAGATATGGAGCAGCACAGAGAGCATTTGAGGATTGTACTCAGCATCTTGAGGGCTCAGCAGTTATATGCTAAGTTCTCAAAGTGCGAGTTTTGGTTGGACAGAGTGGCATTCCTCGGACACATTGTATCGGCAGAGGGGATATCAGTGGATCCGGCGAAGGTAGAGGCGGTGACACAGTGGAGGACCCCTACGAGCGTGACGGAGATTAGGAGCTTTGTTGGACTGGCGGGTTATTACCGTCGCTTCATCAAAGACTTCTCGAGATTGGCAGCACCACTGACGGCTCTGACGCAGAAGGGAGTCACTTTTGTTTGGTCGCAGAAGTGCGAGGACAGCTTTCAGGAGCTGAAGAGACTGTTGACCACAGCACCAGTTTTATCATTGCCGAGTGGCACGGGTGGATTCGTGATTTATAGCGACGCTTCAGGTATTGGCTTAGGATGTGTACTTATGCAGCACGGGAGGGTGATCGCGTACGCATCCAGACAGCTGAAGGTCCATGAGAGGAATTACCCGACACATGATTTGGAGTTAGCAGCAGTGGTTCATGCACTGAAGACCTGGAGACACTATCTTTATGGCGAGCAGTTCGAGGTGTTTACAGATCATCAGAGTCTGAAGTACCTGTTCTCGCAGAAGGAGCTGAACATGAGGCAGCGCAGATGGCTTGAGTTCATTAAGGACTACGACTTCACTATCTCTTACCATCCGGGGAAGGCGAACACAGTTGCAGACGCTTTGAGCCGGAAGGTGGAGGTATCAGTAGCAGGCCTATGCATTCAGGAGTGGCGACTGCTGGAGTCTTTAGCAGAGTGGAGACCATTTGCAGATAGCTCTGAGGGTGCAGTGATTGCAGGATTGAGAGTAGAGCCTCAGACAGTATCAGCAGTGATTCATGCTCAGACTACAGATGAGGAGTTGAGCAGTTTATTACAGTTAGCTGCCAGAGATGGGTCAGACTTCAGAGTTGGAGTGGATGGAGGTCTGAGATTCAGAGACCGTATCTGGGTGCCGAAGACAGAGGACCTGAGACATGATATCATGGAGGAGGCACACAGATCGAGATATTCCATTCATCCAGGGAGCACCAAGATGTACAAAGACCTGCAGCGGAACTTCTGGTGGCGAGGTATGAAGAAGGACGTTGCAGACTTCGTGTCGAGGTGTTTGGTCTGTCAGCAGGTGAAGATCGAGCACCAGAGACCAGCAGGGCAGATGCAGAGGATTGAGTTGCCCGAGTGGAAGTGGGAGCACGTGACGATGGATTTTGTTACGGGGCTACCGAAGACACGGAGATTCCACGACGCGATTTGGGTTATAGTCGATCGACTGACCAAGTCAGCGCATTTCTTAGCTATTAAGACCACTCTTGCTCTGGAGGGTCTAGCTAAGTTATATATTGAGGAGATTGTCAGACTTCATGGCGTACCAGTCAGTATCATTTCAGACAGAGATCCCAGATTCACTTCTAGATTTTGGGAGAGCCTACACAGAGCGTTGGGGACACGTCTGAAGTTTAGCACAGCTTTTCATCCACAGACAGATGGCCAGTCAGAGCGGACGATACAGACTTTGGAGGACATGCTGAGAGCGTGTACACTTGACTGGGCCGGGCATTGGGATGAGCATTTGCCGTTGATCGAGTTCGCCTACAACAACAGCTACCACTCGAGTATTGGGATGGCACCCTATGAGGCATTATACGGGAGACCGTGTAGATCGCCGGTATGCTGGAGTGATGTGGGCGAGAGACAGCTAGTTGGACCTGACATTATTCAGTTGTATTCAGAGAAGGTCGACGTGATTCGGAGACGACTAGCTACGGCGCAGAGCAGGCAGAAGAGTTATGCTGATACGCGGAGGCGTGAGCTGACTTTTGAGGTAGGAGACCATGTCTTCCTGAAGATCTCGCCTTCCAGAGGGGTGATGAGATTCGGGAAGAAGGGGAAGCTGAGTCCGAGATATGTCGGACCTTTTGAGATTTTGGATCGGGTCGGTGAAGTGGCATATAGGATTGCACTACCGCCACAGTTTGCAGGACTTCACAACGTCTTCCATGTTTCTATGTTGAGGAAGTACGTGGCCGATCCAGCTCATGTGATAGAGATATCAGTACCGGAGATCCAGCAGGATTTGTCATTAGATGAGAGACCAGTTGAGATTGTGGATCAGATGGTACACCAGCTCAGGAGGAGAGCGATTCCTATGGTGAAGGTCAGGTGGCAGCATCACACTGACAGAGAGGCTACCTGGGAGATCGAGGAGGATGTCAGGAGGCAGTATCCAGAGTTATTCCGGTAAGTCAGTTGTTTCGAATTTCGCGGACGAAATTCTTTTAAGGAGGGTAGATTGTAATAACCTAATCTAAGTAATCTAATTAAATTAAACTAAACTTACTTAACTTAATTAATCCTTGCATGTGAGAGCATGAGGTGTTGAGAGGTGAGAGAGAGTGTTGGCTGGTTATTATTGGAAGAGTTGTAGGTGGTTGTTGATTGGATTTAAGAGAGGTGAGTTTGCCTATTTAAAGGGCACTTGAGATCAAGATGACGTTTTGCTTCATTGTTGGATTATCCAGAGAGTGAGAGGAGGTGAACGCCGGAGAAGAAGAAGAAGGTGAAGTAGAAGAAGAGGAGAAGAAGGAGAAGAAGGAAGAAGGAGTGGAGTGAATTGGTGCAAAGCTTGGGAGGCTTCACAACCGTCGAAAAGGTATGCCAAGTCTTCATATTAACTCCCCAAGAGGTGTGGGAGTGTAGAGGACGGCGTTGGTGCCGTTCCTCCGGTGAAAACCCTACTGGACGGAGGTTGAAGACGACTGGCTCGGTCGACCGTTGAGTGTTTCGGTCGACCGAACAGCGTCTAAATGATGCCTGTCGGGTGGGAAGATGTATTGTTCGGTCGACCGGTATATGGGTCGGTCGACCGATATTTATAAATATTGAATTACTACCCGAAAACGGTCGAACGATGTCTGTGTGACGGTCGACCGTTTATGCCAAATTACGCGGGAAAATAAAGGGTTACATTAGCCGGTCGACCGGTGTTGTTTCGGTCGACCGAACCCAGTAGATAGGTTAGACAGGCCTTCGGCCGACCGAGTGTGTGTCTCGGTCGACCGAACTGCGCAAGGTCGGTTACGAGCGTTGACCATCTAAACGGTCGACCGCTCTGGATCCGGTCGACCGACCGAGTGCAGTTTTCCTGTAGTGAAGTGCTTGTTGATCCGGTTGACCGAAGGAGTTCCGGTCGACCGAATCCAGTGGGCAGGATTCATGCGGACTTTCTTATCGGTTGAACGGACCCTGGTTCGACCGACAAGATATATATGTATATAAAATGTATAGCATAGACCTTCCAAACGGTCGACTGCTAGATGACTTTTGTTAGACCAAGTGGTTAGTATTTCGGTTGACGTGGTTCAACCAATAGATTTGTTTGTACAGTACCGTGTACTGTGTGGGGGACCGGTTGACCGGTGTGATTGTAGCGGTTGACCGATCTGCCGCAGGTTGGTGGATTTATCCACACGCGATCCGTCGATGTCAGGTCGACTACCGGCTCCGAGGCGACGGTTGATTACCGGCTTTGAGAGCTACGGATTTCACCTTCGACGAAGGCGTATTATTGTTGTACCTTTTTCCTCTCTTACCGAGCGGGGTGTGAGGGATGTGTACCGTAAACCTTGGGCAGTTTGCGAGGGTTTAGCGGTAGGCCGAGGATGTTCCGGCAGGGTGCGCGTTAGGCGACTCTTGGGGGAGCAGTGGCTGTCGTCTGACCCGAGTTGTGTATTCGGCGGGCTGACTCGCTCTTTGGGTGCGGCGTGTACCAGGGGTTCCTTCCTGCACTTTTTGGGGAGCAGTGGTGTCGACTGACCCTTGTGAGGCAGCGGTGGACTGACTTGACCCTAGTGGCAGGAGTGGTTCAGTGCCGCGGAGGCGGTGAGGGCATTATTGTGGGCCCGAGGCGGATGATCATGTGCATAGCATTGCATTGTCTTTATTTTCCTTTTATATTTTTAGGAGGCTTGGTATACGGGGTTCCTACAGGGAACTCAGGCATGTTTGTTTGTTTTCATTTCAGGTAGCGAGCAGGTTTAGAGTCAGGTGGTGACCGAGGACGGTACCCCCGGGATTAGATCCTGTTCTCTCTAGTAGCTTCTTTTGTTTGAGGTAGTGATTACATGTACATTCACTTTTGTTGTAATCACAGTTGACTCGTTTATATATAGTTGACTTCCACGTGGGTCTGTATCTTTCATATTATATATATATATGTTGGTTTGTTTTCCCGTGACGTGCCCGGTGTTGACCGTTGACGGTCTTTATTATTGTTTAAATTTTCTGCTGTTTTCGGGTACGTTACAATTTGGTATCAGAGCGTTGATCTCGGCGTACTTGTCCAAAGAAACCACCTTTGAGTTAGGAATTAGGTCTAGAGGATCATGCATGCACAGATTATATTGATATTGTCTTGTTTCCTTTGGCAGATGCCTCCGAGACGGGGGAAGGCGGTTGCCCATACTCGCGGTGAGAGTGAGACTGCGAGGGATGAGGCTTGGGAGGATGAGCGTCGGACGTTGTTCGATACGGTCGGACGTCTGACAGAGATGCTACAGCAGCAGGCAGCGCAGACTGGGCAGACGGGGACTGGCGCTATGCATGACCGGTTTATGCGCCAGCATCCGCCTACCTTTCTGGGGCAGTTTGACGCAGAGGCTGCGGAGGAGTGGATCTTCACTATGCAGAAGATCTTCAGTGCTATTGGTTGTCCTCCAGAGGCGAGAGTGGGCCTGGCTACATATGTTTTGGGCGGTGCTGCGTCCAACTGGTGGAGGTCCACATCTGCAGTGGTGTTTGCAGACAGAGATGATATAGCCTGGGAAGAGTTCGTTGGCGAGTTCAACGAGCAGTATTTTCCGCAGCATGTCCAGGATCAGAAGAGGGAGGAGTTTCTGAGTCTTCAGCAGGGAGACATGACCCTAGCAGGCTACATCGGGAAGTTCAACGCCCTTGAGCGTTACTGTCCCGAGATGTATATTACTCAGGAGCAGAGAGCTGGGAAGTTCGTCCGAGGGCTCCGGAAGCAGCTGAGGACGAAGGTGCTGACACACATGCCGAGCACGTTGGCCGATGCAGTGAAGAGTGCCTCTGTTCTTGATCGTGACTACAGGGAGAACTACCAGGACGAGAGGAGGCCATCAGGTAGGTTCTCTGGGAGGCCAGGAGGTCAGATTGGAGGGAATCCGGGCAAGAGGCCCCGATACGAGGGAGCAGGAGTTGCAGTACCACGACCTGAGCCTTGTGGTACTTGTGGGAGATTTCACTCCGGGCCGTGCTTCACCCCCGGAGCATGTCATGGTTGTGGCCAGATGGGTCACTTTATCAGGAGCTGTCCGAGCCGAGGAGCTGGACCGAGCAGACCACCGGGGTTACCCGCACCAGGCAGAGGAGGAGGCGGAGGTAGACCACCTTTCAGACCACAGCAGGGGCAGCGCACTGGCAGAGTTTTCACTATCCAGGCAGAGGAGGCTCGGGATGGAGGCGCTGTCGTGGAAGGTACACTTCTTGTCGCAGGTTCAGTAGCTAGGGTGTTATTTGATTGTGGCGCGACACACTCGTTCATCTCAGAGCGATTTGCGGGAGTGTTGGGCTGTACCCTTGCGATGTTGACTGCCACTTTGGAGGTCAGCACACCCCTGGGTCTGGTGGGCACTGTGGGGAGATTTGTCCCCGGCGCCACGGTTGTTTCGGGAGATCAGGAGTTTCCGGCAGACCTGGTCTTGCTACCGATGGAGGACTTTGATGTCATACTTGGGATGGATTGGCTGTCCCAATATGATGTTCGAGTCTTGTGCCGTGAGAAGAAGATTTTGATCCCGAGGAATGGTTTGCCTGATATTCTGATTAGAGGGATCAGAAGCAGAGGAGGTCGCATTATTGTATCTGCTGTGAGAGCTCAGAGACTGTTACAGCAGGGATGTGCAGCATTTCTGGCGACGCTTGTGGTTGCGGAGGCAGAGTCCCAGAGGCTAGAGGACATTGAGGTGGTGCAGGAGTTCGCGGATATTTTTCCAGCGGAGATTCCAGGTTTACCACCACACCGGGAGTTGGAGTTCGGCATTGAGTTGGTAGCTGGCACTACACCACAGTCGAAGGCTCCATACCGGATGGCACCTGCTGAGTTGACAGAGTTGAAGAAGCAGTTGCAGGAGTTGATGGACTCTGGATTCATCAGGCCGAGTGTCTCGCCTTGGGGTGCACCAGTTTTGTTTGTGAAGAAGAAGGACGGATCCTTGAGGATGTGCATAGACTACAGGATGCTGAACCAGGTGACGGTGAAGAATAGGTATCCCTTACCTAGGATCGAGGACCTCTTTGATCAGCTGCAGTCAGCGAAGGTTTTCTCGAAGATTGACCTGCGTTCAGGATATCACCAGTTGAGGATCCGAGATGAGGACATCCAGAAGACAGCCTTCAGGACGAGATATGGACACTATGAGTTCTTGGTGATGCCATTTGGATTGACGAATGCTCCGGCAGCGTTCATGGATCTGATGCACCGGACATTCAGGCAGTATATTGATATATTTGTGATTGTCTTCGTGGATGACATCTTGATCTATTCATCAGATATGGAGCAGCACAGAGAGCATTTGAGGATTGTACTCAGCATCTTGAGGGCTCAGCAGTTATATGCTAAGTTCTCAAAGTGCGAGTTTTGGTTGGACAGAGTGGCATTCCTCGGACACATTGTATCGGCAGAGGGGATATCAGTGGATCCGGCGAAGGTAGAGGCGGTGACACAGTGGAGGACCCCTACGAGCGTGACGGAGATTAGGAGCTTTGTTGGACTGGCGGGTTATTACCGTCGCTTCATCAAAGACTTCTCGAGATTGGCAGCACCACTGACGGCTCTGACGCAGAAGGGAGTCACTTTTGTTTGGTCGCAGAAGTGCGAGGACAGCTTTCAGGAGCTGAAGAGACTGTTGACCACAGCACCAGTTTTATCATTGCCGAGTGGCACGGGTGGATTCGTGATTTATAGCGACGCTTCAGGTATTGGCTTAGGATGTGTACTTATGCAGCACGGGAGGGTGATCGCGTACGCATCCAGACAGCTGAAGGTCCATGAGAGGAATTACCCGACACATGATTTGGAGTTAGCAGCAGTGGTTCATGCACTGAAGACCTGGAGACACTATCTTTATGGCGAGCAGTTCGAGGTGTTTACAGATCATCAGAGTCTGAAGTACCTGTTCTCGCAGAAGGAGCTGAACATGAGGCAGCGCAGATGGCTTGAGTTCATTAAGGACTACGACTTCACTATCTCTTACCATCCGGGGAAGGCGAACACAGTTGCAGACGCTTTGAGCCGGAAGGTGGAGGTATCAGTAGCAGGCCTATGCATTCAGGAGTGGCGACTGCTGGAGTCTTTAGCAGAGTGGAGACCATTTGCAGATAGCTCTGAGGGTGCAGTGATTGCAGGATTGAGAGTAGAGCCTCAGACAGTATCAGCAGTGATTCATGCTCAGACTACAGATGAGGAGTTGAGCAGTTTATTACAGTTAGCTGCCAGAGATGGGTCAGACTTCAGAGTTGGAGTGGATGGAGGTCTGAGATTCAGAGACCGTATCTGGGTGCCGAAGACAGAGGACCTGAGACATGATATCATGGAGGAGGCACACAGATCGAGATATTCCATTCATCCAGGGAGCACCAAGATGTACAAAGACCTGCAGCGGAACTTCTGGTGGCGAGGTATGAAGAAGGACGTTGCAGACTTCGTGTCGAGGTGTTTGGTCTGTCAGCAGGTGAAGATCGAGCACCAGAGACCAGCAGGGCAGATGCAGAGGATTGAGTTGCCCGAGTGGAAGTGGGAGCACGTGACGATGGATTTTGTTACGGGGCTACCGAAGACACGGAGATTCCACGACGCGATTTGGGTTATAGTCGATCGACTGACCAAGTCAGCGCATTTCTTAGCTATTAAGACCACTCTTGCTCTGGAGGGTCTAGCTAAGTTATATATTGAGGAGATTGTCAGACTTCATGGCGTACCAGTCAGTATCATTTCAGACAGAGATCCCAGATTCACTTCTAGATTTTGGGAGAGCCTACACAGAGCGTTGGGGACACGTCTGAAGTTTAGCACAGCTTTTCATCCACAGACAGATGGCCAGTCAGAGCGGACGATACAGACTTTGGAGGACATGCTGAGAGCGTGTACACTTGACTGGGCCGGGCATTGGGATGAGCATTTGCCGTTGATCGAGTTCGCCTACAACAACAGCTACCACTCGAGTATTGGGATGGCACCCTATGAGGCATTATACGGGAGACCGTGTAGATCGCCGGTATGCTGGAGTGATGTGGGCGAGAGACAGCTAGTTGGACCTGACATTATTCAGTTGTATTCAGAGAAGGTCGACGTGATTCGGAGACGACTAGCTACGGCGCAGAGCAGGCAGAAGAGTTATGCTGATACGCGGAGGCGTGAGCTGACTTTTGAGGTAGGAGACCATGTCTTCCTGAAGATCTCGCCTTCCAGAGGGGTGATGAGATTCGGGAAGAAGGGGAAGCTGAGTCCGAGATATGTCGGACCTTTTGAGATTTTGGATCGGGTCGGTGAAGTGGCATATAGGATTGCACTACCGCCACAGTTTGCAGGACTTCACAACGTCTTCCATGTTTCTATGTTGAGGAAGTACGTGGCCGATCCAGCTCATGTGATAGAGATATCAGTACCGGAGATCCAGCAGGATTTGTCATTAGATGAGAGACCAGTTGAGATTGTGGATCAGATGGTACACCAGCTCAGGAGGAGAGCGATTCCTATGGTGAAGGTCAGGTGGCAGCATCACACTGACAGAGAGGCTACCTGGGAGATCGAGGAGGATGTCAGGAGGCAGTATCCAGAGTTATTCCGGTAAGTCAGTTGTTTCGAATTTCGCGGACGAAATTCTTTTAAGGAGGGTAGATTGTAATAACCTAATCTAAGTAATCTAATTAAATTAAACTAAACTTACTTAACTTAATTAATCCTTGCATGTGAGAGCATGAGGTGTTGAGAGGTGAGAGAGAGTGTTGGCTGGTTATTATTGGAAGAGTTGTAGGTGGTTGTTGATTGGATTTAAGAGAGGTGAGTTTGCCTATTTAAAGGGCACTTGAGATCAAGATGACGTTTTGCTTCATTGTTGGATTATCCAGAGAGTGAGAGGAGGTGAACGCCGGAGAAGAAGAAGAAGGTGAAGTAGAAGAAGAGGAGAAGAAGGAGAAGAAGGAAGAAGGAGTGGAGTGAATTGGTGCAAAGCTTGGGAGGCTTCACAACCGTCGAAAAGGTATGCCAAGTCTTCATATTAACTCCCCAAGAGGTGTGGGAGTGTAGAGGACGGCGTTGGTGCCGTTCCTCCGGTGAAAACCCTACTGGACGGAGGTTGAAGACGACTGGCTCGGTCGACCGTTGAGTGTTTCGGTCGACCGAACAGCGTCTAAATGATGCCTGTCGGGTGGGAAGATGTATTGTTCGGTCGACCGGTATATGGGTCGGTCGACCGATATTTATAAATATTGAATTACTACCCGAAAACGGTCGAACGATGTCTGTGTGACGGTCGACCGTTTATGCCAAATTACGCGGGAAAATAAAGGGTTACATTAGCCGGTCGACCGGTGTTGTTTCGGTCGACCGAACCCAGTAGATAGGTTAGACAGGCCTTCGGCCGACCGAGTGTGTGTCTCGGTCGACCGAACTGCGCAAGGTCGGTTACGAGCGTTGACCATCTAAACGGTCGACCGCTCTGGATCCGGTCGACCGACCGAGTGCAGTTTTCCTGTAGTGAAGTGCTTGTTGATCCGGTTGACCGAAGGAGTTCCGGTCGACCGAATCCAGTGGGCAGGATTCATGCGGACTTTCTTATCGGTTGAACGGACCCTGGTTCGACCGACAAGATATATATGTATATAAAATGTATAGCATAGACCTTCCAAACGGTCGACTGCTAGATGACTTTTGTTAGACCAAGTGGTTAGTATTTCGGTTGACGTGGTTCAACCAATAGATTTGTTTGTACAGTACCGTGTACTGTGTGGGGGACCGGTTGACCGGTGTGATTGTAGCGGTTGACCGATCTGCCGCAGGTTGGTGGATTTATCCACACGCGATCCGTCGATGTCAGGTCGACTACCGGCTCCGAGGCGACGGTTGATTACCGGCTTTGAGAGCTACGGATTTCACCTTCGACGAAGGCGTATTATTGTTGTACCTTTTTCCTCTCTTACCGAGCGGGGTGTGAGGGATGTGTACCGTAAACCTTGGGCAGTTTGCGAGGGTTTAGCGGTAGGCCGAGGATGTTCCGGCAGGGTGCGCGTTAGGCGACTCTTGGGGGAGCAGTGGCTGTCGTCTGACCCGAGTTGTGTATTCGGCGGGCTGACTCGCTCTTTGGGTGCGGCGTGTACCAGGGGTTCCTTCCTGCACTTTTTGGGGAGCAGTGGTGTCGACTGACCCTTGTGAGGCAGCGGTGGACTGACTTGACCCTAGTGGCAGGAGTGGTTCAGTGCCGCGGAGGCGGTGAGGGCATTATTGTGGGCCCGAGGCGGATGATCATGTGCATAGCATTGCATTGTCTTTATTTTCCTTTTATATTTTTAGGAGGCTTGGTATACGGGGTTCCTACAGGGAACTCAGGCATGTTTGTTTGTTTTCATTTCAGGTAGCGAGCAGGTTTAGAGTCAGGTGGTGACCGAGGACGGTACCCCCGGGATTAGATCCTGTTCTCTCTAGTAGCTTCTTTTGTTTGAGGTAGTGATTACATGTACATTCACTTTTGTTGTAATCACAGTTGACTCGTTTATATATAGTTGACTTCCACGTGGGTCTGTATCTTTCATATTATATATATATATGTTGGTTTGTTTTCCCGTGACGTGCCCGGTGTTGACCGTTGACGGTCTTTATTATTGTTTAAATTTTCTGCTGTTTTCGGGTACGTTACAGTTATAGCCTTGTGGGCACTGTTTTCAATATTTTGATGGACAAGAGAAACCACAAATTTTGTACTTGATGCATGATTACACAAGCACCATGTTCAAACACTCGTACATTTTAATTTTCAGATGTGAAGCGTTTAATCGGCAGAAGATTCAAGGATGAGATCGTGCAAGAAGACATGAAGCTTTGGTCATTTAAGGTGGTCGAAGGAAGTAAAGGAGAGCCTCGAATTGTGGTCGGCAACGAAAAAGAAGATGAAGAAGCAAAAGATAAGGAATTTGCAGTGCAGGAGATCTCTTCTATGATTCTGAAGAAGTTGAAGGAAGCTGCCCAGGAATTCCTCGGAGTAGAAGTTCATAACGCCGTCATTACCGTTCCTGCTTACTTCAACGACTCGCAACGTCGTGCAACAAAAGATGCAGGAAAAGTTGCGGGTCTCAACGTGGTGCGTGTCATCAACGAACCCACTGCGGCGGCTTTGGCCTACGCCCAACACCAGGAACACAGATGCAAAGACAAAAAGAAAGTCCTCGTCTTCGACCTTGGAGGCGGCACTCTTGACGTCTCCATCGTTGAGATAGAGGGGCACAAGTTCAACGTCAAAGCCACTTCTGGAAACACGCACTTGGGTGGCGAAGATTTCGACAACAATATGGTTAAATATCTAGCACAAGAATTCAAGAAAAAGACTGAAATTGATATCCTTAAGGAAGGAAACTACCAAAAGCCGTTGCGGAGACTTCGAAAGGAATGGGAGAAGGTGAAGAGATCTCTTTCAAACCAGAAGGCTGTAACAGTCAACATTGATAGTTTTTACGATGATATTGACTTATGCATCAAGGTAACTCGAGCGAAGTTTGAGCAGCTGAACAAGGATTTGTTCATGAAGAGCCTCAAACCGATTGATGAGTGCTTGGGTGCTGCTGGAATGGCAAAGGAAGACATAGACGAGGTGTTGTTGGTTGGAGGATCGACTCGCATCCCCAAGATCCGGGAGCTGTTGAAGAAACACTTCGACGGGAAGGAACCGTGCCACACCGTCAACCCAGATGAGGCAGTGGCAAAAGGAGCGGCCATCCAAGGTGCTATACTAGCTAAAGTGGATGATCCACTCATCATGCATCTTAAGGTTATGGATGTCACCCCTCTCTGCCTAGGCATCAACGACGGAGGTACGACGTCTGTACATAGTAGATCTATTATTCTTTTATATAAGGTTTTTTTTCATTGTCCGCAAAATAATTAGTTCGGCATGTAATGTATTAAAAGGGTTCGTCATGTAATGTATTACCTGTTTTCAACATACAATAGGAAAAATGTCTATCGTGGTGAACCGTTGCACTCCTATTCCCATCAGCCTCCCAACTACTCGTTGCACATGGTTCGACAACCAAACAGAATTGAAGTTTGAAGTGTATGAAGGCGAGAGGGGTATCGTTGAAGGTAACCATCACCTTGGCGATGTGGTTCTCAAAGGAATCTCTCCAGCACCTGCCGGTCAATCCGTCGTCGACCTCACATTCGACATCGACGAGGACGGTATCTTGACCGTGACGGTCAAAGATAAAAAGGGTGGAAAAGAAGCGAGCGTGACGATGACCAACGATGCGGGTAGGTTGAGCGAGAAAGTTATCCAAGAGATGATATCGGACGCTGAGAAATGGAAGTCTCACGACGACTTGGTGAAGAAAAAGCTTTACGCCAAGAATGAACTTGAGAACCGCCTCAATGAGATGATCAAGAAGCTTAGTATGACGGGTATGAAGAATAAGATGGGACCCGCCCTCTATAACAGGATCCATGTCAATGCTACGGAGCTCGAAAAATGGATCGACAAGGAGGCAAAGGATGCCGATTACGAGGAACTCCAAGAAAAAATAAAGGAACTGAAGAGAATGCAAAAAATGATTAAACCACAACATATGGAGCGTGCATAACGCACGCCTTGTTCTGATTGTTTCCTCAAGTTCACTTCAACCGTGTATGTATCCGTGCCGAACAAGAAATTTGTCTACTTCTTATTTTGTTTAATGTTTTACTTGTTATCGTTGTTGCTGCTGCTGTATGATGTTGGGAACTGGTGTTAGTTACTGAAGAGTGCAATTATGTTATCATGATTATATCTATGTCTTTAATAAGCGTGAACATATGTAATTGTTTGAGTTTTTTTAATATTTGTCGTTTGATTGGATATTATAATTACTTTTTGCATGCCTGCTTTTGATTTTGAGACGTTTATTTGTTGCTTGAAGTAAAATTATTTCAAAGCATTTTTAAGGTTTTTTTTGCATGAGTACACTTTGAAAAAATGATTTTAATTGCGTGCACTCGTTTTAGCAAATGCCCAATTTGCACTTTCCTTTTTCTTTTCTTAACTTGTGTGCATCTACTCCGTCGGTATACCTGGGTAACAGGTCATGCCGGTCAAGCCCGACACCACATAACACCAAGGTCTAGTCGTCAGTAAGACTAATTTCGTCATTTTTTCGTTAATTTTTCCCTCAAAAAACATCTCATAAACTAAAAATATCATTATTATTAAATAAAAAACACAAAAAAACTGAAATTATTCTCACTTTTCTCTTCTCCTCGCTTCCCTCTCTTTAGTTCTCTCTCTGATTCTCTCTCCCTCTCTTAATGTAAAATTGTGTGGTTTTGGAGAGAGAGGAAATAGAAGTGGATTCGAAGAAGAGAGAGAGAGAGAAGAGGGAACGGGTGAGAGGCAGAGGGGTTTTTTCGTTCTTGTTTTTAACATTAAAGATTATTTTTTTATTTTAGAGGGTCTTTTTGCAAATTTTCCAACGAAAAAATGTCGGAATGAGTCCTTCTCGACGTAGGTGCACGTTAATAAATGGGGAAAAAAATGTAAATTGGGCATTTGATGAAACACGGGTGCACGCAAGAAAACTCGTTCTTTTCAAATAAAAAGCATGACCAAGCAAAGGTTTTCAATCTTTCCTTGGTCATGCTTTTCATTTCTAATAACAGAGATATTGATTGAAGTAGAATTATTTTGGGCAAATTTATTTTGTTTATCGAGATTTTTTCCGTATTTACGTGCATATAATATGGAATTGAATGTGTTTGACATCTAATATCATGTAAAATTTGATTATTCTACTGAACTGCTAAACATCGCCCCAAAATTACTTAAATCGCCCCTTGAAATTACCAAATTGTCCTTCCTCCTATTTTTGCTTATATATCTCACAATTTCACTCTTTTTTCAAAACTTTCTCTTCCTATACCTACTACACAAGATTACGAATGTCTCGGAGGCCAGGGAAGCAGCCAGCAGTTCCCCCGATGTACCAGTATGAGGTAACATTACGTTATTTATTTGTTTTTAAAAAAAAAAAAAAGGCGTCGGCGTCCGAGGGAGACGCCCCCCGCATGGGGCGGGCGTCCGAGGAAGCCGCTCCCCCTATGGGGGGAGCGGCTTCCGAGGACGCCCGACCCATGCGGGGGGCGTCTCCCTCGGACGCCGACCCGAAGCGGGAGACGTCTGCGGAAGACGTCTCCCCGTAGGAGGAGGCGTCTGCGACAGACGCCTCCACCTTGCGGGAGGCGTCTGTCGCAGACGCCTCCTCCTTTTTTGTTTTTTTAATTAATAAATATCATAATTACTTTAATAAATAGTGATAAATCAAAAAAATTAATTTAACAAATTCTTATTAAGTTTAACATTTGTGATATTTAGTTTTAACAAATTTTGATTTAGTTTAACAATTGTTTTAATTTAGTTTAACAAATTTTGATTTAGTTTAACAATTTTGATAATTAAGTTTAACAAATTTTGATTTAGTTTAACAATTTTGATAAATATGATAATTTAGTTTAACAAATTTAACAAATTTGTATTTAAAATTTCAATAAATAGTCATCGGGTCACAGTGGAGGGAGAGGCAAGTCGATACCATTACACGCCTTCCGTTCTTTAGAGGATGATTCAGCACCGCGTCATCCACGTAGACGGGGGATATCTGCTTCGGTCAGGAGGGAGAGGGAGGCATTACGTCGTCGTGAGGAGGAGGATGATTCCTTCGATGATGAGCATGTGGATAGTTTCGACGACGAGAGCGACGATGATGGCCCGTATGATGTGCGGCCGGAGGTGGAGAGGCAGGGGGATTATAGCGGAGGACGTGGTCGAGCGGGTACTTCTACTTCCGCCGGATGGATGGTGCGGAAGGGTAGGGGTGGGAGGTTTACGGCCGGGGATTCGAGCTCGTGCACTGTTGATCCCCGCGCTCAGAAGAAGAAGAGGGTCCAGGACGATTCTTGGATCGTGAGCAGTATGACGCCTGGTGGTCCTTTAGATGGGAGCGTCATTCCTAGTTTCTGGGGTCACATCGCTAGACGGATCTGGGACGGAGAGGATCGGAAGGTTCTGAAGTGCCATAATCGGCACAGAGCCTGTACAGCACTACAGGGTTGGCGGTCTACACTGAGTGCTGATATCAGAGAGGAGATTAGTGCCACGCATTTGGGGCACTTACCGTACAGCATGTTCCCTTATCTCGACATGCCTTTGATTTCTGCGTTTGTGGAGCGGTGGCAGCCTGACACCAACACTTTCCACATGCCTTTCGGAGAGATGACGATCATGCTTCACGATGTTTTCCAGATCCTGCGCATTCCTGTGGATGGTCGTCTGGTTAGTGCTCAGGGGTCGACGTCTGAGCTGAGGTGTTATGTGGCAGAGTTGCTTGGTGTCACACCTGATGGTCTGGCGAGAGATACAGCTTTATGGAGTGGTGGTGGTGTCGGCATCGACTCCCTTGAGGACCTATGCAGACGGGCACGACCTCCGCGGGCCGATGATACACAGTTGACGGCGTACCTATTCTTGATGCTCGGAGCCGTCTTGTTTGTCGACAAGAGTGGTTGTCGGATCAGACCACGCGATCTACTGGAGGCTAGGGACCCTGACACCGTTCGTGAGTACTCGTGGGGGTCAGCGACGTTGGCATACCTGTACCGGCAGCTTGGGATAGCTAGCCGTGCGGATTGTTCTGGGATTGCAGGTTGTCTTACGCTGCTGCAGGCGTGGATATACGAGTACTTTCCTGCATTCCGCCCGCATCGTGAGCGGAAGATTATCGACGAGGGTCATCCACGTTCGGGTATGTGGGCCGTCCGGAGCGAGGACAAGAGCGATAGACGATTGCGTTCCATCCGCGCACGGCTAGATCAGATGACTGCATCAGAGGTATCAAACTTTACACCATTTATTTAATTTTAAGATGTATTATTATTAATGCGTTAAACTTTAGGTGGAGTGGTTACCCTATGGTCCTGACCCAGCAGCGGATGTCCCGAGGACTTTATTGATGGGTCTTATTCGTTATCGGGATATCATAGAGCCTTATATGCCCGATCGGGTCTTGCGTCAGTTAGGATATGTTCAGGTGATCCCGGTTGACATTCCGACACCAGAGCATGCGGTGCGGTCTGCGACAGCAGCGACGTACGACGTCAGGTTCCCCGCTTCTACAGCGGAATCGACTTGGCGGACATTTCCGAGATCATGCCGATTGTTCCTTGGCGACTTCAGACGTAGTCGCGACCCCTCCGAGTGTGATGCACGTTATCTTGATTGGTTCGGTAGTTACTCACATCCTATCATCGTCCGTGGTGCCTCCCGGAGAGCAGATCGACCACCAGATAGGACGTGTGGCGATCTGGTAATTTTTTCATTTTATCTAAATTTATTTGTACCGTATAATTTGTTAATGTACGCTAATGTTAATGTTATGTGCAGTGGATGGGTAAGATGATACGGGCTGTAGACCCAATCTTGCAGATGAGGGATGAGCTGCCAGACGATGCCAGAGCTGCATGCGGAGATGTGGATCAGATCATACAGTCATGGCATACTCAGTTAGGCATCTCCGACCATGATTCGGATGATGAGTAGGTTGATCTGTTGTACCGTACTCTTAGTATTTGCATTTATATTTGTTTATCTGTTGTACGCTTAGTATTTGTGTTTGCTTATCTGTGGTACGCTTAGTATTTGCATTTATATTTGTTTATCTGTTGTACGCTTATTATTTATTATTTGTGTTTGTGTTTGCGAACATGTCGTACGCTTATTGTTTGTATTTGTGTTTTGCTTATCTGTTGTACCCTTATTATTTGTATTTGTGTTTGATAACCTTTCGTACTATTATATATAATGCAAATAAAGCAAACATATCAAAACATATTACATAATAAAGCAACACTATATAATGTACAAACATATCAAAACATATTACATAATTATACAAACATATCAAAACATATTACATAATTGTTGCCAATATGCTATCCTATGTTGGTACTCCAGCTCCCATCCAATAACACTCTCATCTCGTATTTGATACCACAGAGTCGCTATAAGAGGTACGGGGAATCCCTCATTCAATTCCAAACGAATGTAATGAGCGTAACTCCCTAAATGAGCAATAATCAACTCTCTGCACGGTCTCGTCACGGTAGGCGGACTCTCCCAAGGTAGAACTGTAAGACATGGGTACAACGAACCATCATTTCCGAGAGAGAAGAACATAACTGCACACTTGTAAAAATTTGCAATGGGAAACAAGTCCGTCCACGTCTCCATATAGTGATTCTCGCCACAAGGTCCCCTGCCCCAATTAATCCGGTGACGAGCCTCCGCCACACCGTCGTAGTATACGTGCTCATAAAAAGATGGGTTCGCAGCTATCTCATTTGAAATCGAACGACGGGCGAGTTGCCAATTGTCTTCACCACCGTGGAAAACATCGGCGACACATCGAAATCCACAGTTTCCATCAGCACGTACATCATTCCACTGGTGTAGGAATGGCATAATGATTCCTGGAATTCTATCTCCATATGGGAAGTCGTCTACGTCAGCCCGCCCAGTCACTACAATATGAACAAAAAATACAGTTAGATATAATAACAAAAGATACATATTTACTGAAATAAATAACAAAATTATAATAATAATAAATGTAAGGATGGTATACCTGATCCTCCTCTCACTGACGAAGAACCAGAAGATCGACCACGACCTTTGCTTCCACTACCGGAAGAACGACCACGACCTCTACTCCCACTACCTGAAGATCGACCACTACCTCGCTCTGCATACTCAAACGCACTAGGGTCCCGTCGTGTCGACTTTCCCCTTGGTCGACCTCGTAGCTTTGTTTTTACTGCAGGCTCTTTCAAATTCGAATGTTCGGGGTGTAGCTGCTCGAATAAAACCCGAGAGGCAGATCGAATTACGGTAGGGTCACTTCCTGCAATCTCATCAACCAGACTGCGAAAATGTTCGGCGTCTTGAGCTGCCTGAGACACAAACTCTGCGTTCCCGGCTCCTTCCCCAATGACAAGTGTCCTCCAGAACGAATGAATCTGCTCTAAGTAAATTCCGTTTTCTGATTCAAGACATCCACGGATGGTACATGCGCAAGGTATCCCATGAGAAGTCAGAAAAGCGCACTCGCAACGATATTCAACTTCATCATCTAACTGTTGCATTCTCTTCACCTCCTGACTGAGCAACTGCAAACAGTGATGCGAAACTCTACCATTTATGTGACGATATAGAGCATGTCCGAAATTGGTCAAATTTCGCCGTCTCGAGTCTTCAAGAAAGTTTCGAATATTCGTCAGCTGCATTTCAGTAGCCGCGTTGACGCGCTCGAAAAGAGTGTCCAGAGCTGCAGTCGATGTAGAAATCCACTCTTTTAGAGCCGAATGAGCACTTTCGACCCTACAATTCGTGGTGTTCCCAAAATGAAGGACTTTGTTCGTCCAATTCAGCACAAACTTTTCTTTATGCACCAACCACGTGGTGTCCAGATACTCCGTGATAGCCGGCCACGATCTATACAAATCTTTCAGAGCATACACAGCTCTATCATACTCGGCTTCTGAAGTAGAAAGCATGATCTTCCTCCATCTTCCACGCCTCAAAGTCTCTGCCATCTCCTTATTCTTGCCGAATACGTGGTATGCGTAATTCAATACGTCTTTGTTGATGTGCCATGTGCAGAGTAAATGAGCAGAGTCAGGAAAAACCTCTCTCACTGGTCGCATAAGGCCTAACTCCCGGTTTGTTATTATTGCAGTCGGGCTGACAGTCCCCAATAACAGATCTCTCAACTTCTCCATCACCCACAAATAACTGGAGTAAGATTCATCCATCAAAATCGCATATCCAATAAGGAAATTCATGTTTGCTGGTGTGACCCCAATCATTTCGAACAAAGGCATCTTATACTTGTTCGTCTTGTAAGTCGAATCCATGCAGATAACGAAAGGATATGTCCGCAACAACTGGACTGACGTCGGATGTGCCAAAAAAGCGTGAGTTACGACATCAGTTTCTGGATCCGCCATAATCCAATGTAAGTACTCACACTGCACTGCTTGGTAGAGAAACTGCTGGACGGGATTCCGATCTTCAGATTTTGTCCTCCTCATGTAATCTCTGAAATTATAATTATGCATTTGATTTGGATTGTCCTCCGGGAATTTTTCTTTTACTGCCTTCAAGATGTTCCGTGGTTTTGCTTGCGCCTCTGTCATATCACGAACAATCTTCTTCGCCCCAGAACTTAGACCACTAATTTGACGATGACCCTCTGGATAAACTGCCAGTCTGTGGTTGTGATGTCCGTGAGCACTATTATAAACCACAACCCATCCATCACGATCTCGTCGCTCCACCACTTTTATTAAGAAACGGCAACCGCAACCCTTTCTTTTGGTGTTTCTTCGAAGTGCAGTATCCATATCCCGAGACTCCATTTGATTTCGCCGGTCGCATCTCAAATAACAATCCATCCGACTATCTGATCTTGTTTTGTACGACGACACGACCAAAAAAAACTCAGCTCCGATAGCTACTTGTTTGGCCCATTTACATGCTTCATCGATTGTTTCAAAGATTTGTGTAGTTTGAAATAACTCACTGTAATCCACTCCATCACCACCGAAATCTGGAACCTACAAAAATATATTCAAAATTAAAAAAATAAAAAAATAAATTCGAAATTAAAAAAATTAAAAAATAAACTCGAAATTAAAAAAACAAAATCAAAATCAAAAAAAAAAAGCGTCTGTGTTAGACGCCTGCCCCATGGATGGGGCGTCTGTGTTAAACGCCTTCCCCAACGGTAAGGCGTCTGCGTAGGACGCCTGACCGAAGGGAAGGGCGTCTACTACAGACGCCTTACCCATGGGGAGGACGTCTACATAAGACGCCTCTCCCATTGTGTAGGCGTCTGCGTTAGACGCCTCGGCCATGGGGAGGGCGTCCTACGCAGACGCCCTCACCATGGGGGAGGCGTCTAATGCAGACGCTCGGCCCAAAAATTTCCCCGCGCCAGGCTTACCTCACCCGATGCATCACCCTCGCCAGACATTTTCGTGGTGTTTTTACTGATAAATTATGAATATACAAGACCATAGGCCTTATTTATAGACACGGGACGATTTGGGTATTAAATATATTGTTAAGGGCAATTTGGTAATTTCAAGGGGCGATTTAAGTAGTTTTGGGGCGACGTTTAGTAGTTCCCTTATTCTACCTCCTCAAGAAAACCCAAACACTTATCGAATATTATTCAAAGTAATACCACCCTTCTGGTAAAGAAGGATATTGGGCAGGCTAATGTGTATGATGACCAAACTATCATGACCTTCAAAGTGTACGAGGGTGAAGAAACCTTTGTTAAAAACAACTACTTTCTCGGCGATTCCAGCTTTAACATTAAAGCTGAACCAAAAGGTCATTACACCATCCCTTCTTGTTCAAATAACAATTTTTGAATATTTTAATATCATATCATCAAATATGCTCGAAAACAATTCGCTTAATATATATATATATATATATATATATATATATATATATATATCCATTGTCTAGAATTTGAATAACTAGTCACTTGTGTTTTCTGTAAAGGAAAATGAAATAAGTAATGAAATATTTGAATCATTCATTACGTAATAAGATGCTTACGAACAAAATGTTCAACATGTGATGCAAAAGTCCTGGTAAAGTTCGATATCCATGACAAGGGTAAGTTGGAAGTGAATAAGAAAATTATCGAGGACGTTGGAAGGTTGAGCAAAGACAAGATAGATCGGGTAACTATAAATACTTACAGAGAAGATTAAAATTGATGACAAGACCAAGAATGATAAATTGGGGACTAACGAACTAGAAGAATACACCCACTTACTGTCACTGATGAACAAACTTGACAACCAAAGCGAGGCATTGCAGGACAAAATCAGGGCTGCAGCTAAAGATGCTATTGAGTACTGGTCTCAACCAATATTTGGAGACTAACGTGAGTGAATTTGAAACAAGGATGCGAAACCTCGAGAAGATATGCAGATAGAACTAAAGATGCGAAGACGATGTCGTTCATGCATTTGCACAACTTATATGTATTCATGCATGCATATCTGGTTTGTTGTGTGTACTTAATGTATGTTTAACATTACTAGGAAAAAAAATCCAATCTTGATTATTTTTTAAAATATTTGAATTGTATTAGTGAAATTATTCCTTCGAAGATCGAAACCCTCGAAGTTAATGATAAAAAGGAAGCCTCGAAAGAAATCGCCGACAAGGACTTCACCTTTAAAAAAAGACAGACTAAAATTTAATAGAGAAACACGTTAACTTTAATTAGTTACGATAACCAATAAGAACATCCCTTAACAGGAAAAAACTTCGGTCACGACCGAGTCGTGACCGGGTCATAAATAACATCTTCCCTTAATAGCAGAATTTTGGGGTCATGTTTGCCCAGGTTGTCGACCCAGGCGTTTCAACGCCCGGGTCGACGACCCGGTTGTCCGGGTCATCCAACTTGGACGCGCCACGTGGCGCGTCCGGGTTGAATTTTATTTTTTTTGATTTGATTTTTGTTTTGATTTTTTTAATTTCTTTGTTTGAGTTTTTTTATAAATTTTTTTTTGAAAATTCGTTTTATAATTGTTTTGATTTTTTAGAAATTTTTAATTTTTTTTAAAATTTTACCAAGATGGACCCCGAAATGATGTGGAGGAGAGAGGTAGGTTGTTGTGGGTTGTGTTGGGTTGTGGTTAAGATGTGAATAGTATAGGAAAGAGAAGGAAGTGGGTTGAGGAAAGAGAAAGCTGATGTGGAAGAGAGAGAAAGCTGATTTTGAAGAGAAAGAACTGATGACCGGGTCGTGGATGTCATGGTTAGTGATGGTCTACAAGTTGACACATGAGTATATAACGCCGTCCAGCTGGAATAATGAAGAGGGAAGGCAACACTTGCAATTTGCAAGATTAGAAAATATTTTTGGTAAAATGTCCAAAAGAACCACCGACAAAGTTGTACATGTATGAGAAATAAAATGAAGACTAAGGTTTGGTCTTGTTTCTTTATTGCTAGGTACATATTTGTTTAATCACGATCTTATCGATTTACACCTCAGCATATATACAAGTCTATTGCAGTTCTGTTTTTTATGCAACATTGTCGTCCACCATCGCTATTCTTTTCTACCATTTTCCCTTCACGACCAAAGAATCGAGTGCTGCATCAAACATGTGCATAGTGCACTTATTCTTGTCACTTTAGCTTCTTCTTTTTAAAAAAAAAATTGAACTTTTGTCCTCATTGGTGCTTAGTCAAGGGCTGATTTGGTTACTATGGACTTTAACACATGTCTGATTTAGTTTTGAGATGTCGAGATCTGAATGATTGTTTACTTGAAATGCTTGAATTTTCAATAGTAACTATCTTAACAACGATAATTGTATGGTTCAACTTGTAGGAAATGTAAGAGCACCTATACATAGGGTTATTGTTGGGAAAGAGATCTAACAATGCACTAATACAATACGGATTAAACGCACCACGTAATACCGAATATTGACTTGCGAAAATAATTTCGGACCCTCCCAAACTTAAAGCAACAAGAACACAAATAAGATGGAAATAAACAAGCAAACACAAACGTACACCTGAAACAACCACGACACACGCGATTTACAAGGTTCGACAACGTGCCTACGTCTTTGGGGGTCTCCTGTGAGTTTCCTTTCATTCTTCCGCTTCTCCAACAAGAGAAGCAACCGAGATTACAAGTATATGGAGACAATAGGTTCTCCAAAGCACTCTAGATCATTCTCTAACCTAATCTTTCAACTCACAATGAAGGAAATATTACATTTGTACGTTATATGTGTTGTGTGTTAAAACCAAGAGCAAACAAGAGCAAACAAGCACTTTATAGACTCAAAAACTGAACTACAATTAAGCAAAATTGTGTTGAGAAAACGTGGGCAACACTCGACCGATGCTCCTTCGGTCGACCATCCTTGACTAAACATGAACGCTTCCTGTTGCGATTCAGTAAATCGAATCATTCTCAGTTGACCGCGAGAACGTTTTATTGTTAGATCCTTCGTCAAGTCCTACCGGGACATGAAGAAACAAAGTTAGAAGAAGTTGGAGCATTGGAGGGTTGAACTAGACTTGAAGTGTTATGTTTTTCTTTGCATGTATTAAACCATTATTTATTGTGAAACTATTTATTCACAGTTCTGAACTTCAAAAAACTAGTATTATGTGTTCTATTTGTTAGATTTATTTGGTATTTTACTGAAACTCCAGAATTTCATGTTTATCGTGTAATCGTGTACTCTTATTGTATACAGGTATTAACGTATCTATTCGTGTATACATGTATACTTATTGTGTATAAATGTACTTATCGTGTATTCAGATACTTCTCATGTCTATTTGTGTATTATCGTGTATCGTGTTGCACGACACATTAGGATTCATGTATATTTTGTGTCAGTGTCGTGTATACACAATAATTCATGTTGTGTTTGTGTCCGAGTTCGTATACACGATTCCTTATGGTGTCGTGTTCCTGTATACACAGATCATGTTAACATCAGATCATACATGACAAGACACGTACCCGCCGTGATAAACAAGTCTACAAATAACGTAGGCGAGTTGGAATAACAAAGAGCTAAGGCAACACTTGCAAGTTGCAAGATTAGAAAATATTTTTGGTAAAACGTCCAAAAAAGACTGACAAAGTTGTACATGTACGAGAAATAAAATGAAGACCAAGGTTTGGTCTTGTTTCTTTATTGCTAGGTACATATTTGTTTAATAACGATCTTATCTATATATACGCCAGCATATATACAAGTCTATTTCAGTTCTGTTTTTTGTGCAACATTGTTTAGATTAATGACCAAAGTTTGGTTTTTATAGAGCTTTTTTTTCCTTGGATGACCCAGAATTCCTTCGATGAACCAACATCATTTTCACCAGGACGACCCAAGTCTATAAAACTACTACCTTGGCCTTTTGAACCACACCCTGGGGGTTGTTTTTCATAGAGTTTTCCTGTATGCTTTGTCGATCCGGTATTTTAGATTATGTCAGTTATTTTTATGCAAAAGTACTTATATTTTTCATATTTGACAAATTGTCCGGGTTGACTTCTGTTTGACTGATGTGGTTGACGAGCTTATGTTAGGGGGTTTCTGTAAAAAAAACAAAAGGTATTTGTACAACAACAAAATAAATCATGGAGTTACGTTCAACGAAATATGAGAATGCTGAAGATATTTTATAAATACAAGTTCAATGAGGGGATTTATGCAAATAATTATTTTATTGTTAAAAAAATATCAGTTTAATAACAATATTTAGATCGACAAGTAATTGAACAATGGTGTAAGGATTTGTGCAGGAGAAAATAGCATTTGCGTCCCCTCACTTGACATGGTGTGACAATGAATTTTACAAAAACAAAAAAATAACGCTAGGTACTTCCATTATCCCCCAGAAACATCACTTATTGTTTGGATGATCTCACATTAGTTGCACTTTCTTAAAGTTTATCTAGGTAGCTTTCCAATATCAATGATATGAAATTCTTTATAGCTAGATAAGACACAAAAATTAGCTAGAACTGGTGGGTATGATATCATTTTTTTTAATGTTCGTGTGATGCAAAAATCAGCAAAGGATTTTGAGAAACTAGCTGCGTTAAGTTTCCCAAGTGGAAATGGGTGTTGGAAATTTCGGAGTCATAAAAAGAAACTTTAGTCAAGTAAGGCAGTCATAGAAATTATTGTGTCGGGCGTAAAAGAAGAATCTGAAAGGAGTAAAGGATAATTTGGCCTGTGAATTTAGTATATGAAAGCATCTTTGGAACGGTTGGCACAAATAATCTCGAATCCACATCTCTCCGTTTTTTGCTTCACCACAAAGGCCCAAATAATCAACTCCACCCTTGTCCAGCCCTGCCTCATTCCTCTCCATCGTGCATATCTCACGCCGTCACCCTCTCCGACCCCGCCTCATCCTCTCTGGTCACCTCCGGTTACGTCTCATCCGGTTGGTATAAATTCTTTAGCTTGCTGCATATGTTCAGAAACTCAAGCTTAACATTGTCCTGAGATTTTTCATTTATTGCTTTCCCAAAATGATTCTTTGAGAACTTTAAAGTGGCATCATGTCATTCCTTGAATGAGAAATATTCAATTCAGTTTCAGCATCAAAATCGATTCATGGACTTAAAACCGTTTTGATTGAATTATTTCTAGAAATTCCTATCTCCCATTTGAAGTGTTCTGAAGAATCAATTTCAGTTATGAACAGTTTGGATGGGAGAATTGATTCACATTCTTGAATCTTGAGAATCAATCCCAAAACCTATCATCCAAATGCACAAAGTAGTGATTGTGGTTTGAGTTTTAGTTTCTTTCGTTTTTGCACAAGGGGTGTGTTCAGTTTGGCAGCAACAACAACATTTGAAAGATAAAGCTTAAGAAATCAAAGTCTGGTGGTTATCAAGCTTAGTGATTTTAATATCTCAGTTTCTGAAGGCCTACATGCAGTGTCGAAGTGTTAATGACTTGCTTCAACATGTTATTCGCTTTGGTCTCCTCATCTGCACTTGTGTCTTCTTGTCTTAAATTCCAGCGATGTTTCTCATACCATGACAATGACTACAAATGATAAGAAATATCTATTATACATCACAAAGAAAATTCCATAAATGTGCCAGGTATATGCCATATCTCATTGTTGGTGTTAACTTGTGCTGTTTAAAAAGACAACGAATGATGAGTCAAACTTTCCCTTTGTTTATTTGGTTTTTTTGGATGTGGTTTTATTTGGTTTACATGGATGTTGGTTTATTTGGTCTTCTGACGACTTAGGAAACAATATTCGGCTTTAATTGTTAATTTATGTTTTTTATTGTTGTTGTTTGCCTTGAATATGTGATTAAATTATTTGTGGGATAAAACAGATGTTCGGTCGACCGGAAGGAGTTCGGTAGACCGGACGTGTGTTCAATTTTGTCCAGCCAAAGTGTCTGTCATTTTTCGGTCGACCGATAGGAGTTGTTCGGTCGACCGAGCACACACGAGGAAGCTGGGCAAAAGTGTCTGTCGTTTTTCGGTCGACCGAACTGCTCCTCGGTCGACCGAGGAAGTGCATGTCGGTTTTCGGTCGACCAGAACTTAAGTGATTCGGTTGACCGAATATGCACTCGAGCAATCAGGAAAGTGCCTGTTGTTTTTCGGTCGACCGGAACTTGGGCTTCGGTTGACCGAAGAAGTCCTGGATTGCGATACGATTTGAAGTTCGGTCGACCGAAGCACCTGTTCGGTCGACCGTCTGCCCAGTTTCGCCCATGTTTTGCACTTTCTTCCACGCGATTTTGGTGCAATTAATATTTGTTTTGGCCTACTATATAAAGACAATTTCGTCCCCCTTTGTTTAACAACAATTAGATTAATTTCTATTGTTTACTTTTGCATTCTTGAGAGAAAAGAGAAAGAACATACTTGTTGATTCGGTGTGAGCAAATTTAACCGGGTATTCTCGTCGGTTGTTCGTGTGTCCTGTAAGCCTATCTTTGTAATACGTTTTCTCTATAATAGATTAAAGTTGTGTCGTCCGTGGTTTTTCCCGTATTACGTTTCCACGTTAAATCTTGCGTGTTTTGTGTGATTTGGTGTTTGGATTTGCATTTGTTCTTTATTCCGTCCATTGGATTTGCTATTTCGATTCCGCTGCGTATTTGAGATTGATTTTATTCCTTAACATTTATAGAATTCGTAGTTACGAGTAAAGACAAAGTTAAACAATGAAGGAATTTTATGTGGAGTTCTAAGACCGAAGAACTTATGCTAGAATATTTATGTGAGGCTATTGAGAATTTTAACTATCGTCTTCTCAATTGATACATATTTTTTGTATTAATTTTGGTTTAATATTCTTTTACCTCTTCATTCTTTGTAAATATCAATAACAAAAATACATTATTTTTACATTTTATGATAAATTCGAGTGATGTGCATAAATAATAGAATTTGATTTCTATTAGATTCACATTACAAGCATAAACAACATAATTTGGTCAAACAGAATTCAAATTCCGTTGGATTCTATTTTTCATTGTTTTTCTTTTGACTCACAGAATTCAGTTTCCATTTGATTCTTGTGCACAAACACCCCTTCAATGGCAGCTGAAAAGATGTCATCTGAGAGTCGAGTTGTGTTGGGGATAAACCTGGGCAACTCCAACTCCTGTGTGGCCGTGTGGCAGGACGGACGTGTAGAGGTCATCCCGGATCAGCACGGCCGCCGGATCACACCTTCCTACGTGGCCTTCACTGACGAAGGCCTTTTATTTGGCAGCGATGCACGGCAACAAATCTCCATCAACCCCAAGGGCACTATTTCCGGTTACAACTTAATTCCTATCCATTTTATCTAATTCAAAATATTGATCATTTCCTTATAGTTTTTATGTGCTGGGGTACGTATTGAAAATCATGTTATTGAATGTTTTCCGGTGAAACTCACAGAATTAACTCTCTCTCTTTTTTAAAATAAAATGAGCATGGACACCATAGTACAAATACCGGGGATATTAATTTCAGTATAGATATGCTAGCTTTAGGTAGGAAATTAAGGGAAGAAAATTGATTTAGAGACAAGAGGTCTCAGTTTCTCAGATGAAGACGATGATGAAGAAGAAAGGGGTTAGGGTTGGAGAGGTTGCGGCGGAGAGAAAGAAGGTGAAGGGTTTATTCAATCATTAGGGTTTCAGCTTATTACATTTGTATTTATACCCATCTAAAGGTGTATACATATTCGGTTACACGGGTTCTTTGACATAGATCCGACTAATTACCAACTCACATAATCCGACTATAATCAGCAAGCCACATTATCTTTAACACATGGATCCAAGATGGATTGGATGGGCCAGCCTCAGAATCATGGACCAAATCAGAAGTCGATGGCAATGGGCATGGTTGAAGCTTGCACCAACACCTTTGGTGGGCACAGGTTTCATCACACCAGCATTGTGTGAATTCATGGTGGTCTAATATCATCATGGGCAATACTGTGCTTAGTTGATGAAATGGACTGCTGTTGTTCAACACCCCCCGTCAAGCTCAGCCTGGGATGAAGGCTTAGCTTGGTAGAAGCACGCCGGAAGTCATCTTTGCCAAGTGCCTTGGTGAACATATCAGCAAGTTGCCCACTAGAAGGAACAAATCTGGTGGTCAGCAGGCCTAGAGCCACCTTTTCACGAACAAAGTGATAGTCCAACTCCACATGCTTAGTTCTAGCATGAAAAACAGGATTAATAGTCAGGTGTAAGGCACTGATATTATCGCAAAAGAGAGTTGGAGGTTGAGTTAAGAAGACTCCCAGATCTCGGAGAATGAAAGTGACCCATGTGAGTTCCACAGTAGCAAAAGCCATGGCTCTATATTTAGCTTCTGTGCTAGAACGAGCAACAGTTGGTTGTTTCTTGGATTTCCAAGATAAACAATTTGAACCAAGGAAGACACAAAGGCCACTGGTTGATCGTCGAGTTGCTTCACAACCCGCCCAATCACTATCCGAGTAAGCACATAGATCAAAAGTGGAGGATTTATAAATGTGCATGCCATGACTAAGTGTACCATTTATGAAGCGTAAGATGCGTTTTGCAAGCTGAAAATGAAAATTAGTAGGAGCATGCATGTGCTGACATAAAAAGTTGACAGAAAAGGACAAGTCTGGACGAGTGATGCATAAATACTGTAAAGAGCCAACAAGTTGTCTAAATAAAGTAGGATCATGAAAGGGTGAGGTATCCCTGTCCTTGGCAAGTTTAGTAGGCATAGGGGTAGCGATGTATTTAGCATGCAGCATGTCATGTTTATGTAAGACAGTAGAAGCATAGTGTTTTTGAGATAAAAACAACCCCGCAGTAGTACGTGCAACTTCTATTCCAAGGAAATGATGTAAGAAACCTAAATCTTTTATTTGAAATTCAACAGCAAGATCACAAATAAGTTGTTCCATGGCTAGTTTATTTGCACCAGTGATGATGATATCATCCACATAAAGCAATAGAAAAAGAGGACCAAAATCATGAGAGATAAAAAGAGAGCTATCTGATTTGCTGCAAAAAAACCTTTGGTAAACAGGAAAGAGGCAAATCTATCAAACCAAGCTCGAGGAGATTGTTTAAGTCCATACAAAGCCCGTTTTAATTTGCATAGATGCCTAGGATGATCAGAATTGACAAAACCTGGGGCCTGGCTCATGTAGACTTCTTCGTGAATAAAACCATGAAGAAAAGCATTTTTGACATCTAATTGCCTTATTTCCCAGTTGTGCATGGTTGCTATACTAAGAACAATGCGAATGGTGGCAAATTTAATAACGGGAGCAAACGTTTCAGTAAAATCTATACCCTCTACCTGTTTGTAGCCTTTGGCTACCAACCTTGCTTTTAACTTGTCAAGAGTACCATCTGGTTTGAGTTTGACCCGAAATACCCATTTACAACCAATGGCATGAGAACCCTTTCTTCTAGGAACTAAGTCCCAAGTGTCATTTTTATGCAGAGCCTCCATTTCATCTATCATAGCTTTATGCCAACCAGGGTGTTGAAGGGCTTCTTCAATGGATTGTGGCTCCTGGGGCAAAGCAATGGGATGATGAAATAGTGCATATTTGGGATTTGGTTTAACAATACCTAGTTTGGATCTGGTGAGCATGCGATGCTGGGTTGTATTTGGAAGAGATGGCACTGAGAATAGATTATCTGGTGGTGTTGGAGAAGCAATGTGCTGGCCCACACCTGAACTTTCAGAAACAGATTCATTAGAATGGAAGGTGGTCTCCCCATGAGGTGGAGAAGCTCTTGGGGAGATGATGGAGGTAAACTCCTCAGAGCCTTCATCATTGGAGTCAATCTCAATCTGGGTAGCATGTGTGTTATTCTTTTGGGAAGTGTCATCTGGAGGATGATCCATCTGAGGGTTATGAAGCCCTGGATGGGGATGAGTTGCAACTTCATGGAATGTGGGTGCTGAGGGAACAACCAACTCCATGGGAGAGGATGGTTGATCATGCTCAACATCATTAATTTGGGTGGAATTTTGAGGATTTTCACAAAGCCAGTCAGTAAATGTACTTATAGAGCAATCATTATCAGTAGGAAGAAAGATGCTGGGAGGGTTTTTATAAGGCATACAAGATTCATCAAAGATAACATGTCTACTCATGTGAATTTTGTTTCTAGTTGGATTTAAACAAATGTAGCCTTTATGACGGATGCTATACCCTAGAAAGACACATGGAGCAGATCTTTCAGAGAGTTTATCAGAAACATAATCACTTAAGCAAGGAAAACAACGACAACCAAACACTCTTAAACAACTGTAATCAGGTAGTTTGTCAAGAAGAGTCTTATAGGGGATATTCCCTTCAGAGTCAGGAATTCTGTTTAACAAAAAAACAGAAGTATTGAAGGCTTCCACCCAGTAACACTTGGGGACACCACTATTGATAAGTAAAGTGCGACCCATATCTACAATAAGCCTATGTCGACGCTCAGCAACTCCATTTTGCTCTGGAGTGTGAGGGCATGACATTTGTAGCATAATACCACTAGTTTGTAAATGATTTTGAAACAGTTTAGAGGAAAATTCACCACCTCCATCACACTGAAACACCTTAATTTTCCCACTGAATTGTCTTTCAACGAATTTTTCAAAGACAAGAAAACAGTTGAAAAAATCAGATTTCAATTTCAATGGAAAAATCCAAGTAAACCTACTGAAATCATCAACAAAACAGACATAAAACTTGAAATGATTTTTACTCAGAATAGGGGCTGGACCCCACAAATCACAATGTATCTTATGAAAAGGTTCAATGGTCTTATTCAAAGAATTTGGGAATGGAAGCTTGACAGCTTTCCCAAGGTGACAACTACTACATATGGAAGAATATGATGAGTAAGGGTGAGAGGACACAGAGATGCACCCCTGAAGTTTAAGTTGTTGGAGCACTTTATTGGAGGGGTGACCCAATCTACAATGCCACGTATGCAAATCTACTGTTCTTTGCCTGTTAGAAAAGAATGTTTTATGTACATTGCTGGGGATAGAATAGAGTTCTTTAAGTTTTCCAGTGGTGATTATAGTACCAGAATCTCTATGCTTCACATAAAATTCCTTGTCTGAAAACTCAATGTTATATGGGAAAGAGTTCGTAAATTTCTTAACAGATAACAGATTTACTTTCATTTTTGGAGCAAGAAGAACATTTTTAAGCACAAAGGATCCAGTCTCATGAGTAATTTTAGCATTTCCAGTGTGAGTTATAGGAATTAATGAACCATCTCCTACCATGATTTTATCTGTGCCATGATATGGAGTAAGAGAGGTTAACAAACCTGGATTACCTGAGATGTGAGAGGAGGCACCGGAATCTGGGAACCAATCCGTGTCAGGTTCGTTTACGTTCATTGCTGCAAACGCTTGGGGCAGATCCTTAGAGACATAAGCTTGGTTGAACCTGTGCCAGCATTTTAGCGCATCATGCCCAGGTTTCAAGCAGATCTGGCAGTGAACGAGAGGACGACGTTGATTTGGATTGGCTCCATCAGACGTTCCAGTTCCCTTCCCATCAACATCCAAGAACTGTGTCTGAGGGATAGGAGGTGGCTGCCCTTGGGGTGCAGGAGCGAACCCACGCCCTTTGGAGCTAAAGCCGCCGTTCCTTTTCTCCTTGGATTGGTTCTTGTTTTTGTTGGTGTTCTTTTGCCCAAAGAAGGCCATCTGCATGCTTCCATCAGTGCTATGTATCTGCATGCGCATTTCATAGCTCTGAAGCATGGGCACTACTTCAGTGTAAGAGGGAAGAGGAGGCTTCAGATACACGGTGGTGAATGGATTATACTCCATCCCCAGACCATTAAGCATCCAAAAAACCTTGTTCTGATCACGAACGGGCCTTCCTATCGCTGCAAGTTCATCACACAAGGTTTTAAACCTTGTCAGATACTCTTGAAGGTCTTTGAACTGTTTCTTGCGAAGCATCTGAAGTTGTTGGAGGAGAAAGAACTCCCGTTCCTCAGAGTTCTGGGCAAAAGAGAATCGAAGAGCATCCCACACCTCTCGAGAGGTTTCAAGACTAACAGCCACGCTTAAGACCTCTTCGCTGAGGGTGGATATGATCCATGCCTTCAACAGACGATCAGAGCGTTTCCATCGCTCATAGTCGGGGTTAGAGATCAGCTCGGGCTCAGATCCTTCCTTGCTCACCTCAACAATGGCCTTTGGTGCGGGAAACTCGCCGTCGACGAAGCCGATCATCCCTTGGGACTCCATGAGCCCGCTGACCTGCATCTCCCAGAGCAGGTAGTTTGACGAGGTGAGTTTCACCGAGACGAAGTTGGAGACGTTGAGGCCATTGGGGTAAGGGTAGATCTCCTTGCCAGCGGAGCCGATCGAACCAGTCATGGTGGATCTAAACGAGGTCTCTCCACGAACAGGCTCTGATACCATGCGGAAAACCAAACGCCTTCAAGGATCTGAGACAAGAGGTCTCAGTTTCTCAGATGAAGACGATGATGAAGAAGAAAGGGGTTAGGGTTGGAGAGGTTGCGGCGGAGAGAAAGAAGGTGAAGGGTTTATTCAATCATTAGGGTTTCAGCTTATTACATTTGTATTTATACCCATCTAAAGGTGTATACATATTCGGTTACACGGGTTCTTTGACATAGATCCGACTAATTACCAACTCACATAATCCGACTATAATCAGCAAGCCACATTATCTTTAACACATGGATCCAAGATGGATTGGATGGGCCAGCCTCAGAATCATGGACCAAATCAGAAGTCGATGGCAATGGGCATGGTTGAAGCTTGCACCAACACCTTTGGTGGGCACAGGTTTCATCACACCAGCATTGTGTGAATTCATGGTGGTCTAATATCATCATGGGCAATACTGTGCTTAGTTGATGAAATGGACTGCTGTTGTTCAACAGAACCTACTATTCATTAATAACCTAAGAGTTTAGATTTTATAAATGTGATAGATCAACCAATTTCCACAATTCACCTACACTCCCCTTGTTCAAATGTCATCATTTGTTGCTTAAATAAAAGTTCATATTTTTTTGGCGTATATAATCTTTATTATTTAAATATTGCCAAGGTTGAAATGGCTTACCAAGTTTAGATGATCAAATTTGAACATGACTAGCTACTTGCAGGCCTGAATTTCAAAAATAATTAAACAGTTAAGATTTGTCCTCTTATATGTATTTGTGTTTATGTTCGTTTTGTTAACATGATACCCAAACTTCGGGGGGTGGGTGGGTGGGAATGTTTTCAGTACTCCCCATTATTGTGTTAAACTTGTTCAGGCATGAAACTTCTGCTTGGGAGGCGATATGAAGATATTCAAAATAACTTGAAGGAATGGAGTTTCATGGTCTGTGAAGGAGAGAACCACCAACCGGTGATCGAGGTGAATTTTGATGATGTAAAGAAGTTCTTCCCTCCAGAGCAAATCTTAGGGTTGTTCTTGTCGGAATTGAAAACCGTGGCGGAGAAACACTTAAAAGGCCCATCAGTTAAGGATGTCGTGATGACTGTCCCTGCCTACTTCAACACTTCTCAGAGAAAAGCCATCGTGGACGCCGCCACTATCGCCGGATTGAATGTCCTAGTCGTCATAAACGAGCCCACCGCCGCTGTTTTGGCTTACCGGTTGGAAGAGATTTATGACTCTGATGCGATGAAGAAGAATGTGTTGATTTACCACATGGGTGGTACCACGCTAGATGTATCACTAGTAGAAATCTGCCATCGTACCTTGGAGATTAAGGCTACAACAACCGACAACACCTTGGGAGGAAAGAATTTCAGTGCTAACATGGTCAAGCACTTTGTCAAGGTGTTCAAGGAAAAGCACCACAACGTAGAGATCAACAATCGAAGGTCCATCTTGAAACTTCGAGACGCATGCGAGGTCGTCAAAACCCTACTCTCGGTCGACAAAACAGTATCCGTTGCGGTAGAGGTCGAGGCTTTATACAAAGGAATTGATTTGCTTGAGAAAATCACACGCCTAGAGTTTGAGGAACTGAACGAGGATTTGTTCGAGCAATGCATGGAACCCGTTAGTAAGTGCTTGGAAGCAGCTAAGATGAGCAAAGAACAAGTAGACGAGATCATACTCGTTGGTGGTTCGACCCGCATTCCCAAGATTCGCCTGTTGCTGCAAGACTTCTTCAAGGGTAAGAAACTCAATTACTCGCTCCACCCGGATGAAGCTGTGGCTTGTGGTGCGGCAATTCAAGGTGCCAAACTTGCGGGACAAGGGAACAAGTTCATTCAAGAACTCAATCTCAAAGATGTCACTCCTTTCTCGTTAGGATTGGAAGGAGAAGATGGGGAAATGCAAGTAGTTGTCCCAAAGAACACCACTCTCCCAACTGAGAAGCAGATTACGAGGACTACTATATATGACAACCAAGTCGTCATGGACCTTAAAGTGTACGAGGGTGAGGGAGACTTGGTGAAGGACAATCACTTTCTTGAGCGATTGCAACTTGATAATGTTACATCCGCTTCAAAAGGTTAATTAGTATTTCATCCTTTATCATTCATATTCATAAAACAATAAGTTGGTTTTCATCCATGAACTTCCAACTACACCGTAATGCATAAATTCATCATGCATGTTGAAAAGTTACAGTTTTGGTTGAGGTAAAAATGGTGAATTAATTTTGAACTTTTAAATTCGATTTCATGTGAACTTTAGTAATTCTACTTTAGGTCAAATTAAAGAACAGTCAAATGGGAACTAAAAGGTAGAGTTGTTGGAAAAAAAAGTTTACTTCAACTTCAAGGTAGGAGCTGGGTGGTATTAATTTGTGATATTTTGAGTTAATAATTTTAGTGCATATTTAAGAAATGATCACCTACAATTTATATCTATTTTGAAATATATAAAAACAAATTGAATGTGCAATAGGTGTAGCTGAAGTGGTTGTAACATTCACCATCAACGAGAAGGGTATGTTGCAAGTGAAAGCAGAAGACAAGACCAGTGGGAGCAGCACGGCTAAGCCAATTAGTGAAGATGCTGGAAGATTGAGCACGGAACAAATAACTCAAATAGCTTCCAATACTGAGAAAATCAAATCGAAGGACGAGAAGAGGAAGACCACACTGACGATTAAGAACGAACTTGAAGAATACGCCACCTCAGTGATTACCAATATTGGAAGTGGTAATCTGCCGTCAGAGCAGCTCAAAGCAAGGAATGCAGCTGAGGAAGCTCTCAAGTGGTCTGAAAAACAAGATTTGGAGACGGACAAGAAGGAATTTGAAACAAGGATGCAAAACCTCGAGAAAATATGCAATCCGTTCGTTACGAAAATATAATAGATGCCAAGATGATGTTTGCTCAATAAAATCCATGCATCCGCACAACTTCTGTGTCATGGACGTTTATCTGGTTTGTTTCAATAAACTCATTTGTATTTGTGTTCAGGGAGGTTGGTTGTTGTTGCTGCTTATTTTCACCTTTGATGATGACATTCATTCATTCATGTAATGTATTCTTACTTTTGGCAAGCGCGTTGTTTTGGTTGTTATTGAATGAAGCATTGACTAAAACTCATTGCCAGTTTGCCACTATCTTTGGTGTTACACCGTAAATTTGTTCAAATGCAAGCTCACCTAACTCAGCTTGACATTAAGCAATTGAATTTGAAAGAAGGCATCCTTGGGAACAAAAAGTTTGCATGAGGAAAATAAAGGAACAAAAAGTGACAAGGCAAAACAAAGATAAAAGTGCCATTTGTGATCAGACACAAATTAACCCAAAAGGAAACAAGTAAAAAGGAAAAAGTAGAGGACATATGCACAAAAAAGAACGTGGTGTTACTAATAAAATTGAAAATTCAAAGAATGGTATATTGAAAATAGTCATTTACATTTTACAAGAGAATACATTTAGAGGAAACATATAAAAGAAGAATTCAGCGGGTAAGTGAACCAACCATTAGCCGACAATCTCTTGCCTAAAATTAAATCTTGAAATTTCTGTAGAATGATGATCTTTAGGGACGCTATTAAGAATTTTTTAGTGAATGAAATTGTTTAAGCATAAACATTTGTCGTTAAGATTTAAGATTGGTTGTTGCATTATTCATTTAAGTTTTTAAATTTCAAAGATTACCTAATAACTGGTGAACAAGCGAGGTAAGATGCCAATGTACGTATGACGAATAGGACGAGTAGAGTAAATACCAATTTATATAAGTTGGATCCACTAGAGATATTCTTCGGACTTTTGTCTTCATCTAAAATAGAACGTGAAAGAAAACAACCAGTCAATTTTCTAATAAAATATGCAACTCATAACTAGTTTTTAATATGGCCACTAGGCCCACTACTTCGCCGTCTAAATAGAATATGTATGGTCAAGTCAATCATCCAAATTAAATTAATCTTCTTGATTCGTTTAATTTTTACTTATTATAAATATAGTTTCAATATCTTATTGTTGAATGAATAATTGCTTAAAAAGCTCCAAGTAATCCAATATAAATCCTATGTTCCTTCACTTTTCATAAGGCTCTATAATCCTTCTCGAAAATGTTAAATGTTTCTGGGTATTTGTTTCGAAAATGTGGAAAATCTGGGGTTTTAAATGCTTAAAGCAGAGTTAACGGGGCTTAGTCTCCCGGGTGTTGGGTGACCTGGTCGGACGCCCGGGTGGGGGACACTTGTCCCCCGCCCATTGGTCCAAAATATTTTTTATTTTAATTTTAGTGAAGGATTAATGATTTGTTATTAGATATAATAGATAATGTATTGAGTATTTTTTTATTAATGTGGGGTAATATTTTTTATTATTGTGTTATAATATTTTTTAGTATCTAATTTATTTGAATAATAATTGTTATTTCAGTTTATCTAATATGTAACGTGGTTTCCTAATATTTAATAAAAAAATCATGATTTAATAGTAATTATTAAATATTTTCGAGTTAAAGTAATTAAATATAGTAATTAGAATTATATAAAATGTAATTTGTTGAATGTTGTGGAAGAATTAAATTTGTGAAATTAAGAAATGACGTGGAGGAAAGATAGTGTAGGGTGGGGTAGTCCGGATGTGGTTAAAGAGATTTTTTAAGTGGATTGGGTGAGCTGACATGGCAGAAAGAAGAGTTGACGTGACACCGGGTAGCCCGGGCACTACTTTTTATGCTCTTAGTTGAGCTAATTGTTTATGCAGTTAAATAATACGAGACTAATCAGTGATTTCCTAAATCATGTAACCAAAAGGCTTTACAAAGGCTATTTTTACATAATCACGGCGAATGAAGTTGTAACGAGACAATATGAAGACTATTATGGCACATTAAAACAAAAGCATGAAGAGTATATTTACGTAAATATGATACTACGGTATGTATTTTGGCAAATATGAGACACAAGGAGAGTATAACCCTAAAATTGAAAAGTAATAAAATATTATGAAATGCAAAAACAATATGGTTTATATTTTGATTTTATAGAAGGATATTGGTATAATTTTCCTATTATGTTTGATTCGAGTTGCTGTCTTGCTGAGCAGGACAAAGTCTCCATTGGTTCCACTACCACAAAATTAAGGGTGTTTATTTTGCATAAGTACCCTTTGACATGATATATATAACATATGCAAAAAAAAGGGAACAACTAAAGGACGCCCCAAAACTACTTGAATCGCCCCTTGAAATTACCAAATTGCCCTTAACAATATATTTAATACCCATATCGTCCTGTGTCTTTAAACAAGGTTTTTGACTCAGTTTTACTAACATTCCTAGTACCAACAACACGAAAATGTTTGACGAAACACCTAGATCAGGCGAAATAATGGAGGTGGATTTTTTTTTCCGACTCGGACGTCTGACTAAGACGCATGTACCATGGTGGAGGCGTCTGGCTAAGACGCCTCCACCATGGTACACGCGTCTTAGCCAGACGCCTCCACCATGGTAGAGGCGTCTTAGTCAGACGCCTCCACCATCATACAGGGGTCTTAGCCAGACGCCTGTACCATGGTCGAGGCGTCCGGCTAAGACGCCTCAACCATGGTGGAGGCGTCTTAGCCAGACGTCCCGTTTTTTTTTGTTTTTTTGTCAAATTAAAATTATACGGTGTGTTATCTCAAATTATTTGACGTTTCTTTGCAAGTTTTTGGTGGTAACCGGTCGGCTTACAATGAGTTTTTTGCAAGTGATGAAGATTCAAATAATTTCCAGATCCAACATTTTTTAAGATCTCAAATCCCCCGGTGGTAAAACATCATGACTTACAAAAATACCACCTCGACAGGTCGTTCGGGGGTCTCGCTCCCCAGTGAGCGAGCGACATTCCACCTCGCCGGTGAGGTGGCGGGGGTGGCAAGGGGGCAGCGCCCCCTGAAATTTTTTTGGATTTTGAAATTGTTGGATCTGGAAATTTTTGAATTTTCGGTGTACCGAAAGGGTATCGGTCATCCGAATATAGTAATCATTAACTTATTAATTAATTAATTTAACAATTATCTAAATTTATAATGAATTATCTTTTTAAAAAAATAATAAAAAATTACGGACGTTCGACGGAGCCGCCGACACGTAGGTGGGGGCGTCTGGGTAAGACGCCTCCCCCATGGGGGAGGCGTCTTACACAGACGCCTGTCCCATGGGCGGGGCGTCTAGGTAAAACGCCTCCCCCATGGGAGGGGCGTCTAGGTAAGACGCCTCCCCCATGGGGGAGGCGTCTTAACGAGACGCCCCCTCCTATGTGGGGGCGGTTCCGTCAGACGCCAGTAATTTTTTGTTATTTTTTATTATTATTTTATTAAAAAGATGTTAGATATTTTACCAGATTCGAGTACACTGGGGCGTCCGTTGGCTCATTACTGACCTCCAAACATTATTTTTTATGATTATAAGAGGAATATGAAGAGAGATGTGTGATAAAAGGGTAAAATATCGCGTTATAGCAGTAAAAATGAGAGAAGGGCAATTTGGTAATTTCAAGGGACGATTTAAGTAATTTTAGGACTTAGCAATTCAGTTTATAATTGAAACTCGAAAAAGTTGGGGGAGGGTTTGCTAAAAATACCCATCGTTTTACATTGGCTGAACGATGTATCAACTTCCTTTCACATTGCTAAGATCCCTTGTTAACAACTTTGCTCAAAAGCATAAAATATAAAAATAGCCTCCATATTATTACATTTTATATTTCTGCCCCCCTCGTTGATTACCAAAACAAGGTATCGGCCTCTAGTCTCATTCACTTAGCAAAACCTGTTCTTAATTGGGTGTGAGAAGTATGGCAAGCAAAGGAGAAAGTTCAGGTAGTAATACCCCGACGAAAATCAAAGAACCAGTGATCGGAATAGATCTCGGCACAACCTACTCATGTGTGGTTGTGTGGCACAGAAACAAAGTGGAAATCATCCTCAACGACATCAACCAACGTCTGACCCCTTCTTGCGTCGCATTTACAGATGACGAGATTCTCGTCGGCGAGGGTGCAAAGAACCAAATCACTTCCAACCCTCAGAACACTATCTTTGGTCAGTTTATTTTTTTATTTTTCCCGGCCGGATACATATGTATAGAATCAGATCGACATCCATTTTTATTGTTTGAGAGTTCAGCTACTAATCATGAGAATTAATTTTGTTTTTTTGTAAATTGCATATTATTTCGCTACATGTCTATCAATCAGTCGTGATATGCTAGAATAAAGGAATTCAGTTAGTCTTATCATTTTTTACAACCCAATCGCTTGGATAAAAGGTAGTTAAAATAAAGTAGACGGTGTTAATTGATAGATAGATGAAATTTTGTTAGTCGACAAATAATTGAATCGAATAGCTAGCCTGTGGTCTAGCTTACTAAATAATTTCTGAAGTACGTACATACATTTGTGTTTAGATGTGAAACGTTTGATTGGTAGAAGATTCGATGATGCGGTGGTGAAAAAAGACGTGAAGCTTTGGCCCTTCAAGGTGGTCGAAGGAAGTAAAGGCGAGCCTAAAATTTGGGTTGAATACCAAGGCGAAGGGAAGACGCACACAGTGCAGGAGATCTCCTCTATGGTGCTCCGGAAAATGAAGGATTCCGCCGAAGCATTCCTGAATTGTGAGGTAAAAAACGCGGTGATCACCGTACCAGCCTACTTCAACGACTCTCAACGACGAGCAACCAGAGATGCAGGTCAAATCGCGGGTCTCAACGTCGTGCGAGTCATCAACGAACCCACTGCAGCTGCTTTGGCCTACGCCCATAGTGAACAACACATAAGCAAACAGTTAAAGAATGTGCTCATATTCGATCTCGGAGGCGGAACGCTCGATGTCTCCATTGTCGAGATGGAGGGGTCTCAGTTCAACGTCAAATCCACCGCCGGAGATACCCATCTTGGTGGTGAGGATTTCGATAACCGCATGGTGGAATACATGGCTGGCGAATTCAAAAGGAAGAACAATGATGACGATATCACCAAAAAGCCGAAGCCTTTGCGGAGACTTCGTAAGGAGTGGGAAAAGGCGAAGAGACAGCTATCGAACGCAAATCAAGTTTGGATCAACGTGGATGGTCTGTACGGAGAAATAGACTTCAGGATGAAGATCACTCGAGCCAAGTTTGAGGAGTTGAACAAGAGTTTATTCCTTAAGTGCCTCGATTCGATTTCTGAATGCTTAAACGGGGCCGGAATGACAAAGAGAGACATCGACGAGGTGGTTTTAGTCGGGGGATCATCTCGGATTCCCAAGATTCGACAACTTGTAAAGGAGTACTTTGACGGCAAGGAGGCATGTCAATCCGTCAACCCGGATGAGGCAGTGGCAATTGGTGCAGCCATCCAAGGTGCTATTCTGTGCAAGGTTCAACACGAGGACATAATCGATCTTCGTGTTTTCGATGTCACCCCTCTTTCCCTAGGCATCAACAACGGAGGTAGGTATATAGCTAGCTAGCTAGCTAAGAGACTCGATATCATTAATATAATTATTACCAAAGTTAAGCTGTAACGCCAGCTTAATTAATTGTGTTACTTGTGTTGATCATTAATATTCTTAATATATATATGTACAGGAAAAATGAGTTTTGTGGTGAACCGGAGCACTCCAATTCCGGTCGAGATCCCCATTACTCGGTATACTGCTTTCGACAACCAGACCGAGATGGTATTCCAAGTGTTCGAGGGCGAGAGGAGCTTTGTGAAGGATAATCATTTACTTGGAGACTTCACTCTGGACGGAATCACTCGGGCCCCTGCAGCTCGTAAAGCCGTTGTCGAACTCACCTTCAAAATCGATGAGGACGGAATCTTGAAGGTGACAGCAAAAGACAAACAGAGCGGGAAAGAAAAGAGCTTGAAAATCGAAAACTACAGTGGTAGGTTGGAGACGGAGGAGATCAACAGGATGATCGAGGATGGGGAAAAGTGGCGGGCTCATGATGACAAGCTCAAGGGCCAAGCTTACGCCAAGAATGAACTCGACACATGCCTCAACAACATGATCAGAAAACTTAACGACGTGAGTTTGAAGGTGAGGATCGGACAGGTCACGTATAACAACCTCAAAACCAGGGTTTCGGATCTCAAAAAATGGACAGAGATGGAGGGAAACTCTGCCAGTTGCCAAGTGCTTAAAAACAAGAATCTTGAATTGAAGAAAATGGAAAAGATGCTCAAGTAATTAACTTAGTCGACTGCCCGTAATTTCTTTGATACGTACATCTTCCTTTATATATATATATATATATATATATATATATATATATATATACACGCCCTTACTTTACTTGTTGTGTTTGATCTCTCCTGTTTCTGTGGTGTATTATATATGTCGAGCAAACTAAGTTGGAATTGTTATTCCAAAAGACTGCAATAAGTTTGTCAAAATAATGTAACCCCTTGAACAAATTAAAGTGACGGTTTATTGATTTCTCCTATAATATATATACCCACACGTCGATGGGTATATTATAATTTTTCTATAGAGAAAACTGATCTATTATGAGTAAAATTAATCTAAAAAATGTTGGAAATATCTACTCTGTTAGATATATTTTCTTTACATATTTTGCTCGTATATATATCCAGACATTACATTTACATATAAACATTAGAGTTAATTTGTCCGACGCTGGAAATAATACTGGTGAATAGTCTAAATCTAATATTCCACAGTGAAGTACTTCAAACAACATTTCACATACAAACCCAAAATTAATCTCATCATCAACAACGATCTTGAAATATTAGATTTGTGTGTCAGATTTAAGCGTGTGAAGGGTTGATGGGAATTTAATTTATACCGCAAGTGCACGGCGTCTATGAAGACGTGGCAAGTACGGGTCGAACACAAGGAGGGAGAGATTTCGTTATTTTTGTTATTTCGATTGTGGGAGAGGAAGGAGAGAAGAATTAATTTGGGTTTTTGGGGTTTTTGGTTTAATTAACTAAAGTACGAAACAAAAGCAATTAAAATTAAAACAAGAACAAAGAGAGAAATCCGTGGGGTGGAGGTTTAGACTTAGGTTTAGAGTAGAGAATTACTGAAACTTATTGTAAATCATGTTAGTTATGAAGCATTACAAGATAAATGACTTAACATAAACTCAAGTAATCAAAATACACTAATCATGAACTTAAAATAATAACATGCATTCATCATTCTCTAACCCTAATTCCATCACCTCCACCCTTTGGAGAGAGTTAGAAACTCATGGAGGGAGGAAGAAGAAGGGGTCCTTGAGACATTAAAAGAAAACTAAAACAAGAATTAAAAGAACAGAATTTTATTAATAAAACTAAGGTACACAAATAAGAACAACAACTAAGGACCCTATTTACATCGTTCTCGGGTCTATTTATAGTTGCTACAAGGGACTTAGGTATAGAATTGGATAGTACACGTGTCCATACACGAGTTGACGAAATTGGGACACACGGATCAACCAATGGGCGGCGGAATCGCCGCACATCATGTGTATTGTGCGGCGGATTCGCCTCCCACGTTGGTCGGATTTAATCAGGATTTTTGTCACGCGTTTATGGTATGATTTGATCTTTATTTGCGTGTCTGGATGATTTCTTTCCATTGTCTTGAGCTCCGGATTAATTCCTTCCATTGTTGGAGATTTATAGTTGATTTTTCTTTTGACTTTTCCAACAAAATATCTTGATCCTTTTCTTTTGCAATTAGGTCCTTGGCATTTTTGCAATTAAGCCCTTGACCTTTTTGTGATTAGCTCCTTGAATGCTTTTATGCTTGGAATGTGGGTAAATTGCATTCAGGTCCCTGTATTCTGTAAATAAGACTAAACACATACCTTAGTAGCATTTATTGATGTAAAAGTAATCTAAATGAAAGACATATGATGCAATGTATGCAATGCATCAAGGGTCATCTTGAAGATCTAAATGAGAGAAACACATCAATACCAACTATTCTCCGATCCAATGGTCAAATCTTTGGGAGATTGATCTAAGTTTAAAGTTTCAAGTGACGAAAAGTTTAGAAGCCAGATATGCTCGATCCAATCAAAACAACTTGGAAGTTGTTCTACTATTTTAGAGGAAAATTTTGAGTAGAAGATTGTGCTAATTAAATATTGGTCGGATGTGAAAGTTATGACTGTTTGAAGTTCTCAACCTATTTTCCGACGAGTTTTGGGTTGATTTTTTCAACGAGTTTCCAGTGGCGTGAGCAGTCATTCATAGGATTTTTGGGCGCTCCAGATATTTTTTTGAGGTCCAAATACATTTCTGAGGTCTGATCTTGCAGATCTCGCCTCTAAAAGATAACAGAGTCAAAGTTTGAGTCTCTACTCGACCCCGATATGCAATCGCTCAGCCTCTTTGCTTTCAATATGGCTAAGCTTGATTCCTTTGACATCGTGAAGTTGCAATTATTCGATGTTACTAAATTTCATGGGTGGAAATTGCATGTTAATTTGGCATTAAAGAGCATGAAAATCTCTATAGCAGTTTAAGTGATTTTTTATATTGGACTAAGAATGTTTATGAATATACATGGAATTAACGAGGACGAAGATTTTTGTAGAGATTATTTGTTAACTTCTTTAAATTATCGTTTAGTCATGACTCATAGCGAGTTGAAGGCAAGGCAAAAGAGATTTGAGACTACTTGATTGCTTAGTTTCAAAATTAAGAGAGACACTTAAAATCTCTTCTTGCAGAAAAGTTCTTTGAATTCAAGTTCAATGTGGATTCGAGTGACTTCTCAGTTAGTTAAACTTGAGAACATGAGAAACAAGTTGAAAGAGGATAACCCTAATATGTTTGATAATCTCCATGTCGGTCTTGCTTTGAGTAAGCTACTACGTTGAGTGGAGTTCTTTCAAAACTAATATGAATTGAAGGAGTATTTCCATATTGAGGATCAGAATTGTTCTACGAAGTGTTTGGAGCAAGTTGGATCACAGAAGTATATATGTGACCAATTTAGTTTGACATTCCATGAAAACTCTGAAAATTTCCGAAAATCACTTAAAAGTGAATCTCATTCACAGTTAGAGAACAAAAAACTTACTTCAAAGGAAAGAAGATAGACAAGTTCATACTTGTGAGAGGTGGGGGTCACTTTGCAACATAGTGTAAGCTACGAAAGAAACGAAATCCTAACACACCACGAGAGAGGTTAATACGTTGGTTAGTGAATTTGAGCCTTGAGGCTTAATCGGAATAATGAAGAAGGAAAGGGTCAGCTCTTTTCCTAGGTAATGGTTTGGCAGTGGTTCTACCAATGACAAGAATGTTGGGAGGGGGTCTACGATGCACTAACTCGACACGGATTACATGCATCACGAAAATCGAATATTGAATGCGGAAACTATAACTTCTGACCAACTCCCAAACTCAATGCAACAAGTAAACACAATTAAGATGGAAATAACAAGCAATCAATCAACATACCTGAAGCAAACCACGACACACGCGATTTTACAAGGTTCGGCAAGATGCCTACGTCCTTGGGGGGGTCTCCTGCGGGTTTCCTTTCCTTGAAGCTCTTCTCCAACAAGAGAAGTCTCCGAGATTACACAAGTTTGGAAGCAATGCGTCTCTCAAATCACTCTAGATCTCTCTCTAGCCTAATCTCTCTCAAGGAAATAAAGATTGTATGTTGTGTTACAAGATTAGGGCGAAAATCCTATTTATAATGGGCTAAAATCGTACAAAGAATAATTCAGATCGTGCATAACTGTCTGAAATCGGTCGACCAAAATTTCCCATCGGTCGACCGAACTTCGGTTAGTTCGCGTAACTGCCATCGTTCGGTCGACCGCTCGCCCATAGCCGGTCGACCGTTCCGCGCTGTTGAACAACGCTCGAAGCTCCTGGACAATTTCGGTCGACCGCGTGTCCCACACCGGTCGACCGTTCTGCACTGCTGGATAGCGCCTGAAGCTACTGGACGAATTCGGTCGACCGCGTGTCCAACACCGGTTGACCGATTGTTGTACTGAATTTCGTCTCGTATCTACTGTCACTTTTCGGTCGACCGCGTGCCCAGCACCGGTCGACCGGATCTTCAAAAGATTCGAGCTCCAAATCTACTGGCCGTTTTCGGTCGACCGACTTCCCCGAACCGGTCGACCGTTCCTCGATCTGTTCCGAGCCTCCAGGCTCCTGGAGTAAATCGGTCGACCGTGACTTAAGTTCCGGTCGACCGTTTTTCCCTGTTTTCCTGTATTAACAATTATAAACCAAATTCCAACAAAGAATTTATTCACTGAAGTCACGATGTTAAAAGACTCTGTGGAAAATTGCAATGGCGGTGAGGCTAAAGTGACTTGCACAAGAACTGCAATTTTGATGCTTTCTTGAGTTAATACATTCTAACCTCTGCGACTTTTGCTAGTGTGGGTGGTTGGAAATATTTGATAACATTGGTAGAATATTTTCTAGATTTTGTCCTTTTTATTTGTTGAAATCGAAAGAGGAAGCTTTTGAAAAGTTAAAAAATTTAAGCCTAGAGTTGAAAATCAACTTAACTTGAAAACTAAGAGGTTTAGAAGTGATATATGAGGATAATATATACGATGACAAGATTCAAGGAATCGTGTGCTTCAGAAGTTATAATTCCTGAAACCACTGCTTGTTACTCACCCCAACCGTCATAATTCTTGAAACCACTGCTTATTACTCATCTTAACCGAATAGTGTTGTGGAGCGTAAGAACATGACATTAATTAAAATGTTATATTCTATGTAACTTATAGCTGTAAGATTTCCCTCTTATTGGGGAGAAGTAGTTCTGACTGCTAATCACATTCAAAACATGGTTGTTGCACTCTAATCATCTGAGACACCTTATGAGATATGACATAAACTTCCTTATAGACATGATATTATCAAGAGTTTAGGTTGTCTTGCTTGTGTAAGGTTACATGACCCTAAGATACCTAAGGCGAGACTTAAACTACTACCTGTGTATATCTAGATTGTGCAAAAAATGGTGATAGAATCTAGAGATGTAGATGTATTTGAGAATAAGTTTCTCAAGGATCATGACTTGAGTATTTCTGGATCTAAAAAATAAATTTCCCACAAGAGATTCTATCTATTCTTGAAATTATTTTTTTTCAATATTAAGCACTAACCACTCCACTCTCCGCACAAACTTCTCCTTATAGGAATATTAAGTGTTCTCAAACTTATTCCCGAAATTGGTTTTTATTTCTCCCCTTAACTATAATTCTGGGATAAATTCGTTTAACAGATTTTGTAGGATTTTGTGAAATCTATCTTATATATACTCAAACGATAAGTAATACGACATACACCCTAACCATGGAAGCAAAACTAAATAAAACAATAAGTAACTTTGTTTTCATAGAAGACAATCGATAAAGACGGAACAACAAACAACTTGTAGTGATCAGATGTGACATTTAAATTAACAGTTGGCGTGATGAAAACAATCATATCTTTAAAGCGGGATCCGGCCAAGAGATTAAACAAATATAACTGCTCTCTACAGTTATAAATGTGTCCCTGATTCAGATTATTCTCTGAGAATTTCTCCTTTACAGTCAACAAGATGTTACACGGTTTCGTTTGTGCCTCAGTCATATCACAAACAAATTTCTTCGTCCCAGGACTAAGACTGCTGATTTGTTGGTGACCCTCTGGATAAACTGCAAGGTTGTGGTTGTGCTGACCATGTGAACTATTAGTAACAATGAACCATCCATCATGCTCCCGTCACTCGACCACCTTTATCAAAAAACGACACCCGCAACCCTTACTTTTCGTGTTGTTCCGTACTGCAATATCCATATCCTGGGAATTCATTTCCTCTATGCGATCGCATCTTAGATAACAATTCATCCGACTATCTTGTTGTGGTTTACAAGAGGATACTATCCAAAAAAGGCGGCTCCGATGACAACTTGTTTCGCACATGTTGTCGCATCCTCGCATGTTGGAAATACTTGTTGACTTACAAAAGGTTCACTGTAATCTACCACATCGTCACCCAAATCTAGCAGCGAAACTTGAAATAATACACCATATAAAAAATTGAGGCGTCTGGCTGGGACGCCTTCCCAACGGGGGCGTCTGCAAAAGACGCTCCGACAGAAAAAAACGTTTCGCTAAACATTTTCTTGGTGTTGATTCCGGTAGAGTGAGGAAAACTGAAACAGAAGTTTTATTTTAAGAGACGATACAGAATGTGTATTAAATGAAATATGAAAAGTAAAATGATAGTCGGTACAGACGATATAAGTAATTTGTGTACGACTAATAACAATTCCATCCACGGACCTGATATATTTTATTGAATCATTGTGAATAACAATTCCCTTTAAAAATCACGTGACTGTCCTAACATTTTATTGGTTTCTACTCTATAGTCGTGTTTGCATATCAGCTAGCAATTTACCACTCGACAGGCCTGGTATATTTTATTGAATCATTGTCATCCACAGGACCACAACTGGTAGGCAGACGAAGACACCGACCCAATATCCATCGTAATCTAGTGGTGTTTTTCTTCCTTTCGATGTCCTCTTAAAATTTTCATATCACACAAATATGATTTTCATACTCTTTTGCATGTGAATCCAGTGGTAAAAAAAGTTGGGTGGAAAATTGTACTTTCGCTCAGAACAGGACGGAGTCAAGGTTACGATCCCCGATCAATGACAAATGAACTTGAAGGAGGGGAGAAAACATAACTTTACCAAATATATATCATATTAATTTCTGTGGCATACATAGGAGTTAATTGGGTACACAATCTCTAAGATATTTTGTCGTTGTCGTCGTCGTTCTCAGAGATCACTAGCTAATTTGAATCATCAGTGCGTAATGGCAGGAGAGAGTTCATGTGTGGGTGGAGTTGGTGAGTTTGTGGTTGGGATAGACCTTGGGACGTCCAACTGCTGCGTGGGTGTGTGGATTCAGGGTCGTTTGGAAATCGTACTTGATGAGGAAGGCAACAGGATCATACCTTCCTACGTGGCTTTCGCCGACGACGAGATTCTTGTCGGCAATGCGGCCAAGAGTCAAACCTCAACCAACCCCAAAAACACCATCTTTGGTTAGCTCTTCTTAATTAATTGGCAATTTTATCAAACTACCTTTAATTTAGCTTTCCTTACTTATGTTGTTAGCTTGTTTAGCTTCTCCTAGCTAGTGTATGGGGGTGTACCATTTACACCAGCTCCTCACCAGATTATGATCTGGAATCTGATGATTGGACTGGAGATCTGGTGATTCTAAATCCAGCAGATCGACCGCTCTGGACTGAACCAGACTGGGTTGGAGTGGATTTGTTTTTTCCTTTTATAATTTATTACTTTTATTCATAACACTATTATATAAGGCTAACTAGTATATATGTATCATGTTTGTTGTTCAAATTATATTAGTTTAGGATTTATTGTTCACTTGTTGTTAACTTAACTAAGACTGATTTAGGGTTAATTTAGTGTTACAAACATTTAAGCAAATAGAAAATTCAACAAAATCATATGAAATATAAAAGTAAAATAAGAAATAAAAGTCTCAAACCAGACCGGACCGAAATTGGAAAATCCGTGCACCAAGACATGATCCGATTTTGTACACTCTCATATATATATATATATATATATATATATATATATATATATATATATATATATATATAGGGTCAAGCTCTAGTGAGCCCATGACTCATCAAATTTAGTTTAAGCCCCCTACAATCTCACCATTGGATCTTATTTATAGTTAATCTCACCGTTCATTAGCATAACCGTTTTTTTCTTAATCTACCTTACAATTTGAAATGAGTGATAGATATTGTGGGGGCTTAACTTAGAAAAATTAAGCCCTAGGCTCACTAGAGAATTCCTGTATATATATATATATATGTATATATATATATATCATTTATTTATTTTTACATATATGCATGCATTTATTGAAATTCTAATTACAATTCTTCATATGACTTATGTAGTTTTCATCCCAATTTTACAAGAGAAATTAGTTTCAATGTTGGAAAACAAATTTTTTTTTTGAAATTTCAATTTTATTACTAGTTGCATTTCTATGACTTGTGAGGTTTGTGGCATTTTTGAAATTTGATGTTTTCAGTACAAAACCTTTGCAGTGTACTTAAATTCTTTTTGTTTGATTAGTATTGCGAGATACACATCATGGGAAACGAAAATTCATGACAGTGAATGATAAACATATATAATTATCTTCAGGGATAAAACACTTGATTGGTAGGAAATTCAGTGATGAAGCAGTGCAAGCCAAGAAGAGTTTGTGGCCATTTGAAGTTGTCGAAGGAGACAATGACGCGCTTGAAATCGTGGTCGAGTACAACGGCGAACTGAAGCGGTATCCACCACAGGAAATATTAGCCATGATCTTGTCCAAGCTGAAGAAATCCGCCGAAATTAACCTGAAACAACCAATTAATAAAGCCGTTGTCACAGTTCCAGCTTACTTCGACAACACACAACGAGAGACAATCAGATCTGCCGCCACAAATGCAGGCCTGGAAATACTTGAAATCATCAATGAGCCTACTGCTGCAGCAATCGCTTACGGTTTGGATCAAAAAAAGAATGATGGTAGTGACAAAAAGAGGAACGTATTGATATTCCACATGGGAGGTAGCACAATCGCTGCTTCTCTAGTCGAAATTCAAAATCTTGACGTGGAGGTGAAGGCCACGACCGTCGATCCCAACTTAGGAGGAAACAATTTTACTGATAGCATGGTCAAGCACTTTGTGGAGGTGTTCAGGGACAAGCAAGATATCACCAACATACCCAAGTCAATCTCGAAACTAAGGAGAGCGTGCGAGACTGCTAAGATGCTTCTTCAGGTTGAGGGTACTAATGCTGTGGCTGTAGAAGTCGAGTCGTTATACAAAGGAATAGACTTGCTCGACAAAATCACACGTATGAAGTTCGAGGAACTGAACATGGACTTGTACAACAAGTGTTTGGATCCTGTTAAGGAATGTCTGGAGAAGGCTAGGATGAGCAATAAGGATGTTGAAGAAGTTGTGCTAGTAGGTGGTTCGTGTCGCGATCCGAAGATCTGGAAGATGTTGGAGGAGTTTTTTGAAAGGAAAAAATTGTGCAACTCCCTCCACCCGGAGGAAGCTGTGGCTTGCGGTGCGGCCATCGTTGGTGCCAAGTATGCAAATGCAAATGTGCCACAAGTTGTTACTAATGATGAAAAAACCCCGCTCGCCTGATCTCGGGAATAATTATATATCAGGTTCATCACTACAAACACAATAAGATTAATGTCTGTTCCAAAGAAATGCAAATCATGCATAAGTACGTTGTTTTTGGTGTTCTTGCGTGTGTTTTAAATTTTTTACCAATTGACGCGAGTCTTACTCTTGATTTAAGGATGGGAGCGTGTTGTTGCTTCTTGTCCGAGTTTGATTTTCAGTTGAACTGTGATTTGGTATGTACTCTGTTCACGGAATAAAGCTGGCTTGGTCTCTGTTTTTTTGGATCTAAATTTTTTTGGTATGTACTATTGTACTTTTCTGTTCTCTTTGAGAATAATACATATATTATCAAACATAATTACGTTAAGATGTAAGGGTCGATGAGGTCCCAATGAAATTCTAATGAAGTTACGAAATCTTAAAACAAGGTTCTTAGATGCCCAATTATACGTAAGTAGCAAGGTTAGGTTCTTCGGCTTTTACTTCAAGTTTGGATCTAAATTGTACCTGAATTCAACCAACATAAACCCATTACGACTCTACTAATTAGAGTGTCAGTGAGAGAGAAAAATTATATTGTAAAATTCCTAAATTGGAACTCAAGTTGTATTTTTTTGTTTTTCGATAATACAGGTCACAAATTTATTTCAGAAGTTTAATTCAACACTTCCTTAAAAATTCTTTCATAGTTAGCAATCACACTCTAATTAGTAAACTCGAGCGTTGATTTTACAAACATGAAAATTTTACCAACTGAGCTAACCTGAACGAATCCAACGGTAAATGATAGGGATGTCAAGGGAACAAATATGGATATCAGATATAAGTATATCTATATACGTATCTGCATAAAAATTACTAATGTGGATATAGATGCAGATTGCTTAGGGATGAGAAAAGTCTATACTCACACGATTTTTTGACGATTTGAAGCAGATTCTGATAATATTTGTATCTTTAAACATAATGACGAACTTCATAACTTTTTTATGTTTTCTTTCAAAAAAATCTTCGTCTGTTGTCACTTTTATTTGGTTTGATATGTTAATTTAATGTATGTTTACTTCTAGACTTCTAGTTTCATATTCTGAAAATAATAATAAAATTCAATGTTTAAATAAGTGGAATCAATGAAAGCATGTTTTTGTGAGTTAATAAATATATAATATACATTAGAATATATTCAAACAATGTGGAATACATGGAATACATGGATCCATTTCCACACTAAGGTAAAAATTTAAGCTAATTATCAAAAACGCATGTGACGTAGTCAATTTTGACCCAGACTAGTACACCAAAGCAATTTACCTTTCCAACATTGTGAAGATTTAGATATTTTTGGATGGAACTCTGGTTCAAGAGTTTCCAACGCAACGTGGAATGTGAAAAGCTCCATTACCCAACCAACATGATACCACAACCACTCACCCCCACTGCCATTATCTTCCAAACACCTCTCGACTTTTACTTTTCGAGATTCCATCATTGTTCCTTTTTTATTTCCACACATCACACCTCACCACCATAATAAATTTGTCGGAAGCATCACATTCTGTAACTTTTATCTATTATCTAACAGGACCTGCCAGTTATGGCTAAGGATATTATTCGCATCAAATCACAAAGTTTTTTTTTGATAAAAAAATCACAAAGTTTTACCAACTCAATTCCCGGACTCCCAGATTCCAGGAGTATAGCTTTAGAATTCAGGTGATTGGCCCCTTGACTTGGTCTTTCTCTTTATATGGTGGAGTTTAAAACAACCATGTAATTTTCTCTTGCTGAAATTTCAGTTTGAAAATTCACATGTGAATCCCTCTTTTCCAAGTCCATTTCATAAATAGTCTAATGAAATACAAATACATATAAGCTTATCAAAACAGAAATTCAAATACATGTAAAGTAATCAGAAGGAACATTTTGTACCATGAAATAGTGGCATTTGCCTAGGTGTACTCCATTGAGAAGTCATTGTATATGCAGGGATGAATTTTACTATTATTTCTATGAATTTCTTTTTTTCTTAGATATGTATTGGTAATTGGGTCCGCAAAGATACAGCTTCTACCAAGTACCGGTAAGGTGTAAGAGGACCGTTGTTGTTGCCTCCTAGGTCTTGATTGACTTGAATTATCAACATGCCTCTGTACTTTGCTAATTACTTGAGATCAAAAAATGTGGTACAAAACGATCAAACTATATATATTCTTCGGCCATTGCATATTATTTGGTAATGGTTGATATATGATAATATATTAATCCATACCATGTTTAAGTCATCATAGCAGGATGAAACGCCCCAACAAGAAGGAGGCAAATTGGTACATTGCTCTCCCAAGAAAAGATCAAAAGAGGAAGAAGTCAAGTTGAACTTGACTTCTTAAGAAGAGAACTCTAAAAGAAACTCTCCTCTTGGTGAAGCTTTGGGGAAGTTTCCTGGTAGCTAGGTATTCTCTAGCTTGAAGACCAAACCCGTTTTGGGCACTTGAGTGTTGCCTTGTATCCAAGATAAGTGTTGGGTTGTAAATAAAGGAGGAATACAAACTCCTCTTGTGTACTAAGGGTAATCCTCTCCTATATAAAGGGGACCCCTTCTCTCTTTTCGAAGGCACTCATGTGTGTGTGTCCTTTAGCATTGTAACTCAATCTTTGTGGATAATATAATCGCATATTGAGCAAACCTCTCAAGTGTCCCTTCAGTGAATGTGTGTGCAATTGTTCTGTTGAACATTTAGCTAAGTGAGGGAGAGAGTGAAGAGGCTGCCAAATCCAAGCAACTCAAAGGAGTTAGTGATTTAGGCCGCACGTTTCCTACTTGAGAACTAGGTACGTGACAAGTGGTATCAGAGCCTGTAACCAAGTGGGTGAAAGGGCAAACATGGGAAAGAATCCTGAAAGCCAGAAAGGCGCTGCCGGTGAGGAAGCTCGTGGTAGGGACGTCCCTACTGGGGGAGAGAAGTCCAAGAGCCGGAGGGACCAGAGCAGGGGTCCAGGAGGGAGCATGGAATCCTTGGAGGAGAAGGTATCGATTTGTCATGAGACAATTCTAACCATGGGTTCCACCCTCACAAGTGTGGAGGAACGCTTGGATTCTGTTGATGAAGAAATTCGATTCAATCTAAGGCAAACCCTTGATGTACTGAGAGAAAGGAATGAGTTCCTTGAAGTATCCAGAGAAGAGCTCAGAGATGAGCTAACCATTTGCAAGAAAGTTTTGGCAAGTGGTGGTGGAACGAGGGAAGCGCCAAGGATGGACATCCCTCGTCCAAACAAATTCAGTGGCCAAAGGGATGCCAAAGAAGTGGACAACTTCTTATGGTCCATGGAGCAATACTTTGCTGGGACCAATATACAAGATGGAATACAAAAGGTTAGCTTTGCTTCTTACTATCTCTCCGATATTGCCTCCTTGTGGTGGCAAAGAAAAATAGAGGATGTTAATAACAACATATGTAGACCACTTCAAACGTGGGAAGAATTTAAGAAAGATCTTAAAAGGCATTTCTACCCCACAAATGTGGTTTATGAAGCTAGAAGGAAGCTTGTAGAGCTTAAACATAAATCTTCTATCAGAGAGTATATTAAGGAGTTTACAACTATTGTTCTTCAAATTCCTGGTCTGGACCCAGATGACAAGTTGTTTAACTTCATGAATGGTCTCCAAGAATGGGCCAGAAGAGAACTACAACGAAGAGTTGTGAACAACTTAGATGAGGCCATTGTAATGGCTGAATCCTTGATAGAGTATGAACGAAAGGACCCTGGAAAACAAAAGGACTCCAAGAACAAATATGGGCGTGACCAAAAATCAGGAACTTCCAAAGAAAAATACTCAAAAGAGAAATTCCCAAAGAAAGGTTCTGAAAAGAACTCCTACCAGGATGGTAAGAAGCCTTTTGTACCAAAGGGTGGGTGCTTTGTCTGCAAAGGCCCTCACCAAATGAAGGATTGTCCGAAGTTTGGCTCTTTATCTGCCATGACGAGCCAAAGTGACGAAAAGCAACCAGAAGAAGAAGGGCGCATGTGGTCTCTACAACTCCTAGGCGCCTTAAACGCCAAGCCTTGCCCCCCAAAGTCCCTTGAAGAAACAACCCTACTATATGTAGAGGCCAAAGTTGGAGGCCAACCAACTAGGATGCTGGTGGACACTGGTGCAAGTCACAACTTCATGACGCCTTCAGAAGCAAAAAGATTGAGGCTCCCCCTATCTGAGGCAAAGGGGAGACTCAAGACAGTGAATGCTTGTGCCAAGCCTATTGATGGGGTGGTACGAGCAACTGATGTGGAACTAGGAACTTGGAAGGGAAAGGTATGTTTCTCTGTCGTTCCTATGGATGATCACAAGATGGTACTAGGATTAGAATTCTTGAGAAGTATCAACACCCTAGTACTCCCTTCCTCCAACGCCCTGTGCATCATGGAGAAAGGCAAGACGCATCTGGTACAGACATCCTTAACGCCCATCACAATCCCCACCATGTCTGCCATGCAACTGGTGAAAGGATTCAAGAAAGGAAATGAAACATACTTCGCCACCATGAAAGAAGATGGCGCGCCAAAGAGAGACGAAGTTCCTCAAGTTATCCAAAAGGTACTGAAGGAGAATCAAGACATGATGCCTCCAGAGCTACCTAGGGAGTTACCTCCAAGAAGAGAGGTAGACCATGAAATCGAGCTCGAGCCAGGAGCTAGACCCCCTTCCATAGGACCTTACCGAATGCCACCTCCAGAGTTGGAAGAACTAAGAAGGCAGCTTGATAGCCTTTTGAAAGCTGGTCAGATTAGACCCTCTAAAGCCCCATATGGAGCCCCGGTGTTGTTTCAGAAGAAACATGATGGTAGCCTTCGGATGTGCATAGACTATCGCGCCCTAAACAAGGTAACTATCAAAAACAGATACCCAATACCATTGATCGCAGACTTGTTTGATCGACTTGGGCAGGCCAAGTATTTTACAAAGATGGACTTGAGATCTAGGTATTACCAAGTGAGAATCGCAAAGGGGGATGAGCCAAGGACCACAAGCGTCACCAGATATGGTTCCTTTGAATGGTTGGTCATGCCATTCGGCCTAATAAATGCTCCTGCAACTTTCTGTACATTGATGAATAAGATATTTCATCCTTATCTAGATCAGTTTGTTGTAGTCTATCTCGATGATATTGTAATCTATAGCAAATCCATGGAAGAACATGTTCAGCACCTAAGGCAGGTGTTCCAAATACTCAGGGACAATAAGCTATTTGTAAAGGAGGAGAAATGCTCCTTTGGCCAAGAAGAAGTGTCTTTCTTGGGCCATATCATCAGACAAGGTAAGTTGGGGATGGATAACTCCAAGATTGAAGCCATCCAAGAATGGGAGGCCCCAACCAAAGTGACCGAACTCCGTTCCTTCTTAGGACTGGTGAACTACTATCGGAAGTTCATAAAAGGGTATTCCGCCATAGCCAGCCCCTTGACCGAGCTCTTGAAAAAAAGATGGACTGGGAATGGACGAAGGAATGTGAAGATGCCTTCCTGAACCTAAAGAAGAAGGTGGTGAAGGAGCCAGTTTTAATCTTGCCAGATTTTGTCAAAGAGTTTGAGGTCCAAACTGATGCTTCCGACTTTGCAATCGGTGGTGTACTCATGCAAGATGGTCATCCAATAGCTTTTGAGAGTCGAAAGCTAAATGAGACGGAGAGAAAATACACCGTCCAAGAGAAGGAGATGACTGCGGTGGTACATTGCCTCAGAACTTGGAGGCACTATCTCCTAGGATCACATTTTGTGATTCGAACCGATAACATAGCTACAAGCTACTTCCAAACCCAGAAGAAGCTGAGTCCAAAGCAAGCCCGATGGCAGGACTTCTTAGCTGAGTTTGACTTCAAGGTGGAGTACAAATCAGGGAAAGCAAACGTTGTAGCTGATGCCCTGAGTAGAAGGGCCGAGCTATGGTCCCTCTCCAAAATTCAAGATGATCTCATGGGGGAGATCAGAGAAGGAACAATGCATGACCCCCTAGCCAAGAAACTGGTGAGCCTAGTAAATGAAGGAAAAACTACAAAGTTTTGGATAGAGAATGGCGTTCTCTACACTAGTGGGAGACGGATGTTGGTACCAAAATGAAATCTCTTACGGAGAAGGATTATCAAGGAGTGCCACGATACCAGATGGGCTGGGCATCCCGGTCAAAGGAGGACGATGACACTGCTTGAAGGATCATACTACTGGCCGAAGATGAGGGAAGAGGTAGAACTCTATGTAAAGACCTGTTTGGTATGCCAACAGGATAAAAGGGAACAACAATTGCCCTATGGGTTGCTTGAACCCCTCCCAATCCCCTCTCGTCCTTGGGAAAGTGTTTCCTTGGACTTCATCTCAGCTCTGCCTAAATCTGAGGGAGCTGGATCAATCTTAGTAGTAGTCAATCGATTTTCCAAGTATGGAACCTTCATCCCTGCCCCAAAGGATTGCACAGCAGAAGAAACAGCCAGACTCTTCTTCAAAAATGTGGTAAAGTTCTGGGGACTTCCTACATCCATTATAAGTGATCGTGATCCCAGGTTTACTGGGAAACTATGGAAGGAGTTGTTTTCTATGATGGGTACTGAGTTACACTTCTCAACAAGCTTCCACCCCCAAACTGATGGGCAGACTGAGAGGATCAATGCCTTGTTGGAAGGTTATTTGCGGCATTTTGTGGGAGCCAGTCAGAAAGATTGGGCCAAGCTAATGGACATAGCTCAGTTCTCCTACAACCTCCAACGAAGTGAAGCCACAGGAAGGAGTCCCTTCGAAATAGTCCTTGGCACCCAACCAACGACTCCCGTTGGGCTGGCAACCTCCTACAAAGGGGTAAGTCCGGGCGCCTATCAGATGGCCAAGGGATGGAATGAACAAACTGAGCTTGCAAGGGCCTATCTTCACAAAGCTTCAAAGAAAATGAAGAAATGGGCTGATGAGAAGAGAAGACCCAAAGCATATCAGGTGGGAGATAAGGTAATGGTGAAACTACTACCTCAACAGTTTAAAGCCTTTCGGAAAGTGCATAAAGGATTGATCCGCAAATATGAAGGCCCCTTTGAGGTGATAGGAAAAGTAGGACGAGTTTCCTACAAATTGAACCTCGCTCCCACAATGAAAATACATCCTGTCTTTCATGTAAGCAATCTAAAAGATTATCATGAAGACAAAGAAAACCCGAAGCGAGGGATATCAGACAGAGCCCCACCTGCTGTAGTCACATCCCATGAAAAAGAAGTGGATAGAATTCTAGACCACAAAATAGTGAGGAAACGCGGAGTTCCCCCAAAAACACACTATCTTGTGCAATGGAAGAAGCTACCAACAAGTGAAGCCACTTGGGAAGACAAAGAAAGTCTTTGGCAGTTCAGGGAGGCAATCCAAACTTACATATCGACGAGGGCGTCTCCAGATTAAGTAGGGGAGAATGAAACGCCCCAACAAGAAGGAGGCAAATTGGTACATTGCTCTCCCAAGAAAAGATCAAAAGAGGAAGACTTGACTTCTTCAGAAGAGAACTCTGAAAGAAACTCTCCTCTTGGTGAAGCTTTGGGGAAGCTTCCTGGTAGCTAGGTATTCTCTAGCTTGAAGACCAAACCCGTTTTGGGCACTTGAGTGTTGCCTTGTATCCAAGACAAGTGTTGGGTTGTAAATAAAGGAGGAATACAAACTCCTCTTGTGTACTAAGGGTAATCCTCTCCTATATAAAGGGGACCCCTCCTCTCTTTTCGAAGGCACTCATGTGTGTGTGTCCTTTAGCATTGTAACCCAATCTTTGTGGATAATATAATCGCATATTGAGCAAACCTCCCAAGTGTCCCTTCAGTGAATGCGTGTGCAATTGTTCTGTTGAACATTTAGCTAAGTGAGGGAGAGAGTGAAGAGGCTGCCAAATCCAAGCAACTCAAAGGAGTTAGTGATTTGGGTCGCACGTTTCCTACTTGAGAACTAGGTACGTGACAAGGAGCTCTGTTGTTAATTCTGTTGCAATCTATTATGCCAATATAACTTTTCATACTCCAGAAATTTGCAATCATATTGACTTATTTGCGACAATGTATTTTTATTTCTGGTATAAATTGACTCTTCACTCGGTAATGCTCCGGTGGCTAATTTATATTTAGACCTTGAAATCGATCCAAGCAATGGGTGACGCCATGAAAGGTGTTACAAAGGCAATGGGCCAAATGAACAACAAATGAATCTACCAGAGTACCAGCCTTACATAAGATAATGATGGAATTTGAGAGGCAAAATGAAAGGATGGAGATGACTTCCGAAGTAATGGAAGATGCAATTGATGATGCTTTGGAAGGAGAGGAAGAGGAGGAAGAAACAGAAGAGCTTGTGAGTCAGGTACTTGATGAAATCGATATAGATGTAAACCAAAAGGTGTAACGCCTAAAAAATGCAGCGGAATTTAAAATTTTCAAAAGGAATAAACAAAGATATCAACAATCAACCACTGGGAACGTTAATAAATATATACACCAGGTGCATCGAATACAAGAGTTTTCAAACGTATGATTACATCAAAATACAACATAAAAGATACATGTAATCATAATCACCAGAAAAAGACTGGAGGATCCGATCCAAAAATGTGCTTGTCCTCGGTCATCACCCAACCAGAACCCACGTCGGTCCTAAAAATCAACATAACAATAATGCCTGAGTTTCCATAAAGAAATCTCGTATACCAAGTTCACCTACATGCATACTACATGTAATGAATGATCTTATCATAATGGTATCTCATGGTATGCAAAAGTGCAATGTAGCATCTTCACCGCCACACAGGTCGCACGGTACATACTATCACCGTCGCTACGTAAGTCGTACGGTCCACAAACAACACCGCTGTCACACAGGCCGCGCGGTCCACCAACAACACCAGCTGTAAACATCGTCTGCTTGCCCAAGCTGTAATACTGATATTTACTCAAGAGACAACAACTATTCACACAAGCTGTAATACTGTTGCACACTCACTGTTGAAGACAGGGGTTGCTCACACAAGTTGTAATACCCCATGGGTTGCTCACAGACCGGTGTACCCGATTTGGTCGATCGGTTGGTCAATTTTTGGCTATAACTTAATTTCACTTAAGTGAACGGTCGAACGGAATATGTGGATGGTCGACCGTTCAGGGTTTTTGGCCCGATAAAGATCAAATAGTCGAACTAAAGAAAATGTATGTTCGACCAGAAACTTCCAGACACTTCTGGGTTCAAGCAGAAATATGAGTTCCGGTCGACCTAACTATAGGATACGTTTGACCGAAAACTACCAGTGTGTTCAAGGTGACCAAAGATTGATTGATCGGTCAACCGCTAGGGAAATTTTGGTTGACCAGAAGTTTGGTAAAATTGGGGTTCGGGAAATCCGTCCGTTTTAGAATACGACAAGTCTAACGGTCATGTGACACGTGTAGATGGTCAAACAAAAGACGTTAAACGGTCGACCAGATTAACACTAAATTCTGTAACAAAATAAACAACCGAACTGGTCTAACGAAGAACTCGTTCCGGTCGACCGATTTGGTCATGACAGTTCAAGTTTGGTTATGTGTTTTCCGGTTCAAGTTTGGGTGATCTATTGAAGTCCAAATGTTGTGAAATTTTGTGTGTGGCTTCTATATGAAACCCAGTGTGCACGTGAGTGATTTTAACTCAAGTATGCTCAATTATACATAGTTCATAATACTCAAAAGAAATGTCATGTCTTCAAAAGAGCTTGATTACATGTCTTGACTTGAATCTTTTCTTCTTTGAGTCTTGATCACCTGTAGAAGTTAGCACAATGCAACAAATATACTATGCAATATGTATGCTACTCTACATTGATTACAATTAAGATTAAATTGATTAAATCATCAAAACATAGATTAATGCCAAAAAGTCAACAATCACCCTTTTTTGATGATGACAACCTAAATCTTAATACTTGAAATTTCTACGTGTGAACTATGCATAAAAAATACCCCCCTAAGGATGTGCATAGTTTTTGTTCAATGGTTATAAAATTTCAAGTTACCCATTTAATTATCTTTATCCCTTAATTATCTCTCCCCCTTTGACATCCATCAAAAACATATAAAATTTAAAGATTGAATTTTGATGTCTTGTAATGAAGTTGCTCCCCCTAGATTTTGCATGTTATTACTCTAAGTAATTGATATTCATTAAGCTCTCACTATCAATATGAATATGAATTTTCAATTGAGTTTAACATGACAAGCTCACCTATATGCCATATCATACTAGTATAACATGACATGATACAAATCAATAAAACAACATTCCCACTAAGGGTAAAATCGGACATCCGTCTCGCAACTGTTTCCGGTGTCACACACGGCACACAATCTACAATCGCCACTGCTACCACACAGGTCACACGGTCTACAACATCACCGCCGCCACATAGGTCGCATGATCCACAACATCACCGCCGCCACCATACAGGCCGCACGATCCACAACATTGATGGCGCCACACAGACCACCAGGTCCACAAACATCAAGTCTCCATGGAGACCTACCGTAGGCACATACGGTCTATCAGACAATACGCAACACATACCTACACGCGGCTACACAAGCCAAATGGATCAGTGAGGAGGCGTTCACACTTCTGCGCAAGTAGAATCAAATATGAAAACATCGTGGTCTACCACCACACCAACGGAGTCATCGCTCAGATCGGTCCATCACCGCCACCACACAGACCACTAGGTATCGCACTCGATAGGTGCCCAATTGAGCTACCTGTCAGAAATCATCATCGGCATTCCATTGCCGTTACCACACATTCCACGCGCGATCGTCCCCGCCGCCACACAGGCCGCACGAGCTCGTGCAATCATTGCCCATTAGGGCCAGTCCAACATATCTGGCACACAGAGGGGCATACAATCGACATATTTGAACCGAAGTCCGTAGGGTCATCAAGCTCCACGTGCAGACACCAACTCCACCGTTATAAAAGCAGGGCAGCGGCCTCCGTAGCCATCCAGACCGATAGTTACTTCACCCAACAGCAATTGCGTGCCCGCTGAAAACAATGTAATCCGCGATCCCTCAGGCTACTACCCTAAAAAGAGAGTCAAGCATATCTACGTCGCCCTCTATAATACAGAGGCAACACGTCCCAAGTATCCACACTCTTCCATACGGCGGTCCTAGGGTAGACTTGAGCAATATACCCGTCGTTACGTCCCGACTCTCGCTCTAAGTATGGACACGAGTTTTTGTTGACAGAGTTAACACAACACTAGGACCAGGAAATCAATTCTGCACACAAATAGTCAACCTCAATAGGCAATCTGATCGACTGTTCCCAATAGGTTTGGTCGATCGAAAGTCTGCAACGGTCGAACTCTCTGCGCATTACTTAAGTCCCAACGGTCGAACACCAATATAAAACCAGTCGATCGAATATGGGGTCAAAATTCGGAGACTAGTCAAAATCATACAAGTCCAACGGTCGACCGACACATGAGCCCGGTCGACCGGAAACTACCAAGGACATCATAGCAGTCTAGGTCATATATCAGTCAAACAAATATCATAAGTTCACTTCAGTTCTGGTGGGACCAAAGGTCAGGAACGGTCGACCGTTTGGATGATCAACGTCTGGTTCGAGCGAAACACGAAGCAACAGTCGAATGGCTCGGGGGTCCCGTCTAACTGAAAACTAACAGACAATCCCCTGATCCACCAGCACAAGCACAGACGGTCGACCGTCCCAGGGCATCGTTCGACCGGTGTTGGCTAAAGTCAGGCAAAAACATTAAATCGGGCAAAAACACAAAAACACTAAATCTCAGCCAGACACCTGTCCCATTCCTACCCCATGGGGTGTGGCCCCAACGGACGCCTCCTAATTTTTTTAATAAAAAAATTAAAAATTATACGGTGTTATCTCAAATTATTTCAGGTTCCATTCCAAGTATACGGAACGAGACCCCCGACCGACCTGTCGATGTAGTATTTGGTAAAACTTCCCGACTTACAAAAAATCTCACTGTAGTTTTTTAGTGAAGGGCAAAATGATAATTGTTGGGGGGATTTAAGTAGTTTTTTAGTAGTTCCCTAAAAAACACAAAAAATTGTACTCATTCACTCTTCTCCTCGATTTCCTCTCTCTCTTTCTCTCATTTTTCCTTTTTCTCTTCATGTTAAAATGTGTGGATTTAGAGAGAATATTGGACACACGTAGAGAGAGAGAAGAGAGGGAAGTAAGGACGGGTGAGAAGCCATACAGATTGGGGTTTTTTCATTTTTATTTTTGTTATTAACATTAAGGATGTTTTATTTTGTATTTTCTAAAAAAATTCTAACGGTAAAAGTAATGGAATGAGTCCAACGGCGGCTTAGGTGCACGCTAATAAAGAAAAGAAAACCAGAGGTACAAATTGGGCATTTGCTGAAACACGGTGCACACAAGTAACATCGCTCTTTTCAAATTATATCGAAACAAAAAAACCCTTTTTTTTAACTTTCCATGGTCATGCTTTTCACTTCTAATAACAGATATGTTGATTGAAGTAGAATTACCGTAGGCAAGTTTATTTTGTTTTCGAGATCTTTTCCGTATTTGTATTGAGTGTACATACTTGTCTTGTAATATTGTGTAAAATTTGATTGTTCTACCATCTCAAGAAAACTCAAACACGTATGAGATAGATAATAATACAATTTATTATAAAGTGTTACATATTTACCTTTGGTGTTTAGCAATGTAAGATTATTTACCTTTGGTATCAAGTAAATAGTGAGATATCCTGGAATTCTAGATTTCACATAGTTTTTAATGAACCCTTACGAATTTGACCTCTATGAGTTTTGACCTATTTAAATTTTGATTCCCTAGATTATCCTTACAAATTCATATCTTTTGATCTAAATTTGTAGTTTGACCTTTGTTTAGTGATTATTGAAAACATTTTTTTGTGTCTACACGGCTGTATCATGTGAAGAATTCAGTCATGCATAAATTTAGGGTGTATGAACAAATTAAATGATATTCTAATCTATAAATAGCTGGATTTTTGAAATATTGCTTCGATATCCTCTAGATAATCATTAAAAAACATGCATTGTATCTTTAAAATATCAAATTTCTACTAGAACTTACAAAAGTGACCTTATAAGCTCCAACTTACTATATGTCACGACATCATATTAATAGCAAGCTTAGGAGGAAACATGCTGTAACCTTATTTTAATAATTAACATTACAACTTAAAATTTGGATCTCACGCAAATTAAATATAGAGAACACTTCAACTTTAGTTAATCAAGAACATAGACTGACTTGATGAAGTCTATTCCATTCAAAGCAACACCTTTTTTCTTCTTCTTATTCACATCTTGCATGATTTCAGACTAATCTTTCGTCTGAATTAATCATCATTTCGGAGGAAATTAGGGATATGCCTTTTTTGTGTGCTGGTCAGTAATCAATCCATTTGTCAACCACAATCATGGCAATATGAAAATGGGCAACGTGAAATCAATTAAAACAGCGTATTCATTTTAACAACAAAAAAAACCTATAATCCAAAACTAGTTGGGATATATGATATAAATTAATAAACGCAAAAGAATCAGAACACGTAAATAACATTCTTCTATGCTCTCCTCTCCAACATCAAATTTCTAAGAATATTTCAATCCTGTACACGTGTCCATTATCACTGTGTTAAAAATTAAGTTGTTTTTGACATTTGGAGTATCATAGACTATATCAACCCATATCACTGTTTTAATCACTGTTTTAGCCATGATCTCTTGCATATTCTTTCCTAAAATTAATCTCTAATTTCCACATAAGCACCCACAAAAAACGTTTTAATTAAATCTGGCATTAATCCGCCCATGACTTAATAAATCTCTTAATAATTCAGGCAGAATTGTTCTTGTTCGGTAGACCGAGAATTATTCGGTCAACCGAACCATTCGGTTATAACACGTGTTCGGTGCACCGTGAGCTAGACGGTCGACCAAATCCTTGTGAGAAAAATTCCCTCGAAGAATTCGGACGAACCATGTCTTTTAGTCGGTCTACCGTTGACGCACCAGAATCGCTCCTGGGACATAATCATCGGATGACCATGTCACATTCGGTCTACCAAAAATACTACTTCTCGGTTGACCGTGCACACTTGGTTAACGGAACCCGATTGTCCAGGCACTCCAGACAATTTCGGTCAACCAATTGCGCTTACCCGTTCCCTATTCGGTTAACCGATCCAAAGATACACCGGTCGACCGAACCATGAACGGTTCACCGTGCTTGACCCCGATTTTGCCTTTGTCAAATTTTGGATTTATTTCCAACAAAATTTGATCTTTTGGGGTTTTTAGCAAATTCACATCTTATATAATATATTATCATATGTAATATTAAATTATTACACCCCATAATATATATACCTCATATGAATTTATCATGATTCTAATTATGTCAATTCTCATGACATATTGATTTTATTCATTCACCACATGTGTCCTATTTTCATATGAAACCCGACACATCATATGAACTTAAAATCAACATTCTTGTTTCCCAGTTTTGTGGTGTGACCTATATGAGGATCTAAGCCAAATTGACAGAGATGTTAAACACTTAATATCTCAAACTATAAGCGGTATCTAGCTACACATTATAGTTACCCAATTAGCATAAATGTCTTTGTTCCACCCGAACCAAAACACGATCCATTTAGTGATATAAGTGCACCACTTGTGTCCGTCCCTTGCCTCATGATATTAAGAATATATACAAAGTAGAAATGTGTCATCATTGTATTATATTCATTTCTTGATCTCTTTAAGCTAATTATAACTATGTAACTTAACTCAAGTTACATTGTGCACATTATAATTTTGCTTTATCAAGGGGCCCACTAATATCATCACTTAATTAAGAGGGGCAATGATAATCGTTTGACTAGCTATCTTTTCCAGCACAAGTCATGCTCAACCAACTATTGTCTTTATCACTACACTCATTGATAGCTTTAGACAATAATCAAATTAAGCACTTCTTGAGTGGAAAGATATAAGTCTCATATCTTAGGATCCAAGACACTGTAAAACATTAATGTCACGAAACACAATTCCATAATGTTTTACTTGTTAGGTCTGTTTAATATATAAAAGTAATTTTTTCCTTTGTTATATACTCGTGTCGTCAATTATTTGTAAAGCTACAACAATCGATGACCAAACGACAATCTTATCTCGGTAATTAATGTTTCATGTTAATTACCATGATTGTGAACAACTTTTGATTTATGTAAACCATTATCTTTTAGAGCTCTACGGTTAAGGACCAAACGCCTCTTCGTTAACACTTCCAAAAGACGAATACCATAATCAAGGAACAAAATGTTTGCACATTCAATTCATAATAATCGACATATAAAAGTAAAACTTTAGAACACATTCCTTTCAAAAAGTCCCTCACGCACCACAACGAATCCTATCGAACCCCTGAGCACTCTCGGTCGACCTAATTCCACCAGGGAATTCCCCCAACTCTCACCAACGAATCCGGTCGAACCCCCGAGCACTCTCGGTAGACCGAATTCCACCAGGGAATTCCCCACGCTCCACATCAAGTTCGGTCGACCGAACCACCTTCGGTCGAACTGACCACCAATCAAACTTAAGTCATCGGTCGAACAAGGTCACACATGTGTTCGACCATTTTGATGGTCAACGCCCCAACCGACCTAAGACAGTGCACACGGTCGAACGACAAAGGGGCCCCATTCGACCAAAACTCACCAGGCTTGCCTCAAATGTACAACCGGTCGACCGCCCCAAGGGCATCGTTCGACCGGTGTGAGGCAGAACCCAAAATCTCATTAAGAACGGTCGACCGTTCGCACCAACCGGTCGACCGATTAGGCAGTAAAATCTGCTGCACGTTTGCTTGCGACGAGCCGGAAGGCCTACCGTCGACTTCCAAATACTCACACTACTAAAGTGAGCGAGTTGACATACTATGAAGGTTTGAAGAAACCTTCGAAGAACCATTACGACGCTTCTACAAGCACTTCTCCCCAAAATCACGATCCGTCGACGAACCTCACGCTCGAACGATGATCACAATTGGACCAGTCGGTCCGGTTTTCAGAACAATGCAAGGATGTGAAACCTTGAGAAGATATGCCGATAGAATTAAAGATACGAAGACGATGTCCTTCATGCATTTGCACAACTTATATGTATTCATGCATGCATATCTGGTTTGTTTGTGTGTGTACTTAATTGTTGTTGGTGCTTATTTTTGTAGGGTAAATTTATTCCAACTTTCATGTATGTATTCTAGTTATTATATATTTATTGAATAAATAAATAATTGAAGAGGTGGTTATGGTAACTCTATCCATCATGTTGGGGTTGTTTGAATGCGGAGAAAAACACTTTTTCCATACTATACGTGAGACACCAAATGCAACGTCTCTGAGAAAGCAAAAATTTAAACTTTAAAAGATATTCAAAAGTCATCAATAAACTTGATCACAAGGGAACACTACTCAAGATACAAATATATATATAATGTATAAGGTGCACCGTATACAAGAGCTGTCAAAAGAATGACTACATCAAAATACAATGACAGATAAACAAGTAGTCATAAAACCTCAAAATCGACATGAGGACCCGACTCCAAAATATACTTGTCCTCCGTCACCACCCTACCGACTCCCAAAAGGACCCCAAAATAAAAACATAACAACAATGTCGTGAGTTTCCATAAGAAAACTCTGTATGTCAAACCCACCTACATGCACATGCGAAAGATGACCTATCGTACTAGTATCATGCAAATCATAAACATATCAAGTCATTCCCCAAACAGAGCATCAAGTCATAAATCATAATAGTTATTTCCCCAACAATGGTTCATTAGTTATAAGTCTAGTTTTGGACATCCGTAGATACCCACCGCAGACACATGCGGTCATACGAAACGTACGTGATACACCCTCACTCACAGCTAGACTAGTCATATGGGTTCGGTGATGGTCACACACACTTTCGAGTCATCGTCAGATATGATCAGTGGTCGAAAGGCTACAATCCGCCAGAGACGTCACAATGGTCGGTCATATTCGCCAGTTGTGCCAAAACTAGACGATTAATCTGCCAGAACAGCATCAGTCGGTCTTCTCCGTCGCCAAACAGGCTAAGGTCATATCCTTTTCTACAAAGGCTAAGGTCATCTCCTTTGCCACAAAGTATAAGGTCATCTCTGTCGCCACACAGGCCAACATCCATCTCTGTCGCCACACAGGCCGACAGTCATCATGCTCCGCAGAGTCATATCATATAGATCATGCAAAAGGGAATATGTTCCCACAAGTTTACTACCTAGGTCGCAATGCCCATGTCATATCATGGGAATAAAAGTCGTAAAAGCAATCCAAGCACTAATGGGCTTATAAACAAACAATGTCATCCAAGACTCCAACGATCGACATGTTAGTCGTTAATACCGGTAATTGGTTCAACCGCACTCAATCGGTCGAACCAAACACAAACAAACGGTCAAACCAAAACCATATGCGGTCGACCGTTTAGAAGGTCTAATCCCGATTCCAACGACATAACGACTTAACGGTCTAACAACAAGTCATAGGCGATCAACCATTTAGAAGGTCAACGCCACACACAAATAAAATACAATAGTCCCATCGATCAAACGTTAAAGGGGACCCGGTCGACTGAACAACAACAGGGGACTTCAAGTCATAAATTCAACTTCCACCAGTCGACCTAAAGTCGCTAATAGGTCGATCGTTTGTATCAAGAACAACGGTCGATCCAACACACAACGGTCGCACAATAATTAAGTTAACTTAAGTCATCGGTCGAACAAAATCAAAGAGCGGTCAACCGTTTAGATGGTCTAAGCTCCAACCGACTTACTATAGTACGATCGGTCGAACATATCAACCGTTTAGAACGTCAAGGAGACCCGTTCGACTGATAAACAACAGAGCTTGCCCAAAACACACAATCGGTCGACCACCAATAGCGTCGTTTGACCGACGAAGGGTAAAACTCCTGCTATTACATTGCGAACGGTCGACTGAACCACACAACGTTCGACCAATCACCTGCAACAATCTTACTGCAGGATGATCAGTGTCACAACCTTCGGTCACTGACGCACAACCAACACCTCGCACTCCTCGGGTGAGCACCAATAATGAACTTGGCATACCTTGGAAGTTTGAAAAGGCTTTGGAAGAACTACGACGATCACCTCCACCGAACCGAGCGTTTCTCCGACGACTTCTTCTCGTGAACAATGATCATCCCCCACCTTCTTTTGAAATCCGACGAACTTGACTTGTCGGAGTACAATCCTTCTCCTTCTTGACTTATCTTCAACTCCTTTTCTCTCTTCATTTTCCAAGCAAAGCAAAAACCCTCACTCTCACACCAAACATTCCTTTTATACACTCCAACACCACCTCCATCTCTCCTCATCTTGAACCAAGGCATGTGTAAAGTCAAAGAAAATTTGCATTCCTACCTCTAGTTCTCCCAAGATCTCACATGTACCCAAAACTTGATTTAATTCTTAATCCATTAATTTGGTTTGGGTTCTAACACTAAATCATCTCCCCTCTCTTTTTCTTTGGTTTTTGGATTTTTACTCCTTTGATTGGATTCTTGGAATCAAGAAGAACAAGAGTTCGTGGTGTTCATATCAAAAGGTCTTCAAGTATCATTTTTGTGTGATAATAACGTGTGTTTAACATTACTACGGGAAAAAAATCCAATCTTGATTATTTTTTAAAATATTTGAATTGTATTAGTGAAATTATTCCTTCGAAGATCTAAACCCTTGAAGTTAATCATAAAAAGGAAGCCTCAAAGAAATAGTCGACAAAGACTTCACCTTAAAAAAAGTTAGACTAAAATGATTTGAATCTCACATAAATTTAATAGAGAACACTTTAATAGGGGTGTAAATGATCCATAATCAAGCGAGCAGGTTCGGATCAAGATTAACTCGATAAGGATTTTCACCCGCTCATCGCTCGCTCGATAGGCGAGTCGAGTAGAAAAACACGCTCGTGCTCGACTTGCCTGATGCTTGCAAGCCGCTCGCTCGCTCACTTGATTGCTCATTTAATTTTTTTATGGACGAAGTCTGGACAGAAGTGTGGACAAATTCTGGACAGAAGTCTAGACAATTTTGAATAGAAATGTGGACAATTCTGGACAAGTCTAAATTATAGACAAGTCTGGAAAGAAGTCTGGACAAGTCTAAACAATTCTGGACAAAAGTGTGGACAATTCTGAACACAAGTCTCGACAATTTTGGATAGAAGTGTGGACAATTCTGGACAAATCTAGACAAGGCTGGACAATTCTGGACGAAGTCTGAACAGAAGTGTGGACAAAAAAGAGTTTTTTTTACTATTTTAGGCTTTAGACTTTAGGACTTTAGTTTAAAAATATTAAAAGGTTTAATAGTAATTTTCCCCTCCTCATATGGGTAATTGTAATTGGATATAGTAAATATGATAATTGGGTATTTTAACATGCGAGCGAACGAGCAATCGAATGTCGAGCATCGAGCGTATCGAGGGAGCAAAATTTGCTCGTGCTCGGCTTGTTTAGTTTGCCGAGCGGTAAATTTTGCTCGTGCTCGACTCATTAGTAATCGAGTTGAGTACGATCCCAGTAAAATTTAACGAACATCGAGCGATCCGTCAATCCCGACCAAAACATGACAGCCCTACATGTTAACTTTAATTAATTAAGATAACCAATAAAGACAACAAACGGAGTATATAATTTCCTCCGGCTCGAATAATGGAGAGGAAAGACAGCACTTGCAAGTTGCAAGATTAGAAAATATTTATGGTGAAAATGTCCAAAAGAACCCCAACAAAGTTGTACATGTATAAGAAATAAAAGGGAACTACTATTCATCGTTGAAAAATTACTTAAATAGCCCCAACAATTACCATTTTGCCCTTCATAATTCATTTAATACACATTTCGTCTCGTCTATTAAAATAAAGTTTATGCCTATGTTTTCCTCATTTTCTCAGTACCAACACCACAAAAATGTCTTGCGAAGTGCCTGAATTCGGTGAAGTAAGCCCACTCAAAAACAAAATCGGGTCGAGCGTTTTGGTAAAACGCCCCCCATGAGGAGGCGTCTTAGCCAGATGCCTCCCCAATGAGGGGCGTTTTACCCAGACGCATGTCCAAATTTTATTTTCTTTTAAACTTATACAATGTCTTATCTCAAATTATTTGATGTTCCGTTGCAAGATTTTGGTGGTAACGGGTTGAATTACAATGCGTTTTTTGCAAGCAAAACCCATGAACAACTTGTCGATGTGGTATTTGGTAAACTTCACTATTAACAAAAAAAACATTACTGTAATCCACATGGGGTGTCTGAAGAAAAATAGGGACGTCTAAGTCAGACGCCTCCCATATGGGGCAAGGGCGGATTACAGTAAGTTGTTTTGTAAGCCGGGAAGTTTTACCAAATACCACCTGAAAAAAATTTGGATCTTAAAATTGTTGGATCTGAAATTTATGAATTTTCATCACTTGCAAAAAAACTCATTGTAATCCAACTCGTATAATTATCAATTAATACCAAAAAACTTGGAACGGAACCTGAAATAATTTGAGATAACACACCGTATAATTTTTATTTTATTTTTTAAAAAATGGGAGTGTCTGCAGCAACCGCCTCTCTCATAGGGTAGACGTCGGACTAAGACGCCTCCTCCATAGTGGTGGGGTCTTTGCCAGACGCCTGCCACAGGGGGGAGAGGGCTCCGACGGTCGTCCCATAATTATTTTTTAATTTTAATTAAACAGAAGTTGGACGTTTTACCATATTCGAGTACACTAGGATGTCCGTTGGTTCATTTATTGACTTCCAAGATATTATTTTTTATGATTACGAGATAAATACGAAGAGAACGGAGTCGTAGGAGAGTGAAATGTCGAGATGTATGAGTAGAAACGAGAAAATGACAAAATGATAATTCGCACGAACAATTCAAGTAATAACAATTCAGAAATAAAATGAATACTAAGGTTTGGTCTTTTCTTTATTGCTAGGTACGTATTTGTTTAATCACGATCCTATCGATCTTATACTTCAGCATATATACAAGTCTACTGCAGTTGTGTTTCTTATGCTAGATTGTTTAGAACAATGACCGAAGTTTATGCAACATTGACGTCTACCATCGCTATTCTGTTCTAGCATTTTCCCTTCCCGACCCGAGGATCGAGTGCTGCATCAAACATGTGCATAACGCACTTATTCTTGTCACTTTAGCTTCTTTAAAAAACATTGAACTTTTGTCTGTGGGATTGGGAGTGGTACTATCTCTCAAATCCACGCCTCTCCGTTTTCTGCTTCACCACAAAGTCACGATTAATCAACTCCACCCTTGTGCAGACCTGCCTCATTCCTCTCCAACGGGCATATCTCACGCTGTCACCCTCTCCGACCCCGCCCCATCCTCGCCGGTCATCTCCGGTGACGTCTCCTCCGGCCGCCCCCGGTTACGTCTCATCCGGTTTGTATAAACCTTTGTTTATCTTGCTGTTAGAATTGATTCTTTAGCTTGCTGCATATGTTCAGAAATTCAAGCTTAACATTGTCCTGAGATTTTTCAATTATTGCCTTCCCAAAATGATTCTTTGAGAACTTTAAACTGACATCATGTCATTCCTTAAATGAGATATTCGATTCAGTTTCAGCATCAAAATCGATTCATGGGCTTAATACCGTTTTGATTGAATTATTTCTAGAAATTCCTATCTCCCATTTGAAGTGTTCTGAAGAATCAATTTCAGTTATGAACAGTTTGGATGGGAGAATTGATTCACATTCTTGAGAATCAATCCCAAAATCTATCATCCATATGCACAAATGTTATTAATTTTAGTGCTTATTTAAGAAATGATCACTTACTATTTTCAAATATATAAAAACAAATTAAATGTGCAATAGGTAAAGCTGAAGTGGTGGTAACATTCACCATCAACGAGAAGGGCATGTTGCAAGTGAAAGCAGAAGACAAGAACAGTGGGATCAGCACGGCTAAGCCAATTAGTGAAGATGCTGGAAGATTGAGCAAGGAAGAGTTAACTCAAATAGCTTCCAGTACTGAGGATTTCAAATCTTACTACGAGAAGAGAAAGACCACACTGACGATTAAGAACGAACTCGAAGAATACGCCACCTCAGTGATTACCAATATTGGAAGTGGTAATCTGCCGTCAGAGCAGCTCAAAGCAAGGAATGCAGCTGATGAAGCTCTCAAGTGGTCTCAAAAACAAGATTTGGAGACGGACAAGAAGGAATTTGAAACAAGGATGCAAAACCTCCAGGAAATATGCAATCCGTTCGTTACGAAAATATAATACATGCCAAGATGATGTTTGCACAATAAAATCCATGCTTCCACACAACTTCTGTGCCATGGACGTTTATCTGGTTTGTTTCAATAAACTCATTTGTTTCTGTGTTCAGGGACGTTTGTTGTTTCTGCTGCTTATTTTCACCTTTGCTGATGGCAATCATTCATGTAATGTATTATTTAGTTTTGGCAAGCACTTTGTTTTGGTCGTATAAAATAATAAATTGTGGTTGAATGAAGCATTGACCATAACTTACTGCGAGCAGGGTGTATCCAGATTTTTTTTGTTGGAGCATACTGTTTTCATGTTGTTGAATTTTTTCTATAGACCTACAACTTTAAGTTCATACTTTAAATAAATAAATAATAATATTTTTTTTTGAAAATATCGTTTCTATTTTTAATATTTTTCGAAACCTGAATTCATTAAAAATCAAATATCCAAAAGAAATTTAAGTAAAACATGACACATTAGTTAAACAACTAATTAGCAATTAAGAATCTTAAAAATCACCACTTAATTCTAAGAATGATACCACCACGAGTTTAAGACCAAGAACAAATCAGCATTTCTGTCCTGAAATGTGTCCTGTCATTTCTTGTCTTGTGTTTTCTTACACAACTTAATACCATTTCAATCCTAATGGCTAGAATTAGTTTAGAACTTATAAATAGATATGAGAACAATCTTCTAAGGTTATCAATCTTTCACCAAGCTCAAATCTCATTACCACTCTCATACTTGCTCTAAACATCTTGTGCTCACATCTTCTCACTTGAAATCATCATCTTTGATTGTATCATCCATTTCAAATGCTCAAGATTAGTTGTTGCAGTAAAGTCTTCAAGAGTTGTACTAAGCTTCTGGTGTGAAACTTTTCTCGGATTGTGATAATGTGGTCCAAGCTAGACGAGGGTGTTCGCTCATCAAGGCCCCTTCGTTGCAGTGATAAAAATCTTGAGTGACTGTTCATACTTTCTGCTGATCAAGGCCCCTTCGTTAGCTGTTTCTGTACCTGCAACATCAAGCAAGATTGCTCAGGCTGAGGCCTCAGGGAATGGAGATGGTGGCATAGATGATGACCTACAGGCAAGATTGGATAATTTGAGGAAGATGTAAACTCTTCTCAGTGTGCAACTCAAGATTTGAATTAAGAATTAAGAAATTGGGTTTTGTTGCCCAAAATGTATATCCTTTATTTATAGCTAACACTATATTTAGCTTGATTATATCATAACGTGTGCATGCCAATTACCAAACATTCATGCTCGTGCACCTCTATTTTTAGTGGGCCTCTATTTTCTGTTTCTGTTTGGCAGGCCACTATTTCCTGTTGAATTTTCAACTCTTTTAATTCTATGTATAGAGATCTCACATTTTCAGTAGTTATGTTTTGAAATTTTCTTAAAATCATCAAGCAAGATTACTTGGGCTGAGGCCTCGGGGAATTCTCGAATATTCTTCTTAAGTATTTTTTGAAAGATCTGCAGACATTTTTTAGTGATAAGCACGTGCAAATTTACTCATTCGAAAATCCAAAAACTTATACTCGTATGCATTGGTTACACGATTATTTGTTGGTTTTAGTGATTGAAGATGAACTTCCGTTGGTTAGAAATGGAAAGAATTCGATTCACTGTTAAGTTGTTTTCCTCGAGGATATCATCATAAACCATGAAATGATACAAAAATCAAACTCTCTTTCTCCTTTTGTATGTCCTAAAGTTTTTTAAAAAAGTTTCTCCTCGTTTAACGTGCAACCAAAAAAACACTTCGACCTCCAACTCAAAGGACACCCTGCAACTACTACACCACCCCGTTTCCAAAGTCCCTCGACACGTCCATCTCCAATGCTCGTCGTCTCTCTAATCCTCAGACCGTCGACTAGATTCCTCTTTGTGACTGTAGATTGATTTCACTTATGTACACTTCAAGAAAGGAGTGGTCTTATGGGCGTTGATTTTTCAACTGACCCCACTATTGGAGCGTATGAAATTTAGATTTTATTTATTGATTTTGAGTTTATATAGGCACACTGCAAGTGTTTGAAGAAATGTTTGTGTAATTTCAGGAACCATAAGGGTGTCAGTAGATGTTTGAAATTCGAGAATCCGTCCGCATTCGTATTCGTTTTATCTGAGAATCTGTCATTCGCAAAACCGTATTCGTATTCGAAACTTGATATACATGAACTGGCGGAGCAAATATGAATATTTATACATCCGATATGAATAACATATGATCCGAGATTAAATATCTATATTATAAAATCTGTATTTGTATCCGATTAATATCATACATAACATATATATGTATATATTTATTAAAAATTTATAATTTGTGTGTAGTTGCTAATTAATTGTAACTTAATGAGTTAATGTTAATATGTTATCAATTTGTCTTTCAAATTTAATATGAAAAATTGTGTTCTTGTTATAATTACCCCAAGTATATAACACCTCTGGTTTTTCTCACCAAATCAAACCCTAAGTCCCTAACCTTAACCCGTGATGCCTCCTCCTCCCGTGACGTCTCCACCTCCTCCCGTCGTGCCATCTTTCTGCCTCTTGCTTGACGGTAACCGCCTCTGTCTCCTCCTGGGATGCCTCCTCTTGTTGCCTCCTCCTGTCGCGCCTTCTCATCTTCGCCCCCTTCTTGACGGTTACATTTGTTGTTGTTGCTGCACTGATTAATGCCTCATACATGTTTCCATTTGTGTTGTATATGTGTGTTTGTTGCTTCATTACATGTTCATATTATGTGACTATAAACATATGGATGAGAAAATACTCGCTGAGAAACGTTTTGAAGCAAAGTTCTATGTACTAGTTGTTTGAGCAAGATTGGGGCATGAAGGAAGTTCCAATGGAAAAGGAGACGACGAGGAATAGGAGGAGAAGGAAGAAGGTTGGGATTTAGATGTGATAATCGCAGGGGGGGGGGTTCTTTTTTCGTAATTATTAGAGATTGTGTGATGCTATTTTGGGGTGATTAGTGAGTGGGGTGGATTGCATGGATTTTATTTGCAATTTTGTACTTCTATCTTTGTTTATAATTGAATGGGGTCTCTTATAAATTTAATGAGCATATTTCATATATTTCGAATTCAGATGTTTTCATCCGGATGTTATTGTTCGGATACGGATAATATCTGTATTCGATCCGGATTCGTCGGATATTGATTCAGATATAATTAAAATGAGCCGGTCAAATACGCATCCGGATATGGATGTCAAAAAAATCCTGAATTCGGATACGGATGTTGGCAGATTTGATCAGTTGACACCCTTAAGGAACCCGATCGAAAGAAGTGCAACTTCTTTCGCTGGATGACGAGGATGAAGGGTCTAGCATGGCTATACGAAGTCATGTGGAGAGGTTCCATGAAATGGTCTTGGGTGGCCTAATTGGTTGTGGTTGTTGTTTGTTAATGGTGTCTTGGTTGATGTAGTTTGTTGGTTAATGTTAATGTTTATGACTGACTTTATGTTAATGTTTATGTTTGAGTTTATGTTTGAAACTAAGTAGGAAGTAATAGAAACCTTGTATAGAATTAAGTGCGCAAACCAAATCAAACTAAAGTTGAAGATAATTTCTCAAAGTTGCACAAACTAACATGACAACATCCACACATAACATTACATCCACAATCCCTACACAGATAGCACCAATCCACAACATTAGTACTATCTAACATTAACAGCATAAAACTAGATACAATTGGCATCTTCCTTGATATCTAACTTGCTTTGTGCAATTTAGTCCAACTACCTGTACTTCTTGATGTCATCCTTTAATTGTGCCTTCAATGCTTCTTTTCCTTCTCGTGCATTGTAACCAACCTCCGGTAGAAATTCAAATGTCTTTTGTGATTCTTCAAGAAATTTACCTAAGACAGTAGAATCTAGGAAAACATAAAGCCTTGTAAACTGACAATGCAACCGAAGTTTCTCCTCCTTTTAACGAAATAGGCTTCTCCTCTGAGGTAACCTCCTTTCCTTTTCCATTCACTTTATTTTCTGTCTGCTTTGGACTGCAATTAAGATAACATTGAACAAGGTAACTATAAATGAAGCCAAAATAGTTTTGCATAAGATATCGGTTTACAACATGTGAATACGGCCAATTTCGGCTTATACTGGAGCACCAAACCAATTCACAATACCCATTGCCCAACCGACACAATACCACGACTACTCACCCCCATTGCAATAATCTTCCAATCACCTCTCGACTTTTAGCTTTCTAGATTCCATCGTTGTTCCTTCTTTATTTCCACACATCACACCTCACCACCAAATTTTTTGTCTCTAGCATCACGTTCTGTAACTTTTATCTCTCATCTAACAGGGAACTGTCAGAGTTATGGGTAAGGTTCTTATTCGAACTAGTGCAATTTCCCTTGCTGAAAATTCAGTATGAAAATTCACATGTTAACCCTTCTTTTCCAAATCCATTTAAAAAATAGTCTTTTGAAATACAAATACATATAAGCTTATCAAAACACAAATTCAAATACATGTAAAGTAATCAGAAGGAACATTTTGTACCACGAAATAGTGGGCATTTGCCTAGGTAGGGTTGTGCACCCTCCGGTCCGGTCTGAGTTTCGGTCCGAAAGTTTTGGAAATTTCGGGTTCGATCCGGTCCGGTTTTTTATTTTTTTATTTAAAAAATTTGGTTTTTGACCTGATCAATTCGGTCTGATCCGATCCGGTCTTCGATCCATGAGAATTCGGTCTGATCCGGTCTTCGGTCCGGACTCCGGATAAAAATTTGGTTTGATCCGGTCCGGACCGAATACTCACCCCTATGCCTAGGTGTACTCCATTGAGAAGTCATTGTACACGCAGGGATGAATTTTACTATTATTTCTATGAATTTATTTTTTCCTTAGATTTGTATTGGTAATTGGGTCCGTAAAGATAATTCTACCAACTACATGTAAGGCGTAAGAGGAGAGTTGTTGTTGCCTCCTAGGTCTTGATTGACTTGAGTTATTGATGTAATTTAATTTGAATATGTGATTAAAGTATTTGTGGGATAAAACAGATATTCGGTCGACCGACCGAAAGGAGTTCGGTCGACCAGACGTGTGTTCTGATTTGTTCAGCCAAAGTGCTTGTCGTTTTTCGGTCGACCGAGCACATACTTGGAGTTGGGAAAAAGTGCATGTCGTTTTTCGGTCGACCGATAGGAGTTATTCTGTCGACCGGGCACACACTCGGAGCTGGGCAAAAAGTGCATGTCGTTTTTTCGGTCAACTAGAATTTAAGTGATTCGGTCGACCGAATATGAACTCGAGCAATCAGGAATGTGCTTGTTGTTTTTCGGTCGACCGGGACTTAAGCTTCGGTCGACCGAGGAAGCCCTGGATTGTGATATGGTTTGAAGTTCGGTCGACCGAAGCACCCGTTCGGTCGACCATTTAACCCAGTTTCGCCCACGATCTGTACATTTCTGCATGCGATTTTGATGCAATTAATACTTGTTTTGACCTAATATATAAAGACAATTTTGTCCCCATTTGTCTAAGATTAATTTTTATTGTCTACTTTACATATTTGAGAGTAAAGAGATAGAGCATCCTTGTAGATTTAGTGTGAGTAAATTTAACCGGGTATTCTCGTCGGTTGTTCGTGTGTCCTGAAAATCTATTTTTGTAATTCATTTTCTTTATAGTAAATTGGAGTTGTGTCGTCCGTGGTTTTTTCCGTATTGGGTTTCCACGTTAAATCTTGTGTGTTTTGTATGATTTGGTGTTTGGATTTGAATTGTAGTTTCTTTCTCCATTACATTTGCTATTTTCGATTCCGCTGCTTATTTGAGATTGATTTTATTCCCTATCAGTAATCAACATGCCTCTTTACTTTGCTAACTACTTGAGATCAGAAAATGTGGAACAAAACGATCAAACTATATATATTCTTTGGTCATTGCATATCATTTGGTAATGGTTGACATATGATAATATTAATCCATACCATGTTTAAGCCTTCATAGCAGGAGCTCTGTTATTAATTTTGTCTGCAATCTACTATGCCAATGCGCTCTAATGATCAACTGATGAGGACTACAGGGAAACCAATCTACACTTTGGAACTTTCAGGAAAAAAACTACATAACAATTCGACCGACCGTTTTGGGTTTGCTTTGGAACATAAAAAATACAAAGATTTGTTGGGAGCATTGAACGATCGATCGTTCAACTAGTTCAAAAATGTTCACAGGGCATAAACTTCACATATCTATATGGGTATTCCAAGGGGTTCCACGACCCAATCTAGCCCCTATCTTACTTCACGTGTGTGCCAATCGATGTTTGAATTAAAATGTGTATAATTTACATTACGTAAATATTTTTCATAAGTTATATTTTAAGTATGATCATATTTGAAATTTCTGTTAACAGTGTGTTGGTTTCCTTTATTATATTGTATGCATGGCTTTTTGTTTCTCTATAATGGAAGGTTATAACAGTAATTTCAACTATCGAGAAATTGGGGGGAAAACTAATTTCAAGTGATCCCAATCATTATATGAAATCAGAAAATGATAGGTTATAACCTCATCAGCTGCGTCATAATTTATCCCAAGCGCAAAGATGCAGAGAAAGACGACAGGCTAGCTTGGTTTGCGGTTACGTGATTTTCAGTTAACCTGTATCAAGGATTTAATCCAACCATATGAATTAGATATTTGATTTAACTAACAAATGTGAAATATATTCTGAAAAACTCCGTAAATGATCATTGCTTCGTGAAGTATGAATAGAATACTGTAAAGTTAGTCAGTCGTGTTATTTAAGTTTGCTGTGTCATTGTCACATCTTCATCACGTCGAGATCCTTGAGGTCTTTATAATCTATGGTTCCTGACTTTCACCACGTTTGACAATTGATTTTGAGCTGATTCTAAAAAATCTGGTAGTTGAGAATCAGATTCTCATATCCAAACACAACAAATGAGAATTGATTCTAGAAAATCTTGATTCATTCCCTTGATTCTCTCTCGTTTGAGAATCCATTTTGTTTTTGTTTCGTAGCACTGTTCATGGATTCTAGCTTGTAAAAGACCATCTTAATTCGCAACCCCTTTAACTTGTATTATTTACTAGAGGTGATTACCATTTTGCCACTCATATCAGCAAACTGTTGTTGTTTACCTTGAATAAGTGTTTAAAGTATACGTGCAGAAAAACAGACAATCGGTCGACCGGATGGAGTGATTCGGTCGACCGGACGTGTGTTGATTTACCCAGCAAAAGTGCCTGTCGTTTTTCGGTCGACTGGAATCTAGGATTCGGTCGACCGGGCACACGTTTAGAGCTGGGCAAAAAGTTACTGTTGTTTTTCGGTCGACCGGAACCTTGGATTCGGTCGACCGGAAACGTTCGAGGAGCTGGGAGAAAAGTGTCTGTTGAATTTCGGTCGACCGGAACTTAAGTGTACGGTCGACCGATTATGCACTCGCGCAAGCCAGAAAAGTTACTGTCGATTTTCGGTCGAACGAGACTCCAATTTCGGTCGACCGTTGGAATACGGTTATTAGGATCGGTCGACCGATGCACCCGATCGGTCGACCGTTTGGACCCAGTTCTGCCCACGTTTTGCACATTACTCCACCCGATTTTGGTGCAACTTATACTTGTTTTGGCCTCATATATAAAGGCAATTTCGTCCCCTTTGTATTATCAGTTAAATTCTATTGTCCACTTTTGTGTTCTTGAGAGAAAAGAGAGAGAGAGAGAGCATCCTTGTGATTCGGTAGGAGAGATTTGAGCCGGGTTCTTCGTCGGTTCGTTCGCGTCTCCTGTAAGCATCTCTTGTAATACGTTTCTCTATAGTGGATTTGAGTTGTGTCGTCCGTGGTTTTTCCCGCATTGGGTTTCCACGTTAAATCTTGCGTGTTTTGTGTGGTTTGGATTTCGGATTTGCATTTTGTTCTCAAGTTTAGCCGATTGAATTCGCGTTTTTGGTTCCGCTGCGTATTTGGGATTGGTTTTAATTCCTAACAACTGGTATCAGAGCTTTTGGGTCCGAATTTGGGGATTATTTCTTCAACTTTTGTCAAATACTTATGGCGAATAATTGGAAAATTGAGAAGTTGAGCCGAGATGTTAATTTCGGCTTGTGGCAAGTCAAGATGCACGCAATTCTGGTGCAGCAAGAGGTGGAGGACGTTCTTGAGGGCTTGGATAAGTTGCCAAAGGAAATGTCCGATCAAGATAGGCAGAAGCTTGATCGAAAGGCGATGTCAACCATCAAGTTGTCGTTGTCCGACGAAGTTCTGAGAGAAGTGTTGAAGGAGAAGACGGCTGCAAGTATGTGGAAGAAATTAGAAGAGGTCTACATGAAGAAGTCACTTGCTAGCCGGATTATCTTGAAGAAGAAGTTGTTCCTATTCAAGATGAAGTCGGGTATCTCCCTTCAGCAACACTTGGATGATTTCAATGCAATCATCATGGACTTGGAGAAGGTTGAAGCAAGGTTTTCTGATGAGGATCAGGCGATCCTTTTACTTTGCTCGTTGAGCTCTTCATATGATCACTTCGTGGAGACGATGATGTATAGCAGGACCGACATCTCTCTTGCGGATGTCAAAAACGCACTCTCCTCCAAATCTGATATGGAGAAGAGGTCTGATGGTTCTGATTCGAGCAAAAGTGAGGCACTTGTTGCTCGTGGTAAGGGAAAAGAGAGGAGTTTCTCAAAGAACACCTCTAAGACCAAGTCGAAGGACAAAGATATTATTTGTCATTACTGCAAGAAGAAGGGTCACAAGATTTCAGAATGTTTTAAGCTACAGAACAGAGAGAAGCAAAGGGGTTCTAGTAGTGGTGATCAGTCAGGTTCGAATGTCGCGGAGTCCGATTCTGATTTTGTGTTGGCAGCTACAGGCTCTTCTGAAGCTTCCGACGGTTGGGTGATTGACACGGGCAATACATTCCACTTAACTCCGAACAAACACTGGTTTTCATCTTATGAAACAATGTCAGGTGGAATGGTTGTGATGGGCAATGGTGACAGGTGCGAGGTTGCAGGAATTGGTTCTGTCAGATTGAGGACCCATGATGGCCTAGTCAAGATTCTATCGGATGTGCGACATGTTCCGAAGGCGAGCAAGAATCTGATTTCAGTAGGCAGCCTGACTGCAAAAGGCTACAAATTCAGTGGTGAGGATGACTGCATATCCATCACCAAAGGATCACTTATTCTGATGAAGGGGAAGAAGCTTGGGCCCGGCAAGCTTTATATGCTTAAAGGAGAAACTGTTGTGGGTGACGCAGTTGTAGCGTCATCATTGTCTGGTGAGGAGAATGCCCAACTTTGGCATATGAGGTTGGGGCACATGAGCGAGAAAGGCATGGCGGTGTTGAACAAACGTGGTTTGTTTGGAAGTCAGAAAATCGGCAGTCTGGACTTCTGTGAATTTTGTGTTTTTGGGAAGCAGAAGAGGGTTAGCTTCTCAGCAGCTAAGCACACCACCAAGGCTACTTTAGATTATGTCCACTCTGATTTATGGGGACCTTCTCAGGTTCCATCAAAAGGTGGAGCTCGCTACATGCTCACATTTATTGATGATTTCTCTAGGAAGACTTGGGTTTATATTCTGAAACAGAAGAGCGATGTGTTTCAGAATTTTCAGCACTGGAAGATTATGATTGAGAATCAAACAGGAAAGAAAATCAAGGTTCTAAGGACGGATAATGGTTTGGAGTTTTGTTCCTCAGAATTTAACGATTTCTGCAAGGATGAAGGAATCGTGAGACACCGAACCGTACGTCACACACCACAATAGAACGGAGTAGCGGAACGTCTGAATCGAACTCTCTTGGAGAGAGCTCGATGTATGCTTCTGAATGCTGACCTGACTAAAGATTTTTGGGCAGAAGCAGTGTGTACCGCTTGCTATTTAGTAAACCGTTCACCTCACACCGTTTTGGATATGAGAACACCGGAAGAAGTGTGGACAGGTGGAGCTTCAGATTTGTCCAAGTTGAGAGTCTTCGGTTGTCCAGCGTACGCACATGTAGATCAAGGAAAGTTGAATGCTCGGTCGTTGAAGTGTATATTCCTTGGCTACGATTTGGGTGTGAAGGGTTATCGTCTGTGGTGCAAGGAATCTCAGAAGCTCATGGTTGAAAGAAATGTTGTCTTTAATGAGCTTGTTATGTTACCTTCCAGGAAAGACACTGTTATTTCTACTCCCGTGTCAAGTGGGACTCCAGTTCAGGTGGAGCCACCAGTAGTGACTGCTGATGAGGATACCGGTATGACACAAGGAGAGAGTTCGAAACCTGAGGAAGATGAAGAGTATTTGTTGGCAAGGGACAGAGAGAGGCGGCTGACCAAGAAACCCCGTAGATATGCCGAATCAGTCCTTGCATATGCTCTTAGTGCAGCTGAAGATATTGGAGCCTCTGGTGAGCCGAGCAAGTATTCAGAGGCAATTTCGGCACCCGATTCAGCTGCTTGGGTGGGTGCAATGAATGAAGAGATGGAGTCTCTTCATAAGAACCAAACTTGGAAGTTGGTAGAACTTCCAAAAGGAAAAAGGGGCGTTAGCTGCAAATGGGTCTTCAAGAAGAAAATCGAGGGTATTTCAGATGTGAGGTACAAAGCTCGATTGGTTGCTCGTGGTTTTAGTCAGGTGGAGGGTGTGGACTATAGTGATATTTTCTCACCCGTTGTGAAGCATACTTCTATTCGTGTTTTGTTGAGTTTGGTTGCAATACATGATTTAGAGTTAGAGCAACTAGATGTGAAGACCGCTTTCTTACATGGAGAATTAGAGGAGCAAATTTACATGTCTCAGCCGGAGGGCTTTGTGGTCGAGGGTAAGGAGAATCAGTTCTGTTTGCTGAAGAAGTCGTTTTATGGGTTAAAGCAGTCGCCTCGACAATGGTATAAAAGATTTAATTCTTTTATGGTTGGACATGGGTACAGCAGGTCCGAGTATGACTGCTGTGTTTACCGAAAGGTATTTTCAGATGGCTCTCTTGTTTTGTTATTACTCTATGTAGATGATATGTTGATAGCAGCTAAGGACAAGTCTAAAATTTCTAAGCTTAAGGAGTTGTTAAAGGCTGAGTTTGAGATGAAGGATCTTGGATCAGCAAAGAGGATTCTAGGTATGGAGATACGTCGCAATCGTACATGCAAGAGTTTATTTCTCTCCCAGCAGCAATATATTGAGAAAGTCTTGCATCGTTTTGGCATGGAGAATGCCAAGTCTGAAAGAATTCCTCTCGCAGCGCACTTTAAGCTTTCGGTAGACTTGTGTCCCAAGAAGGAGGAGGATAAGGCATACATGTCACATGTGCCTTATACTAGTGCAGTTGGCAGTTTGATGTATGCTATGATATGCACTCGTCCAGATATAGCTCAAGCGGTCAGTGTGGTGAGCCGTTATATGTCGAATCCAGGAAAGGAGCATTGGTCAGCTGTGAAGTGGATTCTCCGGTATCTAAAAGGTACAACTAAGCTATCTCTGAAATTTGGTCGATCTTCGTATTCATTAATGGGGTTTGTTGATGCCGACTACGCGGGAGACCGTGATAGACGAAGATCTATGACTGGTTATGTGTTTACTGTTGGAAGCACCGCTATTAGCTGGAAAGCGACGTTGCAACACACTGTTGCTTTGTCTACAACGGAGGCAGAGTATATGGCAGCGACCGAGGGTATTAAGGAAGCTCTTTGGCTGAAAGGTTTATTTGGAGAGCTTATTCCAGGTCAGAATACAGTGGTTGTTTATTGTGATAGTCAGAGTTTCATTCATCTGACTAAGGATCAGATGTACCACGAAAGGACGAAGCATATCGACGTCCGTTATCACTTCATTCGGGAAGTTGTTGCTGAAGGAGGTGTGGTGGTGAAGAAGGTGGGCACCGAAGATAATCCGGCTGATATGTTGACGAAGCCAGTTATTTCGACTAAGTTCATGGTATGCGTGAACTTGGTTGGTTTGAGTTCCGTTTAGGTGGAGCTAAGACGACGACACAATGAGGAAGGAAGTGTTTCCTTCAAAGAGTTACAGGGGTTATTCAAGGTAAAGGTGGAGATTGTTGTTGTTTACCTTGAATAAGTGTTTAAAGTATACGTGCAGAAAAACAGACAATCGGTCGACCGGATGGAGTGATTCGGTCGACCGGACGTGTGTTGATTTACCCAGCAAAAGTGCCTGTCGTTTTTCGGTCGACCGGAATCTAGGATTCGGTCGACCGGGCACACGTTTAGAGCTGGGCAAAAAGTTACTGTTGTTTTTCGGTCGACCGGAACCTTGGATTCGGTCGACCGGAAACGTTCGAGGAGCTGGGAGAAAAGTGCCTGTTGAATTTCGGTCGACCGGAACTTAAGTGTACGGTCGACCGATTATGCACTCGCGCAAGCCAGAAAAGTTACTGTCGATTTTCGGTCGAACGAGACTCCAATTTCGGTCGACTGTTGGAATACGGTTATTAGGATCGGTCGACCGATGCACCCGATCGGTCGACCGTTTGGACCCAGTTCTGCCCACGTTTTGCACATTACTCCACCCGATTTTGGTGCAACTTATACTTGTTTTGGCCTCATATATAAAGGCAATTTCGTCCCCTTTGTATTATCAGTTAAATTCTATTGTCCACTTTTGTGTTCTTGAGAGAAAAGAGAGAGAGAGAGCATCCTTGTGATTCGGTAGGAGAGATTTGAGCCGGGTTTTTCGTCGGTTCGTTCGCGTCTCCTGTAAGCATCTCTTGTAATACGTTTCTCTATAGTGGATTTGAGTTGTGTCGTCCGTGGTTTTTCCCGCATTGGGTTTCCACGTTAAATCTTGCGTGTTTTGTGTGGTTTGGATTTCGGATTTGCATTTTGTTCTCAAGTTTAGCCGAATGAATTCGCGTTTTTGGTTCCGCTGCGTATTTGGGATTGGTTTTAATTCCTAACACAAACAATATATAGAATCCACTTTCCCTTCTCTCTCAAGTATCAACACCTCTTTTCACTAGGTTTTCTCTACTACTTCTCTCTCAAGTATCAACTTTCTCTATTACTTCTCTCTAAGTATCAACACCTCTTTTCACTAGGTTTTCTTTTAGTTTCTATTTTGCTTTTTAGTTTGAATCAGATTGAATACACAAAAAGAAAAAAAGATAGACAACAATTAACTTGTAAGAAACAATCAAAGTCTAAAAGTTTTGAATGTTCCTCTGGAATTGGTATCGGATAAAAACACGTGAAAGAAGACAATTTACGTGCCTGAATCATGCTTTTTTAGAGTTTCATTTCTAATCTGTCTAACTAGTTTGGATTAAAAACATTGTTGTTTTTGTGTATTTTGCTTTTGTCCTCCAACCTTCAATCATCATGGTTGTTACTTTATTTTTCTGTCCTCCCTCTTTTGTATTTGATTTTTATTTGATATTTTTGGCAGGAGAACGGTGTTTTGATGTGCTGGATAGGTGTTGATTTGCAAAATATCTGGTATGTTTGGTTCTATTTGTTGGTTTGTTGGGTCTTGCAGGGTTTGTTTTTTTGCTTTTTATGTTAAATCTTGTTTCTACACATGTTCAAATGTATTTTATTTTTTCATGTGTAAATATTTTATTTTGTCGACTTAGGATATTCGTATGAATCTTATATAGCTGGTTAGTTGTTGATTTATTAAGGAAATGTAGTTATGTCAGTTTTGTGTTTTCTCTACAAGTCTTGTGGATTATGATTTACGCTTCAAATGCTTTTTTGGTGTGGTTTAGTTGAAATACAGTTAGGAATGATCAATCTCGACTTGCCACCAACCCACGTGAACAAGTAAACTCCACGACATGGGATTTCATGGATAGCCCTTTCCCTGGAAAGAAAAGAAAAGGAAGTTCGCCTGCTGGAAAGCAAAATGGATTGATCGTGACAAAAATAAAGTATTTATGGAAGCTTATTTGCAAGAAGTAAGGAATGGCAATAGAACAACAACGACCTTCAACAAATTAGGCAGGTCTAATGTCATTGCTGCGTTTGAGCAAAAAACAGGAACAACTTTAGATGCACTTCATTTTAATAAAAATCGAAAAATAATTATAAGGTCATTGACTGGGGAACAATTTATTTGAGGGTCATTGACTTTTTTTGTCTTAAAAAGATTAGCAAATGTCACAGTTATCCTTGTTTATTTTGTCATAATTACAAATCATATTATTCTTCTTCCTAATATCCATATTTTTCCAAACTCTCACACCCAACATATTTCTCCCCTAAATCCAACAACCTCACACCAACCATCGTACTTAATACACCAGAGTATTAAGATCGATTTTCCTTATGTAAGCTTTATTTTGATATCTTTTTTCCGGTTTTAACACAAAACCAAACGAGCTGGCATGTTTTCAACAAATGAGCTGAACGACCTCGGTCGGTGTCGACCAAACGACTTGGGTCGTTTTCACCGAACGAGCTGATTTATTTCCATCAAACGAGCTGAGTCGTTTTCCCAAACAATCTGAGTCGTTTTCACCAAACGAGCTGGGTCACTTTCCCAAACAACCTGGGTCGTTTTCACCAAACCAGTTGGGTCGTTTTCCCAAATGAGATAGGTCATTTTTTATTCATAACATCCGCATTCAAAAACAGAATTCGATGATTCCAGATCTGTTGGAAAGACAATTGAAATGATCACATATTTGTTATGATTTGGCGAATTCTGATGATACGATGGTGAAAAATGTGTCTCAAGATAGATATTGAGAAGCAAAACTTTGATATTTTACATATTTTCATATTCGGAACCGAATAAGTCCATAAAGGGAGTCACGCACTAGTCCAACTTGGAACGCACTCGTCCCACGCGTGACACCACTTGTTTTACTCATAACATATACATCCAAATATAGAATAAAATGATTAAAGATCCATTGGAAATATAATTCAAAGTAGAACATATTACGGTTTCTTATGACTTGCCAAATTCCGATGATACAAGGGTGAAAATGTGTGTGAAGACAGACCCGTATTTGAAAACTCGACAATCGACAGATCATCACTGATTTGTGCATAACGCTCTCCTCCAATATCCAAATAATGAGATTCAAGATGTGTTATAAAGAAATTTTTGAGACGCAAAACATTCCTATTTCACATATTTCCAAATTCGGAACTTAATAGGCTCATAAATGAAGTGGAAGATGCACCAGTCCAACTCGGGGAGCACCAGTCCTGCTCGGGACGTACTCGTCCCGTGCCTGACACATCACTTGTTTTACTCATAACATGCACATCCAAATATAAAATTTGATGATTTCAGATCTGTTGGAAAGATAATTGAAAGTATAACATATTACTGTGTCTTATGACTTGCCAAATTCCAATGATACGAGGGCAAAAAATGATTCTCAAGACAGGTCGTATTTGGAAACTGGAAGCTTGATGGACTCGATAGATGTTCGATAGGAACGCGATTGTTGTGCTCGATAGACTCGATTCCTTTTTCATATGAGCTCGATAAGGCTCGTCGATGGGTTGGAATGTTTAGGATTTGGTGTGGGAATGTGGAAGATTTGATGGGTTTGTTTGGGATGTGAGTTTGTGATGATGAGGGTGAGGGTATTTTAGGGATAAAATTGAAAATATATTAAAATTTATTAAATTTGTGGTCTTGAAATGAACTTCTACGGTGATTGACCTTATGTAACTTTTGATTTTCCTACTTTGACCTTTTAATATATTCTCCCTTTTAAAAACCGTCAGGACAATTTTAAAAGAGACCATACGAATTAGGTGGCACTGAAGTATGACACTGGTGTTGGATGGGGCAATAGAGCGGAACACGATTAAAATGGATGAAGGTTAGTGGAACGAGTGGATAAAGGTAATTGCATATATTTATTTTTATATTGTAGTTGTATCGCTTAAGTAAAAAAATACTTTTTGACAGTTTCATCCCAAAAGTGAAAAGTTTAAGGCTAATCCTTTGGATTTTGAGGAAGAACTCGAGGAGATATTTAGAGGAACTAAGGCCTCTGGCAACCGTAGAAGGCCTAAGGGGAGGCGTGTGCCGCAGATGCCTCCCTCATTTTTATTTTTATTTTTATTTTAGAGGTAGAACATTTACCGTATTCGAATCTAACGGTGCGTCCACCGGCGTCTTTCCTGCTATCTGATATATTATTTTTTGTGGTTGAAATTTGATGTTGTGGAGGAAATTGTAGATAGAGAGGTGATGAGAGAGTGAAATGAATAGAAGAAATAAATAGAAATGAGAGAATGACAAAATGGTAATTGAAACGGACGATTTAAGTAATTCGCGGACGGCATTTAATAGTTCACATAGAAATGAGTACTTCATTGTTAAACATGTTAAGGATATTTTGGTAATTTACTTTAGCGAGGAATCTAGCCTCAACCAAGATCAACCCAAAATTGATTCTGGAAAGTAGATCCGATTCTTCAACAGTAATGTTAGATCAATTCTGGTTGAGAATCAAAAGAATCAAATTCAAAGGAATCAAACCCCAGACAGATCTTTGTCTATCTTGTCTTTGATTCCTTTTCTAAAATTAAATTAACTTTAATAGTTAATATCAATGAAGGGACAATATTACCAATTAATACACTTCAATTACTTAAAAAATATCACCAATATCATTATTCTTCCATAAGCTTCAATATTAACCCTACATTTAAACACCTTAAAAAGAGGCTTATGTCTGTCCATGATAGGGCAAATATACACGGTCATACTTCTACTAATCATAATGATTGTAGTTTACCGTTGATCTGTTGATACAAAGCACAATTGATCCAGTATGTTTTTCACACTAAGAAATACAGATGATTCGAATAACCATTTTAATTTGGTCAAAATTTTCCTAAGTAAAACATTATTTTTTAATGTTTGATTCATTCGAAATGTACAATAATATCATGGTTCTTTGTGAACCTAAAATAAGACCAAAATTTCCAGTTACTCTTACGTGTAATGTGGTTAGATCGAGCTTGTGAATCAGCTCAAGCTCATTGTGATCAATGTTATGCATAAAAATATAGCGTATTTTGGACGAGATATGTCCTATTTTTTGGTATTGTTTGGAAGGTCCATGTATTCATACGATGTAAAGAGTATCTAAAATGATTTATGTATTTGCCTATTTGGTACTAGTCTGCAACTGAAATACAGAACCTTAGGTCGAAATTAACGTCATAATTATGAGATACAAAAATGTATAGTTAAAGATTGTAAATTTGTAAAATTTGAGGATATTTTAGAATAATATGAAAATTGAAGGGTATAAACGACCGTTTAAATTTCCCATTACATGCCAATGTGGCAGAAAAAGTCTTCATAAGATGTTCTCTCTCTTTAGCTAAAAAACTAAATGGCCAATTAGTTCGTGTGATTTAGCCTACAAATTAAGGGGCGTTTGGGTAAATGGAATGGAACTCAAAAAGGGAAACAAGGAGAAATGAAAAAGAATGATTAGGGGTGAGCATCCGGTCCGGGTAGGATTTTTTTTCCGGAGTCTGGACCGGATTGGTGCGGACCGGTGACCGGATCGGATTTTTTAATATAAAAAAATAGAAACTGGACCGGTCCGGACCAGAACCGGAACTAGTATTTCTGAAAAGTTCGGACCGGTTCCAACCGGTCCGGACAGAACCCTGACCGGGTTTTGCACAACCTAGGAACGACCATGATTCCTCCTATCTGTTTGGGTATGTTCCAGAAACGGAATGAATGCTCCATGATTCCATTTGTGACTGTTTGGTTTAAAGCAGGGAATAAAACTATAAATTTGTATTTATATTATTCTTTGACATGAAGAACCTGTATTTATGAAGAACCTATGTCAAATATACATGTAATATGAATAAATTTCTTCCTCAATAAATAAAAAACAAAGAAAAATCAACATCTTTTCCCATCCAAATTGTCAACTTCATTGATTACAAGTCCAAAATATCACCTCTTGGTGAAATTAATACCAAATACCAGTAACACATAATACTTGTTCTCCAAAAACATATAAAACATACGTCAACTACCAACACCAAATATCATCCAAAGACATATAAAACATACATCTACATAAAGTTCATACCAAAAGAAGTAGGTTATCAATACAACATATTTGAAAGTCATACACGAAGCATCAACACAAGACTTAAGCATTGTCATCGCCACTTCCACCAAAAAGACTTTTCACGTAACTACTTTTCAAAGTATATGGACACTTCAAAAAAAAATCATGAGCTTGTTTGGTTGTACAGTAAGAATGTTGGCTACTTCAAAAACTTGAGTAGGAGTGATACCTTCCAAATTAAAAGAGAGTAGTCCTTCTAGCACTTGCTCACTCTTCTTGACTATTTTTGGCTCTCGGTCATCAGCACGCTGCTCTCGATCATCAGCATGTGTCATTACATTGGTCATGGTGGAAAGATAAGCATTCATATCTTTCATGAATGCTTGTAAGCTAGCCAACTCGTTAGAACACCAACACCATCACTTCCTCTCTTACCTCTTTTGGAAGTTTTTTTGGTCTTCAACTTTTTTGATGGAGGGATAGGCAGATTCAACAGTTTGAGTGGCATTACCACTACCAACAACATCATCCTCATCACTTGAATCAAGTGTAACTTGAGCAGGGGTAGGTTTTTCCATATTGCTAACCGCATCAACAAAACCTTCAGTCGGTTTTCCAGTGGCATAGTCCTTGCCATAAATACTCATGAGTTCATGAAAATGTGGAAAAACAACCCCATACAAGTTTTTGCAGCTAGGATGAGACTAAGGGAAAAAATTGAAACAATCAATAATAAAATATCACGAATCATATCATATTAAATAAATTAACCATTGTAAAATAATCATACCATGCAAAACTTATCGTAAATTGACCGCTCCAAAGAAATCATTTTTCTCTCATCATCCCAAATGAATCCACTTGTACACAACATTTGAGAAATAACTCTGAACTTGCCTACAAGTGTTTTAAGCCTTGAATCGATGTGTGGTGAATCCTTCAAACCACAACCAGGAAGAGTCTTGCCTATGACCTCCTCTAAGGGCCTCCTTAACGGAGGCCCTTTTCGGGTCGGGGCGAAATTCGCCCCGACCTGGCTCCCCTTAATGGGGAGCGGACCCGGGTCGGGTCGCGACCTGGGTCTGCGACCCGACCTGGGTCACGACCCAGGTATGGCCACGTGGCCAGACCTGGTTGGTCGGTTTTTTTTATGTTTTATTTTTTTTGTTATTTATATTAGTTAAATAATATGTTAATAATATATATAAATAAAATAAATTGTAAATAAATATAATAATTAATAAAATAAATCAATTGCATTAACTATAATAATACAAAATCAATATTGAATTTAATATCGAATTTCAAATTGTGTTTACCTTTCAGGGGGCGCTGCCCCCTGAAACCCCCGCCAACTCACCGGTGAGCTGGACAGCCGCTCGCTAGATCCCCGCCAGCTCACCGGCGAGCTGGGAAGCCGTTCGTACGAGTTCAATATGTTTCAACCCAACTTTTAAAAAAAATTACATTTTCTTGTGTTTTTGTTAAATAAATCAATTAAAGTGTATCACTTATTAATATTTGTTAATAATATAGTAAACAAAAAAATTGAAACTCAAATAAATAAAATCAAATTAACTTCAAAACAAATTAACAACCAAACACATAACATAGATTTCTACTACAAAAAGGAAATAACATGAAATTTTACTTAAACTAAACTTGACCGAAATTGATTAGCAACTAAATACATAACTAAACTAATTTAAAGATGTCCATTTTTCTCAGCCCAATCCAGCAACTTTCCAAGTGTCTTTTCCTCCACTTCTGTGCGGTTCGATTTACCAAATAATGTGTTCATTAATGCTATCTTCTCAGTGACCAGCTTCAACATTGCTTTTCGCTCCGATTTTTCACCTCTAACTTGCGAACAATATTCAAGTTTTGAACACAAGTCTACAACCCGATCGTCCAGTTGATTTGCTGCTCGAGCTTTTCCCTTCTTCTTTGCCTTTTTAACCCCTTCCGGACGCTGAAAGGATTGTTCTGGAGTTTCATCTGGTGTTCTTTCGTTCGGTGGAGACGACCGGGTCGAAGAGCCTTCCGTGCTTTTCCTCTTACTCCCGCTTCCTGATGTTGGAGTAGTTTCTACTTCCTCTAGTTCAATTATGGGTGGGCGTGCACGTGTTGCACTTCCCGAACCAGGTTTAACGAACGACTCCCACTTTGGGTACTTACGTAACATTTCCCATACATGAAGAAATGCGAACTTAGAACCAACAGTGGATTCGTAAATAAAATGCGCTTCACGAATTACATCGTCGTGGTTGTATCCGCTCCTTTGACGTCGTAGAGCTTCATCATAGCAACCGCTCCACTTCATTACAACAGGCGTAAACCTCCTCCAACGACCTTTTAAGGAGTCCGACAGGCGTGGGGCTATGTTCTTGTTCGAGCGGGCAGCATGCTCGTACACACGTGACACTCTACCCCATAAAGCTCTGGCTTTCTGTGAGGTCCCGACAATGGCATCCATACTAACCTGCATGTAAGCCGAGATCAACGCTTCATCCTCCAACGTTGACCACGCCTTCACTTTATTTGGTTGCGGTGATTGTGTTGGTTGGGCGGAGGGATGGTCGTCGCTCTGATTCTGATCATTCACATCGGCATCATTCGGATCATGTCCACTAATTAGGTTGGCATACATGTCATAAGGTGGTAATGGGTTGTGATATTGTTGTGGTGGTAATGGATTGTGATATTGTTGTGGTTGAAAAAATTGTGGTGGTGGATTTTGTGGTAAGCTTGGATAGTTGTAAGGGTCGAATTGGTAAGGATTCGGATGCGGAACATGTCCATTACCACGGGGAAATTGTGGTTGGGAAATACCCCGTGCAGGACGTGAGTCACGATTATGGTCAGGAGAAGACATGTTTGTTTAACATGCGATGCTAGCTTTGGATGAGTTGTAGGAAATGAAGTTTGAAGTGTTAGCTTATATAACAATGAAGGGTGAAGATTTGTCCGACAACGCATGACAACCAATAGTGAAGATTCGTCCGATAATGTGTGACAACCAACAGTGGAGATTCGTCGACAATGCGGGACAACCAACAGTGAAGATTCGTCCGACAACGCGTGACAACCAACAGTGGAGATTCGTCCAACAACGCATGACAACAAAAAGTAAAGATTCGTCGTCAACGAGGGACAACCAACAGTGGAGATTCGTCGACAACGAGTGACAACAAATAGTGAAGACAACGCGTGACAACTAACAGACAACACATGACAATCAACTTTGAAAGTTTGTTCAACAACGCGTGATGATGAACAATCGTCCGACAAAACATTATAAATAGGAGGTCATTTGCAAGTCTTCCTCAAACCTCAAGTCTCAACTATGTCGAGTGACAAATCTTCTAACTCTAATTCCTCGTCTTCATCATCTGATGACCTAGATGAGGCCATAGACCAGGCAACTAAAATGGTTGCCGAGTACCTCTCCTCTTACCTCAAAGCACAACGACCACGTAACAGGAGGCGACGAACTTCTAACCCAGATAGAGATCGCACTGTTGGTTATAATCGTCTAATTGCATATTACTTTAATGACAATCCTGTGTATTGTGATCGTGTTTTCAGAAGGAGATTTCGAATGCGGAAGCATGTCTTCCTTCGAATTGTAAACACGCTTGAGGCTACCGATGTGTTCTTCCAGCAACGACCGGACGCTGTGGGTCGACTTGGCATATCAGGTATCCAAAAATGTACTGCAGCGCTCCGGATGTTAGCATATGGTGTAGCGGCAGACGAGGTGGACGAGTACTTACGTCTAAGCGAAGCAACAGCAAGACAATCTCTCCAAAATTTCTGTCAAGGTATCATTACCAATTTCGGTGATGAATATCTACGAACCCCTACCGCAACGGACCTAGCAAGACTGCTCCAGGTTGGTGAGCTACGAGGGTTTCCAGGCATGATGGGGAGCATCGATTGTATGCACTGGGAGTGGAAGAATTGTCCAGCTGCTTGGAAGGGACAATATCAAGGTCGAAGCGGAAAACCGACACTTGTTCTGGAAGCTGTTGCATCTTACGACCTTTGGATTTGGCATTCATTTTTTGGGATCCCAGGATCGTGTAACGATCTCAATGTCCTCCAACGCTCTCCAGTTTTCGATCACATTCTGGAGGGCCGCGCACCACCTGTGAGATACGAAGTGAATGATAACTCGTATGATATGGGTTATTATCTTACAGATGATATTTATCCAAAATGGACAGCATTTATGCAATCAATCATCCTTCCTCAAACACCTAAAGATAAATTATTTGCCCAATTTCAAGAGGCAACAAGGAAAGATGTGGAACGTGCATTTGGAGTGCTTCAGGCAAGATTCGCCATCGTGAAAAAAACGTCGTTAGCATGGACTCCAGACATTCTCGGTAAAATTATGACTGCATGCATAATCATGCACAACATGATCGTGGAGGACGAACGTGACTCTTATGAACAGTTGGTGGATATAAACGAATTTATACATGAGCGCCCTCAAGAAATCGGTGAAAGTTCAAACCCGTCGGGTCTCCGGTATTCCACTGAGCGTATCGTGGATATTAACACATATCTGCGTAACAGAGATCGAGTTCGCAACGCTCAAAAACATATGGCATTGCGAGCCGATTTGATCGAGAATATATGACGACGTTTTGGACGGAATGAGAATTAATTATGTTTGTAATATGTATTGTAATATTTTATCTTTGAATTATTATAATATGTAATTGTCGAATTTTAATAAAATCTAATTATTATGTGTTGTTCGTAATTATTGTAAGTTAATTAGATTAAGTTATTATAAAAATAATAAATTTAATAGTTTGTGAATTATTATGTTGATATAGAAAATGAGGTAAAAAGAAATGATGTGGAGGAGAGAGAGTGTTGAAAGTGGGGTTGGGGTTAAGAAGAGAAAAATTGGTTGGGTTGGGTTGTGGGTTGCATAGTGTTTTTTGCTGACGTGGCAGAGAGAGAAAACTGAGGTGTAAAGATATTTGGGGTTGGGGTTAAAGATGGCCTAAGCGAACCATGTAGCCATTTCTGAATCCACCCTCACACTTTCATGGTTGTTGTAGACCATAATTCCACTCTCTAAGATTATAAAGATGTCCTCTATATGGTGCAAGGAATCCCTCTCCATTAGTATATCCACCATCACATAGATAATAACAACCTTGACACATTAAAAAAATATTTTGTTATCCTCTTACTAAGTTGGACATAATGAATTGTTTTCGTTAATTAAATTACCTTTTGAACTTTCAAACCATTAGGCATAGAAATAGCATCTTGAAGAATTCGACCATCATGTGTCGATCCCTCCCAACAAGGTAAGACATATATAAATTCCATCTCAGGTGAGCATACTCCTAATACATTCATTGCAAGGGTACCTTTTCTAGTACGATATTTAGGTCGTTCATCGGAAGGAACATTAACAAAAATCATTGTACCATCAAATACACCTAAAGAATTCTACAAAAGAAACAGTACCACTTTAGACTATGTAATACTTCTACTATCTTTGTCAAACTAGAATTTATTTTATTTTTACCTTGAAATATTTCCATCTATCATCATCGCAATCCTCTTGTATGGGAGTTGGTTTCTTAAGAAGCACATTATGTAACTTCAAGATTTCTACTAAACAAGCATGAAATTGTCTACTAACAGTTTCACCACTTCTATAAAAATGTGCACCAATCATTCTATTCTTTTTGTGGTGAGCTAGTGTATACAAGAAACCTGCAACAATCTCTTCCAAACATGTGTTTCTTGTCTCATTCAACCCACCAATATCTCTAACCATCCCCAAAAGTACACCAAATGTGCGTCGATTTATACGAAGATAGTTCCTACACAAAGTGTCACTTTCTCTAATCATTCGATTCAAGTTGTGCAATCTCCTTTTTCTTCTAGTTTTTTATCTAGTTTAAGATGTTGAGAATTATGTAGTGTTTTTCTAATTGAGTATCACATCAAATGTAGCAATACAACACAATTTATCATGGTAACTATGAAACGAATAAAGTCCCAATTTCTACTCTTTCTCAAAAAAATACCAATTCGAGCCATTTCCGTAGAAAATAACACCAAGAAGACCATATCATGATATTGACATGTACAAAATATAAACACAAATATGAATAAACATTAATTGGGAAAAATAGTATTCTGAATGTTAATTGGAAAAAATCAGCAAAACAATAATACGAAAATTATACAAAAAAAGAGGAAAAAGAGAGAGACGAGAGAGAAAAAATGGAGGAGATACACCTCATGACGGCGGCAGGAGGAAGGATGGTGAGTGGTCGGAGGTTGGACCGCGGTGGTCGGAGACTCGGATGGCGGTTGGTACTGTTGGAGTACTAGGGTTAGAAGGGAGCGAGCGAGAGAGAGAGAGAGAGAGAGAGAGAGAGAGGAAGGGTAATGAAGTGGGGAAAGAGATGGAAATACCTGGGGGGGGATCAGCCTCCAAGATTTTAGGGTGAAGTGAGAAAAAAACAAAGTTAAATGGAATTACAAAATAGGTCCAACAAACAACACCAAAAAGAATCATGTCAGTTCATTCCCTTACCCTTAAATGAATACCCCGAACCAAATGCCCCCTAAGTACGTACTTTAATGTCCTCAATTCCACACTGGCTCAATGTTAAAGTCAAAATCAGAGTTTCCGTAAGAAAAGAAAATGCCACGAAAAAAGACAATGACAATATAAGAACATAAGAACAATAGAACAACTGAAGTTCCAAATAATTTGAATAAAATTAGTTCAAAGAATTCAATCACGAGTTTAAAGACATTGTATGGAATTGAAAGATAACGAAATAACTCCATATCAATAAAGTTCAAAGACATAAAAAGAAACACAAGAATCCCCAAGGACATCCATCGTAAGCAATCATACTCGATAGTACCTATAAAACAACATCACAAGATGAATGAGTTTTCATAAAGAAAACCCTATGTATCATGGACTCAAAGTCCATCAAAGTCAATTATAATGAATGCAAAAAGACAATCAATAGTAATATCACAATTTCATCCTATCAATTATTTAAATTTGGTCTATATAGTCCATGTTATACATATTCAATCAATACAATCAATGCAATATGACAATCCCATGAACCACCCACCACAGGCACATGTAGTCTTCCGATTACTGTATGACACATCCTCACCCAAGTACATTAATTATTTCTACAACCATTTTCAAGTTTTAATTTTCGTGAGGACCTCATGCACCAAACTGTGTTAGTACGGTAGAATTTAGTCAGTACAATCAATACAAGACGACAATCCCATGGACCACCTATCGCAGGCACATGCAACCTTGCAGTTAGTGCATGGTCCATCCTCACCTCGGTTCATTAATTAATATTGCAATCATTATCAATTTAGTTTCAATAATGTGAGGATCGCATACACTAACATGTGTCAATCGGTAGAAATCAGATTTGATCCTCTGAACTTATTGTTGTCATCAGTCTCTACAGAGACCATCGTCCCATTGAGCCAGTATTCTTTCTAAGAGCCAGTAGTGTCAAGACAATTATTTATAATATAAATATTAACTAACAATGTTATTTTTCAATTTAACTCAAAGATACGGATCCACGATGTAATTTCATATACGAATACACCTCTACTTTCTTTTAAAACAATAATAGTAAAGTCCAAGGTAAAAACACAATTATATCCTTTAATTTAAGAGTCGTGATAGACGGACGCGCGCGTCACGGACGCGCCTTACGTGGATCTGTACAGCTCAGATATTTTTCTTTGAGTCAGCGTCCAGTCAGCGAAATTTCTCTTCGCGCGTTTTGGTCTTTTTAAAAAACGCCGGTTCTTTAAGTTGAACGATTCATTTCCCAATACACAGATAAGACAGTGTGCAGACCCTAGGACATCGTGCAGTCTCATTATTCGTGCAGAGCCCACACTTATCATAATAAAATATTTGTTTTTAAGTTTTACGTTGGATCAACTTAATTTGTCTAGCTTACTTTATGTATGTGTGCAGTTTACATTATGTGTTTGTCCTGTTTACGTTATGTGTATGTCCGGAATAAGTGTATATTGTTGTACGGAATAAGTGTATTTGTTGTCCGGAATAAGTGTATTTGTTGTCCGGTTTAAGAATAAAGTGTGTCCAGAAACGGAACATAAAGTTTGTCCGGAATAAGTTGATTTGTTGTCCGGAATAAGTGTATTTGCTGTCCGGAATAAGTGTATTTGCAGTCCGGAATAAGTGTAGTTGTCCAGAATAAGAAGAAAGTGTGTCCAGAAACGGAACATAAAGTTTGTCCGGAATAAGTGTATTTGCTGTCCGGAATAAGTGTATTTGTTGTCCGGAATAAGTGTATTTGTTGTCCGGTTTAAGAATAAAGTGTGTCCAGAAACGGAACATAAAGTTTGTCCGGAATAAGTGTATTTGTTGTCCGGAATAAGTGTATTTGCTGTCCGAAATCGTAATAAGTGTATTTGCAGTCCGGAATAAGTGTATTTGCAGTCCGGAATAATATATGGCTTCATTATTGTCGGAATAAACGAATCAATATATGGAATGCAATAATATGATGTCAAAACAAAAAAACGTCCGCAAAGCGCGCTCCCTCTGTCCGCTCGCTTTGCGGGGGGGACTCACGTCCCCCGCAGGGGCTGCCGCCCCCTGCCACTCCCGCACAAACTCAACAAACCTCCCACTGTATATTTTACCCCACAAGAATTACGTTTAGGAAAAAAATAGCATCTCAGATTTCCTGTTTATGTAGAACATCGGGAAGTCTTCGCACCGTCCCATTCACGCTGCTTACGTTGTGAAGAATCCTGGGAGTCAGCATCATACGCTTCTTCGACCTAATATTTTGCTCGAAATGGTGATTTATTCTGGAGAGAAAAAATGAAGAAGAAAGAAAGAGTGTCATCATATTTGTATTTGAGTGGAGAGAGAGAACGTGCTGAGTTGAAACACATTTAATGTGATTTGAGTGGACATCAGGAAGAAAAAACAAAAAAACATTCATGCTTTGGCCACGTAAGGGCTAACATGGATGTCCACGTAGAGCGCGTCCGTGACGCGCTGCGTTCATAAAACATTTCCCTTAATTTAAATGCAAAATAAACTAACAGTTCAACGTAGAAAACAAAGTTAACCCAAAACATTAAATCAAATAATATAAAGGACCATGGTACTAAATGCAATTCATCCAAAACATTAAATCAACGTAATCATAAAAGACTAGGTAGAAGATGCAATAATCAAAACAATAAACCCGATACGTAAAAATACCAGAACATAAAACTAAGTACTGACCACACCCTTTAATAAGAAGACAGACCATCTCTCCCCGACCCATTCTGTTATTCCGGTATGGCAAGCGAGGGAGTTGATGGTGGTGGTGATGAGGGGATGTTTGAATGGCCAATAATTGGAATAGATTTAGGCACCACCTATTCATGTGTTTCAGTGTGGCGAAACAACAACCCCGAGGTCATCCTCAACGACGTCAACCAGCGTCTGACTCCTTCTAGCGTCGCCTTCGCCGGCGGTGAGCTTCTCGTGGGTGAGGCTGCAAAAAACCAGATCACTTCCAACCCTCAGAACACCATCTACGGTATTATATGTTCTCATGTCTTTAATCTTGATTTATACATCTTAGCTTGTTAATTTCTTCATGTATTTGTTTTGTGCTATGCATGGGAATCTTCGTTAACAAAAAGAGAGAAGATTTAGGTCGATGGTGAAGTCAGGAAGAAACTTGTTTGGCATCGATAGATACCCCCAAATTTCGTCGTGTTTACTGGTCAACTAGGTTAAAACCAAGAACAACTTCTTTTATTGAAAAATTACCAAGTATAGTTTGTTTTTGATTTTATACGATACTAATTCTATTTTAAACCTCAAGCATGCCAAACATGGACATGAGAATGCTAGTATTCAAGCTCGAGTTGGTCCACATGTAATCTTGTAAAAATGTACGTGACCAGAAAAGATCTCATGTTCCTTTGAACTCAAGTTGTCAACTCGTGTTTCAACGTTGCAGTTGTTATCTGGAATGATCCACTTCCCATGGTTATAGCAGCCTTGTAGGGATTGTTTTCAATATTTTGATGGACAAGAGAACCACAAATTTTGTACTTGATGCATGATTACACAAGCACCATGTTCAAACACTCGTACATTTTAATTTTCAGATGTGAAGCGTTTAATCGGCAGAAGATTCAAGGATGAGATCGTGCAAGAAGACATGAAGCTTTGGTCATTTAAGGTGGTGGAAGGAATTGGAGGCGAGCCTCGAATTGTGGTCGGATACGAAAAAGAAGATGAAGAAGGAAAAGATAAGGATTTTGCAGTGCAGGAGATCTCCTCTATGATTCTGAATAAGTTGAAGGAAGCTGCCCAGGAATTCCTCGGAGTAGAAGTTCATAACGCCGTCATTACCGTTCCAGCTTACTTCAACGACTCGCAACGTCGTGCAACAAAAGATGCAGGAAAAGTTGCGGGTCTCAACGTGGTGCGTGTCATCAACGAACCCACTGCGGCGGCTTTGGCCTACGCCCAACATGAGCAACACAGATGCACAGACAAAAAGAAAGTCCTCGTCTTTGACCTCGGAGGCGGCACTCTTGACGTCTCCGTCGTTGAGATGGAGGGGCCTAAGTTCAACGTCAAAGCCACATCTGGAAACACGCACTTGGGTGGCGAAGATTTCGACAACGCTATGGTTAAATATCTAGCAGAAGAATTCAACAAAAAGGCTAAAATTGTTAACCTAATTACGGAAGGAAACTACCAAAAGCCGTTGCGGAGACTTCGAAAGGAATGGGAGAAGGTGAAGAGATCTCTTTCAAACCAGAAGGCTGTAACAGTCAACATTGATAGTTTTTACGATGATAAAGACTTATGCATCAAGGTAACTCGAGCGAAGTTCGAGCAGCTGAACAAGGATTTGTTCATGAAGAGCCTCAAACCGATTGATGAGTGCTTGGGTGCTGCTGGAATGGCAAAGGAAGACATAGACGAGGTGTTGTTGGTTGGAGGATCGACTCGCATCCCCAAGATCCGGGAGCTGTTGAAGAAACACTTCGACGGGAAGGAACCGTGCCACACCGTCAACCCAGATGAGGCAGTGGCAAAAGGAGCGGCCATCCAAGGTGCTATACTAGCTAAACTGCAAGATCCACTCATTAGTCATCTTAAGGTTATGGATGTCACCCCTCTCTCCCTCGGCATCAACGACAGAGGTACGACGTTTGTACATATATAATAGATCTACTATTGTTTTATATCAGATTAAAAGGGATGGGCATGTAATGTATTACATGTTTTCAACATACAATAGGAAAAATGTCTGTCGTGGTGAACCGTTGCAGTCCTATTCCCATCAGTGTCCCAACCACTCGTTGCACAATGTTCGACAACCAAACAGAATTGAAGTTTGAAGTGTATGAAGGCGAGAGGGGTATCGTTGAAGGTAACCATCACCTTGGCGATGTGGTTCTCAAAGGAATCTCTCCAGCACCTGCCGGTCAATCCGTCGTCGACCTCACATTCGACATCGACGAGGACGGTATCTTGACCGTGACGGTCAAAGATAAAAAGGGCGGAAAAGAAGCGAGAGTGACGATGACCAACGATGCGGGTAGGTTGAGCGAAAAAGAAATCCAAGAGATGATATCAGACGCCGTGAATTGGAGGGCTCGTGACGACTTGGTGAAGAAAAAGTTTTACGCCAAGAATGAACTTGAGGAGCGCCTCATTGACATGACCAACAAGCTTAGTATGACGGGTATGAAGGATAAGATGGGGGCCGTCACCTATAACAACATCCGTGCCTACGCTACGGAGCTCCAAAAATGGATCGACAAGGAGGGAAAGGATGCCAGTTACGAGGTACTCCGAGAAAAAATAAAGGAACATAAGAGAATGCAAAAAATGATCAAACCACAACATATGGAGCGTGCATAACGTACGCCTTGTTCTGATTGTTTCCTCAAATTCACTTCAACCGTGTATGTATCCGTGCCGAACAAGAGATTTGTTTACTTTTTATTTTGTTTAATGTTTTACTTGTTATTGTTGTTACCTGGGTAACGGGTCATGCTGGCCTAGCCCGACACCACACGACACCAAGGTCTAGTCGTCAGTAAGACTAATTTCGTCATTTTTTCGTTAATTTTTCCCCAAAATAACATCTCCTAAACTAAAAATATCATTATTGTTAAATAAAAAAATAAAAAACACAAAAAACTGAAATTATTCTCACTTTTCTCTTCTCCTCGCTTCCCTCTCTCTGATTCTCTCTCTCTTAATGTAAAAGTGTGTGGTTTTGGAGAGAGAGGAAAGAGAAGTGGATTCGAAGAAGAGAGAGAGAAGAGGGAACGGATGAGAGACAGAGGGATTGAGTTTTTTCGTTCTTGTTTTTAACATTAAAGATGTTATTTTAGAGGGTTCTTGAGTGACTGTTCGTACTTTCAGCTGATCAAGGACCCTTCGTTAGCTGTTTCTGTACCTGCATCATCAAGCAAGATTGCTCAGGCTGAGGCCTCAGGGAATGGAGACATGGCATAGATGATGACCTCCAGGCAAGATTGGATAATTTGAGGAAGATGTAAACTCTTCTCAGTGTGTAACTCAAGATTTGAGTTAAGAAATTGGGTTTTGTTACCCAAAATGTATATCCCTTATTTATCACTAACACTATTTTTAGTGGGCGTCTATTTTCTGTTTCTGTTAAGCAGGCCACTATCTTCTGTTGAATTTTCAACTCTTTTAATTCTATGTATAGAGCTCTCACATTTTCAGTAGTTATGTGTTGAAATTTTCTTAAAATCATCAAGCAAGATTACTCGGCCTGAGGCCTCAGGGGATTCTCGTATATTCTTCTTTGGTATTTTCTGAAAGATCTGCAGAAGAAAAGACATTTTTAGTGAAAAGCACGTGCAAATTTACTCATTCGAAAATCCAAAAACTTAAATTCGTATGCATTAGTTACACGACTATTTGTTAGTTTTAGTGATTGAAGATGAACTTCCGTGGGTTAGAAATGGAAAGAATTCGATTCACCATTAAGACATGAAATGATACAAAAATCAAACTCTCTTTCTCCTTTAGTATGTCATAAAGTTTTCAAAAAAGTTTCTCCTCATTTAACGTGCAACCAAGTTCAAATTCGATCATCAAGGTGTCATCGTTGAATTTGTTTTTTATATTTCATATTTGACGAACTTGTTTCGGTGTCGAGGAACTCCTTCAATCCATCTCGCACCAATCAGAGTCTCAGCAATAACGAACGGACTGATAATTCCCCTATGGTTACTTAGACCTTTAGCAATTAATTGACGACCATGTAAATCGAAGTGCTTGTTCAACCCAATACAATCATTTAATTAATGGTAAATCGGAAACGGAAGTCAAATACTCAAAAAACCTCACCTCACCCACCTCACCGTCTCCTCCTCCCACAACCATTTCCACACTAAGGTAAAAATTTAAGCTAATTATCAAAAACGCATGTGACGTAGTCAATTTTGACCCAGACTAGTACACCAAAGCAATTTACCTTTCCAACATTGCAACATTGCGAAGATTTAGATATTTTTGGATGGAACTCTGGTTCAAGAGTTTCCAACGTAACGTGGAATGTGAAAAGTTCCATTAACCAACCAACATGATACCACAACCACTCACCCCCACTGCCGTTATCTTCCAAACACCTCTCGACTTTTACAAATATAACTATTCTTTACAGTTATAAATGCGTCTTTGATTCAGATTATCCTCTTAGAATTTCTCATTTACAATCAACAAGATGTTACACAGTTTCGTTTGTGCCTCAGTCATATCACAAACAATTTTTTCGTCTCAGGACTAAGACTGCTGATCTGTTGGTGACCTTCTGGATAAACTACAAGGTTGTGCTAACCATGAGAACTATTAGTAACAATAAATCATCCATCATGCTCCCGTCGCTCGACCACCTTTATCAAAAAAGACACCCGCAACTCCTTACTTTTCGTGTTCTTTCGTACTGCAATATCCATATTCCGAGAATTCATTTCCTTTATGCGATCACATCTCAGATAACAATTCATCCAACTATCTTGTTGTGGTTTATAAGAGGATACTACCCAAAAAGTATTCTTCGATGACAACTTGTTTCGCACATGTTGTCGCATCCTCGCATGTTGGAAATACTTGTTGACTTACAAAAAAATTATTGTAATCTACCACATCACCACCCAAATCTAGCAACGGAACTTGAAATAATTTGAAATAATACACCATATAAAAAATTGAGTCTTCTGGCTGGGACGCCTCCCCAACGGGGGACGTCTGCAAAAGGCGCTCCGACATGAAAAAAAACGTTTCGCTAAACATTTTCTTGGTGTTGGTTCTAGTAGAGTGAGGAAAACTGAAACAGAAGTCTTATTTTAAAAGACGATACGGAATGTGTATTAAATGAAATGTGAAAGGTAAAATGATAATTGTTGCAGACGATATAAGTAATTTGTGAACGACGAATAACAATTCGATATGGTATATTTTATTGAATTATTGTCACTACGAATAACAATTCCCTTTGAAAATCACGTGACTGTCCTAACATTTTATTGGTTTCTACTTTGTAGTCGTGTTTGCATATTGGCCAGCAATTTACCACTCGACAGGCCTGGTATATTTTATTGAATCATTGTCATCCACAGGACCACAACCGGTGGGCAGACGAAGACACCCACCAATATCCATCGTAATCTAGTGGTGGTTTTCTTCCTTTCGATGTCCTCTTAAAATTTTCATATCACACAAATATGATTTTCATACTCTTTTGCATGTGAATCCAGTGATAAAAAAAGTTGGGTGGAAAATTGTACTTTCGCTCAGAACAGGACGGAGTCAAGGTTACGATCCCCGATCAATGACAAATGAACTTGAAGGAGGGGAGAAAACATAACTTTACCAAATATATATCATATTAATTTCTGTGGCATACATAGGAGTTAATTGGGTACACAATCTCTAAGATATTTTGTCGTTGTCGTCGTCGTTCTCAGAGATCACTAGCTAATTTGAATCATCAGTGCGTAATGGCAGGAGAGAGTTCATGTGTGGGTGGAGTTGGTGAGTTTGTGGTTGGGATAGACCTTGGGACGTCCAACTGCTGCGTGGGTGTGTGGATTCAGGGTCTTTTGGAAATCGTACTTGATGAGGAAGGCAACAGGATCATACCTTCCTACGTGGCTTTCGCCGACGACGAGATTCTTGTCGGCAATGCGGCCAAGAGTCAAACCTCAACCAACCCCAAAAACACCATCTTTGGTTAGCTCTTCTTAATTAATTGGCAATTTTATCAAACTACCTTTAATTTAGCTTTCCTTACTTATGTTGTTAGCTTGTTTAGCTTCTCCTAGCTAGTGTATGGGGGTGTACCATTTACACCAGCTCCTCACCAGATTATGATCTGGAATCTGATGATTGGACTGGAGATCTGGTGATTCTAAATCCAGCAGATCGACCGCTCTGGACTGAACCAGACTGGGTTGGAGTGGATTTGTTTTTTCCTTTTATAATTTATTACTTTTATTCATAACACTATTATATAAGGCTAACTAGTATATATGTATCATGTTTGTTGTTCAAATTATATTAGTTTAGGATTTATTGTTCACTTGTTGTTAACTTAATTAAGACTTATATAGGGTTAATTTAGTGTTACAAACATTTAAGCAAATAGAAAATTCAACAAAATCATATGAAATATAAAATTAAAATAAGAAATAAAAGTCTCAAACCAGACCGGACCGAAATTGGAAAATCCGTGCACCAAGACATGATCCGATTTTGTACACTCTCATATATATATATGTGTGTGTATATATATATCATTTATTTATTTTTACATATATGCATGCATTTATTGAAATTTCTAATTACAATTCTTCATATGACTTATGTAGTTTTCATCCCAATTTTACAAGAGAAATTAGTTTCAATGTTGGAAAACATTTTTTTTTTGAAATTTCAATTTTATTACTAGTTGCATTTCTATGACTTGTAAGGTTTGTGTCTGTTAGGAATTAAAACCAATCCCAAATACGCAGCGGAATCAAAATAGCAAATCCAATTGGCTAATAATTGAGAGCAAATGCAAATCCAAAATCCAAACCACACAAAACACGAAAAATTTAACGTCGAAACTCAATGCGGGAAAAACCACGGACAACACAACTCCAAATCCACTATAGAGAAACGTATTACAAAGAGAGACTTACAGGAGACGCGAAGAAACCGGTGAAGAAACCCGGTTCAAATTCTCCCACCGAATCAACAAGGATGCTCTCTCTCTTTTCTATCAAGAATGCAAAGTGGACAATAACAATCAATCTAATTGTTCTCCTATTACAAAGGGGACGAAATTGCCTTTATATATTAGCTCAAAACAAGTATAAGTTGCACCAAAATCGCGTGGAGAAATATGCAAAACGTGGGCAGAAACTGGGTCAAACGGTCGACCGGACGGGTGCGTCGGTCGACCGGTCTTCAAAAATAGGCTCCATCGGTCGACCGAAACTGGAGCAGCTGTCGACTGAAAATGGACAGGAACTTTTCCTGTTTGCTCGAGTGCATACTCGGTCGACCGAATCACTTAAGTTCCGGTCGACCAAAAACCGACAGACACTTTTCTCCCAGCTCCTCGTTTGTGCCCGGTCGACCGAATCCTAAGTTTCGGTCGACCGAAAAGCGACAGACACTTTTGCCCAGCTCCTCTTGTATGCCCGGTCGACCGAATCCTAAGTTCCGGTCGACCGAAAAGCGACACACACTTTTTCTTGACAATTCAACACACATCCAGTCGACCAGACCACTCCTTCCGGTCGACCGATCGTCTGTTTTACTCCACGAATACTTTAAACACATACTCAAGGTAAACAACAACAATCTTCACCTTTACCTTGAATACCCCCCCCCCCCCCCCCCCCCCGAAATCTTTGAAGGAACACTTCCTTCCTCATTGTGTCGTCGTCTTAGCTCTATCTACTCGGAACTCAAACCAACCAAGTTCACGCATACCATGAACTTAGTTGAAATAACTGGTTTCGTCAACATATCAGCCAAATTATCTTTAGTGCCCACCTTCTTCACCACCACACCTCCTTCAACAACAATTTCCTGAATGAAGTGATAACGGACGTTGATATGCTTCGTCCTCTCGTGCTACATCTGATCTTTCGTCAGATGAATGACACTCTGACTATCACAATAAACAACCACTGTATTTTGACCTGGACTAAGCTCTCCAAATAAACCTTTCAGCCAAAGAGCTTCCTTTATACCCTCGGTCGCTGCCATATACTCTGCCTCTGTTGTAGACAAAGCAACAATGTGTTGCAACGTCGCTTTCTAGCTAATAGTTGTGCTCCCAACAGTGAACACATAACCAGTTATAGATCTTCGTCTATCGCGGTCTCCCGCGTAATCGCCATCTACAAACCCCATTAACGAATACGAAGATCGACCAAATTTCAGAGATAGCTTAGTTGTACCTTTTAGATACCGGAGAATCCACTTCACAGCTGACCAATGCTCCTTTCCTGGATTCGACATATAGCGGCTCACCACACTGACCGTCTGAGCTATATCTGGACGATTGCATATCATAGCATACATTAAGTTGCCAACTGCACTAGTATAAGGCACACGTGTTATGTATGCCTTATCTTTCTCCTTCTTGGGACACATGTCTACCGAGAGCTTAAAATGCGCGGCGAGAGGAATTCTTTCAGACTTGGCATCCTCCATGCCAAAACGATGCAAGACTTTCTCAATATATTGCTGCTAGGAGAGAAACAAACTCTTGCATATACGATCGCGACGTATCGCCATACCTAGAATTCTCTTTGCTGAACCGAGATCCTTCATCTCGAACTTAGCCTTTAACAATTCTTTAAGCTCAGAAATTTTAGACTTGTCCTTAGCTGCTAGCAACATATCATCTACATAGAGTAATAACAAAACAAGAGAGCCATCTGGAAATACCTTTCGGTAAACGCAGCAGTCATACTGGGACCTTCTATACTCATACCATAAAAGAATTAAATCTTTTATACCATTGTCAAGGCGACTGCTTTAACCCATAAATCGACTTCTTCAGCAAACAGACCTGATTCTCTTTACCCTCGACCACAAAGCCCTCCAGCTGGGACATGTAAATTTGCTCCTCTAATTATCCATGTAGGAAAGCGGTCTTCACATCTAGTTGCTCTAACTCTAAATCATGAATTGCAACCAAACTTAACAAAACACGAATAGAAGTATGCTTCACAACGGGTGAGAAAATATCGCTATAATCCACACCCTCCACCTGACTAAAACCACAAGCAACTAATCGAGCTTTGTATCTCACATCTGAGAGACCCTCAATTTTCTTCTTGAAGACCCATTTGCAGCTAACGACCATTTTTCCTTTTGGAAGTTCTACCAACTTACAAGTTTGGTTCTTATGAAGAGACTCCATCTCTTCATTCATTGCACCCACCCAAGCAGCTGAATCGGGTGCCAGAATTGTCTCTGAATACTTGCTCGGCTCACCAGAGGTTCTAATATCTTCAGCTGTACTAAGAGCATATGCAAGGACTGATTCGGCGTATCTACGGGGTTTCTTGGTCAGCCGCATCTCTCTGTCTCTTGCCAACAAATACTTTTCATCTTCCTCAGATTTCGAACTCTCTCCTTGTGTCACACCGGTATCCTCATCAACATTTACTACCGGTGGCTCCACCTGAATTGGAGTCCCACTTGACACAGGAGTAGAAATAACAGTGTCTTTCCTGGAAGGTAACATAGCAAGCTCATTAAAGACAACATTTCTTTCAACCATGAGCTTTTGAGATTCCTTGCACTACAGACGATAACCCTTCACACCCAAATCGTAGCCAAGAAATATACACTTCAACGACCGAGCATTCAATTTTCCTTGATCTACATGTGCGTACGCTGGACAACCGAAAACTCTCAACTTGGACAATCTGAAGCTCCACCTGTCCAAACTTCTTCCGGTGTTCTCATATCCAAAACGGTGTGAGGTGAGCGGTTCACTAAATAACAAGCGGTACACACTGCTTCTGCCCAAAAATCCTTAGTCAGGTCAGCATTCAGAAGCATACATCTAGCTCTCTCTAAGAGAGTTCGATTCAGACGTTCTGCTACTCCGTTCTGTTGTGGTGTGTCACGTACGGTTCAGTGTCTCACGATTCCTTCATCCTTGCAGAAATCGTTAAACTCTGAGGAACAAAACTTCAAACCGTTATCCGTCCAAAGAACCTTAATTTTCTTTACTGTTTGATTCTCAATCATAACCTTCCAGTGCTGAAAATTCTGAAACACATCACTCTTTTGTTTCAGAATATAAACCCAAGTCTTCCTGAAGAAATCATCAATAAATGTGAGCATGTAGCGAGCTCCACCTTTTGATGGAACCTGAAATGGTCCCCATAAATCAGAGTGGACATAATCTAAAGTGGCCTCGGTGGTAGCTTTGCTGCGGAGAAGTTGACCCTCTTCTGCTTCCCTAAAACACAAAATTCGCATAAGTCCAGACTACCGATTTTCTGACTTCCAAACAAACCACGTTTGCTCAACATCACCATGTCTTTCTCACTCATGTGCCCCAACCTCATATGCCCCAACCTCATATGCCAAAGTTTTACTTTTAAATGTCAATTATTATGAATTGAATGAGAAATCATTTTGTTCCTTGTTTATGTTATTCGTTTTTTGGAAGTGTTGAGGAAGAGGCTCTTGGTCCTTAACCGTAGAGCTCTAAAAGATATTGGTTTACATAAAACAAAAGATATTCGCAATCATGGTAATAAACATGGGACATTTATTACCGAGTTAAGATTGTCGTGTTGGTCATAGATCATTGTAGCTCTACAAGTGAGTGACAACACGGGTACACAAAAGAGGAAAATAGTACTTTTGTATACCGAATTGACCTAACAAGTAAAATATTATAGGAATGTGTTTCTGTGTCATTAATATTTTACTGTGTCCTTGGTCCTTTGATATGAGACTTATATCCGATCGCTTAAGGAGTTCTTAATTAGACCAGTGTCTTGAGCTATCGATGAGTGTAGTGTAAAGGCATTAGTTGGTTAAGTATAACTTTTGTTGGAGAAGATAGCTAGTCAAAGGACTATCATTGCCCCTCTTAATTGAGTGATGATATTAGAGGACCCCTTGATAAAGCAAAGTTGTAATGTGCACAATGTGATTTGAGTTAAGTCACATATTTATAACTAGCTTAAAGAGATCAAGAAATGAATACTAATACAAAGATGACACAATACTACTTTGTGTGTATTCTTAATATCATGAGGCAAGGGACGGACACAAGTGATACACACTATCACTAAATGGATCGGGTTTTGGTTCAAGTGGAATTAAGACATCTAACTAATTGGGAGCTATAATGTGTAGCTAGATACCGCTTATAGCTTGTGATATTAAGCTCTTAATATCACTGTCAACTTAGTTTAGATCCTCCCATAGGTCACACCACAGAACTGGGAAACAAGAAATGGGGATTTTGAGTTCATATGATGTGTCGGGTTTCATGTAGAAAATATGACACATGTGGTGAACAAGCAAAATCAAAATTATGTTGTGATTAATAACATAATTAGAATCTAAATTAAATTCATATGTGATGTAAATATTATGGGGTGTAATGATTGATCATTACATAGGATAATATGTTACATAAGTTGTGAATTTACTACTAATCCCGAAATGTCAAATTTTGTAGGGGTTAAACCGAAATTTGACAAGTCTGCATAACAGTGCTCAAACGGTCGACCGGTTAGCAGTAAACGGTCGACCGATAGGGCACGGTCGACCGGACGTGTCTCGACCGATAACTGGGAATTTTCATCTGTTCGAACGGTCGACCGAATGTGATTGGTCGGTCGACCGAACATAGCGATGGAATAGTTCATGTAACGAACGGTCGACCGAGTTAGAGAACGGTCGACCGAAACTAGGTTCGAGCGGTCGACCGAACCTTGAAAAGGTCGACCAGTCCAGACGGTTTTCAGCAGAATTAATTAGATCATGCATGGAATTGGTCCATAATTGATTTAATTCGTGGCTAATATTATTTATTATTAAATAATGGATGGTTAGATGGAATTTTGCATGAGATCATGGGCAAGGGGTTGCACATGAATAGGTAATTTGGAGAGAGCTTATAAATACAAGCTTATTTCATTACCCAATTAATCTAATTCATTATTTTTTGTGCAAAAATTCTCTCTCCATAATTCTCCACGAAAATCCCTTAATTCTTAAGTTTAGTTTTAGTTCTTAAGAGATCATCTTCTCAAGAGAATTAAAGAGGGGTTAGTAATTGGATTGAGAGACTAGCTTCCTTCTATCCGATCTTGTTTAGAGTTTGGTGAATACTCAGAGGCATCCGGCACAGCGAGGAGCATCCCCAACGTCTCCAAATCTTCAAGAAGTTTTAGAGAACTTCTAGGTATGAATTTCGGAGCTCATATTTGTTTTAATAAAGTTTTGAAACTAGTTATTGAAACAAATTGATGCATGCATGAAATAAATCATAGAAAATTGTAAATTGATCCTTATTGTGCATAAAAATTTCGAAAATAAATATGTACAATTAAACATGAAATCCTACAGATGGATATGCAGTCATCCTCACCACTGAATTTGTAGCCCTTTGCAGTCAGATTACCTACTGAAATCAGATTCTTGCTCGCCTTTGGAACGTGTCTCACATCCGATAAAATCATGACTAGGCCATCGTGGGTCCTCAATCTGACAGAGTCAATTCCTGCAACCTCGCACCTGTCACCATTGCCCATCACAACCATTCCACCTGACATTGTTTCATAAGATGAAAACCACTGTTTATTCGGAGTTAAGTGGAATGTACTGCCCGTGTCAATCACCCAACCGTCGGAAGCTTCAGAAGAACCTGTAGCTGCCAACACAAAATCAGAATCAGACTCCGCAACATTTGAACCTGACTGATCACCACTACTAGAACCCCTCTGCTTCTCTCTGTTCTGTAGCTTAAAACATTCTGATATCTTGTGACCATTCTTCTTGCAGTAATGACAAATAATATCTTTGTCCTTCGACTTGGCCTTAGAAGTGTTCTTTGAGAAACTCCTCTCTTTCCCCTTACCACGAGCAACAAGTGCTTCACTTTTGCTCAACTCAGAACCATCAGACCTCTTCTCCATATCAGATTTGGAGGAGAGTGTGTTTTTAACATCCGCAAGAGAGATGTTGGTCATGCTATACATCATCGTCTCCACGAAGTGATCATATGAAGAACTCAACGAGCAAAGTAAAAGGATCGCCTGATCCTCATAAAAAAACCTTGCTTCCACTTTCTCCAAGTCCATGATGATTGCATTGAAATCATCCAAGTGTTGCTGAAGGGAGATACCCGACTTCATTTTGAATAGGAACAACTTCTTCTTCAAGATAATTCGGTTCGCAAGTGACTTCTTCATGTAGACTTCCTCTAATTTCTTCCACATACTTGCAGCCGTCTTCTCCTTCAACACTTCTCTCAGAACTTCGTCAGACAACTATAACTTGATGGTTGACATCGCCTTACGATCAAGCTTCAACCTATCTTGATCGGACATTTCTTTTGGCAACTTGTCCATGCCCTCAAGAACGTCCTCCACCTCTTGCTGCACCAGGATTGCGTGCATCTTGACTTGCCATAAGCCGAAATTCACATCTCGGCTCAACTTCTCAATCTTCCAATGATTTGTCATGAGTACTTGACAAAAAGATCGATGAAAACCCCAAAATTCGGACCAAAAAGTTCTGATACCAGTTGTTAGGAATTAAAACCAAACCCAAATACACAGCGTAATCAAAATAGCAAATCCAATTGGCTAATAATTGAGAGCAAATGCAAATCCAAAATCCAAATCACACAAAACACGCAAGATTTAACGTCGAAACTCAATGCGGGAAAAACCACGGACAACACAACTCCAAATCCACTATAGAGAAACGTATTACAAAGAGAGACTTACAGGAGACGCGAAGAAACCCGGTTCAAATTCTCCCACCGAATCAACAAGGATGCTCTCTCTATCTTTTCTATCAAGAATGCAAAGTGGACAATAACAATCAATCTAATTGTTCTCCTATTACAAAGAGGACGAAATTGCCTTTATATATTAGGTCAAAACAAGTATAAGTTGCACCAAAATCGCGTGGAGAAATATGCAAAACGTGGGCAGAAACTGGGTCAAACGGTCGACCGGTCTTCAAAAGCAGGCTCCATCGGTCGACCGAAACTGGAGGAGCGGTCGACCGAAAATGGACAAACACTTTTCCTGTTTGCTCGAGTGCATACTTGGTCGATCGAATCACTTAAGTTCCGGTCGACCGAAAACCGACAGACACTTTTCTCCCAGCTCCTCGTATGTGCCCGGTCGACCGAAAAGCGACAGACACTTTTGCCCAGCTCCTCTTGTGTGCCCGGTCGACCGAATCCTAAGTTCTGGTCCCCTTAGGAGGAAACGATTTTACGGATAGCATGGTCAAGCACTTTGTGGAGGTGTTCAGGGACAAGCAAGACATCACCAACATACCCAAGTCGATCTCGAAACTAAGGAAAGCGTGCGAGACTGCTAAGATGCTTCTTCAGGTAGAGGGTACTAATGCTGTGGCTGTAGAAGTCGAGTCGTTATACAAAGGAATAGACTTGCTCGACAAAATCACACGTATAAAGTTCGAGGAACTGAACATGGACTTGTACAACAAGTGTTTGGATCCTGTTAAGGAATGTCTGGAGAAGGCTGGGATGAGCAATAAGGATGTTGAAGAAGTTGTGCTAGTAGGTGGTTCGTGTCGCGATCCGAAGATTTGGAAGATGTTGGAGGAGTTTTTTGAAGGGGAAAAATTGTGCAACTCCCTCCACCCGGAGGAAGCTGTGGCTTGCGGCGCGGCCATCGTTGGTGCCAAGTATGCTTGTCAAGCAAATGCAAATGTGCCACAAGTTGTTACCAATGATGAAAAAACCCCGCTCGCCTGATCTCGGGAATAATTATATATCAGGTTCATCACTACAAACACAATAAGATTAATGTTGGTTCCAAAGAAATGCAAATCATGCATAAGTACGTTGTTTTTGGTGTTCTTGAGTGTGTTTTAAATTTTTTACCAATTGACGCGAGTCTTACTCTTGATTTAAGGATGGGAGCGTGTTGTTGCTTCTTGTCCGAGTTTGATTTCAGTTGAGCTGTGATTTGGTATGTACTCTGTTCACGGAATAAAGCTGGCTTGGTCTCTGTTTTTTCTATTGTAATTTTCTGTTCTCTTTGAGAATAATACATATATTATCAAACATAATTACGTTAAGATGTAAGGGTCGATGAGGTTCCAATGATACCACAACCACTCACCCCCACTGCCATTATCTTCCAAACACCTCTCGACTTTTACTTTTCGAGATTCCATCGTTGTTCCTTTTTTATTTCCACACATCACACCTCACCACCAAAATAAATTTGTCGGAAGCATCACATTCTGTAACTTATTCAGGACCTGTCCGTTATGGCTAAGGATCTTATTCGCATCAAATCACAAAGTTTTTTTTTTGATAAAAAAATCACAAAGTTTTACCAACTCAATTCCCGGACTCCCAGATTCCAGGAGTATAGTTTTAGAATTCAGGTGATTGGCCCCTTGACTTGGTCTTTCTCTTTATATGGTGGAGTTTAAAACAACCATGTAATTTTCACTTGCTGAAATTTCAGTTTGAAAATTCACATGTTAATCCCTCTTTTCCAAGTCCATTTCATAAATAGTCTAATGAAATACAAATACATATAAGCTTATCAAAACAGAAATTCAAATACATGTAAAGTAATCATAAGGAACATTTTGTACCATGAAATAGTGGCATTTGCCTAGGTGTACTCCATTGAGAAGTCATTGTATATGCAGGGATGCATTTTACTATTATTTCTATGTATTTCTTTTTTTCTTAGATATGTATTGGTAATTGGGTCCGCAAAGATACAACTTCTACCAAGTACCGGTAATGTGTAAGAGGACAGTTGTTGTTGCCTCCTAGGTCTTGATTGACTTGAATTATCAACATGCCTCTGTACTTTGCTAATTACTTGAGATCAAAAAATGTGGTACAAAACGATCAAACTATATATATTCTTTGGTCATTGCATATTATTTGGTAACGGTTGATATATGATAATATATTAATCCATACCATGTTTAAGTCATCATAGCAGGAGCTCTGTTGTTAATTCTGTTGCAATCTATTATGCCAATATAACTTTTCATACTCCACAAATTTGCAATCATATTGACTTATTTGCGACAATGTATTTTTATTTCTGGTATAAATTGACTCTTCACTCGGTAATGCTCCGGTGGCTAATTTATATTTAGACCTTGAAATCGACCCAAGCAATGGGTGACGCCATGAAAGGTGTTACAAAGGCAATGGGCCAAATGAACAACAAATGAATCTACCAGCCTTACATAAGATAATGATGGAATTTGAGAGGCAAAATGAAAGGATGGAGATGACTTCTGAAGTAATGGAAGATGCAATTGATGATGCTTTGGAAGGAGAGGAAGAGGAGGAAGAAACAGAAGAGCTTGTGAGTCAGGTACTTGATGAAATCGATATAGATGTAAACCAAAAGGTGTAACGCCTAAAAAATGCAGCGGAATTTAAATTTTTCAAAAGGAATAAACAAAGATATCAACAATCAACCACGGGGAACGTTAATAAATATATACACCAGGTGCATCGAATACAAGAGTTTTCAAACGTATGATTACATCAAAATACAACATAAAAGATACATGTAATCATAATCACCACAAAAAGGCTGCTGGAGGATCCGATCGAAAAATGTGCTTGTCCTCGGTCATCACCCAACCAGAACCCACGTCGGTCCTGAAAATCAACATAACAATAATGCCTGAGTTTCCATAAAGAAATCTCGTATACCAAGTTCACCTACATGCATACTACATGTAATGAATGATCTTATCATAATGGTATCTCATGGTATGCAAAAGTGCAATGTAGCATCTTCACCGCCACACAGGTCGCACGGTACATACTATCACCGTCGCTACGTAAGTCGTACGATCCACAAACAACACCGCTGTCACACAGACCGCGCGGTCCACCAACAACACCAGCTGTAAACATCGTCTGCTTGCCCAAGCTGTAATACTGATATTTACTCAAGAGGCAACAACTATTCACACAAGCTGTAATACTGTTGCACACTCACTGTTGAAGACAGGGGTTGCTCACACAAGCTGTAATACCCCATGGGTTGCTCACAGACCGGTGTACCCGATTTGGTCGACCGGTTGGTCAATTTTTGGCTATAACTTAATTTCACTTAAGTGAACGGTCGAATGGAATATGTGGATGGTCGACCGTTCAGGGTTTTTGGCCCGATAAAGATCAAATAGTCGAATTAAAGAAAATGTATGTTCGACCAGAAACTTCCAGACACTTCTGGGTTCAAGCAGAAATATGAGTTTTGGTCGACCTAACTATAGGATACGTTTGACCGAAAACTACCAGTGTGTTCAAGGTGACCAAAGATTGATTGATCGGTCGACCGCTAGGGAAATTTTGGTTGACCAGAGGTTTGGTAAAATTGGGGTTCGGGAAATCCGTCCGTTTTAGAATACGACAAGTCTAACGGTCATGTGACACGTGTACATGGTCAAACAAAAGACGTTAAACGGTCGACCAGATTAACACTAAATTCTGTAACAAAATAAACAACCGAATTGGTCGAACGAAGAACTCGTTCCGGTCGACCGATTTGGTCATGACAGTTCAAGTTTGGTTATGTGTTTTCCGGTTCAAGTTTGGGTGATCTATTGAAGTCCAAATGTGAAATTTTGTGTGGCTTCTATAAGAAACCTAGTGTGTACGTGAGTGATTTTTAACTCAAGTATGCTAAATTATACATAGTTCCTAATACTCAAAAGAAATGTCATGTCTTCAAAAGAGCTTGATTACATGTCTTGACTTGAATCTTTTCTTCTTTGAGTCTTGATCACCTGTAGAAGTTAGCACAATGCAACAAATATACTATGCAATATGTATGCTACTCTACATTGATTACAATTAAGATTAAATTGATTAAATCATCAACACATAGATTAATGTCAAAAAGTCAACAATCACCCTTTTTTGATGATGACAACCTAAATCTTAATACTTGAAATTTCTACGTGTGAACTATGCATAAAAAATACCCCCCTAAGGATGTGCATAGTTTTTGTTCAATGGTTATAAAATTTCAAGTTACCCATTTAATTATCTCTATCCCTTAATTATCTCTCCCCCTTTGACATCCATCAAAAACATATAAAATTTAAAGATTGAATTTGGATGTCTTGTAATGAAGTTGCTCCCCCTAGATTTTGCATGTTATTACTCTAAGTAATTGATATTCATTAAGCTCTCACTATCAATATGAATATGAATTTTCAATTGAGTTTAACATGACAAGCTCACCTATATGCCATATCATACTAGTATAACATGACATGATACAAATCAATAAAACAACATTCCCACTAAGGGTAAAATCAGACATCCGTCTCGCAACTGTTTCCGGTGTCACACAGGGCACACAATCTACAATCGCCACTGCTACCACACATGCCACACGGTCTACAACATTACCGCCGCCACATAGGCCGCATGATCCACAACATCACCGCCGCCACCACACAGGCCGCACGATCCACAACATTGATGGCGCCACACAGACCACCAGGTCCACAAACATCAGGTCTCCATGGAGACCTACCGTAGGCACATACTATCTATCAGACAATACGCAACACATACCTACACGCGACTACACAAGCCAAATGGATCAGTGAGGAGGCCTTCACACTTCTGCGCAAGTAGAATCAAATATGAAAACATCGTGGTCTACCACCACACCAACGGAGTCATCGCTCAGGTCGGTCCATCACCGCCGTCACACAGACCACTAGGTATCGCACTCGATAGGTGCCCATTGAGCTACCTGTCGGAAATCATCATCGACATTCCATTGCCGTTACCACACATTCCACCCGCGATCGTCCCCGCCGCCACACAGGCCGCACGAGCTCGTGCAATCATTGCCCATTAGGGTCAGTCCAACCTATCTGGCACACAGAGGGGCATACAATCGACATATTTGAACCGAAGTCCGTAGGGTCATCAAGCTCCACGTGCAGACACCAACTCCACCGTTATAAAAGCAGGGCAGCGGCCTCCGTAGCCATCCAGACCGATAGTTACTTCACCCAACAGCAATTGCGTGCCCGCTGAAAACAATGTAATCCGCGATCCCTCAGGCTACTACCCTAAAAAGAGAGTCAAGCATATCTACGTCACCCTCTATAATACAGAGGCAACACGTCCCAAGTATCCACACTCTTCCATACGGCGGTCCTAGGGTAGACTTGAGCAATATACCCGTCGTTACGTCCCGACTCTCGCTCTAAGTATCGACACGAGTTTTTGTTGACAGAGTTAACACAACACTAGGACCAGGAAATCAATTCTGCACACAAATAGTCAACCTCAATAGGCAATCTGATCGACTGTTCCCAATAGGTTTGGTCGATCGAAAGTCTGCAACGGTCCAACTATCTGCGCATTACTTAAGTCCCAACGGTCGAACACCAATATAAAACCAGTAGACCGAATATGGGGTCAAAATTCGGAGACTAGTCAAAATCATACAAGTCCAACGGTCGACCGACACATGAGCCCGGTCGACCGGAAACTACCAAGGACATCATAGCAGTCTAGGTCATATATCGGTCAAACAAATATCATAAGTTCACTTCAGTTCTGGTGGGACCAAAGGTCAGGAACGATCGACCGTTTGGATGATCAACGTCTGGTTCGAGCGAAACACGAAGCAACAGTCGAATGGCTCGGGGGTCCCGTCTAACTGAAAACTAACAGACAATCCCCTGATCCACCAGCACAAGCACAGACGGTCGACCGTCCCAGGGCATCGTTTGACCGGTGTTGGCTAAAGTCAGGCAAAAACATTAAATCGGGCAAAAACACAAAAACACTAAATCTCAGCCAGACACCTGTCCCATTTTTGTTATACATTAAATCGGGCAAAACACAAAAACATTAAATCGGGCAAAAACACAAAAACACAAAAACACTAAATTTCCTCTCTCGAGTTCTCTCTCTCTCTTTCTCTCATTTTTCCTCTTTCTCTTCATGTTAAAATGTGTGGATTTAGAGAGAATATTGGACACACACATAGAGAGAGAGAGAAGAGAGGGAAGTAAGAACGGGTGAGAAGCCATACAGATTGGGGTTTTTTCATTTTTCATTTTTGTTATTAACATTAAGGATGTTTTATTTTGTATTTTCTAAAAAAATTCTAACGGTAAAAGTAATGGAATGAGTCGAACGGCGGCTTAGGTGCACGCAAATAAAGAAAAGAAAACCAGACGTACAAATTGGGCATTTGCTGATGAAACACGGTGCACACAAGTAACATCGTTCTTTTCAAATTATACCGAAACAAAAAACCCTTTTTTTAAACTTTCCATGGTCATGCTTTTCACTTCTAAACGCAAAAGAATCAGAACACGTAAATAACATTCTTCTATGCTCTCCTCTCCAACATCAAATTTCTAAGAATATTTCAATCCAGTACATGTGTCTATTTTCACTGTGTTAAAGATTAAGTTGTTTTTGACATTTGGAGTATCATGGACTATATCAACCCATATCACTGTTTTAATCACTGTTTTAGCCATGATCTCTTGTTTATTCTTTCCTAAAATTAATCTCTAATTTCCACATAAGCACCTACAAAAAACGTTTTAATTAAATCTGGCATTAATCCACCCATGATTTAATTAATCTCTTAATAATTCAGGCAGAATCGTTCTTGTTCGGTAGACCGAGAATTATTCGGTCATAACACGTGTTCGGTGCACCGTGAGCTAGACGGTCGACCAAATCCTTGTGAGAAAAATTCCCTGGAAGAATTCGGACGAACCACGTCTTTTAGTCGGTCTACCGTTGACGCACCAGAATCTTTCCTGGGACATAGACATCGGATGACCATGTCACCTTCGGTCGACCGCCCCAAGGGCATCGTTCGACCGGTGTGAGGCAGAACCCAAAATCTCATTAAGAACGGTCGACCGTTTGCACCAACCGGTCGACCGATTAGGCAGTAAAATCTGCTGCACGTTTGCTTGCGACGAGCCGGAAGGCCTACCGTCGACTTCCAAATACTCACACTACTAAAGTGAGCGAGTTGACATACCATGAAGGTTTGAAGAAACCTTCGAAGAACCATTACGACGCTTCCACGAGCACTTCTCCCCAAAATCACGATCCGCCGACGAACCTCAGGCTCGAACGATGATCACCACCTCCTCGACAACCTCGAGCACTCCAACACCTCTGTTAACTCCACACCAACCACGACCACTGCAAACAAGGTAGGTTGAGAGAGAACAAAAGGGAGAAACCAACGAGATGAGTTATCAACCAACCAACTCACCTCCACCACTAAACGGCTCCGATCACCCCAACTTGTCGGAGATCAACCCTCTCGCCGGAGCACCAACTGAGGGAGAGAGAGAGAGAGAGAGAGAGAGAGAGAGAGAGAGAGAGATACTCGAGAGAGATGAGGGAGTGAGAGAGAGATCTACCTCACCATAAATATCTTCCTCCAATCCAATCCTCACCATCCATCTTATCTCCCAACCATCTCCACCCTTCATCCACCAACATTCCATCTCAACCCTCCAACCCATCTCCTCCTAATCATTACCTAAATCATCATTAAAATTCAATTAGGATTAGGATCCCACATTGTCATTGTCATCTATTAATACATCGTGAAGACATTTGTATGTTTTTAACTTTTTTTAATAGTAAGGACATTTGTATTTTACGATGTTTAATTTACAAATTATCTAAAAATGGCAGAGTGAGTCTCACTAAAGACAGATGTGCATATAAACAAATATCTTTGGTTTACATGTGTACATCTAACAATAATAAAAACTCATGTGCATATCGCCAATTAAGACAACTACAAGGTTCACCCAAGCAAAAAATCCATAAAATATCACCCTTCTGATAAGGGCACCCCTGACCGACTCATCGAAGTGGGCACAAGTAGTATGAGTGAATTCTCACACATTTTATAGAAGTAGTTACAAATAATTATTATTTTACATAAATAAATTAAGAAGCACAACAAAACAAACATTTCATTAGAAATGCACTACGGTTATGCGAATGTTGGCGTACAAAGCGTTAGTTGATGCGGTAGATGAGTACTTACGTCTAGACGAATGAACAAGAAAATCCCTCAAGAAGTTCATAGAGGGTGTCATCAACAACTACGGAGTCGAATATCTACGAAGACCTACACCGATATACCTAACTAGGTTGCTCGACGTTGGTGAGCGACTTGGTTTTCCATGTATGATGGGAGCGTGAGGAAGCCTTTGTCAAAGACAACTACTTTCTCGGGCGATTCCAACTTCAAAATTAAAGTAGAACCAAAAGCCATTACACCATCCCTTCTTGTTCAAATAATAAGTTTTTTTTTGAATATTTTAACTTGGATACAGAGAACCAAAAGCCATTACACCATCCCTTCTTGTTCAAAAAATTAAAGCAGAACCAAAAGCCATTACACTAGATAGATCGGATAACTAAAAATACAGAGAAAATTAAACTTCATGACAAGACCAAAAAGGATAAATTGGGGCTGAAGACCAACAAACTAGAAGAATACGTACACCCACTTACTGATGAACAAATTTGACAACCAAAGTAAGGCATTGCAGTTCGAAGACACCGAAAAGCACGACAAAATCAGGGTTGTAGCTAAAGATGCTATTGATTGGTCTCGGAACAAAAATTTGGAGACTAACATGAGTGAATTTGAAACAAGGATCAAGGTTTTCAAAATCAAATCGGATGTCAAAACTGACAACGTCAAATGTTCAAAGGTTCGACCAGGATCAGACCGAATCGAACCTGTTGAACTGGTAACGTTAGCATGACGTCATAAATATATATTATAGATATATTAGTCATATTTATTAAGCAAAAAATATTCAAAATATTTACAATATCAACATTTCTAGGGTTGGGGTATAGATTTGGGTTTGGTTTTTTTATATGTAGTAATCAAATAACTGAATACATAATCGGTTGCCAATATAAAAAACAAAAAGATGATTTTTTTTCTTGAACCTGTGGTTGAACCATCGGTTCAAACAGGTTCTATCCGGTTCAGGGAAAAAACAGTTTTGGGGGGTGAATCGTACCGAACAGGCCTCCGGCTCACAATTGGACCAGTCGATCCGGTTTTCAGAACAATGCAAGGATGTGAAACCTTGAGAAGATATGCCGATAGAACTAAAGATACGAAGATGATGTCCTTCATGCATTTGCACAACTTATATGTATTCATGCATGCATATCTGGTTTGTTTGTGTGTGTACTTAATAGTTGTTGGTGCTTATTTTTGTAGGGTAAATTTATTCCAACTTTCATGTATGTATTCTAGTTATTATATATTTATTGAATAAATAAATAATTGAAGAGGTGGTTATGGTAACTCTATCCATCATGTTGGGGTTGTTTGAATGTGGAGAAAAACACTTTTTCCATACTATACGTGAGACACCAAATGCAACGTCTCTGAGAAAGCAAAAATTTAAACTTTAAAAGATATTCAAAAGTCATCAATAAACTTGATCACAAGGGAACACTACTCAAGATACAAATATAGAGCTGTCAAAAGAATGACTACATCAAAATACAATGTCAGATAAACAAGTAGTCATAAAACCTCAAAATCGACATGAGGACCCGACTCCAAAATATACTTGTCCTCCGTCACCACCCTACCGACTCCCAAAAGGACCCCCAAAATAAAAACATAACAACAATGTCGTGAGTTTCCATAAGAAAACTCTGTATGTCAAACCCACCTACATGCACATGCGAAAGATGACCTATCGTACTAGTATCATGCAAATCATAAACATATCAAGTCATTCCCCAAACAGGGCATCAAGTCATAAATCACAATAGTTATTTCCCCAACAAGGGTTCATTAGTTATAAGTCTAGTTTTGGACATCCGTAGAAACCCACTGCAGACACATGCGGTCATACGAAACGTACGTGATACACCCTCACTCACAGCTAGACTAGTCATATGGGTTCGGTGATGGTCACACACACTTTCGAGTCATCGTCAGATATGATCAGTGGTCGAAAGGCTACAATCCGCCAGAGACGTCACAATGGTCGGTCATATTCGCCAGTTGTGCCAAAACTAGACGATTAATCTGCCGGAACAGCATCAGTCGGTCTTCTCCGTCGCCAAACAGGCTAAGGTCATATCCTTTTCTACAAAGGCTAAGGTCATCTCCTTTGCCACAAAGTATAAGGTCATCTCTGTCGCCACACAGGCCAACATCCATCTCTGTCGCCACACAGGCCGACAGTCATCATGCTCCGCAGAGTCATATCATATAGATCATGCAAAAGGGAATATGTTCCCACAAGTTTACTACCTAGGTCGTAATGCCCATGTCATATCATGGGAATAAAAGTCGTAAAAGCAATCCAAGCACTAATGGGCTTATAAACAAACAATGTCATCCAAGACTCCAACGATCGACATGTTAGTCGTTAATACCGGTAATTGGTTCAACCGCACTCAATCGGTCGAACCAAACACAAACAAACGGTCAAACCAAAACCATATGCGGTCGACCGTTTAGAAGGTCTAATCCCGATTCCAACCACATAACGACTTAACGGTCTAACAACAAGTCATAGGCGATCAACCATTTAGAAGGTCAACGCCACACACAAATAAAATACAATAGTCCCATCGATCAAACGTTAAAGGGGACCCGGTCGACTGAACAACAACAGGGGACTTCAAGTCATAAATTCAACTTCCACCAGTCGACCTAAAGTCGCTAATAGGTCGATCGTTTGTATCAAGAACAACGGTCGATCCAACACACAACGGTCGCACAACAATTAAGTTAACTTAAGTCATCGGTCGAACAAAATCAAAGAGCGGTCAACCGTTTAGATGGTCTAAGCTCCAACCGACTTACTATAGTACGATCGGTCGAACATATCAAAAGGACGGTCGACCATTTAGATGGTCATCGTCCCCAACCGACCTACTACAGTGCAACTGGTCGAACGTCAAGGAGACCCGTTCGACTGATAAACAACAGAGCTTGCCCAAAACACACAATCGGTCGACCACCAATAGCGTCGTTTGACCGACGAAGGGTAAAACTCCTGCGATTACATTGCGAACGGTCGACTGAACCACACAACGTTCGACCAATCACCTGCAACAATCTTACTGCAGGATGATCAGTGTCGCAACCTTCGGTCACTGATGCACAACCAACACCTCGCACTCCTCAGGTGAGCACCAATAATGAACTTGGCATACCTTGGAAGCTTGAAAAGGCTTTGGAAGAACTACGACGATCACCTCCACCAAACCGAGCGTTTCTCCGACGACTTCTTCTCGTGAACAATGATCACCCCCCACCTTCTTTTGAAATCCGACGAACTTGACTTGTCGGAGTACAATCCTTCTCCTTCTTGACTTATCTTCAACTCCTTTTCTCTCTTCATTTTCCAAGCAAAGCAAAAACCCTCACTCTCACACCAAACATTCCTTTTATACACTCCAACACCACCTCCATCTCTCCTCATCTTGAACCAAGGCATGTGTAAAGTCAAAGAAAATTTGCATTCCTACCTCTAGTTCTCCCAAGATCTCACATGTACCCAAAACTTGATTTAATTCTTAATCCATTAATTTGGTTTGGGTTCTAACACTAAATCATCTCCCCTATCTTTTTCTTTGGTTTTTGGATTTTTACTCCTTTGATTGGATTCTTGGAATCAAGAAGAACAAGAGTTCGTGGTGTTCATATCAAAAGGTCTTCAAGTATCATTTTTGTGTGATAATAACGTGTGTTTAACATTACTACGGGGAAAAAATCCAATCTTGATTATTTTTTAAAATATTTGAATTGTATTAGTGAAATTATTCCTTCGAAGATCTAAACCCTTGAAGTTAATCATAAAAAGGAAGCCTCGAAAGAAATAGTCGACAAAGACTTCACCTTAAAAAAAGTTAGACTAAAATGATTTGAATCTCACATAAATTTAATAGAGAACACTTTAATAGGGGTGTAAATGATCCATAATCAAGCGAGCGGGTTCGGATCAAGATTGACTCGATAAGGATTTTCACCCGCTCATCGCTCGCTCGATAGGCGAGTCGAGTAGAAAAACACGCTCGTGCTCTACTTGCCTGATGCTTGCAAGCCGCTCGCTCGCTCACTTGATTGCTCATTTAATTTTTTTATGGACGAAGTCTGGACAGAAGTGTGGACAAATTCTGGACAGAAGTCTAGACAATTTTGAATAGAAATGTGGACAATTCTGGACAAGTCTAAATTATAGACAAGTCTGGAAAGAAGTCTGGACAAGTCTAAACAATTCTGTACAAGTCTGGACAAAAGTGTGGACAATTCTGAACACAAGTCTCGACAATTTTGGATAGAAGTGTGGACAATTCTGGACAAATCTAGACAAGGCTGGACAATTCTGGACGAAGTCTGAACAGAAGTGTGGACAAAAAAGAGTTTTTTTTACTATTTTGGGCTTTAGACTTTAGGACTTTAGTTTAAAAATATTAAAAGGTTTAATAGTAATTTTCCCCTCCTCATATGGGTAATTGTAATTGGATATAGTAAATATGATAATTGGGTATTTTAACATGCGAGCGAATGAGCAATCGAATGTCGAGCATCGAGCGTATCGAGGGAGCAAAATTTGCTCGTGCTCGGCTTGTTTAGTTTGCCGAGCGGTAAATTTTGCTCGTGCTCGGCTTGTTTAGTTTGCCGAGCGGTAAATTTTGCTCGTGCTCGGCTCATTAGTAATCGAGTTGAGTACGATCCCAGTAAAATTTAACGAACATCGAGCGATCCGTCAATCCCGACCAAAACATGACAACCCTACATGTTAACTTTAATTAATTAAGATAACCAATAAAGACAACAAACAGAGTATATAATTTCCTCCGGCTCGAATAATGGAGAGGAAAGACAGCACTTGCAAGTTGCAAGATTAGAAAATATTTATGGTGAAAATGTCCAAAAGAACCCCAACAAAGTTGTACATGTATAAGAAATAAAAGGGAACTACTATTCATCGTTGAAAAATTACTTAAATAGCTCCAACAATTACCATTTTGCCATTCATAATTCATTTAATACACATTTCGTCTCGTCTATTAAAATAAGGTTTCTGCCTATGTTTTCCTCATTTTCTCAGTACCAACACCACAAAAATGTCTTGCGAAGTGCCTGAATTCAGTGAAGTAAGCCCACTCAAAAACAAAATCGGGTCGAGCGTTTTGGTAAAACGCCCCCATGAGGAGGCGTCTTAGCCAGATGCCTCCCCAATGAGGGGCGTTTTACCCCGACGCATGTCCAAATTTTATTTTCTTTTAAATTTATACAATGTCTTATCTCAAATTATTTGATGTTCCGTTGCAAGATTTTGGTGGCAACGGGTTGAATTACAATGCGTTTTTGCAAGCAAAACTCCTGAACAACTTGTCGATGTGGTATTTGGTAAACTTCACTATTAACAAAAAAAACATTACTGTAATCCACATGGGGTGTCTGAAGAAAAATAGGGACGTCTAAGTCAGACGCCTCCCATATGGGGCAAGGGCGGATTACAGTAAGTTGTTTTGTAAGCCGGGAAGTTTTACCAAATACGACCTAAAAAAATTTGGATCTTAAAATTGTTGGATCTGAAATTTATGAATTTTCATCACTTGCAAAAAAACTCATTGTAATCCAACTCGTATAATTACCAATTAATACCAAAAACTTGGAACGGAACCTGAAATAATTTGAGATAACACACCGTATAATTTTTAATTTTTTTTTTAAAATGGGAGTGTCTGCAACAACCGCCTCTCTCATAGGGTAGACGTCGGACTAAGACGCCTCCTCCATAGTGGTGGGGTCTTTGCCAGACGCCTGCCACAGGGGGGAGAGGGCTCCGACGGTCGTCCCATAATTATTTTTTAATTTTTATTAAAAAGAAGTTTGACGTTTTACCATATTCGAGAACACTAGGATGTCTGTTGGTTCATTTATTGACTTCCAAGATATTATTTTTTATGATTACGAGATAAATAGGAAGAGAACGGAGTGGTAGGAGAGTGAAATGTCGAGATGTATGAATAGAAACGAGAAAATGACAAAATGATAATTCGTACGAACAATTCAAGTAATAACAATTCAGAAATAAAATGAATACTAAGGTTTGGTCTTTTCTTTATTGCTAGGTACGTATTTGTTTAATCACGATCCTATCGATCTTATACTTCAGCATATATACAAGTCTACTGCAGTTCTGTTTCTTATGCTAGATTGTTTAGAACAATGACCGAAGTTTATGCAACATTGACGTCTACCATCGCTATTCTGTTCTAGCATTTTCCCTTCCCGACCCGAGAATCGAGTGCTGCATCAAACATGTGCATAACGCACTTATTCTTGTCACTTTAGCTTCTTTAAAAAACATTGAACTTTTGTCTTTGGGATTGGGAGTGGTACTATCTCTCAAATCCACGCCTCTCCGTTTTCTGCTTCACCACAAAGTCACGATTAATCAACTCCACCCTTGTGCAGACCTGCTTCATTCCTCTCCAACGGGCATATCTCACGCTGTCACCCTCTCCGACCCCGCCCCATCCTCGCCGGTCATCTCCGGTGACGTCTCCTCCGGCCGCCCCCGGTTACGTCTCATCCGGTTTGTATAAACCTTTGTTTATCTTGCTGTTAGAATTGATTCTTTAGCTTGCTGCATATGTTCAGAAATTCAAGCTTAACATTGTCCTGAGATTTTTCAATTATTGCCTTCCCAAAATGATTCTTTGAGAACTTTAAACTGACATCATGTCATTCCTTAAATGAGATATTCGATTCAGTTTCAGCATCAAAATCGATTCATGGGCTTAATACCGTTTTGATTGAATTATTTCTAGAAATTCCTATCTCCCATTTGAAGTGTTCTAAAGAATCAATTTCAGTTGTGAACAGTTTGGATGGGAGAATTTATTCACATTCTTGAGAATCAATCCCAAAATCTATCATCCACATGCACAAAGTAGTGATTGTGGTTTGAGTTTGAGTTTCTTTCATTTTTGCACAAGGTGTCGGTTCAGTTTGGCAACAACAACATTTGAAAGATAAAGCTTAAGAAATCAAAGTCGGTGGTTATCAAGTTTAGTGATTTTAAATCATAAATAACAAAGTTCGGTACTGCTCTTTTTTTCGTCACGTCAGCTTCTATATCCGTCACGTCAACTTCTCTTTCCGCAACGTCAGCTCACCTCACTCATCCAAAAATTTCCTCTACGTCGTTTGGAGATTAATTCTGGGTAAAATTTTAAATATATTCAAACAAAAAATCTACAAAATCAAAATAAATAAAAAACATTTTCAGATTTTTTTTGAAAAAATAATTTAAAACATTTTTATAAACATTTTTAACCCTAAACAAGAATAATAATAAATTTTAAAAAAACGGGCCAACGAGTAAAGGCAAACTTAAGCAACGGAGGAATTTTATGTGAACTTCTAAGGTTAAAAAACTTATACTAGAATATTTACGTGACTATCGAGAATTTTAACTATTCTCATTCTCAATTGATGCATTGTTTTTGTATTTGGTTTTATTTAATATATTTTTATCTCATTCATTATTTGTAAATATTATTAATAATAAAAATACATTATTTTTATATTTTATGGTAAATTCCAGTGATATGTTCAAATAACAAATTTGAATTTCATTAGATACCTATTAGATACACAAACAACAGATTTTGGCCAAACGGTATTTAAATTCCGTTAAATTTTGTTTTTCGTTTGATTTCCTTTTAACAGACAGAATTCACTTTTCACCTGCTTTTTGCACAAACACCCCGTCAGTGGCAGCTGAAAAGATGTCATCTGAGAGTGAGGTTGTGTTGGGGATAACCGTGGGCAACTCCAACTCCTATGTGGCAGTGTGGCAGGACGGGCGTTTAAAGGTCATCCCGAACCAGCACGGTCACCGGATCACACCTTCCTATGTGGCCTTTACCGACGAAGGCCTTCTGATCGGCAGCGATGCACGGCAACAAATCTCCATCAACCCCGAGGGCACTATTTCAGGTTACAACTTAATTCCTATCCATTTCATCTAATTCAAAATATTGATCATTTCCTTATGGTTTTTGTGTGCTGGGGTACGTGTTGAAAATCAAGCTATTGAATGTTTTCTGGTGAAATTCACAGGATTGATTCTATTTCTTTTAATAAAATGAGCATGGACACCATAATACAAATATTGGGGATATTAATTTCACTCTAGATATGGTAGTTTTAGGTAGGAAATTAAGTGAAGAAAATTGATTTGGAGATAAGTAGAATAGTGGTGGACGATTGTAAATTACTCAAAGCTGGAGATTTTTTACAGTTTTTTGCATAAATATCTTTCTTATTTTACGTCAACATATGATATAATGAATGGCCGTGAAAAAGATCTCAGGCTCTCGGAAATAATTGTACTGTTGAATATTGTTATTTTTTCATATAAATACCCTTCTTAAGCATCAAAATATCATGGATGATCTTGAAGATTCTCACCGAAACTCTCCCATTTGTTTTTCTACCTCGAATATACCCTCCTCTAATTAAACTTTTTGGTTACCTCAATTAATTGTCAGGAATCATCGTTAGTTTTGGGAAATCATGTGTTTCGATAAGAAATAATTCAAAATCAATTTTAACATATTAAAATAAGTTTTATGGTATTTTGATAACATATTTAAATTTCTCTTTTGTTCATAAATTCAAGTACAATATTATTTAACTTTTGTCTTTTGAAAAAAAAATTGTATTACATTTTATCAAAACTATAGTAAAGTGGTAACTAAAATAAAGATAAAAAAGAAGAATTATAATATGTTATCAAAATGTACGGAAAAAAACTCATACATTATGTTGAAATTAATTTATATTCATGAACTAGATGTGTGTTTCCAGTGGCGGACCAAGGAATTTTCAAAGAGGATGCTGAAATATGAACCTTAACTTAAAATACATAATCATAAAGTTCAACAAAAATATATTAATATATAAAACTTGATTACAACATTTCCCTTTGAACTATAATTCTAAGTTACCATAAATAAAAATAAAATATGCAAAATTCAAAATCCAACAAAGATTTTGTCCACAACTTTGGGAATCATTATACAAAACTTCAATCTCTTAATACATTCTCTCAAAATCCTTGTTGTCAAGTCAACTCCAACATTTCACTAACATAAACTCCAACCAAATATAACAACAATTTTTATCTCAAACTAGTTGAGGTAGGCTACAAATGAAACTTTAAGGAGTCACAGTTCAGACACGTGAATCACATTCTTCTACGCGTTTCTATCCAATGCAAATTCCCCAGGAACATTTTAATTTCTTAATTTTTTTTGACTGCTTCCTCCCAAGTCAATTGTGTACATCTTCCTCTTTTTATGTCAAACTCAAACCAAATACAAGAGATATTTATTACATTTGTGTTGAAAATACTCCAAAACGTGGAACCAATCTTTTTGTGACTTGGGGTATTGATTTTGGGTTCTTAAATTGTTTTTTAAATGCCTTAATAGTAGTATATTATTTTCTTTTTCAAATTAGATCTCACGGAACCATTGGACCCAAGGGAGGTCCGCTCCTGTGTGTCCCCACTTGAAAAATTTCAAAATCAAAAAACTATTTAGAGGAAAATTTATAATTTTGGGTTGAAAATTTTGCCTAACCAGGTACCGAGTTCGTTATTTTGTGTAAATTTTATTGGAGTGTATTGTTTTGTTGGAAAAATAGTTTAACATTTTTTAGCACTAGAAATGTGCAACACCCGAGTTGAACCTATTATTCATTAACTAAGTGTTTAGATTTTATAAATGTGATAGATAAACCCATTTCCACAATTCACCTATCCCCTTGTTCAATTGTCATCATTTGTTGCTTAAATAAAAGTTCACATTTTTTGGCACATATAATCTTTATTATTTAAATATTGCCGAGGTTGAATTGCCCTTACGAACTTTAGGTAATCAAATTTGAACATGACTAGCTACTACCAGGCCTGAATTTCAGAAATAATTGTGTTAATTTTGCCAAGAAAGGAAAACATGAGTAGGAGAACGGCATTTCTGCACGTAAATCTTTGACCACCACCAAATAATTAATTTATTTGTTCAGACATGAAACTTCTGCTTGGGAGGCGATATGATGACAAAGATATTCAAAATAACTTGAAGGAATGGAGTTTCATGGTCCATGAAGGAGAGAACTGCCAACCGGTGATCGAGGTGAATTCCAATGACGTAAAGAAGTTCTTCACTCCAGAGCAAATCTTAGGGTTGTTCCTGTTGGAATTGAAAACCACGGCGGAGAAACACTTAAAAGGCTCATCAGTTAAGGATGTCGTGATGACCGTCCCAGCCTACTTCAACATTTCTCAGAGAAAAGCCATTGTGGATGCCGCCACGATCGCCGGATTGAATGTCCTAATCGTCATAAACGAGCCCACCGCCGCTGTTTTGGCTTACCGGTTGGAAGAGATTTATGACTCTGATGCGATGAAGAAGAATGTGTTGATTTACCACATGGGCGGTAGCACGTTAGACGTATCGCTAGTAGAAATCTGCCATCGTACCATGGAATTTAAGGCTACAATAACCGATAAGACCTTGGGAGGAAAGAATTTCACTGCTAACATGGTCAAGCATTTTGTGGAGGTATTCAACAAAAACCACAACGTAGACATCAACGACAAACCAAAGCCCATCTTGAAACTTCGAGATGCATGCGACGTCGCCAAAACCCTACTCTCAGTCGACAAATCAGTTTCCGTTGCGGTAGAGGTCGAGGGTTTATACAAAGGAAATGACTTGCTTGAGAAAATCACACGCGAAAAGTTTGAGGAACTGAACAAGGATTTGTTCAAGAAATGCATGGAACTCGTTAGTAAGTGCTTGGAAGCAGCTAAGATGAGCAAAGAACAAGTAGACGAGATCATACTCGTAGGTGGTTCGACCCGCATTCCCAAGATTCGCCGGCTGTTGCAAGATTTCTTCAAGGGTAAGAAACTCAATTACTCGCTCGACCCCGATGAAGCTGTGGCTTGCGGTGCGGCAATTCAAGGTGCCAAACTTGTGGGACAAGGGAACGAGTTCATTCAAGAATTCTGTCTCAAAGATGTCACTCCTTTCTCGTTGGGATTGGAAGGAGAAGATGGGGAAATGCAAGTAGTTGTCCCAAAGAACACCACTCTCCCAACTGAGAAGCAGATTACGAGGACTTCTATATACGACAACCAAGTCGTCATGGACCTTAAAGTGTACGAGGGTGAGGGAGACTTGGTGAAGGACAATCACTTTCTTGGGCGATTGCAACTTCATAATGTTACATCCGCTGCAAAAGGTTACTTAGTATTTCATCTTTATCATTCAAGCATATTCATAAAACAATAAGTTGGTTTTCATCCATGAACTTCCAACTACAGAGTAATGCATATATAAATTCATCATGCATGTTGAAATGTTACCGTCTTGGTTGAGGTAATTAAAAATGGTGAATTAATTTTGAACTTTTAAATTCGATTTCATGTGAACTTAACTAATTTGACTTTAAGTCAAATTAAATAACGGTCAAATGGGTAACTAAAATGTAGAGTTATTGAAAGTTTACTTCAACTTCAAGTTGGAGCTGGGTGTATATTAATTGTGTGTAGAATGGTATAGGGGTATTAATTTGTGATATTTTATGTTATTAATTTTAGTGCTTATTTAAGAAATGATCACTTACTATTTTCAAATATATAAAAACAAATTAAATGTGCAATAGGTAAAGCTGAAGTGGTGGTAACATTCACCATCAACGAGAAGGGCATGTTGCAAGTGAAAGCAGAAGACAAGAACAGTGGGATCAGCACGGCTAAGCCAATTAGTGAAGATGCTGGAAGATTGAGCAAGGAAGAGTTAACTCAAATAGCTTCCAGTACTGAGAAATTCAAATTGGAGGACGAGAAGAGGAAGACCACACTGAAGATCAAGAACGAACTTGAAGAATACGCCACCTCAGTGATTACCAATATTGGAAGTGGTAATCTGCCGTCAGAGCAGCTCAAAGCAAGGAATGCAGCTAAGGAAGCTCTGAAGTGGTCTGAAAAACAAGATTTGGAGACGGACAAGAAGGAATTTCAAACAAGGATGCAAAACCTCGAGAAAATATGCAATACGTTCGTCACGAAAATATAATAGATGCCAAGATGATGTTTGCTCAATAAAATCCATGCATCCGCACAACTTCTGTGTCATGGACGTTTATCTGGTTTGTTTCAATAAACTCATTTGTATTTGTGTTCAGGGAGGTTCGATGTTGTTGCTGCTTATTTTCACCTTTGATGATGACATTCATTCACGTAATGTATTCTTACTTTTGGCAAGCGCTTTGTTTTGATCGTAGAAAATAATAAATTGTGGTTGAATGAAGCATTGACTAAAACTCATTGCCAGTTTGCCACTATTTTTGGGGGTTACACAGTAAATTTGTTTAGAGACACTTAGAGCACACTTATGACTAAAACTCATAACGGGTGCTCTTTGCCCGGACACTTTTCGGGGCGCCTAGGCAGCCCTCCCGAGGGAGGGTGCGTCCTGGGCGCCCGGGCAGCCCTCCCTTAACGGGAGGGCGCGCCCTGAACGTCCGGGCGGGGGGCCACGTGTCTCCCTCATTCGTCCGATTATTTTTTTATTTTTTTATTTTTGTTTTAAAAATAAAAATTATTTATATTTAATTAGGATAATGTATTAATTAGGTAAATGAAATTTAATTAATTAGGTATTATAAAATAATTGAAAAAATATTTTATAATTAATTAACATTTTTTTGATTTACTTAAAAATTAAAAAAATCAAAAGCAAATTAAGTCTCGATTCAATTGTCTCGTCTTCAGTGAGTCACACGCTAACTGTAGGTCCTTGATGCTTGAGAAGTTCAAGTCTCGATCCAATTCGGCGGGGTAAAGTCCAAGCCTTGATTGTAATCCATTTCAAATGCTCAAGATTAGCTGTTGAAGTAAAGTCTTCAAGAGTTGTACTAAACTTCTGATGTGAAGTTTTTTCTCGGATTGTGAGAATGTAGTCCAAACTAGACGAGGGTGTTCGCTGACCAAGGCCCTTTCGTTGCAGAGATAAAAATCTTGAGTGACTGTTCATACACTCTGCTGATCAAGGCCCCTTCGTTAGCTGTTTCTGTACCTGCAACATCAAGCAAGATTGCTCAGACTGAGGCGTCAGGGAATGGACATGGCATAGATGATGACCTCCAGGCAAGATTGGATAATTTGAGGAAGATGTAAACTCTTCTCAGTGTGCAACTCAAGATTTGAATTAAGAATTAAGAAATTGGGTTTTGTTGCCCAAAATGTATATCCTTTATTTATAGCTAACACTATATTTAGCTTGATTATATCATAACGTGTGCATGCCAATTACCAAACATTCATGCTCATGCACCTCTATTTGTAGTGGGCCTCTATTTTCTGTTTCTGTTTGGCAGGCCACTATTTCCTGTTGAATTTTCAACTCTTTTAATTCTATGTATAGAGATCTCACATTTTCAGTAGTTATGTTTTGAAATTTTCTTAAAATCATCAAGCAAGATTACTTGGGCTGAGGCCTCAGGGAATTCTCGAATATTCTTCTTAAGTATTTTTTGAAAGATCTGCAGACATTTTTTAGTGATAAGCACGCGCAAATTTACTCATTCGAAAATCCAAAAACTTATACTCGTATGCATTGGTTACACGATTATTTGTTAGTTTTAGTGATTGAAGATGAACTTCCGTTGGTTAGAAATGGAAAGAATTCGATTCACTATTAAGTTGTCCTAAACCATGAAATGGAAAGAATTCGATTCACTATTATGGTGATATCATCATAAACCATGAAATGATACAAAAAAATCAAACACTCTTTCTCTTTTTGTATGTCCTAAAGATTTTAAAAAAAGTTTCTCCTCGTTTAACGTGCAACCAAAAAAACACTTCGTCCTCCAACTCAAAGGACACTCTGCAACTACTACACCACCCCGTTTCCAAAGTCCCTCCACACCTCCATCTCCAATGCTCGTCGTCTCTCTAATCCTCAGACCGTCGACTAGATTCCTCTTTTATTTCGGGTTTCGGTCCGGGTTTGTTCACGAGCATTCGGTCCGGAAGTTTTGGAAATTTCGGGTTCGGTCCGATCCGGTTTTTTATTTTTTATTTAAAAATTTTGGTTTTTGACCTGATCAATTCGGTCTGATCCGATCCGGTCTTCGATCCATGAGAATTCGGTCCGATCTGGTCTTCGGTCCGGACTCTGGATAAAAATTTGGTTTGATCCGGTCCGGACCGAATGCTCACCCCTATGCCTACGTGTACTCCATTGAGAAGTCATTGTATACGTAGGGATAAATTTTACTATTATTTCTATGAATTTATTTTTTCCTTAGATTTGTATTGGTAATTGGGTCCGTAAAGATAATTCTACCAACTACCAGTAAGGCGTAAGAGGAGAGTTGTTGTTGCCTCCTAGGTCTTGATTGACTTGAGTTATTGATGTAATTTAATTTGAATATGTGATTAAAGTATTTGTGGGATAAAACAGATATTCGGTCGATCGACCGACAGGAGTTCGGTCGACCGGACGTGTGTTCTGATTTGTTCAGCCAAAGTGCTTGTCGTTTTTTAGTCGAGCGATAGGAGCTGTTAGGTCGACCGGGCATATACTTGGAGTTGGAAAAAAGTGCATGTCGTTTTTCGGTCGACCGATAGGAGTTGTTCGGTCGACCGGGCACACACTCGGAGCTGGGCAAAAAGTGCATGTCGTTTTTTCGGTCAACTAGAATTTAAGTGATTCGGTCGACCGAATATGAACTCGAGCAATCAGGAAAGTGCTTGTTGTTTTTCGGTCGACCGGGACTTAAGCTTCGGTCGACCGAGGAAGCCCTGGATTGTGATATGGTTTGAAGTTCGGTCGACCGAAGCACCCCTTTGGTCGACCATTTAACCCAGTTTCGCCCACGATCTGTACATTTCTGCTTGCGATTTTGATGCAATTAATACTTGTTTTGACCTAATATATAAAGACAATTTCGTCCCCATTTGTCTAAGATTAATATCGTCAGAAGGAACATTTTGTACCACGAAATAGTGGGCATTTGCCTAGGTAGGGTTGTGCACCCTCCGGTCCGGTCTGAGTTTCGGTCCGAAAGTTTTGGAAATTTCGGGTTCGATCCGGTCCGGTTTTTTATTTTTTTATTTAAAAAATTTGGTTTTTGACCTGATCAATTCGGTCTGATCCGATCCGGTCTTCGATCCATGAGAATTCGGTCTGATCCGGTCTTCGGTCCGGACTCCGGATAAAAATTTGGTTTGATCCGGTCCGGACCGAATACTCACCCCTATGCCTAGGTGTACTCCATTGAGAAGTCATTGTACACGCAGGGATGAATTTTACTATTATTTCTATGAATTTATTTTTTCCTTAGATTTGTATTGGTAATTGGGTCCGTAAAGATAATTCTACCAACTACATGTAAGGCGTAAGAGGAGAGTTGTTGTTGCCTCCTAGGTCTTGATTGACTTGAGTTATTGATGTAATTTAATTTGAATATGTGATTAAAGTATTTGTGGGATAAAACAGATATTCGGTCGACCGACCGAAAGGAGTTCGGTCGACCAGACGTGTGTTCTGATTTGTTCAGCCAAAGTGCTTGTCGTTTTTCGGTCGACCGAGCACATACTTGGAGTTGGGAAAAAGTGCATGTCGTTTTTCGGTCGACCGATAGGAGTTATTCTGTCGACCGGGCACACACTCGGAGCTGGGCAAAAAGTGCATGTCGTTTTTTCGGTCAACTAGAATTTAAGTGATTCGGTCGACCGAATATGAACTCGAGCAATCAGGAATGTGCTTGTTGTTTTTCGGTCGACCGGGACTTAAGCTTCGGTCGACCGAGGAAGCCCTGGATTGTGATATGGTTTGAAGTTCGGTCGACCGAAGCACCCGTTCGGTCGACCATTTAACCCAGTTTCGCCCACGATCTGTACATTTCTGCATGCGATTTTGATGCAATTAATACTTGTTTTGACCTAATATATAAAGACAATTTTGTCCCCATTTGTCTAAGATTAATTTTTATTGTCTACTTTACATATTTGAGAGTAAAGAGATAGAGCATCCTTGTAGATTTAGTGTGAGTAAATTTAACCGGGTATTCTCGTCGGTTGTTCGTGTGTCCTGAAAATCTATTTTTGTAATTCATTTTCTTTATAGTAAATTGGAGTTGTGTCGTCCGTGGTTTTTTCCGTATTGGGTTTCCACGTTAAATCTTGTGTGTTTTGTATGATTTGGTGTTTGGATTTGAATTGTAGTTTCTTTCTCCATTACATTTGCTATTTTCGATTCCGCTGCTTATTTGAGATTGATTTTATTCCCTATCAGTAATCAACATGCCTCTTTACTTTGCTAACTACTTGAGATCAGAAAATGTGGAACAAAACGATCAAACTATATATATTCTTTGGTCATTGCATATCATTTGGTAATGGTTGACATATGATAATATTAATCCATACCATGTTTAAGCCTTCATAGCAGGAGCTCTGTTATTAATTTTGTCTGCAATCTACTATGCCAATGCGCTCTAATGATCAACTGATGAGGACTACAGGGAAACCAATCTACACTTTGGAACTTTCAGGAAAAAAACTACATAACAATTCGACCGACCGTTTTGGGTTTGCTTTGGAACATAAAAAATACAAAGATTTGTTGGGAGCATTGAACGATCGATCGTTCAACTAGTTCAAAAATGTTCACAGGGCATAAACTTCACATATCTATATGGGTATTCCAAGGGGTTCCACGACCCAATCTAGCCCCTATCTTACTTCACGTGTGTGCCAATCGATGTTTGAATTAAAATGTGTATAATTTACATTACGTAAATATTTTTCATAAGTTATATTTTAAGTATGATCATATTTGAAATTTCTGTTAACAGTGTGTTGGTTTCCTTTATTATATTGTATGCATGGCTTTTTGTTTCTCTATAATGGAAGGTTATAACAGTAATTTCAACTATCGAGAAATTGGGGGGAAAACTAATTTCAAGTGATCCCAATCATTATATGAAATCAGAAAATGATAGGTTATAACCTCATCAGCTGCGTCATAATTTATCCCAAGCGCAAAGATGCAGAGAAAGACGACAGGCTAGCTTGGTTTGCGGTTACGTGATTTTCAGTTAACCTGTATCAAGGATTTAATCCAACCATATGAATTAGATATTTGATTTAACTAACAAATGTGAAATATATTCTGAAAAACTCCGTAAATGATCATTGCTTCGTGAAGTATGAATAGAATACTGTAAAGTTAGTCAGTCGTGTTATTTAAGTTTGCTGTGTCATTGTCACATCTTCATCACGTCGAGATCCTTGAGGTCTTTATAATCTATGGTTCCTGACTTTCACCACGTTTGACAATTGATTTTGAGTTGATTCTAAAAAATCTGGTAGTTGAGAATCAGATTCTCATATCCAAACACAACAAATGAGAATTGATTCTAGAAAATCTTGATTCATTCCCTTGATTCTCTCTCGTTTGAGAATCCATTTTGTTTTTGTTTCGTAGCACTGTTCATGAATTCTAGCTTGTAAAAGACCATCTTAATTCGCAACCCCTTTAACTTGTATTATTTACTAGAGGTAATTACCATTTTGCTACTCCTATCAGCAAACAATATATAGAATCCACTTTCTCTTCTCTCTCAAGTATCAACACCTTTTTTCACTAGGTTTTCTTTTAGTTTCTATTTTGCTTTTTAGTTTGAATCAGATTGAATACACAAAAAGAAAAAAAGATAGACAACAATTAACTTGTAAGAAACAATCAAAGTCTAAAAGTTTTGAATGTTCCTCTGGAATTGGTATTGGATAAAAACACGTGAAAGAAGACAATTCACGTGCCTGAATCATACTTTTTTAGAGTTTCATTTCTAATCTGTCTAACTAGTTTGGGATTAAAAACTTTGTTGTTTTTGTGTATTTTGCTTTTGTCCTCCAACCTTCAATCATCATGGTTGTTACTTTATTTTTCTGTCCTCCCTCTTTTGTATTTGATTTTTATTTGATATTTTCGGCAGGAGAACGGTGTTTTGATGTGCTGGATAGGTGTTGATTTGCAAAATATCTGGTATGTTTGGTTCTATTTGTTGGTTTGTTGGGTCTTGCAGGGTTTGTTTTTTTGCCTTTTATGTTAAATCTTGTTTCTAAACATGTTCAAATGTATTTTATTTTTTCATGTGTAAATATTTTATTTTGTCGAGTTAGGATCTTCGTATGAATCTTATATAGCTTGTTAGTTGTTGATTTATTAAGGAAATGTAGTTATGTCAGTTTTGTACAACTACTTATACTTTATTTAATATTATCAGTATAGAAGTTCAAATGTTGTGTTTTTCTACAAGTCTTGTGGATTATGATTTACGCTTCAAATGTTTTTTTGGTGTGGTTCAGTTGAAATACAGTTAGGAATGATCAATCTCGACTTGACACCAACCCACGTGAACAAGTAAACTCCACGACATGGGATTTCATGGATAGCCCTTTCCCTCCTCCACCCATCATTGCTGACACCACCATCACTGGGCAACAACACGGACTAAAGAAAAGGAAGTTCGCCTGCTGGAAAGCAAAATGGATTGATCGTGACAAAAATAAAGTATTTATGGAAGCTTATTTGCAAGAAGTAAGGAATGGCAATAGAACAACAACGACCTTCAACAAATTAGGCTGGTCTAATGTCATTGCTGCGTTTCAGCAAAAAAACAGGAACAACTTTAGATGCACTTCATTTTAATAAAAATCGAAAAATAATTATAAGGTTATTGACTTGGGGACAACTTAGTTGAGGGTCATTGACTTTTTTTGTCTTAAAAAGATTACCAAATGTCACATTTATCCTTGTTTATTTTGTCATAATTACAAATCATATCATTCTTCTTCCTAACATCCATATTTCTCCAAACTCTCACACCCAACATATGTCTCCTTTAAATCCAACAACCTCACACCAACAATCGTACTTAATACACCAGAGTATTAAGATCGATTTTCCTTATGTAAGCTTTATTTTTGATATTTTTTTCGGTTTTAACACAAAACCAAACGAGCTGGCATGTTTTCAACAAATAAGCCGAACGACCTCAGTCGGTGTCGACCAAACGACCTCGGTCGTTTTCACCGAACGAGCTGGTTTGTTTCCATCAAATGAGCTGAGTCATTTTCCCAAACAACCAGAGTCGTTTTTACCAAACGAGTTGGGTCGCTTTTCCAAACAAACTGAGTCGTTTTCACCAAACCAGTTGAGTCGTTTTCCCAAATGAGATGGGTCATTTTATTCATAACATCCGCATTCAAAAACAGAATTCGATGATTCCAGATCCGTTGGAAAGACAATTGAAATGAGCACATATTTGGTTCTGATTTGGCGAATTCTGATGATACGATGGTGAAAAATGTGTCTCAAGATATATCTTATTTGGAAACTGGACAATCAACATATCTTGAATAATTTGTGCATAATTATCTCCTCCGATATCCAAATAAGATTATTATGGACTCGTTACAAATAAAATTTTGAGAAGTAAAACTTTGATATTTTACATTTTTTTCATATTTGGAACCGAATGAGTCCAATATCATCACTGATTTGTGCATAACGCTCTCCTCCAATATCCAAATAGGGCGATTCAAGATGTGTTATAAAGAAAATTTTGAGACGCAAACCCTTCCTATTTCACATATTTCCAAATTCGGAACTTAATAGGCTCATAAATGAAGTGGAAGACGCACCAGTCCAACTCGGGACGCACCAGTCCTGCTCCGGACGTACTCGTCCCGCACCTAACACATCACTTGTTTTACTCATAACATTCACATCCAAATATAAAATTTGATGATTTCAGATCCGTTGGAAAGATAATTGAAAGTAGAACATATACTGTATCTTATGACTTGCCAAATTCCAATGATACGAGGGCGAAAAATTATTCTCAAGACAGGTCGTATTTGGAAACTGGAAGCTTGATGGACTCGATAGATGTTCGATAGGAACGCAATTGTTGTGCTCGATAGACTCGATTTCTTTTTCATATGAGCTCGATAAGGCTCGTCGGTGGGTTGGAATGTTTAGGATTTGGTGGGTTTGTATGTGATGTGAGTTTGTGATGATGAGGGTGAGGGTATTTTAAGGAAAAAATTGAAAATATATTAAAAAAATTGGTCTTCAAATGAACTTATACAATGATTGACCTTATGTAACTTTTGATTTTCCTACTTTGACCTTTTAATATATTCTCCCTTTTAAAAACCGTCGGGACAATCTTAAAAGAGACCACACGAATTGAGTGGCACTGAAGTATCACACTGGTGTTGGATGGGACATAGAGCGGAACACAAATAAAATGGATGAAGGTTGGTGGAACGAGTGGATAAAGGTAATTGCATATATAATTGCTTATAAAGTTTAAGGATAATCCTTTGGATTTTGAGGAAGAACTCGAGGAGATATTTAGAGAAACTAAGGCCTCTGGCAACCGTAGAAGGCTTACGGGGAGGCGTGTGCTGCAGACGCTTCCCTCATTTTTATTTTTATTTTAGAAGTAGAACATTTACCGTATTTGAATCTAATGGTACGTCCACCGGTGTCTTTCCTGCTATCTGATACATTGTTTTTTGTGGTTGAAATTTGATGTTGTGGAAGAAAATGAAGATAGAGAGGTGATGAGAGAGTGAAATGAAGGAAGAAATAAATAGAAATGAGAGAATGACAAAATGGTAATTGAAACGGACGATTTAAGTAATTTGTGAACGGCGTTTAACAGTTGACAGAGAAATGAGTACTTCGTTGTTAAACTTGTTAAGGATATTTTGGTAATTTGCTTTACTGAGGAATGTAGCCTCAACCAAGATCAACCCAAAATTGATTCTGGAAAGTAGAACCGATTCTTCAACAGTAATGTTAGATCAATTCTGGTTGAGAATCGATTCAAAAGAATCAAATTCAAAGGAATCAAACCCCAGACAGATCTTTGTCTATCATGTCTTTGAGTCCCTTTTCTAAAATTAAATTAACTTTAATAGTTAATATCAATGAAGGGACAATATTACCACTTCAATTACTTAAAAAATATCACCAATATCATTATTCTTCCATAAGCCTTAATATTAACCCTACATTTAAACACCTTAAAAAGAGGCTTATGTCCGTCCATGATAGGGCAAATATACACGGTCATACTTCTACTAATCATAATGATTGTAGTTTACCGTTGATCTGTTGATACAAAGCACAATTGATCCAGTATGTTTTTCACACTAAGAAACACGGATGATTCGAATAACCATTTTAAATTTGGTCACAATTTTCCTAAGTAAAAACATTATTTTTTAATGTTTGATTCATTCGAAATGTACAATAATATCATGGTTCTTTGTGAACCTAAAATAAGACCAAAATTTCCAGTTACTCTTGTGTTGTAATGTGGTTAGATCGAGCTTGTGAATCAGCTCAAGCTCATTGTGATGCATAAAAATATAGCCTATTTTGGACGAGATATGTCCTATATTTTGGTATTGTTTGGAAGGTCCATGTATTAATACGATGCAAAGAGTATCTAAAATGATTTATGTATTTGCCTATTTGGTACTAGTCTGCAACTGAAATACAGAACCTTAGGTCGAAATTAACGTCATAATTACGAGATACAAAAATGTAAAGATTGTAAATTTGTAAAATATGAGGATATTTTAGATAATATGAAAATTGAAGGGTATACAAAAATGTATAGTTAAAGATTGTAAATTTGTAAAATTTGAGGATATTTTAGATAATATGAAAATTGAAGGGTATAAACGACCGTTTAAATTTCCCATTACATGCCAATGCGGCGGAAAAAGTCTTCATAAGATGTTCTCTCTCTTTAGCTAAAAAACTAAATGGCCAATTAGTTGGTGTGATTTAGCCCACAAATTAAGGGGGCGTCTGGGTAAATGGATTGAAACTCATAAAGGGAAACAAGGAGAAATGAAAAAGAATTACTAGGGGTGAGCATTCGTTTCGGACCGGATTTTTTTCCGGAGTCCGGACCGGATTGGTGCGGACCGGTGACCGGATCGGATTTTTTAATATACAAAAATAGAAACCGGATCGGTCCGGACCAGAACCGGAACTAGTATTTCTGAAAAGTTTGGACTGGTTCCAACCGGTCCGGTCCGGACCGAACCCTAATCGAGTTTTGCACAACCCTAGGAACGACCATGATTCCTCATATCTGTTTGGGTATGTTCCAGAAATGGAATGAACTGCTCCCTGATTTCCTTTGTGACTGTTTGGTTCAAAGCAGGGAATAAAACTATAAATTTGTATTTATATTATTATTTGACATGAATAACCTGTATTTATGAAGAACCTATGTCAAATATACATGTAATATGAATAAATTTCTTCCTCAATAAATAAAAAATAAAGAAAACCAATATCTTTTCCCATCCAAATTGTCAACTTCATTTATCACAAGTCCAAAATATCACCTCTTGGTGAAATTAATACCAAATACCAGTAACACATAATACTTGTCCTCCAAAAACTACAAAACATATGTCAACTACCAACACCAAATATCATCCAAAGACGTATAAAACATATGCCTACATAAAGTTCATACCAAAAGAAGTAAGTTATCAATACAACATACTTGAAAGTCATACTTGAAAGTCAACACAAGACTTAAGCATTGTCATCGCCACTTCCACTAAAAAGATTTTTCACGAACTACTTTTCAAAGTATCTGGACACTTCGAAAAAATCATGAGCTTGTTTGGTTGTGTAGTAAGAATTTTGGCTACTTCAAAAACTTGAGTAGGAGTGATACCTTCCAAATTAAAAAAGAGTAGTCCTAGCACTTGCTCACTCTTCTCGACTATTTTTTGCTCTCGGTCATCAGCATGCTGCTCTCGATCATCAGCATGTGTCATTACATTGGCCATGGTGGAAAGATAAACATTCATATCTTTCATGAATGCTTGTAAGCTAGCCAACTCGTTAGAACACCATCACTTCCTCTCTTACCTCTTTTGGAAGTTTTTTTGGTCTTCAACTTTTTTGATGGAGGGATAGGTAGATTCAACAGTTTGAGTGGCATTACCACTACCAACAACATCATCCTCATCACTTGAATCAAGTGTAACTTGAGCAGGGGTAGTTTTTGAAGGGAATGTGTTCTAAAAGTTTTTCTTTTAAATGTCAATTATTATGAATTGAATGAGAAATCATTTTGTTCCTTGTTTATGTTATTCGTCTTTTAGAAGTGTTAAGGAAGAGGCTCTTGGTCCTTAACCGTAGAGCTCTAAAAGATATTGGTTTACATAAAACAAAAGGTATTCACAATCATGGTAATTAACATGGGACATTGATTACCGAGTTAAGATTGTCGTGTTGGTCATAGATCATTGTAGCACTACAAGTGAGCGACAACACGAGTACACAAAAGAGGAAAATATTACTTTTGTATACTGAATAGACCTAATAAGTAAAATATTATAGAAATGTGTTTCTATGTCATTAATATTTTACTGTGTCCTTGGTCCTTTGATATGAGACTTATATCTGATCACTTAAGGAATACTTGATTAGGCTAGTGTCTTGAGCTATCGATAAATGTAGTGTAAAGACATTGGTTGGTTAAGTATGACTTTTGTTGGAGAAGATAGTTAGTCAAAAGATTATCATTGCCCCTCTTAATTGAGTGATGATATTAGTGGGCCCCTTGATAAAGCAAAATTATAATGTGCACAATGTGATTTGAGTTAAGTCACATATTTATAACTAGCTTAAAGAGATCAAGAAATGAATACTAATACAAAGATGACACAATACCACTTTGTGTATATTCTTAATATCATGAGGCAAGGGACAGACACAAGTGGTGCACTCCATCACTAAATGGATCGGATTTTGGTTCGAGTGGAATTAAGACATCTAACTAATTGGGAGCTATAATGTGTACCTAGATACCACTTATAGCTTGTCATATTAAACTCTTAATATCATTGCCAACTTAGTTTAGATCCTCTCATAGGTCACACCACAAAACTGGGAAACAGGAAATGAGGATTTTGAGTTCATAAGGTGTGTCGGGTTTCATGTAGAAAATATGATAATGTGGTGAACAAGCGAAATCAAAATTATGTTGTGATTAATAACATAATTAGAATCTAAATTAAATTCATATGTGATGTAAATATTATGGGGTGTAATGATTTATCATTACATAGGATAATATGTTACATAAGTTGTGAATTTACTACTAATCCCGAAATGTCAAATTTTGTAGGGGTTAAACCGAAATTTGACTATTCTGCGGTACTGTGCAATAACGGTCGACCGGTAAACAGTAAACGGTCGACCGAATATTGGCAGGACTCTCGACCGATAACATGATTCTGTCTGTTCGTTTTCGGTCGACCGAATGTAATCGGTCGGTCGACCGAACATTGCGATGCAATAAATTTCTGTTACGAACGGTCGACCGAGTTATTAAACGGTCGACCGAAACCTGGTCTAAACGGTCGACCGAACCTCCAAAACGGTCAACCGGTCCAGACGGTTTCTGCAAAATTAATTAGATCATGCATGGAATTGGTCCATAACTGATTTAATTCGTGGCTAAGATTATTTGTTTGCAAATAATGGATGGTTAGATGGAAGTTTGCATAAAATCATGGGCAAGAGGTTGCACATTAATAGGTAATTTGGAGAGAACTTATAAATACAAGTTTATCTCATTACCTTATTAATTAATTCATTATCTTCTTGTGCAAACTTCTCTCTCCATAATTATCCACGAAATTTCCTTAATTCTTAAGATTAGTTTTAGTTTTCAGAGATCTTTCTTCTCAAGGGAATTAAAGAATGGTTAGTAATTAGATTATAAACTCTATTAGAGATTGAGATGCTAGTTCTTCTCTCTCCAATCTTGTTTAGAGTTTGGTGAATACTCGGGGGCATCCGGCGCAGCGACAAGCATCCTCAACGTCTCCGGATCATCAAGAAGTTTTAGAGAACTTCTAGGTATGAATTTCGGAGTCACATGTTTGTTTTAATAAAGTTTTGAAACTAGTTATTGAAACAAACTGATGCATGCATGAAATAAATCGTAGAAAATTGTAATTGATCCTTATTATGCATAAAAAAATTGAAAATATATATGCACAATTAAACATGAAATCATTCATAACCGCATCAACAAAACCTTCAGTCGGTTTTCCAGTGGCATAGTACTTGCCATAAATGTTCATGAGTTCATGAAAATGTGGAAAAGCAACCCCATGCAAGTTTTTGCAGCTAGGATGAGGCTAAAGAAATTTTTTTGGAACAATCAATAATAAAATATCACGAATCATATCATATTAAATAAATTAACCATTGTAAAATTATCATACCTTGAAAACTCATCATAAACTGACCGCGCCACAGAAATCATTTTTCTCTCATCATCCCAAATGAATCCACTTGTACATAACATTTGAGAAATAGCTCTGAACTTGGCTACAAGTGTTTTAAGCCTTGAATCGATGTGTGGTGAATCCTTCAAACCACAACCAGGAAGAGTCTTGCCTATGACCTCCTCTAAGCGAACCATGTAGCCATTTCTGAATCCACCCTCACACTTCCATGGTTCTTGTAGACCATAATTCCACTCTCTAAGATGATAAAGATGTCCTCTATATGGTGCAAGGAATCCCTCTCCATTAGTATATCCACCATCACATAGATAATAACAACATTGACATATTCAAAAAATATTTTGTTATCTTCTTACTAAGTTAGACTTAATGAATTGTTTTCGTTAATTAAATTACCTTTTGAACTTTCAAACCATTAGGCCTAGAAATAGCATCTTGAAGAATCTGACCATCATGTGTCGATCCCTCCCAAGTAAGACATATATAAATTCCATCTCAGGTGAGCATACTCCTAATACATTCATTGCAAGGGTATATTTTCTAGTACGATATTTAGGTCGTTCATCGGAAGGAACATTAACAAAAATCATTGTACCGTCAAATACACCTAAAGAATTCTACAAAACAAACAATACCACTTTAGACTATGTAATACTTCTACTATCTTTGTCAAACTAGAATTTATTTTATTTTTACCTTGAAATATTTCCATCTATCATCATCTCAATCCTCTTGTATGGGAGTTGGTTTCTTAAGAAGCACATTATGTAACTTCAAGATTGCTAATAAACAAGCATGAAATTGTCTACTAACAGTTTCACCACTTCTATAAAAATGTGCACCAATCATTCTATTCTTTTTGTGGTGAGCTAGTGTATACAAGAAACCTGCAACAATCTCTTCCAAACATGTGTTTCTTGTCTCATTCAACCAACCAATATCTCGAACCATCCCCAAAAGTACACCAAATGTGCGTCGATTTATACGAAGATAGTTCCTACACAAAGTGTCACTTTCACTAATCATTCTATTCAAGTTGAGCAATCTCATTTTTCTTCTAGTTTTTTATCTAGTTTAAGATGTTGAGAATTATGTAGTATTTTTCTAATTGAGTATCACAACAAATGTAGCAATACAACACAATTTATCATGGTAACTATGAAACGAATAAAGTCCCAATTTCTACTCTTTCTCAAAAAAATACCAATTCGAGCCATTTCCGTAGAAAATAACACCAAGAAGACCATATCATGATATTGACATGTACAAAATATAAACACAAATATGAATAAACATTAATTGGGAAAAATAATATTCTGAATGCGAATTGCAAAAAATAAGCAAAACAATAATACGAAAATTATACAAAAAAGAGAGGAAAAAGAGAGCAAGACGAGAGAGAAAAAATGGAGGAGTTATACCTCGTGACGGCGGCAGGAGGAAGGATGGCGAGTGGTCGGAGGTTGGACCGCGGTGGTCGGAGACTCGGATGGCAACTGGTACTGTTGGAGTACTAGGGTTAGAGGAGAGAGAGAGAGAGAGAGAGAGAGAGAGGAAGGGTAATGAAGTGGGGAAAGAGATGGAAATACCTAGGGGTGGGGAATCAACCTACAAGATTTTAGGGTGAAGTGAGAAAAAAAGAAAGTAAAATAGAATTACAAAACAGGTCCAACAAACAACACCAAAGGGAATCATGTCAGTTCATTCCCTTACCCTTAGATGAATACCCCGAACCAAATGCCCCCTAATACGTACTTTAATGTCCTCAATTCCACACGGGGTCAATGTTAAAGTCAAAATCAGAGTTTCCGTAAGAAAAGAAAATGCCACGAAAAAAGACAATGACAATATAAGAACACTAGAACGACTGAAGTTCCAATAATTCAAATAAAATTAGTTCAAAGAATTCAATCACGAGTTTAAAGACATTGAATGGAATTGAAAGATAACAAAATAACTCAATATCAATAAAGTTCAAAGACATAAAAAGAAACACAAGAATCCCCAAGGACATCCATCGTAAGCAATCATACTCGATAGTACCTATAAAAAACATTACAAGATGAATGAGTTTTCATAATGAAAACCCCTTGTATCATGGACTCAAAGGCCATCAAAGTCAATTATAATGAATGCAAAAATCAATCAATAGTAATATCACAATTTCAACCTATAAATTATTTAAATTTGGTCTATATAGTCCATGAAATACATATTCAGTTAATACAATCAATACAATACGACAATCCCATGAACCACCCACCATAGGCACATGTAGTCTTCTGATTACTGTATGACACATCCTCACCCCAGTACATTAATTATTTCTACAACCATTTTCAAGTTTTAATTTTCGTGAGGACCTCATGCACCAAACTGTGTTAGTACGGTAGAATTTAGTCGGTACAGTCAATACAATACGACAATCCCATGGAGCACCTATCGCAGGCACATGCAACCTTCCAGTTAGTGCATGGTCCATCCTCACCTTGGTTCATTAATTAATACTGCAATCATTATCAATTTAGTTTCAATAATGTGAGGATCGCATACACTAACATGTGTCAATACAATAGAAATCAGATTTGATTCTCTGAACTTATTGTTGTCATCAGTCTCTACAGAGACCATCGTCCCATTGGGCCAGTGTTCTTTCTAAGAGCTAGTAGTGTCAAGACAATTATTTATAATATAAATATTAACTAACAATGTTATTTTTCAATTTAACTCAAAGATACGGATCCACGATGTAATTTCATATACGAATACACCTCTACTTTCTTTTAAAACAATAATAGAAAAGTCCAAGGTAAAAACACAATTATACCCTTTAATTTAAATGCAAAATAAACTAACAGTTCAAGGTAGAAAACAAAATTAACCCAAAACATTAAATCAAATAATATAAAGGACCATGGCACTAAATGGAATTCATCCAAAACATTAAATCAACGTAATCATGAAAGACCAGGTAGAAAATGCAATAATCAAAACAATAAACCCGATACGTAAAATACCAGAACATAAAACTAAGTACTGATCATCCCCTTTAATAAGAAGACAGACCATCTCTCCCCGACCCATTCTGCTGTTCCGGTATGGCAAGCGAGGGAGTTGATGGTGGTAGTGATGAGGGGAAGTTCGAATGGCCAATAATTGGAATAGATTTAGGCACCACCTACTCATGTGTTTCAGTGTGGCGAAACAACCACCCCGAAGTCATCCTCAACGATGTCAACCAGCGTCTGACTCCTTCTAGCGTCGCCTTCGCCGGCGGTGAGCTTCTCGTGGGTGAGGCTGCAAAAAACCAGATCACTTCCAACCCTCAGAACACCATCTACGGTATTATATGTTCTCATATCTTTAATCTTGATTTATACATCTTAGCTTGTTAATTTCTTCATGTATTTGTTTTGTGCTATGCATGGGAATCTTCGTTAACAAAAAGAGAGAAGATGTAGGTCGATGGTGAAGTCAGGAAGAACTTGTTTGGCATCAATAGATACCCCAAATTTCGTCATGTTTACATTAGTAACCCTCGAAATTATACAATTGCTATACAGGCCATTTAATTTATACGTATTATGCCAATTGAATTTTCTGTTCTTCGGTACCCGCAACCATCAGTTGAGTTCTTTTAAGCTGGTCAACTAGCTTAAAACCAAGAATAATTTCTTTTATTGCAAAATTACCAGGTATAGTTTGCTTTTGATTTTATACGATGCTAATTATATTTTAAACCTCAAACATGCCAAACATGGACATGAGAATGCTAGTATTCAAGCTCGAGTTGGTCCACATGTAATCTTGTAAAAATGTACATGTGACCAGAAAAGATCTCATGTTCCTTTGAACTCAAGTTGTCAACTCGTGTTTCAACGTCGCAGTTGTTATCTGGAATGATCCACTTCCTATGGTTATAGCAGCCTTGTAGGGATTGTTTTCAATATTTTGATGGACAAGAGAAACCACGAATTTTGTACTTGATGCATGATTACACAAGCGCCACCATGTTCAAACACTCGTAAATTTTAATTTTCAGATGTGAAGCGTTTAATCGGCAGAAGATTCAAAGATGAGATCGTGCAAAAAGACATGAAGCTTTGGTCATTTAAGGTGGTGGAAGGAATTGGAGGCGAGCCTCGAATTGTGGTCGGATACGAAAAAGAAGATGAAGAAGCAAAAGATAAGGAATTTGCAGTGCAGGAGATCTCCTCTATGATTCTGAAGAAGTTAAAGGAAGCTGCCCAGGAATTCCTCGGAGTAGAAGTTCATAACGCCGTCATTACCGTTCCAGCTTACTTCAACGACTCGCAACGTCGTGCAACAAAAGATGCCGGAAAAATTGCGGATCTCAACGTGGTGCGTGTCATCAACGAACCCACTGCGGCGGCTTTGGCTTACGCCCAACATGAGGAACACAGATACACAGACAAAAAGAAAGTCCTCGTCTTTGACCTCGGAGGCGGCACTCTTGACGTCTCCATCGTTGAGATAGAGGGGCACAAGTTCAACGTCAAAGCCACTTCTGGAGACACGCACTTGGGTGGCGAAGATTTCGACAACAATATGGTTAAATATCTAGCAGAAGAATTCAAGAAAAAGACTAAAATTGACATCCTAATTACGGAAGGAAACTACCAAAAGCCGTTGCGGAGACTTCGAAAGGAATGGGAGAAGGTGAAGAGATCTCTTTCAAACCAGAAGTCTGTAACAGTCAACATTGATAGTTTTTACGATGATAAAGAATTATGCATCAAGGTAACTCGAGCCAAGTTCGAGCAGCTGAACAAGGATTTGTTCATGAAGAGCCTGGAACCGATTGATGAGTGCTTGCGTGCTGCTGGAATGGCAAAGGAAGACATAGACGAGGTGTTGTTGGTTGGAGGATCGACTCGCATCCCAAAGATCCGGGAGCTGTTGAAGAATTACTTCAACGGGAAGGAACCGTGCCACACCGTCAACCCAGATGAGGCAGTGGCACAAGGAGCGGCCATCCAAGGTGCTATACTAGCCAAAGTGGACGATACATTCATTAGTCATCTTAAGGTTATGGATGTCACCCCTCTCTCCCTCGGCATCAACGACGGAGGTACGACGTCTGTACATAGTAGATCTATTATTCTTTTATATAAGATTTTCAACATAATTAAAAGGGATGGGCATGTAATGTATTACATGTTTTCAACATACAATAGGAAAAATGTCTATTGTGGTGAACCGTTGCACTCCTATTCCCAGCAGCCTCGCAACCACTCGTTGCACATTGTTCGACAACCAAATAGAATTAAAGTTTGAAGTGTATGAAGGCGAGAGGGGTATCGTTGAAGGTAACCATCACCTTGGCGATGTGGTTCTCAAAGGAATCACTCCAGCACCTGCCGGTCAATCCATCGTCGAACTCACATTCGACATCGACGAGGACGGTATCTTGACCGTGACCGTCAAAGATAAAAAGGGCGGAAATGAAGCGAGTGTGACGATGACCAACGATGCGGGTAGGTTGAGCGACGAACAAATCCAAGAGATGATATTGGAAGCCAAGAAATGGAAGTCTCACGACGACTTGGTGAAGAAAAAGCTTTACGCCAAGAATGAACTTGAGGCAGGCCTTGAGATGATCAAGAAGCTTAGTAAGAAGGATCTGAAGGATAGGATGGGGACCGTCACCTATAACAGGATCCATGTCAATGCTACGGAGCTCGAAAAATGGATAGACAAGGAGGGAAAGGATGCCACTTACGAGGTACTCCGAGAAAAAATAAAGGAACTGAAGAGAATTCAAAAAATGATTAAACCACAACATATGGAGCGTGAATAACGTACGCCTTGTTCTGGTTGTTTCCTCAAGTTCACTTCAATCGTGTATCCGTGCCGAACAAGAGATTTGTTTACTTCTTCTTTTCTTTTCTTTTTTAATGTTTGACTTGTGCTACTGCTGCTGCTGCTGTATGGGATGTTGGGAACTGGTGTTAGTTCCTGAAGAGTGCAATTATGTTATCATGATTATATCTATGTCTTTAATAAGAGTGAACATATGTAATTGTTTGAGTTTTTTTTCTTTATTTGTCGTTTGATTTGGTATTATAATTACCTTCAGCATGCCTGCTTTTGAATTTGAGACGTTTATTTGGAAAAAAACAATTTTACTTGCGTGAACCGTTTCAATAAATGTGCAATTTGCACTTCTTTTCTTTACTTGTGTGCACTTACCCTTTCGGGGAGACTTATTTCGTTAACTTGTTTTCCAAAAACACATCCTAAAATAAAATATTCTTAATGTTAAATAAAACATCAAAAAAATTAAATATCGGCATAGATGTAAACCCCAAGAGGTATGTTGTGATATTAATCATAATTTGTTTCATGAAATATCAATGTTTTCTTTGTACAACATTGTAGAAATAAAAATCTTGAGTGATTGTTCATACTTTCAGCTGATCCTAATCCTAATCCAAATTGTGATCTGTGGATGATTTAGGTGGAGATTAGGGAGAGTTAGAGATGGACGGCTGGGATTGAGAGGAGATGGATGAAGGGCTTGGATGTTTTGGATTGAGATGAGTGGTTGAGATGGAGAGGAGTGGATTGGATGGTGAGGATTGAGTGGAGGAGATATTTAGGTGGGTTTTCTCTCTTTCTCTTTCTCTCTCTCTCTCGTTGTTCTCTCTCTCACTCCCATTTCTCTCTCTCTCTACCTCAGAGGTGCGCTCCGGCGAGGGGTTCGAGCTCCGGCGAGTTGGTGATCTCCGCCGAAGTGAGGAACAACGAAGGTGGTGGTTGGGGTGAGTTGTTGGTTTTACTCGCTCCTGTGCGTTGGTTTTCTCTCTCCCTCTACCTAACTCGTGCTCTGTGGTCATGGTTGGGTGTTGGAGGCTGACGGAGGTGGATTCGTGGTTGTGGATCGTCGAGGAGGCGGTTGATCGTCGTTTGGACGCGAGGTTCGTCGACGGATCGTAGTTTGTGGAGACGTGCTCGTGGAGGCGTCGTCGCAGTTCTTCAAAGACTTCTTCAAGCCTTCCGGTATGTCAAGCTCGCTCACTTAATTAACGTGAGTAGTTGGAAGTCGACGGTAGGCCTTTCGGCTTGTCGCGAGTAAATATGCAGCAGATTTCACTGCCTGATCGGTCGACCGGTTGGTGCAAACGGTCGACCGTTCGTGAAGAAATTCGGGCTCTGCCTCAAATCGGTCGAACGATGCCCTTGGGGGCAGTCGACCGATCATGCATAGGAGGCAAGCCTGGTGAGATTCGGTCGACTGTTTGTGTCCAGTTTTGCACTATGGAGGTGTTGTCGTTGTGGTCGTCCGTGTGGGGCGAGTGTGGTGCCGATGTTCTTCCGGCAAGTGTGCTAGGGTGCACGAGTGTTACGACGGTTGGTTGAAAAAGACCTGGAGCCCCGTAACAGTGTGAGAGCTTGGGATTGGCTGAAATAGGCATGAGGCCCAGCTTAGAATTGTGGTGTTGCGGCGGTTGGTTGAAAGAGACCTGGAGCCCGTAACTGTGTGAGAGTTGCGGTTGGTTGAAAAAGACCTGGAGCTCAGCTAGTCTGTGCGGGGTTGGTTGAAAAAGACCTGGAGCTCCGTAATGCGTTCAGGTTGGCTGAAAAGGCCTGGAGCCTGAGCAGGGACCGCGTGTAGGGGTTGGTTGAAAAAGACCTGGAGCCCTTAGACGTTTGGGTTGATTGAAAAAGACCTGGAGCCCTTGGTCGTGTCGTGGTAGGTGTGGTTGGTTGAAAAAGACCTGGAGCCCAGCTTGGCGATGAGTGTGTGTTGCGGTGGTTGGTTGAGATTAGACCTGGAACCCCGTAACTGTGGTGTGTGCTGTGGTTGGGTGAAAGAGCCCTGGAGCCCAGCCCGTTGTGATGCTTTTCTTGTTTAGTAGAATTGCATGCTAGGGTGTCTTTCAGTTCATGTATTTAGAGTTTGGCATACGGGGTTTCCTTCTGGAAACTCAGGCATTGTTGCATGTTTACTTTCAGGTCGTGATCAACGTTAGGGGGTGGTGACCGAGGAGAGGAGCACCGTTACCGGATCCAGCTTTCTCTCAGTTGAGGTCGAGTGATTACTGCTTCAATTTGTATAGTCTTTTGATGTAATCACAACTTTTAGAAATACTCTGATGTTCATATATATATATCTATTATATATGTTGGTGCACCTGTGTTTAGTATTTGCGTAATATCCTCTGTTGATTGTGTGTTATAAAATTTTAAATTTTCCGCTGTGTTGAGGATGTTACAACTTGGTATCAGAACGGTCGGTTCCAGTGTTCTTATCCAAAGAAACCACCCTTAGAGTTTTAGAGTCTGCATTCGTTCATGCATTCATGGTGTTGATGTGTGTTGTTTCTTTGTGTATAGATACCTCCGAGACGCGTGAGACCTCCCCCACGGGACCGTGACACCAGTGGAGATACTGGGAGTACGGACTGGGCAGAGGAGCGACGGATGCTTTATGACACAGTGGGGCGATTGGGAGCGATGTTGGATCGCCAGTCAGGCAGAGGAGAGCCGGCAGCGGCAGGAGCGATGCTCGACCGCTTTATGAGACAGCACCCGCCTACCTTTGATGGTAGAGGAGAGTCTGAGGCTGCGGAGGACTGGGTCCTGAAGATTCAGGAGATCCTTCAGGCGATTGAGTGCCCGCCTGAGAGGCAGACAGGCTTGGCAGCGTATGTGTTGGGGGAGACGCGTCCAACTGGTGGAGGACCACATCTGCGGTTGTGTTTGAGGGCAGGACTGAGGTCAGCTGGGAGGAATTCCTACGGGAATCAACGATCAGTATTTCCCAAAGCATGTCAGAGATGGGAGGCGAGAGGAGTTTATGACTCTCGTGCAGGGAGAGGCGACCCTGACTGAGTATACCCGGAGATTCAACGTGCTAGAGCGTTACTGTCCGGAGATTTGTGTGACGCCGCTGCAGAGGGCGAGGAAGTTCATACGGGGGCTGAGGAAGCACCTCCGTACTCAGGTGACATACAGTATGCCACAGACGCTGGCCGATGCCGTGCGGTTTGCGACGATCATTGATCAGGATTACCACCAGAATTATGTTGAGGCCAGGAGAGCACCGGGGAAGGTTAGTGGACGTCCGGGTGCTCCGCTAGCAGGGAACCCGGGCAAGAGGCCCCGGATAGGAGGAGGTGGGTCACGCCAGCCTGAGGCGTGCAGAGGTTGTGGCAGAGTTCACTCCGGAGAGTGTTGGGGTCGTGGGGTTTGTCACGGGTGTGGCAAGCCAGGCCACTTCGTGCGAGACTGTCCGAGTGGGCCAGGCGGGTCCAGTAGGCATTCAGGGCAGCCAGCAGCAGGCAGAGGCGGAGGTCGCCGACCATTTGCGCCGTCACAGCAGGGTCAGAGGACTGGACAGGTCTTTACCATCCAGGCAGATGAGGCGAGAGACGCCAGTACGGTGGTGGAAGGTACGCTCTTTGTTCCTGGGTTGAGTGCGAGAGTGTTGTTTGATTGTGGGGCCACACACTCGTTCATTTTAGAGAGATTTGCGAGCGTGTTGGGTCGTACCCCTGCGATGTTGACTGCCACGTTGGAAGTCAGCACACCCTTGGGTCTGGTGGGCATTGTGGGGAGCTTCCTTCCCAGCGCCACGATTGTTTCAGAAGATCAGGAGTTTCTGGTTGACCTGATCTTGTTGTCGATGGAGGACTTCGACGACATACTGGGAATGGATTGGTTGTCCCAGTACGATGTGCGAGTGTTGTGCCGGGAGAAGAAGATCCTGATCCCGAGGAAGGGTCTACCTGATGTGCTGATCAGGGGGACGAATGATAGAGGAGGCAGAGTGATTGTATCAGCAGTGAGGGCACAGAAGTTGTTGCAACAGGGTTGCAGAGCGTTCGTGGCCACGTTGGTAGTTCCAGATCCAGAGGCGAGGAGATTGGAGGACATCGAGATAGTCAGGGAGTTTCCAGAGGTCTTTGCAGATGATGTCTCCGGGTTGCCGCCTCAGAGAGAGATTGAGTTTGGGATCGATTTGGTAGCTGGGACTACGCCACAGTCGAAGGTGTCGTATTGGATGGTACATCCTGAGCTGACAGAGTTGAAGAAGCAGTTGCAGGATCTGATGGATACAGGGTTGATTCGCCCCAGTGTCTCGCCTTGGGGAGCGCGGTACTCTTCGTGAAGAAGAAGGATGGATCGCTGCGGATGTGCATTGACGACAGGATGCTGAACAAGGTTACCGTTAGGAACCGGTATCCCTTGCCCAGGATCGAGGACTTGTTTGATCAGTTGCAGTCAGCGCAGGTGTTCTCGAAGATTGATCTGCGATCCGGTTATCATCAGTTGAGGATCAGGGAGGCAGATGTTCAGAAGACAGCTTTCGGGACGAGGTACGGGCATTACGAGTTTTTGGTGATGTCGTTCGGGTTGACGAACGCGCCTGCAACGTTTATGGATTTGATGAACCGGACATTCATTCAGTACCTCGACCGGTTTGTGATTGTCTTCGTGGATGATATTTTAGTCTACTCGCCAGATGTGGAGCAACATCGAGAGCACTTGAGAGTTATACTTGGCATTTTGAGGGATCATGAGTTGTATGCCAAATTTTCGAAGTGCGAGTTCTGGCTGAGCAGTGTCGCCTTTCAGGGGCACATCATATCAGGAGAGGGGATTTTGGTAGATCCAGCGAAGGTTGAGGCCGTTACGCAGTGGAGAGCCCCGACGAGTGTGGCAGAGGTCAGGAGCTTTGTGGGTCTGGCAGGTTATTATCGCCGGTTTATCAGGATTTCTCGAGGTTGGCTTCGCCGTTGACGGCTTTGACGCGGAAGGGCGTTGAGTTCGTGTGGTCCCAGAAATGTGAGGACAGTTTCGAGGAACTGAAGAGTCGGCTGACGACTGCTCCAGTTCTGACACTTCCCAGTGGCAGTGGTGGGTTTGTGATTTACACTAACGCGTCAGGCATTGGATTGGGATGCGTACTCATGCAGCACGGGCAGATGGTTGCATATGCTTCGAGGCAGCTGAAGGTGCACGAGAGGAACTACCCCACTCATGATTTGGAGTTGGCGGCGGTCGTGCACGCTTTGAAGACTTGGAGGCACTACTTGTACGGCAAGCAGTTCGAGGTTTTCACTGATCATCAGAGCCTGAAGTATCTGTTTTCGCAGAAGGAGCTGAATATGAGGCAGCAGAGATGGCTCGAGCTGATTAAGGATTATGATTTCACCATCTCGTACCATCTGGGGAAGGCAAATTTGGTTGTTGATGCTTTGAGCAGGAAGGTGGAGGTTACTGCAGCAGGTCTGTGTATCGAGGAGTGGAAGCTGCTTGAGGCGTTGACCGAGTGGAGACCATTCACCGATGAGTCGCAAGGTGCAGTGATTGCAGGGCTGAGAGTGGAGCCTCAGTTGGTCTCGAGTATTGTCCAGGCTCAGAGTGCTGATGATGAGTTAGCTGGGCTGTTACAGTTAGCTGGCAGAGATGGGTCAGACTTCAGTATTGGAGTTGATGGTGGGCTAAGATTCAGAGGTCGTGTCTGGGTGCCGAAGGGAGGAGATCTGAGGAAGGATATCCTGGAGGAGGCGCACAGATCTCGTTATTCGATACACTCGGGCAACACGAAGATGTATAGAGATCTTCAGAGGAATTTCTGGTGGAAGAGGATGAAGATGGAGATCGTAGAGTTTGTTGACAGATGTCTTATTTGTCAGCAGGTGAAGATTGAGCACCAGAGACCTGCAGGGCCGATGCAGAGGATCGAGCTTTCAAAGTGGAAGTGGGAGCACGTGACGATGGGTTTTGTCACTGGGCTACCGAAGACGAGAGGATTCCATGACGCGATTTGGGTTATAGTCGATCGACTGACCAAGTCGGCGCATTTCTTAGCTATTCGGACCACTTTACCTCTGGAGGGTCTAGCTAAGTTGTACATTGAGGAGATTGTCAGACTTCATGGAGTGCCCGTGAGTATTATTTCGGATCGAGATCCGAGGTTCACTTCCAGATTCTGGGGGAGTTTGCAGCAGGTTTTAGGGACTCGGTTGAAGTTCAGTACGACATTTCATCCGCAGACAGACGGTCAGTCTGAGAGGATCATCCAGACACTAGAGGATATGTTGCGAGCGTGTACTCTGGATTGGGCAGGTCATTGGGACGAGCATTTGCCGTTGATCGAGTTTGCCTACAACAACAGCTACCATTCGAGCATTGGGATGGCACTGTACGAGGCCCTGTACGGGAGACCGTGCAGATCACTGGTATACTGGAGTGATGTAGGCGAGAGACAACTAGTCGGTCCTGAGATAGTGTGGATGTACTCTGAGAAGGTTGATGTGATCCGGCAGAGACTAGCGACTGCTCAGAGCAGGCAGAAGAGCTACGCGGATAGGCGTAGGCGAGAGCTGAGGTTTGAGGTAAGTGACCATGTCTTCCTGAAGATTTCACCATCTCGAGGAGTGATGAGGTTCGGGAAGAAGGGGAAGCTCAGTCCGAGGTATGTCGGACCGTTTGAGATTCTCGAGCGGATTGTAGAGGTTGCCTACAGGGTTGCGTTGCCACCGCAGTTTTCTGGTCTTCATAACGTCTTCCATGTTTCGATGTTGAGGAAGTACGTAGCAGATCCTTCTCATGTGATTCAGTTAGAGGTTCCAGAGATCCGACAGGATTTGTCTCTTGAGGAGAGACCGGTAGAGATTGTGGATCGGATGGAGCATCAGTTGAGGAGAATGACTATTCCGATGGTGAAGGTCAAATGGCAGCACCACAGTGAGCGAGAGGCCACTTGGGAGATTCAAGAGGAGGTCCGGAAGGAGTTCCTGGAGTTGTTTGGTGAGCTTCGGTCTTAATTTCGAGGACGAAATTCTTTTAGGAGGGTGGATTGTAGGATTCTGATCCTAATCCTAATCCTAATTGTGCTTTGTGGATGATTTAGGTAGAGATTAGGGGGATTTAGAGATGGACGGCTGGGATTGAGAGGAGATGGATGAAGGGCTTGGATGTTTTGGATTGAGATGAGTGGTTGAGATGGAGAGGAGTGGATTGGATGGTGAGGATTGAGTAGAGGAGATATTAAGGTGGGTTTTCTCTCTTTCTCTCTCTCTCTCTCTCGTTGCTCTCTCTCACTCCCGTTTCTCTCTCTCTCTCTCTACCTCAGAGGTGTGCTCCGGCGAGGGGCTCGAGCTCCGGCGAGTTGGTGATCTCCGGCGAAGTGAGGAACAACGAAGGTGGTGGTTGGGGTGAGTTGTTGGTTTTACTCGCTCCTGTGCGTTGGTTTTCTCTCTCCCTCTACCTAACTCGTGCTTTGTGGTCATAGTTGGGTGTTGGAGGTTGACGGAGGTGGATTCGTGGTTGTGGATCGTCGAGGAAGCGGTTGATCGTCGTTTGGACGCGAGGTTCGTCGACGGATCGTAGTTTGGGGAGACATGCTCGTGGAGGCGTCGTCGCGGTTCTTCAAAGACTTCTTCAAGCCTTCCGGTATGTCAAGCTCGCTCACTTAATTAACGTGAGTAGTTGGAAGTCGACGGTAGGCCTTTCGGCTCGTCGCGAGTAAATATACTGCAAATTTCACTGCTTGATCGGTCGACCGTTCGTGAAGAAATTCGGGTTCTGCCTCAAATCGGTCGAACGATGCCTTTGGGGGCGGTCGACCAATCATGCATAGGAGGCAAGCCTGGTGAGATTCGGTCGACCGGGTCCCCTTTGTCGGTCGACCGTGTGCACTGTTTTAAGTCGGTTGGGAGCGTTGACCATCCAAACGGTCGACCGCTCGTTGACTTCGTCTGACCGTGACTTAAATAAGAATAGTGGTCGGTTCGACCGAATGTGGTTTCGGTCGACCGGACCTGTTGAGAACTGTGTGGGAATCCTCTGTATGAATTCGGTCGACCGAGAGTGCTCGGGCGTTCGACCGGAATTCGTGGTGAGAGCTGAGGAATTCCCTGGTGGCATTCGGTCGACCGAGAGTGCTCGGTTGTTCGACCGAATTGGTGGTGGAGTTGTGGGATTTTTCCCCTGGTGACTTTCGGTCGACCGGGACCCCTTTGCCGGTCGACCGAATGGTCGTTTGTTTCGTTGAACCTGGGAGTTGACCATCTAAACGGTCGACCGTCCCTTGACTTAGGTTCGACCGAACGAGTGTGGTTTGGGAAATCGGTCGACCGATGGAGTGCCGGTCGAGGTGATTTGCCCTGTATTTGCTTGATCCGGTCGATCGGGACTTTTGGTTCGGTCGACCGTTTGTATCCAGTTTTGCACTATGGAGGTGATGTCGTTGTGGTCGTCCGTGTGGGGCGAGTGTGGTGCCGATGTTCTTCCGGCAAGTGTGCTAGGGTGCACGAGTGTTACGGCGGTTGGTTGAAAAAGTCCTGGAGCCCCGTAACGGTGTGAGAGCTTGGGATTGGCTGAAATAGGCATGAGGCCCAGCTTAGAATTGTGGTGTTGCGGCGGTTGGTTGAAGAGACCTGGAGCCCCGTAACTGTGTGAGAGATGCGGTTGGTTGAAAAAGACCTGGAGCCCAGCTAGTCTGTGCGGGGTTGGTTGAAAAAGACCTGGAGCTCCGTAGTGCGTTCAGGTTGGCTGAAAAAGGCCTGGAGCCTGAGCAGGGACCGCGTGTAGGGGTTGGTTGAAAAAGACTTGGAGCCCTTAGACGTTTGGGTTGATTGAAAAAGACCTGGAGCCCTTGGTCGTGTCGTGGTAGCTGCGGTTGGTTGAAAAAGACCTGGAGCCCAGCTTGGCGACGAGTGTGTGTTGCGGTGGTTGGTTGAGATTAGACCTGGAGTCCCGTGACTGTGGTGTGTGCTGTGGTTGGGTGAAAGAGCCCTGGAACCCAGCCCGTTGTGATGCTTTTCTTGTTTAGTAGAATTGCATGCTAGGGTGTCTTTCAGTTCATGTATTTAGAGTTTGGCATACGGGGTTTCCTTCTGGAAACTCAGGCATTGTTGCATGTTTGCTTTCAGGCCGTGATCGGCGTTAGGGGGTGGTGACCGAGGAGAGGAGCACCGCTACCGGATCCAGCTTTCTCTCAGTTGAGGTCGAGTGATTACTGCTTCAATTTGTATAGTCTTTTGATGTAATCACAACCTTTGGAAATACTCTGATGTTCATATATATATCTATTATATATGTTGGTGCACCTGTGTTTAGTATTTGCGTAATATCCTCTGTTGATTGTGTTTTATAAAATTTTAAATTTTCCGCTGTGTTGAGGATGTTACATTAGCTGTTTCTGTACCTGCATCATCAAGCAAGATTGCTCAGGCTGAGGCCTCAGGGAATGGAGATGGTGGCATAGATGATGGCTTACAAGTAAGATTGGATAATTTGAGGAAGATGTAAACTCTTCTCAGTGTGTAACTCATGATTTGTGTTAGAAATTGGGTTTTGTTACCCAAAATGTATATCCCTTATTTATCACTAACACTATTTTTAGTGGGCGTCTATTTTCTGTTTCTGTTAAGCAGGCCACTATCTTCTGTTGAATTTTCAACTCTTTTAATTCTATGTATAGAGCTCTCACATTTTCATTAGTTATGTTTTAAAATTTTCTTAAAATCATCAAGCAAGATTACTCGGCCTGAGGCCTCAGGGGATTCTCGTATTCTTCTTTGGTATTTTCTGAAAGATCTGCAGAAGAAAAAACATTTTTAGTGAAAAGCACGTGCAAATTTACTCATTCGAAAATCCAAAAACTTATATTCGGATGCATTAGTTACACGACTATTTGTTAGTTTTAGTGATTGAAGATGAACTTCCGTTGGTTAGAAATGGAAAGTATTCGATTCACCATTAAGCCATGAAATAATACAAAAATCAAACTCTCTCTCCTTTAGTATGTCATAAAGTTTTCAAAAAGGTTTCTCCTCATTTAACGTGCAACCAAGTTCAAATTCGATCATCAAGATGTCATCATTGAATTTGTTTTTTATATTTCAAATTTCATGAACTTGTTTCGGTGTCGAGGAACTCCTTCAATCCATCTCGCACCAATCAGAGTCTGAGCAATAACGAACGGACTGATAATTCCCCTATGGTTACTTAGACCTTTAGCAATTAATTGACGACCATGTAAATCGAAGTGCTTGTTCAACCCAATACAATCATTTAATTAATGGTAAATCGATAACGGAAGTCAAATACTCAAAAAACCTCACCTCAGTGCCTCACCCACCTCACCGTCTCCTCCTCCCACAACCATTTCCACACTAAGGTAAAAATTTAAGCTAATTATCAAAAACGCATGTGACGTAGTCAATTTTGACCCAGACTAGTACACCAAAGCAATTTACCTTTCCAACATGGCAACATTGTGAAGATTTAGATATTTTTGGATGGAACTCTGGTTCAAGAGTTTCCAACGCAACGTGGAATGTGAAAAGCTCCATTGCCCAACCAACATGATACCACAACCACTCACCCCCACTGCCATTATCTTCCAAACACCTCTCGACTTTTACTTTTCGAGATTCCATCATTGTTCCTTTTTTTCCACACATCACACCTCACCACCAAAATAAATGTGTCGGAAGCATCACATTCTGTAACTTATTCAGGACCTGTCAGTTATGGCTAAGGATCTTATTCGCATCGAATCACCCAAAAAAATTGATAAAAAAATCACAAAGTTTTAGCAACTCAATTCCCGGACTCCCAGAATCAAGGAGTGATTGGCCCCTTGACTTGGTCTTTCTCTTTATATGGTGGAGTTTAAAACAACCATGTAATTTTCTCTTGCTGAAATTTCAGTACGAAAATTCACATGTTAATCCTTCTTTTCCAAGTCCATCATATAAATAGTCTAATGAAATACAGATACATATATGCTTATCAAAACAGAAATTCAAATACATGTAAAGTAATCAGAAGGAACATTTGCCTAGGTGTACTCCATTGAGAAGTCATTGTATATGCAGGGATGAATTTTACTATTATTTCTATGAATTTCTTTTTTCCTTAGATATGTATTGGTAATTGGGTCCGTAAAGATACTGCTTCTACCAAGTACCGGTAAGGGGTAAGAGGACAGTTGTTGTTGCCTCCTAGGTCTTGATTGACTTGAATTATCAACCTGCCTCTATACTTCGCTAATTACTTGAGATCAAAAAATGCGGTACAAAACGATCAAACTATATATATTCTTTGGTGATTGCATATTATTTGGTGATGGTTGTTATATGATAATATTAATCCATACCATGTTTAAGTTTTCACAGCAGGAACTCTATTATTAATTCCATTCGCAAAAGAACAAAAGAATATAAGAACAAAAGAACAATTACAACTCCAATTGATTTGAGTTAAAGACATTGTGTGGAATTCAAAGATAACGACATAACTCAATAATAATAATAAAATTCAAGGACATAATAGCAAACACAGAAAGACTACTAATTCGTTCCCGATGCACATAATCTCTTAGGATATCTAATGCATGTAATCATACTAGGTAGTACCTACAAAACTGCAATTTTCATTAAGAAAACTCTATATGCCTTTGGGTGACAAAAACTAATTCCAATATAGCCTGTGGACTCAAAGTCCATCATAGTCAATTATAATGAATGCAAAAGCCAATCAATAGTAATATCACAATTTCAATCTATCAATCGTATAAATTCAGTCAGTATAATCAATACTACACAAATTCAGTCAATATAGTCAATACAATACAACAATCCCGTGGACCACTAACCGCAACCGCATGCGGTCTTCCAGTTAGTGCATGACCCATCCTAACCCCAATACATCAATTATTTCTACAATAATTTTCAATTAAGTTTCAATTACCGTGAGGACTCATGCACCAATCAGTGTTAGTACGGTAGAATTCAATCGGTACAGTCAATACAATACGACAATCCCATGACCACCTACTGCAGGCACCTGCAATCTTCCTGTTAGTGCTTGACGCATTCTCACCTCACTACATCAATTCATCCTACAATAATTATCAATTTAGTTTCAATTAACGTGAGTATCACATACACTAACCTATGTCAATATGGTAGGAATCTGATTTGATTGTGTGAACTTAATGCTACCACCAATCTCTACAAAGACCATCACCTCCATCGAGCCAGTATTGCATTTAAGAGCTAGTATTGTCAAGACAGTCAATTACTATATAATTATTAACTAACAATGTAACTTTTAAATTTAACTCAAAGATACATATCCAAGGTATAATTCCATATACGAATACACCTAGACTTTGTTTTAACATAAAATTCCAAGGTAAAAACGCAATTATACCCTTTAATTTAAATGCACAATAAACTAATAGTTCATGGTAGAAAACACAATTAACCTAAAACCCTAAATCAAATAATATAAAAAGACCATGGTATTAAAAGCAATTCACCCAAAACATTAAATCAACATAATCATAAAAGTCTAGGTAGAAAATGCAACAATCAAAACCATAAACCCAATATGTAAAATTCCAGAACCTAAATCATTTCATTGCAATACGCAAAACTAGTGGACCAAAATGCAATTAACCCAACCTTAACCATGTTTTGTTTGGTTAACAACTTAAGGATAGTAAAAAACGAAAAAATTGGATTTTCTCTTGTTTTGATAACGGCATGAGGAGAGAAAAGAAAAGAAATATAGAGAACTATTGCAATACAAAATTGTAATTTAATTTTCTCTTAAATTTCAGAGAGAAATGGGGAGAAAGTGAATTATTAATTTTTAATGACAAAAATACTCACACCAAGAAATCCTGATTTGCTATCCATAAATACTCGTCTTCCCTTACCAAACGTTCTACCTAGTCTTTTCCCCCAACTAGATGTTTCCTCCTCATCCTCTCGGTTCACGTTCCTATTGGATTAGTCTGCACTGATAGAGATGAGTTTTGTTAACATCACGATAGGTATAATGTTGTTTTTACATAAGATTTTCTTTTATTTTACGTGAAAATATCTAACAAAGGTTAATATTTGTCTTCAGTCTGGAAAATATCAAACGTCTAGAAGATTAACATGATAGTATAAGTTTTATAGTATTTTGATAAGATATTGATATTTATGCGTGCTGCTTAATTTATTTTAGACATTATTCATATTAGAACAGTAAGAAGACACTGTGTTTCAATTATTTTCGTAGAACTCCTTTTTTTTGTTACAACACATGTCATTATGTTAAAAGAGCAAAAATATTTGCATTTTGAAGTTTTTTCGTTGAATTTGTACGTTTTTTATTTTACAAGAGAAATGTTTTTTAAATATGTTGTCTTGAAGTTGGTAGTAACATTATTGATTTTCTATAGTTTGAAATTTTCATGTTTTATACATATTTTATTTGTGTTTTTATAGTTCTTAACATTATTAAAATAATGTAAAATGATGTATATTATGGTATAATACTATAATACAAGGGAAATGATATTTTGATTTTTCAGATATATTTTTAAACAAGATTCATTGGTTATCCAAACAGTACATAAAACCAAAAGCCCAAAACAAAACCAATCCAGAACGACGCCCCCCTTCTCCTTCTCCGCTTCTCCGTTCCATCGCCGCGCTCGTCACGCTCGCCCCCACGCGGCAGCTCTCCTCTAGGCGATGACATCAGCGGCGGCGACTTCCAGTATGACTAGAGAGGGAGTTGACGGTGGTAATGATGAGGGGAAGGTTGAATGGCCAATAATTGGAATAGATTTAGGCACCACCTATTCATGTGTTTCAGTGTGGCGAAACAACCACCCCGAAGTCATCCTCAACGATGTCAACCAGCGTCTGACTCCTTCTAGCGTCGCCTTCGCCGGCGGTGAGCTTCTCGTGGGTGAGGCTGCAAAGAACCAGATCACTTCCAACCCTCAGAACACCGTCTTCGGTATTATATGTTCTTATCGTCTTTAATCTTGATTTATACATCCTAGCTTGTTAATTTTCTTCATGTATTTGTTTTGTGCTATGCATGGGACTCTTCTTAACAAAAGAAAGAGAGAAGATGTAGCCATGTAGGTCGATGAAGTCAGGAAGAAACTTGTTTGGCACCCCCGTATTTTGCCATTTACATTAGTGACCCTCTAAATTATACAATCGTTAGAAAGACCATTTAATTTATACCAACTGAATTTTCTCTTCTTCGGTAACTGCAACCTTTAGTTGAGGTCTTTTAAGCTGGTCAGCTAGGTTGAAACCAAGAACAATTTCTTTTATTGAAAAATTACCAGGTATAATCTTTATTTATTTATCTAAAACTAACCTCAAACATCCCAAACATGGACATGAGACGGCTAGTATTCTAGACCTCTGATTTTCACTTCTTCAGTCCAACTGTAACATCCTCAACACAGCGGAAAATTTAAAATTTTATAACACACAATCAACAGAGGATATTACGCAAATATTAAACACATGTGCACCAACATATATAATAGATATATATATGAACATCAGACTATTTTCAAAAGTTGTGATTACATAAAAAGACTATACAAATGGAAGCAGTAATCACTCGATCTCAACTGAGAGAAAGCTGGATCCGGTAGTGGTGCTCCTCTCCTCGGTCACCACCCCCTATCACCGATCACGGCCTGAAAGTAAACATGCAACAATGCATGAGTTTCCAGAAGTAAACCGCGTATGCCAAACTCTAAATACATGAACTCAAAGACACCCTAGCATGCAATTCTACTAAACAAGAAAAACATCTCAACGGGCTGGGCTCTAGGGCTCTTTCACCCAACCACAGCACACGCCACAGTCACGGGGCTCCAGGTCTAATCTCAACCAACCACCGCAACACACACTCGTCGCCAAGAAGGCTCCAGGTCTTTTTCAACCAACCGCAGCTACCCCGACACGACCAAGGGCTCCAGGTCTTTTTCAACCAACCCAAACGTCTAAGGGCTCCAGGTCTTTTTCAACCAACCCAAACGTCTAAGGGCTCCAGGTCTTTTTCAACCAACCCCTACACGCGGTCTCTGCTCAGGCTCCAGGCCTTTTTCAGCCAACCTGAACGCACTACGGAGCTCCAGGTCTTTTTCAACCAACCCCGCACAGACTAGCTGGGCTCCAGGTCTTTTTCAACCAACCGCAGCTCTCACACAGTTACGGGGCTCCAGGTCTCTTTCAACCAACCGCCGCAACACCACAATTCTAAGCTGGGCCTCAGACCTATTTCAGCCAATCCCAAGCTCACACACCGTTACGGGGCTCTAGGTCTTTTTCAACCAACCGCCGCAACACTCGTGCACCCTAGCACACTTGTCGGAAGAACATCGACACCACACTCGCCCCACACAGACGACCACACCGACAACACCTCCATAGTGCAAAACTGGACACAAACGGTCGACCGAACCAAAAGTCCCGGTCGACCGAATCAAGCAAATACAGGGCAAATCACCTCGACCGGCACTCCATCGGTCGACCGATTTCCCAAACCACACTCGTTCGGTCGAACCTAAGTCAAGGGACGGTCGACCGTTTAGATGGTCAACTCCCAGGTTCAACGAAACAAACGACCATTCGGTCGACCGGCAAAAGGGTCCCGGTCGACCGAAAGTCACCAGGGGAAAAATCCCACAACCCCACCACGAATTCGGTCGAACACCCGAGCATTCTCGGCCGACCGAAATCCACCAGGGAATTCCTCAACTCTCACCACGAATTCCGGTCGAACGCCCGAGCACTCTCGGTCGACCGGATTCGTCCAGAGCATTCCCCCACAATTCTCCACAGGTCCGGTCGACCAAAACCACATTCGGTCGAACCGACCTCCACTCTCATTTAAGTCACGGTCGGACGAAGTCAACGAGCGGTCGACCATTTAGATGGTCAAAGCTCCCAACCGACTTAAAACAGTGCACATGGTCGACCGACAAAGGGGACCCGGTCGACCGAATCTCACCAGGCTTGCCTCCTACGCATGATCGATCGACCGCCCCCAAGGGCATCGTTCGACCGATTTGAGGCAGAGCCCGAATTTCTTCACGAACGGTCGACCGTTTGCACCAACCGGTCGACCGATCAGGCAGTGAAATCTGCTGCATATTTACTCGCGACGAGCCGAAAGGCCTACCGTCGACTTCCAACAACTCACGATAATTAAGTGAGCGAGCTTGACATACCGGAAGACTTGAAGAAGCCTTTGAAGAACTGCGACGACGCCTCCACGAGCACGTCTCCCCAAAACACGATCCGTCGACGAACCTCGCGTCCAAACGACGATCAACTCCTCCTCGACGATCCACACTCACGAATCCACCTCCGACAACCTCCACCAATCACCCACGACCACAGAAAAAGAGTGAGGTAGAGAGAGAGAGAACCAAATGCGCAGAAAGGTTAAAGAACCACCCACTCACCTCAAGCCACCGACAAACGACCACTACCACCGCTTGCCCGAACACAACTCCACGCCGGAGCACCAACTCGCCGGAGCTCACTGCAGGAGGGAGAGAGGGAATCGTGAGAGAGCAACTGAGAGAGAGAGAGAGGGAACCCAATAATATCTCCTCCCAATCCAATCCTCACCATCCATTCCAATCCATTCCATCTCCACCACTCATCTCATCTCCACTCCATCACAACCCTCCATCCAACCGTCTTCAATCCAAGCCTTCCATCTTCATCTCCCTACGATTCTCCTAACTGAGCTAGCTCGAGTTGGTCCACATGTAATGTTGTAAAAATGTCCATGTGACGAGGAAAGGTCTCATGTTCATTTGAACTCAAGTTGTAAACTCGCGGTTCAACGTTGTGGTTGTTATCTGGAATGGTCCACTTCCCATGGTTATAGCAGCCTTGTAGGCATTGTTTTCATTAATTTGATGTATCAAATTTTGTACTTGATGATTACACAAGAGTCATGTTCAAACACTCGGACATTTTCATTTTCAGGTGTGAAGCGTTTAATCGGCAGAAGATTCGAGGATGAGATCGTGAAAAAAGACATGAAGCTTTGGCCATTTAAGGTGGTGAAAGGAATTGGAGACGAGCCTCGAGTTGTGCTCCGATACGAAAAAGAAGATGAAGAAGCAAAAGATATGCAATTTGCAGTGCAGGAGATCTCATCTATGATTCTGAAGAAGTTGAAGGAAGCTGCCCAGGAATTGCTGGGAGTAGAAGTTCATAACGCCGTCATTACCGTTCCAGCTTACTTCAACGACTCGCAACGTCGTGCAACAAAAGATGCCGGAAAAATTGCGGGTCTCAATGTGGTGCGTGTCATCAACGAACCCACTGCGGCGGCTTTGGCTTACGCTCAACATGAGGAACACAGATGCACAGACAAAAAGAAAGTCCTCGTCTTTGACCTCGGAGGCGGCACTCTTGACGTCTCCATCGTTGAGATAGAGGGGCACAAGTTCAACGTCAAAGCCACTTCTGGAGACACGCACTTGGGTGGCCAAGATTTCGACAACATAATGGTTGAATATCTAGCAAAAGAATTTAAGAAAAAGACTGAAATCGATATCCTTACGGAAGGAAACGACCAAAAGCCGTTGCGGAGACTTCGAAAGGAATGGGGGAAGGTGAAGAGATCTCTTTCAAACCAAAAGGTTGTAGTCATTGACATCGATAGCCTTTCTGGGGTAAAAGACTTCACCACCAAGGTAACTCGAGCGAAGTTCGAGCAGTTGAACAAGGATTTGTTCATGAAGAGCCTGGAACCGATTGATGAGTGCTTGGGTGCTGCTGGAATGGCAAAGGAAGACATAGACGAGGTGTTGTTGGTTGGAGGATCGACTCGCATCCCAAAGATCCGGGAGCTGTTGAAGAAACACTTCGACGGGAAGGAACCGTGCCACACCGTCAACCCGGATGAGGCAGTGGCACAAGGAGCGGCCATCCAAGGTGCTATATTAGCTAAAGTGGATGATCCACTCATTAGTCATCTTAAGGTTATGGATGTCACACCTCTCTCCCTAGGCATCAACGACGGAGGTACGACTGTGATCTACTATTATTTCATATAAGATTTCATTTTCCTTGTTTACAAAATAATTAAAAGGGATGGGCATGTAATGCATTATATTACATGTTTTCAACATACAATAGGAAAAATGTGTATTGTGTTGAACCGTTGCACTCCTATTCCCATCCACGTCTCAACCACTCATCGCACTAGGCACGACAACCAAACGGAGATAAAGTTGGAAGTGTACGAGGGCGAGAGGCCTTTTGTGAAGGATAACCATCACCTTGGCGATGTGGTTCTCAAAGGAATCTCTCCAGCACCTGCCGGTCAATCCGTCGTAGACCTCATATTCGACATCGACGAGGACGGTATCTTGACCGTGACGGTCAAAGATAAAAAGAGCGGAAAAGAAGCGAGCGTGCCGATGACCAACGATGTGGGTAGGTTGAGCGGGGAAGAAATCCAAAATATGATATTAGACGCCGTCAAATGGGAGGCTCATGACCACTTGCAGAAGAAAAAGTTTTACGCCAAGAATGAACTTGAGGAGCGCCTCAATGACATGACCAACAAGCTTAGTAAGAAGGATCTGAAGGATAGGATGGGGGCCGTCACCTATAACAACATCTGTGCCTATGCTAAGGATCTCAAAACATGGATCGACAAGGAGGGAAAGGATGCCAGTTACGAGGAACTTCGAGACCACATAAAGGAACTGAAGAAAAAGCAGAATATGATTAAACGGGAAACCACAACATATGGAGCGTGCATAACGTACGCCTTGTTCTGATTGTTTCCTCAAGTTCACTTCAACCGTGTATGTATCCGTGCCGAACAAGAAATTTGTCTACTTTTTATTTTTTAATGTTTGTCTTGTTGTTGTGGTGGTGCTGCTGTATATGAACTGGTGTTAGTTCCTGAAGTTGTGAACTGGTGTTAGTTCTGAAGAGTGCAATAATGTTATCATGATTATATTTATGTCTTTAATAAGGTGAACATATGTAATTGTTTGAGTTTTTTTATTATTTGTCGTTTGATTGGATATTATAATTACTTTTTGCGTGCCTACTTTTGAATTTGTGACGTTTATTTGTTGCTTGAAGTAAAATTATTTCAAAGTTTTTTTGTTTTTTGTTTTTGAAAAAAACGATTTTACTTGTGTGCACCCGTTTTAATAAATGTACAATTTGCATTTCTTTTTCTTTACTTGTGTGCAAAGATAAAAATATCAATGTTTGTTTCATTGCATACTGTATATTGCAAAGATAAATATAAACCAAGAGGTACATACTGTATATTGCAAAGATAAAAATACTTTGTTTCAAAAAATATCAATGTTTTCTTTTTAGTACATACTGTATATTGCAAAGATAAAAATACTTTGTTTCAAAAAATATCAATGTTTTCTTTTTAGTACATACTGTGTATTGCAAAGATAAAAATCTTGAGCGACTGTTCATACTTTCAGCTGATCAATGCCCCTTCGTCAGCTGTTTCTGTACCTGCATCATCAACCAAGATTGCTCAAGCTGAGGCCTCAGGGAATGGAGATGGTGGCATAGATGATGACTTACAAGCAAGATTGGATAATTTGAGGAAGATGTAAACTCTTCTCAGTGTGTAACTCAAGATTTGAGTTAAGAAATTGGGTTTTGTTACCACAAATGTGTATCCCTTATTTATCACTAACACTATTTTTAGTGGGCGTCTAGTTTCTGTTTCTGTTAAGCAGGCCACTATCTACTGTTGAATTTTCAACTCTTTTAATTCTATGTATAGAGCTCTCACATTTTCAGTAGTTATGTGTTGAAATTTTCTTAAAATCATCAAGCAAGATTACTCGGCCTGAGGCCTCAGGGGATTCTCGTATATTCTTCTTTCGTATTTTCTGAAAGATCTGCAGAAGAAAAGACATTTTTAGTGAAAAGCACGTGCAAATTTACTCATTCGAAAATCCAAAAACTTATTTTCGTATGCATTAGTTAAACGACTATTTGTTAGTTTTAGTGATTGAAGATGAACTTCCGTTGGTTAGAAATGGAAAGAATTGGATTCACCATTAAGACATGAAATGATACAAAAATCAAACTCTCTCTCCTTTAGTATGTCATAAAGTTTTCAAAAAGGTTTCTCCTCATTTAACGTGCAACCAAGTTCAAATTCGATCATCAAGATGTCATCATTGAATTTGTTTTTTATATTTCAAATTTCATGAACTTGTTTCGGTGTCGAGGAACTCCTTCAATCCATCTCGCACCAATCAGAGTCTGAGCAATAACGAACGGACTGATAATTCCCCTATGGGTACTTAGACCTTTAGCAATTAATTGACGACCATGTAAATCGAAGTGCTTGTTCAACCCAATACAATCATTTAATTAATGGTAAATCGATAACGGAAGTCAAATACTCAAAAAACCTCACCTCACCTCACCTCACCTCACCATCTCCTCCTCCCATAACCATTTCCACACTGCTTTAGTTTATTCTAAACAGAAAGTGAAAATAAAAACTCAACTTGAAGTGCAAAAATTAAAAGTCATAAAATTCACATCCTTTGAATTTTCAATTTTAAAAAATAAATATTTACACGACACCACCAAACCAACTCAACCTATACGAACATAACTTATAATAATGAAGCTCTTCTCTCTACTTGTGTTTCTGTCCCGACCGAACGAACGAACCCCCAAATCGGGGGATCGATCTCGAGCAACATAGGTCGTATCGCCTTCAGATCCCCCCACTGTCTGGTAACTCCTTCATCTCATCCTCTCCAAATCGCCTTTCTTAGGGTTCTACGATTTTTATTTGGTTCAGGTCGAGTTTCGAGATTTTTTGTTGGATCCAATCTGTGCACGTTTTAGGGGTAGTCGTTGAATCCGATTGTCGGTTCGAAATTCAAGTTGTACGATATTATTCCATGTTTTTTGGTTAGAAAGATTAAGATTTCTGGGAATTTAATTGGGGGATTTGTGATTGTAATAAACCGGTACAATACTGTTAACGTGTTTAAAAAGAAGACTTCTATAATGATTTTTCATTTTTGTTTCTGCAATCTATTGGATGTGTGAGTAGGATTTGTCTTTTTTGATGGTAAGAGGTGATTTCTTTCTTCCTTTCCGGCTTTACGTTGCCAAATTTGAAATTAGAGCAAAGAACTCGTGGAGGTACGGCCTTAAAATGATATCCTGTTCAGTCCTTTCAGTCTTTCACAGTCTCTGAACTCTCGGTTCACTCTCACTGAGGTGTTTAACATTTGCGCATATCATGATTTGCAAAGTCTAGATATAAAATCTGCATGGACCTCGGAGATGAGGATAGATCTTAGGCATTGTCCCATAAGGCAGACACGTGTATAAGAATTTTATGAAGGTTGAATCAAAAGATAATATCTAAAGCTTAAATTTTATGTGATGGCAATATGCTTGCCCCTAGAATTGCTTGATGATTTTATTTTTACCCACACGTATGATGCGCTCATGTGTTTTTCTTAGTAGATTTTGATTATTCTGTGGACATTGAACTCGTTACCATGTTAAAATTTTCTATGCAGGTCAGTTTTGGCCATGCTATGCAATGGGAGGGTCTTTGTCAAGTTCATCGCCAACATGTTTTCTGGGAGTGGTCTAGTTTATGATTCTAAAATTTTGCTGACTTACTGATATGGGAGATCGTGTTCATGTCCCTACTTCAAGCACGAAAATTGGAAAATCCAGTGGAAGATTAATAGAATCACGTTCAGAGACTTCTCCACCAAAGATTATTGTGGGCAACAATTTCAAGCGTTTAAAACACTTGAAACTTGGTAAACAACCTTCACGTGATATATTATTATTTTTAGTGAAAGTTGTAGCCTTGGAGGCTGTTCGAAGAGTTTCCAAATGGAGGTGTCCGTTTGTGTGGCATGCAATTCAATCTTTACAATTTCTGACATATCCTCCGTTCAAGTGGATTCAGAGATGGACACCTCTCAGAAACATTGTGAAGGGAATAAAGGTATTGTCCTTCCTCATATTTGACTTTTCCTCTTCTTGAGTTCATTTGCATATCTTCTTTTAATATGTGCTTGAACAAACTGAAAGTACTATTAGAGTTCGAACGGGAAATATACTTTCTCAGAAATCTAAACAAGTCTGTTGTTGAATTAAAAACTTTTTTCGTGGATATCATATTAGAAATTTCCCCCTCATATAATTATATTTTTCCCATTTTCTAAATTAGGATCCCGAGCATAGTTACAAATTATATGATAAATGGTTTCGTACACTGTTCTTAATGCTTTATGATCAATTTAGTAGTCATCTTAATGCAAATGTTGATTAATTTTCTTCTGTTATCAGATGTTCTCAAGGCCATTACTCTTTCTTTCTCTGGCAATGACTTTCTCTGATCATCTTCAGAATTCTAGGGAAAAATCAGATGTTGTGGACGATCCTCAAGTATCTGAGTTGCCTACGACTGATACAACCGCTGAATTGAGGTAAAATGTCATTGTCTAGTCTGGTACCTCATTTTTTTACTTAATTGTATGGTTTGACAACTGGGATTTCGAGGGATATGTTAGTCTACACTGCAGCATCTCGCTTGAATGACGGATAAGTGTTCCCACATATTTCTCATTTTTAGAAGAAACTGAAAGATAAATTATGTTTTTGCCTGTCACCTTATGTCTCGGCTCTCTTTATAATAGCTGTACATTTCCACTCTTATATTAACTTCTTCGTGAACAATAACTCTTTCCTTTTAACTTCTCATGAATTATGACCAACAGTGTGGCCAATACGAGTAATTTTAACCTTTTGTCTTGTACAAATAAACATAGTTTAGATTTCTGATCTAGGATCAATCTCATTAAACTTCTGTCACATACTGCACAACAATATCTTTAACTCCATGTACACTGAAGTTGCTATTAAAATTCTTTAGAGGACAATGTAATGTACTCATACACAGTTGACCTGTTAAGGCCATTTAGCTGGGAAGCCTTCCTTTGGTTAACCCTTTGTAAAAGGGGGAATAAAGAAGAGAAGGTGGTGCATCTGTCATGCTTTTCTAGTGTAAAAATAAAAGACCAAAGTCCTAAAATACTTTTCATTTCATATATTTGGATTTTGGCTGAATTTGTATTCAAATCTATCACAATTTTATCAGACAATGTCATACCTAAAGACACTTTGTATTTAAGACTACGACAGAACGGTATTACTAGGCCCTAACGAGTGTGGGCCATGATCAGTAGTAGGATAGCCTTTACCCGTCAAGCTACCTTTGTTCTATTGCTAGTTTGCTTGCCATTCTCCTTCCACTATTTCACCGCCAAAAGCCACCAGAGAAATCTCCCTGTTTTCAGCCACTACATTGTTTCCTTAAGCCACCTGAGAAATCTTGTGAAAACAATATCTATACTTAATGATGGCCCAGGCCTCTTTTTTTTAGTTTTGAAAGTAATATCTATACTCCATGAATTTAACTCCGTTGCCATCCTTGTTGTAATCAGTTCAAGAGCGCTAAATAGGATTCCCGAAGAAGCTGTTGGGACTCCCGAAGAAGCTGTTGAATACAATTCGTCAAACAGCTTGTTATTGCAAGTGCGCAAGGATCTAGAAAAGCAGGGAGTGGCTTTGCCTGAGAGGTAGGCAGTCTTATTTTATGATTTTACATTCTTTTGAATCTCTTTTATCTGTGTCCATCTAAATATGTTAACCTGAATTTTAGATACATGTGATCACTAATAAAATGTCAAGTCTCATATTCTCTTGAAATTATAATTGGTCTTTCAACAGTTTGGTATTCAAAATAAGAGGGAAATTAAATTAACAATGACTTTCTAGACTCGTTTAAATCCACTCATGACTTCTACCACAATATCTTGTTTTCAGTCAGTTACTGATTGTGTCAAAGATTAAGTTGTTTTTTGACATTTGGAGCATCATGGATTATATCAAATGACTATTTAAACAATCTGCATTTCTTTTATTGTGGAATCGCAGATGGTCAGTTGCATTTGCATCATTTGGGTCAATTGAAAACAACCTCACTGTTTTACAGTGATAGGGTTGCGTACATCCAACCCCCCCTTACCTCGCTTAGGCGGGAGCCTCTTATGAGGCATTGGGGTTATGTTGATGTTGATGAGTCAGTTACTGATTCTTGGAAATTCTTTATTGATTTGTTTTTTCTATGTTGTTTTCATTTTTTAGGTGATTTGTTGTCATACATCCTCATTTACTTCTTTTATCCTTTTTCCAAGGCTATTTTTAATATATAAATTGTGCCAACTTTCCTGACAATATCCAGAATTGATGATGATGAACTCAAGAGATTTTACGTATCCACAAATGGTGATTTTTCTCTTCTACTTAAGTCGATAAAGAGGACTATTCATTGGAGGGAAACTTATGGTATCCTTTCACCAGAAGAGCTCGAGTCATGGTCTCACTTGATTTTTTGGCATGGAACTGATATGAAATTTCGACCTTGCCTTGTTATCCGCCTTGGTCTTGCCTGCTCTACTATTGAGCCCCATGATAGACCTCGCTTAACGCAGGCAATCGGTATGTATCATGAGAGCAGGCATCAGCATGGTGTTTTCAGTTTAGTAATTGTTATCAGATAAACTTATCAACAAATGTACAATGATGCATCATTATGTATGCATCATTATGCAACAAATGTACAATGATCAATGCAAACTATACGCTCTGATTTATTTATTATGAATTTTCATTTATTTATTTATTGCCCAGGCAAGAGGATGCATCCTCCAAGTAGATTGACGAAAAAGGTTACAATATGTCTGCCTTCGACCACTGTCACATAGTCATCTCAAGTCTGCCAATCTCTAGACACACCGCATACATTACATCCTCCTGATAAAAAAATTAGTTTAACACATCTGGTATTTACAAGACCTCTGTTACAGCACATCGTTTTGGGGGAAATTTTCAATAAATTGGATTCACGTTGTCATCTCTCATTATTGATGCATAATACTATATTTTCTTATATTTAATTGTTAAACAAACTTATGTAGAAGACAAAGTGCAACCGATACAGGAATATGATATAGGTAATAAACACACTAGGAAAGAAAAATTAGTGCAACCTTAGGCTTGATCATGATTTTTTATCCACTCATATGCTCTAATCAATGCCCATCTCCCATACACAATATACTGCTATAAGACCTTATTGTTGCTGGGTTTTTTTTGGTTATGATGTGTTTAAAGTTTCAGACCTTTACTTTCATCATGTTTTCACATGTTTACTCCTCATTTCATCTTCCTTTATGACGTTCGCTCCTACATGGATACCTTGATCTTTAAGTTATTGACATTCTTCTATGATGTTTCTTACAAAGGGAATGTTGTTCTTTACGACCTTGATAGGGTTTTTTCTTGGACTGTGCAGTGTCTCAGATCGAACATGGAGTGGTATGCCTGGTAAATGGTGATGACCGAAGAATCATGGTCTTGTTGGACTGTACGGGTGTATCACCTCTTGGATTCCCAGTGCAAATGCTTAGATCTTGTTCAACACTCATGCAAGATCATTATCCGGATCGTCTTGCAGCATTGTTCATTCTAAGGCTTCCTCCGATTGTTCGGGTACTAGCACATACTATTATTCAGGTACCTTTCGCCGTTTATCATTACAAGGGTTACCTGCACAGAAGATTACCTTAAAAAGTGTCGATAAAAAACAGAACCTGAAAAATTGAAGCTAATATTGGTCACTGGTAAACATATAATGTTTAGATGTTTTTGTATGAAGTATTTATCTTTTACATGAAATATTTTAGGAAATATATCCATCCCAAGTGCATGTGCACAAGTACAGCTTTGATATGCATTTAGCTTCTTAACATGCTATCTTGTTCTTAATTCAGGTTTTGAAGCCTTTAACAAAAGAAAAGATTAGGATCGTGGGAGAACAAACATATCGAGAAGTTCTCTCGAGCTATGTGAAATCCATTCCTTCATTTCTTGGTGGCAAATGTGCATGTTCGAGGTGTTGTATTTCCCCTAGGCCCTCTACAAGTAGACACCGGCACATCATGGAAGCCGATCAGAGTGACCATAATGGGTGTGAGACAAATTATGACTTAAACGAACCATCATGGGAGGCCTACACTGACACACGCTAATCCAGCAATAACGAAAATGTCCTCCGAACTGCAGTTATGGGCATGCTCATGCTTTGGATCTTAATGGCCTTTATCATATGGGTAAATGGTTCGGATGACTTCCAGTAATCCCTTTATCTTAGAAAGTGTAATATTTGACCAGTTTTTTTTTTGTGATCTTGGATTTGTAAAGTTCGAGTACACAATTGAACGGAAGAGGGAAACCATGTTGTGAACCCCCACGTTGGGGATCATGTTATTTTGCTACCTGTGTAGCATGTTTCATCTCAGCATTGTGAAATCTTGATGCTGGCAGGGGCAAGTTGGAACCTTGGCTAATCGATTTTATGTAAAACTTAGTACTTTGCTTCTGATGAGTCTTTTTTGGGGGATGAAGGTGTTAATTCTTTGGAACCTCCTCTTGATTGGACTTGTATGGAAAAAGATATCTTAAAGCCTCAGTCTTGGTACCATAGCATCCATGGGTAAACTGGTAAGTAATCGTCCATAAGAAACCGTGTTGTTAGTAAAACAAACTAAATTTTGCAAGATGTTAAGCATAACGTGGATTATCATTATTGGAAGAAACACAATCACTGAATTAATCAGTCCGAAACAAAGACATCTAAATTTCAAAAAAAATTAAAAATTAAAAAATGACCACTTCTTTGTGAAGTCTTCACACTTACGATTGACTCAGTTGGTCGACGATTGACTTAGTTGGTCGATTTCCAATCTAGGATTATATTCCACGATCAGAAAACAATACATTTATGATTTTATTTTTGATCTCTCGAGTCGATCTTGACCATCACTAAAATCAAAAAATAATTTTTAGTTTTCAATAATTAACTCGACCCGTGATCTTCCATGAACCCAATGATTTCACTTAAACTTGATTAAAAAAATCTTTTCGTTAATGAAAACAATTTTAAATTTTAGTATTAATTTTGATCTTGTTAATAAAATAAAATAAATGCAGTGGTTTGCATATTTCACTTTCCCCATTTGGCTTAGCACCAAAACTCGTTGTCCTTCCGGTGACCTCCGATCCGGCGATGGAGTTGGAGGCAATGCGCCGGAGCGACCGATCCTGGCATCCATGCCGCGTCTCCCTGCGACCGTCAGTTTCTCAACGCCATTACTGATCGAAAAAGCTTTTTTTGTCTTTTTGTTGAGTTTAGACTTGCATTTCAGTTTTGGAGGTCGGTTCTGCTATTATTTTTACAGTTTTGGTTTCTCCAACACTTGGATTTGGAAGGTTATTGGTAACATAATCTTTTTTTAGTAGAAAATTAAACATTCACATTGTTTCGGAAACGCAACTCTGGCGTTAGCATCGTGAAATTTCTACTGATGGTAAACTTTAAGGCTGAAAGCGGCGTTCGATTTACAATGCACTCCCATATTTGGGATAAAAGAATGTAGATAACAATTGGGTATTAGTGTGAATCCGATATTATCTTCTTAGTTTGTAATTCATGGAAAATCTTCAAATTTCAGAAATCGGTTATGATTCCAAATAGGATATTTGTATACACATACTTAGCCGTTAGCACCGCAATTCCGGTACTCGTTACCATTTTGCACGGATTTTATATTTAATAGTTGTATACTTGTATCCTACCAAACGGATCTAAATCGGTTGGGTGGACTGGATATTATCTTATCTGCTTTCAGCATAAGTCGACTAGTGATTTTTCTGATCAATGTCCACTGAATGGGGAAATGAATGACTTAAGGTTTACATTTGTGTATGTCTATAGGTGGTGAAGCTTCCAAAGGAACTAACCACTTACCTACAACTCTTTGCATTTTGTGGTTTTTGTGTAAATTGTGACTCACTATGCACGTCACGCAAAGTGGTCGTGGGTAATGTAGCTTGTTTTCTTTTCACTGTTGCTGATTACTGGTGTCCTTGTTTCCAGTCCAACTACTTCTTCACTTCCTAGTATTGTCATTGAATTTGGAGACTTAGATGAGGAAGATACCATATCAGATAGAGAAGAGGCTCTGAGATGTCTCCGCTATTGTTCCGCTTCTCTGCAAGATGGTGGGTGCTCTAACATTGAAGAAGGAGAATATGTTCTTGCGGTGAACAAAGATCATTCCAAGACACTTCTTTTCGATGCTATGGTCGAGAAGGTGCTTTTTCAACATAAATCAATCTACCAATTACTTTTTCTCTAGTTTCCCTGCCCGAACCAGATGGATTGTCTTGTCTAGCATTCATTTATTTTTACAATTCATGTTGCATCTTACTCTTGCAATCATAAAAGTTATGATAGCTTTGCCTGTTTAAGTGTACAACCCTTTTTTAACATATCAAGCTTAAGTAAATGGTGTAATGTGTAAATTTCGTCAGATGAACGATCTGACAGTAAGCAATACCATGAAAAAGTGGTCATGCTGCTCAGACTTTAATACTTTATGGTTGTATTGTGGCATCATTGAAGTGGCTATAGATGTCTAAATACACCATTCGTGGTTACATTCTCAACAAAATATCTTACCTATTCTATCTAGTGACCTATTCTTATACATGGGTATGCATATACAATGTTATTGTTTTCTAAGTTGTATAATTTGAGTTACATATAATTACTGCAGAAATTTTTGTAAGTATATATCCAGAACTGCACTATCATCTTGAATTCCTATGTCCACTCTCCCTGTTTGCAGGTGTGGAGAATGAAACACTCTAAACGAGTCTTCTGCAGGTGTACTTTTCAAGTTAAATGGATCCAATCTAAATGGAAATGGGATGCCATGACTCTCTCATCTAGTGCGATTATGAAACTATCATCGAAGAGCATAAGCAATCATCCTGTTATTGAAGAGTTTTTGAACTTTACACCTCCTGCTAGCTTGTTTGATGTTCCATCGTGTCTTTCCTTCATCAAGGAAAGGATAACTGAAGATGATATTCATGAGTCATGGGAGATCGAAGTAGAAAAAATTAATACTCTAATTGACGAATATAGAGGTCCTGAGGAGGTAGTTTCAGGAGTTTCTGGAGGTATGAGCATATGCATTATTTGTTTAGCCATTCCTGATATGGAACTGACATTATCCTCCTAAAGCAAATCAGAATTGTGTCTAGTAATCTTGTCGTAATATTTTTCTGATTTAGATTTTATTATTGTGGTAATTTGAATCGTTATCTCAAGACCATATAATTATTTTGTAAAACTAAAACTACAGTTTAGCATATTTAGCCACTTCTGTACACATTTACCTCTTCGTCTTGCTATACATCACTTTGAAATCATGAGATATATACTGGAATTCACAGTTGTATGATCTTGTAGGACCAAAAGTTAAAAGTATACGTATTTGTCTCAAGTAAGCCAGGTTGTTTGTTCAGATAAAAATCTAAATGGCTGTGGAATCATCAGTTTGTATGATGAAGCTAATGTTTTTTCTCCATGTATAGCTAATATTGGTGATTGCACAAGTAAGCTGGCTGAGTCAGAACCATACACCGTCCATGCTCAAATATTTCACAAAAAACCCAGTGAAACTCAGAGGACCCTACAATTTGACAAAGAAGTTGAGAAGCATTTGGAAGAGAGGGTCTTCCTTAATCCCCTTGCTGCTCAAGCTGCTTTGGCTTCACTAGTATATGAACTTCCTCAGAAACCAGAACTCACGTGCCATATGAAAACAAAATCTCCTTTGAAAGAACGCTGTTTGATAGGTGATTTTGATGCATCTACGAAGGAGGAATTGTCAAACTCTTCTGAGTTAAATGCGAGAAAAAGGAGCAATCATTTTTATGAACCAAAGCAAGCACATGTTACCAATCAGGAGGAAATGGAACATCTGCAGACAATTAAGGTTTCTCCTGATGTGCTAAAAAAACAAAAACTGAAGGAGATGTTCGAAAAATCTGATGAAAAGAAGTCGGGAAAACCAAACCTTACTAGTACTCCAAGAAATGCCGTTATAGAAGAAAGTGCCAAAAAATACACTCTTGGTATGAGGCTGACCAGGTCGATGATTCAGAAGTTGAAAGAAAAGCAGGCTGATAAATATTAACCAGAAACAAAACTGGCTCCGACAACACAGATGGAGATGTTGAACAACAACCTAATACATGTGAGCATGTTAGAGGCATAACCAATATGGTTATGACTAATGTAAATCCTTTTACTGTTATTCCATGTGATGTCTTGGTGAAAATCTTGTTGGAAATATTCTTGCATGGATTATGTCATTGTAATTGTCATTATTATCGGAAAACTCAACCTTGGTTTTTACCAAATCAAGTTTGAACACTATGCCTAACATCATAACGAAGTTCAGATAACTCTGCCCATCTCTGCTCCCGTCTCTCACGAGTCACATCCATCTTGGAAGACCGTAGTGGCACACTACATCAAAAATATTACACTGCTCAGAACAACTTGGCAGGAGGAAGGTGGAATGAGCCAATAAGGTATTTAAGGCCCTTCACCCACAACTTGGATAGTGTTTTAGATTGTCCAAAATCTCAGCATCCACGTAGTTCACAGAAGTCCTTCTGGCCACATCTCCACCGCTAATGCAAAAAAAGAAAAGAAAAAGGTTTGGCTATTGGAAATGTAGTACTTACAAATATATACGTCTGGAATTTTTCTCCTAATATATCTTTAAAATGACAAATATTGAAGAGAAAACAACACTTACCAAGCACAACCACCCTACTAACATGTAGAGGATATTACAACAACATGGTCATTTGCAAGGAAAGAAAACATTTTCCTTTTAGTATGAACAAATATAAATTTGTTAGAACTCTCCATGAAGTGCTCACCAACCATGAGCATCTTTTACGCTGATCCTACATCAGATCTTACCAATTCTGGTTCATAAGGTTGGGCTTTGATTATCTGAATCTAGATTGTGTCATGCCACAAGAATCTCTCCTCCAAGTCCAAGTGGGACAATGCGATCCACCTCGACTGAAAATCCAAAACTAGTAGTGGGGATTAGAGAAGCCCATTCAACTCTTAGTTAAAATAACAGTTTGTATTAAGTAGAATGTGGAGTTTCCATTTGCAGGAAATTCATGTGGATTATTATATGTATAACACGTATCCTTTATAATTAGAGTCCTTATACACGGACGCGGGCGTCACGGACGCGCCTTACGTGGACGTGTTGAGTCAGCGTCCAGTCAGCAAAATTTCTCTTCACGTGCTTTGGTCTTCTTAAAAACGTCGGTTCTTTAGGTTGAACGATTCTTTTCCCAATACACAGATAGTGCAGACCCTAGGACAGCGTGCAGACCCTTTATTCGTGCAGAGTCCAGACTTATCATAATAAAATATTGTTTTTAACTTTTAGGTTGGATCAACTTAATCCAAACAGACAAACAACATATTCCGAACAGACAGTCTTCTTATTCCGAACAGACGCACAACTTAATCCGAACAGACAGACTTCTTATTCCGAACAGACACACAACTTAATCCGAACAGACACACAACATATTCCAAACAGACACACAATCTATTCCGAATAGACACACAACTTAATCCGAACAGACACACAACTTAATCCGAACAGACACATAACTTAATCCGAACAGACACACAACATATTCCGAATAGACAGACTACTTATTCCGAACAGACATACTTCTTATTCCGAACAGAAAGACTTCTTATTCCGAACAGACAGACTTCTTATTCCGAACAGACACACAACATATTCCGAACAGACAAACAACATATTCCGAACAGACAGACTTCTTATTCCGAACAGACGCACAACTTAATCCGAACAGACACACAACATATTCCGAACAGACAGACTTCTTATTCCGAACAGACGCACAACTTAATCCAAACAGACAGACTTCTTATTCCGAACAGAAAGACTTCTTATTCCGAACAGACACACAACATATTCCGAACAGACAGACTTCTTATTCCGAACAGACGCACAACTTAATCCGAACAGACACACAACATATTCCGAACAGATAGACTTCTTATTCCGAACTGACATACAACTGTTATACATGAAGAAAATGAAGAAGAATGTGATCATTTCTACATTTTTAAGGATGACTTTGGTCTTGTTTGTTGTATATGTGGAATTACACGCAAAAGCATAGAAAGTGTGTCCAGAAACGGAACAGAAAGTTTGTATTATTTATGTAGAAAGATTGTCTTGTTTATGTAGAAAACTTGTCTTGTTTATGTAAAAAGTTTGTCCAGTTTATGTAAAATGTTTGTCCAGATTATGTTGAAAATTTGTGCAGAAATGGAACAGAAAGTATTCCGAACATACACACCACTTAATCCGAACAGACAGACTTCTTATTCCGAACAGACACACAACATATTCCGAACAGACTGACTTCTTATTCCGAACAGACATACAACTGCTGTACATGAAGAAAATGAAGAAGAATGTGATCATTCCTACATTCTTAAGGATGACTTTGGTCTTGTTTGTTGTATATGTGGAATTATACGCAAAAGCATAGAACTTTCTGATTGAACTTTTAACGGTAGAACATCACGCCAAAATCCTCGGAAGCTTTGACACCATTGCATCTCGTTCCAGCACATTAACACCTGACCCAGAGGTAGCAAACAAACGGGTGTGATGCCTTTTCTTAACACAAAAACCACAAGAATCGGCATAAGCAACGTAAAATGTTTGGGCTTCTTCGAAAGAGGGGAAAAACATCCCCTCCTTAGGAACGTTTGTCGGCTGCTCCACTTGGAAAGACACATGAACGATTTCCATCAAAGCACAGAGGTAGGACCACTGAAGAGAAAGGAAGAAAAAGGAAGACGCATGTTGAGATTTATAACAAGTCTCATGTGCTGTGTAGGAGAGCCAAAATGTTCATGGAAAAAGAGTGATTTGAGACGCATTAATGAGGGATGGAGGGATGTAGACATTTGTACGAAACGAGGAATAAAATAAAAAATAAACTTTTTCTGTGAAGACTGCCAACTCAAACGCGTCTGCTGACTGGGCTGACCACGTAAGCACGCGTCCCGAACGCTAGCGTCCACTAATCGTTTTCCTTGTAATTATTCATGGTACATAACACAACACTTGCATGGCCTTAACGACCTCGAGACCAAACATAATCCAAACATACTGCACGTTACAAAGTTTGACAGTGAGTGGTAAAAGTACCTATATATGTATGGCATTGTTAAAGATATACACGAAGTTGACAGACAATAATGTAGAAGTTCGTCTTATATATGTAAGTGATGGAGACTTGGTCAAGTATCTTAACGTAAAGTAAGTGATGAAGGAAGATTGATTAAGGGCTTTCTCTAGAATCAAGTAGAAGCAGGATTTTCAGAAAGCTGCATGTACAATTGTACCCTACCTCTCCAGGCACGCACTGCTACATTAAACAAACAAATTTCTCAAGCACAAACCCAAAGTTACCGACTGCTCAAATTTATTCTTCTACTCTTCAACATAAATATTGTTATATCATAATCCTTGATTAGTGGTTAATGGTGTTTAGGTGGTTGATTTGGGAGGATTTAGTTTGGACGGCTGAGATTGGTTTGGATGGAGAGGTGTTGAGGTAAGGAATATAAAACTAACCCATCTCCTTCTTTCTCTTTTCTTCCCTCACTCTCTCATTTTCGTCTCTCCCTCTCCCTCAGTCCTCTGATCTCGGATCCAGGCGTTCTCGACGAAGAAGAAGATGGTGATTGATGAAGTAGAGGTGGGTGTTCGTGATCGTTGGTTTAGCGGAGAGTTTGTCGGAATTTAGCTTTCTCGGGGAAACGCTCACCAGGGTTCTTCAAAGGCTTCTACAAACCTTAAAGGTATGTTAAGCTTGCTTTACGCTCACCTAAGATCATGTGGATGTTAGAGCGGTCAACGGTAGGCCGAAAGGCTCGTCGGACCTTCAGTTCAGCAGACTTCTGCTGTGTTCGGTCGACCGGATGGTGTTTCGGTCGACCGTTGTTGGTGTGATTTTGGGGAGTTTTGCATTGCACCGGTTGAACGATGTTTCGTGCGGTCGACCGGTTAAGCATGTTAGGCAAGCTCTGAGTATTTTCAATCGACGGGTCCACTTTGTCGTTCGACTAAACGCATTGTGATGAGTCGGTTGGGGCGTTGACCATCAAAAAGGTCGACCGTTCTGTTGACCAGTTCGATCCATTGTACTGTAGTAAGTCGGTTGGGAGCTTAGACCATTTAAACGGTCGACCGCTCTTCGAAATCGTTCAACCGACTACTTAAGTTGACTTAAGGTCCGTCCGACCGGTGTGTACCTTGTTCGATCGGTCGTGGACCTTGAGAAACGGTGGAGTTCCTGTGATTTGCCGGTCGACCGGGACCCATTTGCCATTCGACCGATGGGACGTTTGAATTTAATATTGTTGTGGGGTAGACCATCCAAACGGTCGACCGTCAGAAACCTTATGTTCAACTGATTGGTCGTTTTATTAGTTTTGTGCATTCCAGGGAGGAACCGGTCGACCGGTTGGCTTGTTCGGTCAACCGTTTCTACATAGTTTGGTATATTTTATGTTTGGTTTGGATTGGCTAGAGGGCAACAGGTTCACCGACACTATTGGGGCAATGGACGGACAAGCCCGCCTGATAGCGATCAGTTGTGGCTCTGCGGAGCGGTTGTGTTTGTTGTTGTCGTGGCTCCGGCAATTTAGGCAAAACTGTGGCTCCAGTGATAGATGCAAAACCGTGACTCTGGTAATATTGAGGCAAAACCGTGGCTCCGATGCAAAACCGCCTGATAGCGATTAGTATTAAGCATATATAAGTAGGATCGATAAGATGTGATTCAGAATAAAATAAATTTTTTATAGTGTTTTTGGAATTGTGAAATTAATTCTTGCTTGCAGAAGTTGCTTAACTAAGAATTGCATGCTTGATCTAGCTAGCTTGTTGAAATAAAAATGCCGGGTTTTGTCAACTGTTTCTCTCAAACGCACATCAAAATGATCTTTCTTGATTAGAAAACCTTACATCACAATTGATAGTTATTAGTTTTTGGTGGACCAAATTAAGAAACTCCAATTGAGTTATAATAAACTAATATATATGCATGGATGATGCAGGTGAAGGAAAAGAGTGAACTTTTCACAAAAATATCACTGGAGAAATTAAAGCACTTACTTGGTGCATTCTGTGCAATTGACAAGACCAGTGCAGTTGCTTCAATTACGCAGGCCCGATCCATGTCAACTGATGAAGCCGAGCTTCTGCAAAGCATAAGGATGAAGCAAGTAAGCCCAGCTTCGATTATCCCCACTTCTTTAATTTGATTAAAGTTGTATTTAGCCTGTAAGTATATACAATGAAGATCTTGTACGTTGTGCCAATAAATTAAGACTGTAAGACCTTAATAAAAAGCTTTATAGTATCTGCTGCTCCAAACTTCAAGATTTGATTTAGAGAGTCCAACTAATTAAATTCTTAAAAATGTAGATTTCAAGTAATTCAATAGCAACATTTTTAGAAGAAAAGGGTATTAAGCAAGGAGAACCACCATGTGTTCTTTATTGCCCGTAATATTCTAAAAAATGAAGAAAGCTTTTAAGTTTTGCTCCATTGTGCATTTAGTGGTGCTAGTGATGTATTTGTGCCCTTGCCTTATCACCATACATGATGACCGTGGTCTGAGGGTCTTTGTAGGTAGGATAAACCTATGAGAGAAACATAAACCAAACCATAAGCCAGCATGATAATGACATTTTTTTAATAGGGGCAGCTAATATATAGCTTCTCTTTAATTTTTGGATGACAAGGACTCTGGGAAGACGCCATGCATACATTATTTCTCTTATGAAGTGGCAGTTGCATTTTCCCATTATTTTGCACAGACAAGTAGATATGCTAATTCATATAAGTAAAAGAACACCATTCAAAAATTGCCAACTTTATCAAAGCAATAAATAGGTGACAGCCTAACTATTACCATGTTAAAAATTGTTTGCATAGATTCAGAAACGAAGTAAAAACATGACAAACATCATCAAATTGGTTTTTTTTTACAGGGAGGGGTGCAATGGGAGAGACCTCGTGTAGGATCCTAATCCTAATTGGGTTTTTATTGTTGATTAGGTGGTGATTAGGGGGAGATGGTGATGGACGGCTGGGATTGAGAGGAGATGGATGGAGGGTTGAGATGTTTTGGTTATGGATGTGTGGTGGAGATGGAGAGGAGTGGAATGGATGGTTGAGATTGAAGGTTGGGGAGATATTTATTGGTGGAACTCTCTCTCCCTCTCATTCTCACGTCTCTCTCTCTCTCTCGTTCCTCACACACACACTCTCTCTCTACCTCAGTGTGCGTCGGCGTGGAGGCGCGGAGCTCCGGCGAGGCAGAGGCGGTGGTTGGTGTTGGTTTAGCTCGTAGAGGTGAGTGTGTGTTTCGAACCTTCTCGTTTCTTTGGTTTCCCCTTTCTTGACCTACTCGGGGTTGTGGGCGTGGTGGTAGAGGTTGCCGGAGGTGGTGTTGTGGCTGTTGTTCGTCGAGGAGGTGATTGATCGTCGTTTGGACGCGAGGTTCGTCGACGGATCGTGTTTTGGGGAGACGTGCTCGTGAAGGCGTCGTCGTGGTTCTTCAAAGGCTTCTTCAAGCCTTCCGGTATGTCAAGCTCGCTCACTTAATTATCGTGAGTATTTGGAAGTCGACGGTAGGCCTTTCGGCTCTTCGCAAGTAAACATGCAGCAGATTTCACTGCCTGATCGGTCGACCGGTTGGTGCAAACGGTCGACCGTTCGTGAAGAGAATTCGGGTTCTGCCTCAAATCGGTCGAACGATGCCCAGGGGCGGTCGACTGATTGTGCATTGGAGGCAAGCCTGACGAGATTCGGTCGAACGGGTCCCCTTTGTCGTTCGACCGTGTGCACTGTCTTAAGTCGGTTGGGAGCGTTGACCATCCAAACGGTCGACCGCTCGTTGACTTCGTCCGACCGTAACTTAAGTGAGAATAGTGGTCGGTTCGACCGAAGGTGGTTTCGGTCGACCGGACTTGTGTGCTGAGCGTGGGGAACGCTCTGGAGGAATTCGGTCGACCGAGGAGGACTCGGCGTTCGACCGGATTTGTGGTGCGAGTGAGGGATTATTCCCTGGTGGGATTCGGTCGACCAAGAGTGTTCGGGTGTTCGACCGAATTTGTTGTGGAGTTGTGGGATTTTTTCCCTGGTGACATTCGGTCGAACGGGCCCCTTTGCCGTTCGACCGAATGGTCGTTTTGTTCGTTGAACCTGAGAGTTGATCATCTAAACGGTCGACCGTCCCTTGACTTTGGTTCGACCGAACAAGTGCGGTTGGTGGGAATCGGACGACCGATGGAGTGTCGGTCGATGCGATTGCCCTGTATTTGCTTGATTCGGTCGACCGGAACTTTTGGTTCAGTCGACCGTTTGTGTCCAGTTTTGCACTATGGAGGTGTTGTTGTTGTGGTCGTCTGTGTGGGGCGAGCTGTGGTGTCGATGTTCTTCCGGCAAGTGTGCTAGGGTGCACTAGAGTTGCGGTGGTTGGTTGAAATAGACCTGGAGCCCCGTGACGGTGCGAGAGCTTGGGATTGGCTGGAATAGGCCTGAGGCCTAGCTTAGAATTGTGGTGTTGCGGCGGTTGGTTGAAAGAGACCTGGAGCCCCGTGACTGTGTGAGAGATGTGGTTGGTTGAAATTAGACCTGGAGCCCAGCTGGTCTGTACGGGGTTGGTTGAGATTAGACCTGGAGCCCCGTAGTGCGTTCAAGTTGGCTGAAATATGCCTGGAGCCTGAGCAGGGACCGCGTGTAGGGGTTGGTTGAAATTAGACCTGGAGCTCTTAGACGTTTGGGTTGGTTGAGATTAGACCTGGAGCCCTTGGTCGTGTCGTGGTAGTTGCGGTTGGTTGAGATTAGACCTGGAGCCCAGCTTGGCGACGAGTGTGTGATACAGTGGTTGGGTGAAAGAGCCCTGGAGCCCCGTGACTGTGGTGTGTGTTGTGGTTGGGTGAAAGAGCCTTGGAGTCCAGCCTTTTTGAGATGCTTTCTTGTTTAGTGGAATTGCATGCTAGGGTGTCCTTCAGTTCATGTATTTTAGAGTTGGCACACGGGGTTTCCTCTGGAAACTCAGACATTGTTGCATGTTTACTTTCAGGCCGTGATCGGCGATAGGGGGTGGTGACCGAGGAGAGGAACACCGCTACCGGATCCAGCTTTCTCTCAGTTGAGGTCGAGTGATTACTGTTTCCATTTGTATAGTTTTTTGATGTAATCACAACTTTTGAAATACTCTGATGTTCATATATATATTATATATGTTGGTGCACCTGTGTTCAGTATTTACGCAATATCCTTTGTTGATTGTGTGTTATAAAATTTTAAATTTTCCGTTGTGTTGAAGATGTTACACCTCAAATCGGTTTTTTCTCAACTGAATTCAGATCACCAACAGACAGGCTCGAGGCAATCAGAATTCCCCTGAAAGGAATGGAAATGGCTCTTTCATCCACCTCTTCCTTTCCTGTCAAAAAACTAAACCAAGACCTCAAAAATATCCTTCACAAAATGGAAGATGACATTAACCTCACCCTAAACAAACTCAAACCAACCACTGCCACTAATGAAGTACCAAAAGAGGACGACATACATGAAGAATTAATGCTGACTCAGAGCATTGATGCAGTAGTTTCAGGTGAGACAGATGACTTGGCTTTCCTCTTCTTCCAGTTCTGCATGAGACTTCTCTACAATGAATTGGTATGTATAAAAACCGCAAATTCGATACTAGAAAAAAGGGAGGCACTAAAGTGCCATGGGAAAGACAAAGACAAAGACAAAGACAAAGACAAGAAGAGGAAACTGCCTTTTGGTTGGACATCAATTACCATAAGCGGTGAGATGTTCAAAGTAGCACTAAAATGCTCGATTTCAATGGGCCTTGCTGTGCTATTAGGAATTCTGTTCGACAAAGAGAATGGGCATTGGTCAGGGCTCACTGTGGCAATGGCCATCACAACTTGGAGGGAATCAACTTTCAAGATGGCCAACTTGAGAGCACAAGGAACTGCGCTTGGTTCTGTATACGGAGTCATTTGTTCCCTCATATCACAGAATCTTATGGAGCTCAGATTCTGCGCTCTCCTCCCTTGGATTGTCTTCACCAGCTTCCTGAGGCATAGCCGGATGTACGGCCAAACCGGAGCTACCGCGGCTATCATATCTGCACTTATAATATTGGGTAGGAAATATTACGGTCCATCTAATGTTTTCGCGATCCAAAGACTCACAGAGGCTTTCATTGGGCTGTCGTGCGCAATTTTAGTGGAGATCACCTTGCAGCCAACTAGAGCTCCTTCACTAGCAAGATCCCAGCTTTCGCGAACCGCTGGATTACCCAATGAACACTTGGAATCACTAGTCGTCTCTACTACTGCAAAGCTCGACAGAACAATAGCAACGACATGTTTCTTGGATGTCAGAGAGACGGGTAAGAAGGTGTTTTCGCACATAAACCAACTTCAAAAACTCATAGCAGAAGCAGAAGAAGAACCGAACTTCTGGTTCCGACCATTCCTCGCCTCTTGCTACCATAAGCTTAGCGAGACTCTCACTAAGATGGAAGAACTTGTCATCTTTCTGACTCATGCACTACACTTCCTAGAACAAGATCAGTTGGATGAAGCAACTATAAATGGCATTATTGTAGAACCTCTCAAGTTGATAACCAACTCAACCAAGTGTTTTGCTGACATCTTGCACATAAAATCTCTGACGAAACTAAACAAAGAGAAGAGGCAGAGAACATCACCTCTCGAAGTAGAGGCAGGAAATGCTCCGGTTGCTAGTGTGCATCGAACGATTGGCATCGACGAAGAGGAATGCGATAAAGCACTTGCACTTTTTTCTACAAAATGCAGAGGAGTTGATGAGCCGAATTGGCGATGATGAGGAGGAGGAGGAGGACAACAAGACCACAATTGTTTTGTGTTTGGGTTCCATTGGATTCTGCATCCGAACACTGATGACAGAAACATGGGAAATGGAGAAACGGGTGCTTGAACTGCTTCAGTGGGAGAACCCCACCAACCACATAAACTTGTATGCAATTTGTAGCAAAGTTAGAAGTGTACCTGCGTTCTAATTAATTATTACAGCTCTGATCCAAAGTTTATTTGAATGTACTAATATAGATGAATGAAGTAGATGGATCTTCTGCAATCTACAGCTTGGCAATTTGTATTGGGTACTGTTGTTTATTCTTCTGCTCATCTTCTATGATGTCATTCCCTTCCTTAGCTTCTCAGACATGGAAACAACCAAACGCACACTTCGATTGTATTCATGTTTCACAAATACCCCGAAAGACAAAGGTAAGGTTGAAATTTTACAAAGTTCAAATTAAAATCCCAAACCCTCAAAAATCATCTCAAACCAGTAAATTTTATAGCTACTATTGGGGGACGGACTACTATATGCCATTGGTGCTTGCCATATATAGGTAGAATTTCTCTCCTGTCTCAGTGCAACAGTGTGGAGTGCAAAAAGAATTTGAACAAGATAAAATTGATTGGTTAATAAATTGATATCTTTAATTTGATCCCATAAAGTGGTCAAAACCATCAACTTCAGTTAAGATCTAATAGGGACCGGAGGTTAGCACAACTACGTACACCAAAACCTAGATATAATTAAACTCGGAGAGAGTTACAATGCAGAAGTTTTCTCACACAAAGACATGGTAGAAAGAAACATTTTTTTTGGAATTAAAGTACTAAACCATAGATAGATAATAATAAAAACCCTTCTTTTAACCATTCCTGTAGATTAAGCACGTCACAAGAGGTACCGAACAATAGTGAATCGAGTTGTTTATTATTATTATTATTATTATTATTATCTTTATTAGGTTAAAAGTTGGAAGTGTGATTTAATCTCACCTTCTGCGAAGATGGGATGAATAGGATCAAATTGCTCTTGCTTACGAACCATAAATTGATTAGGCGAATTTTTTTTATTAGATAAATAAATGTCTTGGTAATTTTATTACGTGTTTTGTCACAATTGTGGTTACAACCCTATAAATCTTATTAATTATTTATGACTTGACTTCAAAGTATAACGTCTTGTGTTTTCCAGAGATATGATTAAATAATGTAAAGGATGTTATTTGTTGGTATGAGTTTAATGTGTGTGTGTGTGTGAGAGAGAGAGAGAGAGAGAGAGAGAGAGAGAGATGAAAATACTTTGCAGTCACTGGGATTGAATCTGCAACTTTGTCATTTAAGTAATGCTATTTGGCATCACGTCGTTCCGATCAGTCTGGGTTAGAATAAATTATTGTCAAATCCCACGTGATTATTTCAGAATCGTTGGATTTAGAAATGTTAGAGAGGGTGTTGACTTTATAATGATATTAAAAACATGTACACACTAATAATGCGAACCCAGCTAGGAAATACATATTCTAACAAGCAAATAATTAAAGGTTAATTACGTGGCACTTTAAGTCACCGCATTTGTAGCCAAGGTGTTACTATCATATTAGTATCATATCCAACTGGATGTGTGTATGACCAAAATCAATCAATGGTGTCGATCTTCAAGAAAACCAAAGAAAACACAACATAGACGATCAGATTATGCGTTTTCTTTCAGAATGTGAACTTGTATTTCTTAATTATATGTTAAGTATGACCACGTTTCGACCCTTCCAGTACATGATTTTTGATGCGTCTCGAACCAGCTAGATAGACTGACTTTATGAATTTCGAATAATCAAACATCCATATAAGAAAACACCAACTATCCCAAAGCAAAATATATACATATATTTAGTAGAAAAGTGCCTCGCAATACATTTCAGCACGCCAGGCCAGAGAACAACACACGAGGAAGAAATAAACTTGTATGAATTTTATGTATGGATTTGTTTGCTTGGGTGAAACTTGTGCACATGTGCTTCCTTATGCATCCAATTTACACATCTTTTATTTTTAATTTACTCCTACGCAGTAGGATTCATTCCATCACTTTTTTGTTAAAAAATTTGCAAAAAAACCCCGACCCCTCTCTTTCTCTCACCCGGTTCTCACTTCTCTCTCAATTCCTCTCCTGAATTCTCTCTCCCCTCTCGTGCATATAAGGGAAGAGATTCATAGAGCAAACCACAACAAATTATAGGTAGCTAGGTAGTATGATCCATGCAATGGATTGGTCTAGTAGTCATGCTGTGAGCGAGCTCAGGCAAGGGCTTCAGCTCGTGCTTGACCTCCGAGATCTGAACAATAAGGATCAAGCTTGGAGTGGGCAAGCCTATGCTGGAGAGATCATCGAAGATGTTCTATGCTTCATGACTAAAGCTTTGTCTATTCTTGGAACAAATAGTACTCAACGTGCTTCTGAGGAAGAGAGAAGATTTTGTGGGGAGAAGAGACAAAGGCAAGAACAAGACAACGCTGAATCGCCTCGTAAAATGAGGTGATCGATCGTTTTATAATTATTAGTGTTTCCATCTGCTTACTCGCTTTAAAATAATTTGAAAAGGTTTTTCCTTTTTTTTGTTTTGTATTGTAACTAAATCATTATAAGGCCATGAATCAATCAAACGGACTAACAAAGCCGTATTGGCATTTACATTACTATATCGTACATGTTTTGTTAAGATTTATTCCAAATATTGATGTAAGTAGAAGTTTTAGAATTTGTACATACATGCAGGAAGCTATCGGATGTAAAGAAGATACTAACTACAAAACCATATGATAACGATGGCTACGTTTGGAATAAGTATGGGCAGAAGCACATACAAGGTACCAATCACCAAAGGTTGGTTACTATCCTTATTTCTATCTGCATCTTAGGGGCTGGTTATATATGGTTCAATATTGCATCTCAATCCAACCAACTAGAAACGAATAGAAGCATCAAAATCTTGAATGGTGACTCAAGTAATTAATTAAAGTTTTTCAATGCACACGAGGAACGATTATTGTCAACACCAATTGTTATTTCTTTATGTCAATTGTGATTAACTTAATTGGTAGATCTCTAATCGTCGATTAGCTTACAGAAAAGATCGAGTATCATCCGTGTTTATACCTTAAGATTTAATTAAAAATATGAAAGGTGTTAATTGTTCCTCCATGCTGAGGGAATGTAATTTGTGTAATTAAACAGGAACTACTACCGATGTGCTCAACACAAAGATCAAAATTGTGGAGCGAGAAAACAAGTTCAAAAGGCGGATGATGGTTCTCCTACGTACAATATCACATATATTGGGCGACACACATGCCGTAACCTAATATACTACCATGATCCCAACACAGACAACCATGAAGATCATGGTGCGCTCGGGAAAAAGCCATGCATTAATCTTAGCTTCAATTGCAGCAGCAGCAGCAGCAGCAGCAGCAACAACAACAACTACTACTACTACTACTACACGAATGAAACAAATAGGGTATCCACACCAAGTCCAACAATACCCCAAGGAGTACAAGTACAAGAAGAGCATACATTTAGCCCCTGCACGGACTCATGCCAATGGTCGGAACAGTCGACAAATCGGAACATCGATATGAGCAGCTCATCGGCGACTTGTGATCTCGACTCTTTTGATGATTTTGTCGGATCATATCTCATCGATGGCTTTTGGGCAAAGCAAGAGGACCATTTGACTCCAACAATATAGATTCATATATGGTCCATCACCAATTCCGTATCCACTCCAATAAAATATAGGAAACTACCACCTCAGTTAGCGTGATTAGTAGACGACCTTGAATCAAAAATCAATTTCTCAGCAAATAAATTACATGTTAGGATTTAAATAACGTATTTTTGTCTTTTTTGGGTGATCATTTTTGTTGTAAGGTGGTTGTGTGTGTGAAGATGATTATAAACTACTATATTTTTATTTTGTCGTGTTGTCACGTTTCACAAACGTGATTGCTAGACTGATAATATTCTTAATCCAATTTTTTAAACGCAATTTCATTTGAGTATTATATATGCACATTGTTCATTGGGAATTGTAACAGATGCACATGATTAGATCTAGTCCAATGACCATAATTAAACACCAAGCAAGTAATTTGCAACGAACATGTGATGTTCCTTCTTTTTTTTGTGTGGAAGAGCCGAGGCTCTGTGATTATTTACCATTTTTGTTTATGACAAGTAAGTTGGAGACATCACATGCTTATCCAGATATCCTATAATGAGCTTATCAGAACTTAATTACTGTGATTAAGTACCTGTTGTCGCTTTGAAACAGATGGGATGCATCCTTAAGATATTAGCAACATATGGACATAAGTAGATTAATTTCTTCCCTAATCGCCAAGCATGGTCGACATAAATAGGTTATCAAACATGGATATATTATTATATTATATCAATTATGTATAATCTTATGGTGGGGTATTGTTTGCTAGTTGGTTATTTATAAAATAATATTAATAGCAGCATGTTCTTACGTCTCCCGTCATAGAAAGCAATGTTTAAGTTGTCGTAATATAATACAACATATATAATTTAGAAAATGACTACTTGCTACATATATAAAATTTAAGGAAGGCTACAATATATGCACACCTCTTTCTTTCCGAAAAAGAAAGAATGTCCTAACCTCCAATTTGATATAATATTATAAGTAATTCTTCTTTGAGTAAATTAAAAATAAATCGCGATACATAAAGTGAATCCGCATAAAAGACCGTTGTAACAAAAATTATCATTCTAAAAGGGGGCATAATGGGACTATTATCATTTATATATAGTGTATAAGTAATATCTTTAAAATAATTCCAATTAATTGGATCATTATGGACCACGATCCAACGATTTCAATTTTAAAAAAAAAATTGTAGTCATTCAAATTCGGACACTTTAGAGTTTAGACCAAACAATGAAATTAACTTGGATTGATTTAAATTTTTAATATTTATGAGATTAGTAGATAAAAATGCATGTGATTTAGTTACATTAGAAAAATATGAATTTAAAGTTACTAAAACTTAATTACCATAAAAAAGATGGTTATAAGTTACTCATAGCCACATATTTCCTATTATTATAAACTATAAACTGATAATGTATTGTATTTGTTTTTTTAGGATGATAATTTATTGAATTAATTAATTTTGAATTTCAACAGATTAACTACATATCAATGAATTCTTGATAGGGAAGTTATTTCAACTTTCAATCATAAATTATATGTGTATACTATTATTATTTTATTCTAACCGGTTTGTGGGTTCGGAATTTTGGTAAACCCTAGCCTAACAATCTAAAAAAGCACGTTGGAGGGTTTTAATTTTTAAATGGTTTGGGAATTTCAACTGATACTTGGCTCGATCCACCAAATATGGTTTGACAATCTAAGCCGCCTAATTCATAGCCTTACGTACCTGACCCGTTTACATTATAAATGTATGCTCATAAATTTTAACTCAAATTACAAGATGATGCTCAAATTTGGAGCATACAAAGAAAAGAAGTCAAACGATTTTTCTATTTATTAAACCAAGTAAGATGATATCACTTGATGGTGAATTTAAATCCATAATTTTTTTATTTAATAAAAAAAACCAAAATTCGAAATTTAGGAGAAAAAAAAAATTCCAAAACTACTTGGATCGCGAGTGTGACCCGCGGATCACAATCCGTTTCCCGCCAAATTTTTTTTATTTTCTGTTTTTGTTTTTTCTTTTCTGTTTTTATTTTTTATTGTAATTATTTGTAATCTTTTTTTAAATCTTTTTTTTTTAAATATGTTTTCTAATTTATATTATTTTTCTAAAAATTTTAAAATTATTTTTAATTTTTCCAATAATCGACCTCCAAATCACGTCGATAACCCGGCGTATTGAAATGTTAGGGTATTTTATACAATAAAAAAACAATTTTTTAGCCAGATTAATAAATTATTTACAACTGAATATTAAACAAACACTAAAACTAATTAAAACAAAAATTGGAAACGTTATCAAAAATTAGTAGGGTGTACACACATTGCAAATATTTTTGGAGGTCGATACATCAAAACATTAAAAACACAATTAAAAAATTTTAAAAAATAATAACAATTACAAAACATATTATGAAAACAAATATAATGAAAAACATAGTTAAAACGATTTTAAAAAAATCAAAACATAAAACACTACGACTAAAATCCGAGACTTTTTTATTTTCTTTTATTATTTTTGATTTTATGTTTTGTTTTTTTACAAATCATTTTAACTATGTTTTATATATATATCTTTCAAAATATTGTTTGTAATTGTTATTAATTTTTAAATTTTTTAATTGTGTTTTTAATTTTTTGCTGTATCGACCTTCAAAATGTTTGTAATGTGTGTACACCCTACGAATTTTTGACAACGTTACCAATTTTTTCCTAAATTTCGAATTTTGGATTTTTTTTTATTAAATAAAAAAATTACGGATTTAAATCACATTTATATAAATTAGGTAGATAAATTAAGGAATGACAAAATGCTGACGGTGTATTGCTAATTTTTCAAACAAAAGTATAATTTAAAACAGTCAACGAGGCCCCGCCATCAAGTAAACAAAACAAGGCATGATAAAATAATGTTGATGGTGACTCCCATAATATGGAGCATTAAACATTAACTAAGATTCCGAATCTCATACTTTTTGTTCTTTGATAATAATAATAATAATAATCTAAATCTAGAATATAGCTCTCGTCGTCCACCAAAACCAAAAGATAACTACGAAAAAGGGAAAATAGAAAGTGATGTGAGGTTTTCATTTGGTGTGGAAGCGAACATATTATCCTGATCAGAAGCAAAAGGCTCACAACTTCATACTTTTCCTGATGACCTCTACTTAATTAACTTGTTGACTATATTTTATCAATAACGATACAGTACTGGTTAACCAAATGATTCCATCGTTCATCGATTCTGATTTTCCCATTCCCAGCCAGAATGGTTGCGGGGGAAATTCCACTCTTAATAATCAATGATTTACTGTGATGTTTTTTTTACTGGATGAACCATGCAATTATTATTGATTTTCATGAAATATACAATCACATATTAAATGTGTTTTTAACACGCGACCTTAGTGAATTAAAGATTTTCCCAAAAAAACACAATCACATACGGAAATCCGCTCTTGTCTATTCAACTCTGGTGATTTAATTTCCTCCTGACTATTTAGGACGTACGGGTGAGTTAAAGGTGATCCAACTTCATTTGCATTTTACTAATCACAAAATACATTCAAACACACATTATTAAGGAATATTATTAATTAACAACTCGGATGAAATAAACAATCACGCACTAAACGTCACATTAACGTCTCCGTTTCGTTATTAAATTTATTTCTCCGTTTTGTTCCGTTCCGTCCATCGAACCGGGAGATTCCTCCCCCACACTCCACTATAAATAATCCAAACCTCCACTGCTAACCTACGCCACCCCCAAAGATTCCACTCCCGGACCAACAATGTCGGAGCACGTTAGCAGCCTCCTCGACGCCCCCCTCCTCCATCCTCGCCGCCGATCCCGCCTCCTCCTCCTCCTCCTCGTCTCCCTCCTCTGCCTCCTCGTCTTCACCTCCTGGAAGCTAACGGGAGAAGAAGAGAAGCCCCGCCGGAGGGAGGAGGCGATCGAGGCGAGAAGGGAAGTCGTGGCGGCGGACGACGGGAGGTGCTCGGAGGTCGGGGAGGGCGTGCTGAGAATGGGAGGGAGTGCGGTGGATGCGGCGGTGGCGACGGCGTTGTGCGAGGGGGTTGTCCATCCGATGTCGAGCGGGATCGGAGGTGGAGCCTTCGCCGTCGTGAGGTCAGGGGATGGATCGGAGGTCGTCGCCTTCGATTCAAGGGAGATCGCACCCATTGCGGCTTCCACGGTGAGTTTTACTTCATCAGCTCAGCTCAGCTCAGCTCAGCTGTTTGGTGATTCAATTGATATGGATTGGGTGTGGGGTTTTTTACATTTTTAGTGGGTAAATTGCTGTTTCGACCTTTGACTTTTCAGTGCCAATATATATATATATATATTTTTTAATTTTGCATTCTTTGGATTGAATTTGAGATTTATTAGATTCCGTTTGTTTCGTTTTTTTTTTATAATCCAGAATTTTTCGTTTGTCTCCGTTTGGGTTAGACGGACTGCGACTTTAAATTAGAAGTTATCCACACCATTTACAAGGGAACATTTGACATCCAGAATTAGAGTTCGAACCAGCATATACTAGAACTAACTCGCTGACCGTTCGACTACGCGCCGAGACCTGTTTCGATGTCTTTGTTGCATTTGTGTTTAACTTTTGCTTTAACTTAGGCCCAGACGTCCAGATGCTTTTGGATCGTAAATGGGTAAATCGTTTTTTGGGCTACTTATTGCTAAGATTCGACCATTATCTGTGAGTCTTCAAACTAAATAATTTTTTTATCACATCTCATGGCCTTTTACCTAATAAATTTGCAATTATTTGTCAAATTTGAAGTCGAGCACTGCTTTGTAAAAATTGAAGCACCTAGTGATAGACCATTTTCGTACCATAACTTGTTGAGCAACGTCAGACTTTTGTGATTATTCATTATCCCCCGTGCTTCGCGTGTCGACCACTTTTTATTGATCGATGGAAGGGATTGGTTCAGCTAATCGTAGTTTTTAAGTCTTTCAAGTCAAAAGAAAAACGATATTTATGATTGTGGTAGGACCTGTTGGTCGGAATTTATGCTTGAAAATGTGGGAAAGGTTATTTGTGAAAAGCCACGTGATGAGTGGAGTGGGTTGTCGAGTTTATTATTAAACTTTGTCCAACTGGATCAAATGAATAAAATATGTTTTTCCTGTCTCTATAATAAAGGCCCCCTCTGAAACAGTCACAAAAAAAAAGTTGAGTAATTTACCCACGATTTTAACGAGTTGGTTATACAAAAAGTAGTAATACAAGTCGACCTTTTGGCACACGTATTCAAATACTCGCAAAGTACTTGTGAGAATTCATAATTACAAACTGTAAGGGTTAGTGTGTAAATTTTCAAGTTGTGCGCGCAAATAGCGGACACCATAGGTATCACAAATCATAATCTGAGTTCCGACTCAACTGGGTTGTTTTTTTTTTGTTGAAATAATTGCATGATATTAAATCAAAATGAGTGCTAATATAACAAGAGGACGATATAAAGTTGGATTCAGTTTCTTGAGGTCTGTACTTAATTAACTGATTGGAAACGTAACACACATTTGGATTCTGTTATTGTTGTTCCTACTTCCTATAACAATTGCAATCACTGCAGAACATGTATGCAAAGAACCCATCATCCAAGAGGAAAGGTGCACTCTCCACTGGTGTCCCGGGAGAGATCGCCGGCCTCCACGCCATGTGGTCTAAATTCGGGGTCCTTCCCTGGAAAGCCCTCTTCCAACCAGCCATCAGACTTGCCCGTGACGGATTCAAAATTGTTCCATGTGTTGAAGACGCCATTCAGACGTCCAAAGACGACATACTAAGTGATTCCGGTCTGCGAGAGCTGTTGGCACCCAACGGGAAGTTGTTGGCCACAGGAGATACGTGTTACAATCCAATGCTGGCCAAGACATTGGAGATTTTGTCTGATGAGGGACCAATGGCATTCTACAATGGGAGCCTTGGAGAGGCTTTTGTGAGTGATGTGAGAAGTGCTGGTGGAGTGATTACAATGGAGGACATGAGGAAATATCAAGTTGAGGTGACTCCAGCAATGGAAGGACATGTTATTGGGGGATACACTTTGCTGGGGATGCCTCTTCCTTCAAGTGGAACTCTTGGAGTGACTATGGTAATTGATCTGTTTGTATTTTCTCCATGATACAAAATTATCGAAGAAAGCAATTTTTGTGCTTTAATACACTTTTTACATGAAATAAAATATTAAAATTCGTTCCTTTTTTCATAACAAGAAATCATATTTTGTTTACCCCCATTCAACATTTCATTAGTTCCTATACGAACCACTCATCTGACTGCCATTTTGCGAATTTTGAAATGTTAACTAAGCTGAATAATTGATTACTTGGGTTCTGCAATTATTTTCCTTCTGAAACGAGCTTGTTTTGTGGATTTAGTAGATTCTGAATATGTTGGGCAGCTATGGAACGGTGGATGCTTTAAAGGGTCCACTTGGTGCACATCACATTGCCGAGGCAATGAAACACATGTTTGCAATTCGAATGAATCTTGGAGATCCTAATTTTGTCAATGCCACAAATTATGTTTCAGAAATGCTTTCCACTTCCTTTGCTAAGAAGCTAAAAGGAAAAATACTTGACAACGCCACCTTTGATCCTGAGTACTACATGGCCAAGTAAGTCCATTAAAAATTTCTCTCGTCCTTGTTAGATATCCATACTTAACCAAGGCTCATTTGGTTACTTAGATGGAGCCAACCAGAGGACCATGGAACCAGCCATTTTAGCATTATAGATTCTAATAGGAATGCAGTAGCAATGACAAGCACAATTAATACCTTCTTTGGTGCCGGTGTGCTCTCACCCGCTACTGGTATAGTCCTCAACGATGAGATGGATGACTTCTCGATGCCGACCGACATCTCTCCAGATGAGCCTCCTCCAGCCCCTTCCAATTTTATTGAGCCTAGGAAGAAACCATTGTCCTCCATGGCACCAATTATCATACTAAAGGTATTAAAACTGCTCTAAAAATGAAGAGACCACCATAAAGCGATTTTTTTGTGTGAAAAACTTTTTTTATGCAGGATAAACAGCTTGCAGGAGTTATAGGAGCCAGTGGAGGAACATGCATAATTCCAGGAGTTGTACAAGTTTTTATAAACCATTTCTTACTGGGGATGGATCCTTTGGATGCTGTTCGACGACCAAGGATTTACCACAAGGCAAGCTAATGTTCTCCATTATATTCTCAATGTTATTTACAGTGTATGGAAGAGTTAGCAAGATCATTAGCAGTCCATCCGATCATTACTAGTCACTTTAAGTTGCTTTTGTAGAAAGAATCTATACAAGAGAAGTTTTATGGCCCATTTGAAAAGAACAGGAGTAAACAAAATTAATGAGAAAAGTAGTATAGAAATAAAATATGTTGACTACAGGTTGCTTTACTTTACTTATGACTACTTGGTGCCAACAAATTATTGATCGTGCCAAACTCTAATTCTATGCAGCTGATTCCCAATGTGTTGAAATATGAAAATCTGACAACTGCTTACGGTGAACATGTTGAGGTTCCCAAGGAATACAGAACGTTCCTGGAACGAAGAGGCCACAAATTGCAGACGGAAGGACCTTGTTCCATATGCCAGCTAGTCGTTCAGAGTCTAAACGATCCTGTAAAGCAAAATGGTGGATCGAATAGAAAGTTTGGAGGAACAGACGAGAACGTTTTCCATGGAATGCTTAGTGCAGTTAGTGATCCCAGGAAAGGCGGTCTTCCAGCCGGAATGTAATTATACAACCATGTCCTAAAATTATAAAGGATTCTTCTGCGTGTCGGGGATCGTGTAACCATATTTGTGAAACACGAACTATATTTGCACATCTAATGCTTCTTAAGTTCTTGTGAAGCCTTAGTAAACAAATTTGACAGACGTTACACCATTGCAGAGATGATATCTCGGACAAAATTTTAGTGGATGGCAAAGTACAACAAAATTTTCCATCAACGGGATTCACATGGTCTTCAAGGATAATCAGAATGCGACCTGGACGCCGAGCTCCCAGGAATTTAGACTGCAAGAATTACAAGATGAAAGACATTCAAGATATAACAGTAGGCACTGCACCAACAGCTCGACCAAATTACTTTAAAAAAAACAACTAGCGAAATTTATAAAAAAAATCAAACCACCATGCAATGATTCTCCCTTGGATTAATCAAAAGCAAAAAATTAACATCCAAAAATAGAGTGAAGGATGAGTTTTGAGTATACTATTCCTCGATTCTTATTTAAAGAAAACACAAAACACCCAAGAGAAGATCACAGACAACCATGAAGATCTGGGGTCCAAACAAAGAGAAGGCGCTTCACCTGCAAAGCATTCAAATTCTTCTGAGATGATAATACCATAACGGAAACTGAAAATGAATGATTACTGAATGAGTTTTGTTTATGAAAGGAAGTAACGAAAGGACACACGAAAGGATGTCTAAGACAGTTCAGCTCATCAACCAAGATTTACAGATCAAGCGAAACATAATAAAACGGTGCAGGTTAAAATGAAAATATAGCTCGTTCCCGTAGGAGATATAATTTCAAAATAGTACTTCAGTCTCAAGATGTAACCACATCATGAATAAAGGTTAGCAGGAAAATTCATCAAATTATGAGATGCAATACCTCAATAAAGTAGTAAGTGTTTTGTAAAGCAACATCCAGCTGACAGCCCAAGAAAGTTTTTTTGAGCGGCATAAGCAGAAGAAAGTTTAACCTTGTTCTCCACAATTAACACCCCATCACATCCTCTTGTAAACTATGGACTTATACATGTTTTCTCATCGTGTGCTAATCCTTCAATAAGAGAACTTATTTCTTATTACCATTTACAAACTGCAGCTTCACATGAAACACTCATTTCAAATTAGTATCACATTGAATTTCTAAATCTACCAAAAGAAGTAATAATAAATTCTAGAAACCAGACTGCCAACATGATTGGAATCGTTCCCGAATCCCAATGCATATACCGGAATTTGAATCGAGGAGTAAAATGAAATATGCCCACTCAACTTAATATCAACTGCACCTTGGATGACTTCATGACTACAATCCCAACAATTGTTTTCCAAAGGGCATTTTCCGCATTACGATTACCAAATCCATTCCATTATCTTAACATGGCAACCGGTCAAGTTACGTATTCTTACTTGAATCATACTTAATCATCTCTACAACTTGAATCTTACCAACACGAAACTACTGCGAAGCATATCAATCATAAAAAAACGCATTTTGAACAACAACAACAACAACAACAGAAAAAATCCCAATTCGGCGAATCAACACCACGTAAACGTAAACAAAAAAATGGCGTAAAAACCAGATATTTAAGGGCGAAAAACTGACATTTTTCCGTCGCGCCTCTGTATGTACTTGGAGTTCTTGGCGTCCTCCTCTGCAACACCAAAGACACACGAGATCAGGAAGAAAGAAATTTTTTTTTGATCGGATCTGAGAATAGTATAATACCAGTGAGCCCGAGGGTGAGCTTGGTGATGATGACGCCGGTGACGGCGAATCCGACGAGGAACGGCCAATTGCGAGCCCACTCCCTCTTGAAGAACACCGGCCACGGATCGAACTGCCTCATCTCCGATCCAAATCAGATTCCTCTTCTCTTTCTAGGGATTCGAACGACCAAAGAAGGGCAGATTGAATAGAGCCACCCATCTTTTCTGCCCCAATTTGTATGTATGTTATAAGGGATCCGATTAAGGATCCGATTAGGAGATGGTGGGCTTTGTGGATTTTGTTTCTTGGGCTGGCATTTGTTGGATTAGAATTGTTTCTCCGTTTCAAGTTTGAAAAACTTTCTGAACTGCTATTCGTCGTCGTAAAACTACTTAAATCGACCGCAAGATTATCATTTTGTCCTTCTACCCTTTCTACTAATATAACTCCTCATTTCACTCTTTTAACACAACTTTCTCTTCATATCACTCTTCTATTCACCACATAAAATGTCTCAGATGCCAGGAAAATAACCAGCGGAGACCCCTGACTACTTACATCTGGTAAATTACCTAGTTTATTTCAATTAATTTTAAAAAAAACATTTTTGAGTCGGGCGTCCGCGGGAGTCGCCCGACCCAACGATCGGGCGGTCGCGGGAATCGCCTCCCCCTTGGAGAAAGAGATCTGTTACGTTGTCGTCAGACACCTGGAGTCTTTCGACGACGAGGATGATTCAGATGAGGTGAGGAGTCACGACGACAGTGACGATGGGGGCCGATACGACTTGGGGCCACAGGAGGAGGTGGTACGTCAGTCCGGTCGAGGACGGGGGCGACACGATGGTCCTTCAGCTGAGTGGGTCATTAGGAAGGATCGAGGTGGCCGGTTTGTGACCGGTAATTCGAGTTCGTGCACTGCAGACGCCCGAGCTCAGAAGAAGAAGAGGGGTGATTACGAGTCTTGGATCGTCACGGATATTATTCTCGGTGGTCCTGTAGATGGCAGCGTCATTCCGAGTTTTGGAGGCCACGTCGCCAGACGCATCTGGGATGGCGAGGAGCGGAAGGTTTTGAAGTGCCATAATCGGCACAGAGCCTGTACGACATTGCAGGCATGACGTTCAGTGATGACTGAGGATATGACGGCGACCGTGGTTGACAGTGGATTGGGTCACTTACCGTACAACATGTTTTCCTGCATCGACATGCTGTTGATTTCGGCATTCGTGGAGCGGTGGCAGCCTGACACCAACACTTTCCACTTGCCGTTCGGAGAAATGACGATCATGTTGCATGACGTCTTTCAGATTCTGCACATTCCTGTTGAGGGTCTCATGGTCAGTGCGCAGGCGCCGACATCTGAGCTGAAGTTATATGTATCTGAGTTGCTGGTGTCAGCCTGGAGGGTCTTGGGCGGGATAACTCATTTTGGAGTGGCGGTGGTGTTAGTATCGACGGTGTGGACGAGTGTTGCAGACGGGGGCGACCACCACGGACTGAGGATACGCAGATGACTGCTTATCTCTTCTTATTGCTAGGCTGCGTATTGTTTGTCGACAATAGCGGTTCCAGACTGAGACCACGTGACTTATTGGAGGCGAGGGACCCAAATACCATTGGTCAGTACTCATGGGGGTCGGCGACGTTGCCATATCTGTATCGCCAGCTGGGCATATCTAGTCGTGCTGATTGTGGTCAGATTACGGGTTGTCTTACACTGCTCCAGGCTTGGATATATGAGTATTTTCCTGTTTTCCGCCCACATCGTGAGCGGAAGATTGTTGAGAGGACCTATGTACTGTGACAAATTTCGACGTCTCGAATCTTCAAGAAAGTTCTGAATATTCGTCATGTGCATTTCAATAGACGAGTTCACGCGGTCGAAAAGAGTGTCGAGAGCGGCAGTCGATGTAGTGATCCACTCTTTCAGAGCCGAATGTGCACTTTCCACCCTGCAGTTCGTAGTGTTGCTGAAATGAAAAACTTGATTCGTCCAATTCAACACGAATTTTTCCTTATGCACCAACCACGTGTCTTCCACATACTTCGTCAGCACTGGGCATGAACTGTAAGAATCCTTCAGATTACGGACTGCTCTATCATAATTCGTCTGTGAATCAGAAAGCATGACTCTCCTCCACCTTCCACGCCTAAAACTCTCTGCAAGCTGCTTCTCCTTGCCGAATACGTGGTATGCGTAGTTGTACACGTCTTTGTTGATATGTCAGGTGCATAGTAAATGAGCTGACTCAGGAAAAACTCGTGCCACTGGTCGCATCAGACCCATCTCCCGGTCCGTAATTATTGCTGTCGGGCTAACTATATCCAATAACAGATCTCGCAACCTCTCCAACACCCACCGGTAACTAGACTCGGTCTCATCCTGCAAAATCGCATATCCGACGAGGAAATTCATATTTGTTGGAGTAACCCCAACCATCTCAAACAAAGGCATCTTGTACTTGTTCATCTTATACGTCGAATCCATACAGATTACGAATGGGTATGTACGCAACAACTGAACTGAAGTCGGATGTGCCAAAAATGCGTGAGTCAAGACATTAGTTTCTTCATCTGCCACAATCCAATGCAAATATTTATGTTGCACTGCCTCCCTGAGAAACTGCTGCGCGGGATTCCTGTCTTCAGATTTCGTCATCCTCATGTACTCTCTGAAGTTGTAAATGTGTCTTTGATTCCTGTCTTCAGACTTCTAATAGCAATTAAGCCTTGAGGAAAATAAAAATAAAAATAAAGGAATAAAGTGAGGAAAACATATTTTGCAAAATGATTACAAAAGCTCAAGTCTTTGAGTCACTGGTCCGTAAGGGTATCTTAAAACCCGATAACTTGAGTCTGTCAGCTCGGGATTATCGACCAAACTCGCTACACGAATGCAAAAAGGGTAAAAGTGTCAGAAAAAGCAAATGTGTTGAATCACGGAAAAAGAAAAAAAAAACTTTAAGATACTCAAGGCCCAAAGCAAAAAGAATGATCCATGTCATGGTTGATCCGAATGATACTTCACCACCAGAGGAGGCGTGCAAAATAATTTAAGTGATAACATGTGTAGAAGGGTTAGTGGTGTGAATGTTGGAGGAACAAAGACCAAGTCAAAAAATTTATGAGTTAGACTTATATAATAAGCATGCAAGAATTCTCAGTGAGATGTATATGGTTGAGGTAGGGATATTGAGAGCTATTAATGGAATGTTGAATTAAGACTTTGTGGGTGTGTCAACTGAAAACCCTCACGAGATAAAACTCGTCCTCTAAGGAAACTTGGAGGTTTAAAGGCTTGTTGCACATGCTAAGTGCAACCGTGATTCCTACGAAAGTGAGTTAGGATTTCCCTGTTTTCATTTCTTTTATGTTCTGTTTTGCTAGGGACTAGCAAAATCTAGGTGTGGGGGTATTTGATGCATTGCATACATTGCATCATATGTCTTTCATTTAGATTGATTTTATATCAATAAATGCTACTAAGGTATGTGTTTAGTCCTATTTACAGAATACAGGGACCGGAATGCAAATTACCCACATCCCGAGCATAAACACGTGCAACAGACTCATTTCTATCATAAAGACCAAGTTCAAGATTATCGGGTTTCAAATGGAAATGTATCCAGGCATAAAAGCATTCAAGTCCTAATTACAAAAAGAACAAGGACTTAAGCACAAAAGTAGTCGGGGACTTAATTGCAAAAAGTCAATGACCTAATTGCAAATCACGAGTAGCTTTTATTATTATAGAGAAAATCTAAAGAAAAATCAATGTGGATCTCCAAATATATGAAGGAAATAATTCGGAGCTCAAGAGAATGGAAAGAAATCATCCAGACGCGCAAAGGAGGATCAAATCATACCATAAACATGTGGGATCGTGTGGGTTATGGGTCCACTAATAACTATTAATCTAATCCCTAACTAAACAAGCAATAAACGCAGCGGAAACAGTTTAAAGACTAGTAGGGAAATAACATGCAAACCACAAGAAGACACGACGTTTTTATAGAGGTTCGACACCCCACCCGGGTCCTAGTCCTTTCTTGTAAGCTCCGCCTACGTCTTCACTAACCACTCCCCATTCCGGGCTGGGAGAGAACGCCTTTTACACCACAAGCAATGCGAACAACCCTCGCTTGCTTGAATTCTTCCTCTCACAATCCGAGAGGGACACTTCGGGCTTTCACCGAAGTCCTTGCTTCTTTTGACAACACTTGTAACTGAGTGGGATTCACTCTCTAATTGAGCACACTTTGAGTAGGATGAGTATATGATCACTAAGTGTGGATTTAGGCTTGTGGAGTGAAATTGGGAGCTTTGAGAATTGAGAACTTCTCTCTAATGAATTGGACAAATGGAAGTTGGAGAGTTGTGTTAACAACATGTCTTGATCCTCTATTTACAAGCTCCTAAAGATTTCTAGCCGTTTGGACAAGATTTGATTGGGTTTTGTGCAAGATACATAAGGCAGAAAATCGGGTTGCAAATCTGTCCAGAACCGGTCGACCGAAACTACTAAACCGGTCGACCGTTCACTTGATTTCAAGGAGAACGGTCGAACAAAAGAATACTCGGTCGGACAATACGCTAGAACTTAACTCTACTTAAGTTAAACGGTCGAACCAAAGTATGGGGCGGTCGACCGTTCAGGGGATTCGGTTGAGATAAAGGTGCAACTGTCGAACGAAGAATGAGTCGACCGATAGCAGGGAATTTTGTTTCTTGAAGAAATGTTCAACCGGTCGACCGAAACAAGGTCGTCGTTCGACCGGTTACCGAATGTATTTTGGGGTTAAGTTTGTTTTATACGAATACGACCGTTATAGGAATACGACAAGAAAAACGGCCATATTAAAATCCGGGATCGGTCGACCGAAAAGGTAAAACCGGTCGACCGGTAGAGTTCGGTAAAATCACTGTGGAGAGTCTGTTATAAACCGGTCGAACTGAGAACTGGTTCGGTCGACCGGTTTCACACAGGAATTCTGGATTTAGGTTTTAAGTGATTTCCGACTAAGGTTTGGGTGATCTAATGGAGTCCAAATGATATGAGATTTTGTGTGTGACTCCTACAGGGAACCTAGTGTGTAAGTGATAAGTTTTTAACTCTTGTATGCTCAATTTACACATGTTCCTAAGACTCAAAATAAAATCAAGATTACAAGTCTTCATATAGCTTTATTACAAATCTTGACTTGATTTCCTTCCTTCCATGAGTCTTGATCACCTGTAGAGGTTAGCACATGCAATATATATGCAATGCAATATGTGTGCTACTCTACATTACTTATGATTAAGATTAGGTTGATTAAATCATCAAAACAAGGATTAAGGCCAAAAAGCCAACAAAACACTCAGCAAAAATCCGGATTTAATCTGACTTGATTATGCGGCGTTTCCGCCGCACAACACCTACAACCTGTGGTGATTCCGCCGCCCCCTTAGCAATCCGTGTGCTCCAATTTTGTCCAGTCGTGTCTGGACACGTGTACTTTCCAATGTTATACTTAGGTCCCTTGTAGCAACTATAAATAGCCCCGAGAACGATGTTAGAAGGGTCTTGACCTTAGACCTAGTTCTTAGTTGTTTTTATTTTGTCTTAGTTTTGTATTCTTCTTTTTATTAATAAAATTCTGTCTTTTATTTCTTGTTTTTAGTTTTTTTTGTAATTCCTCTAGGACCCCTTCTCCTTCCTCCCATCCATGAGTTTCTAACTCTTTCCAAATGGTGGAGGTGACGGATTTAGGGTGAAGAGAAGATGAATAAATGTTATTATTTTAATTTCGTGATTAGTATATTTTGATTACTTGAGTTTATGTTAAATCATTTATCATGTAATGCTTCATAACTAACATGATTTATTATAAGTTTCTGAATTCTCTAATCTAAACCCTAAATCTAAACCTCCACCCAACGGAATTCACCTCCTTGTTCTTGTTTTAGTTTTATTTGTTCTTGTTTCTTGCTTTAGATAATAAAAACCAAAAATCTCAAAAACCCAATTTATTCTTCTCTCTTTCTTTCCCCCAATCGAAATCACACTAATAACAAATCTCTCCTTCCTTGTGTTCGACCCGTATTTGTCACGTCTTCATTGACGCCGTGCACTTGCGGTATAAATATAATTCCCATCAGTAACAATCCATCCAGTTATCTGTTTTTGGTTTGTATGATGATATAACAAAAAAAATCTGACTCATATTGCAACTTGTTTCGCCCATTTACAACATTCCTCGATTGTTGTAAATATTTCTTTACTGTCAAAAAGCTCACTGTAATCTACTCAATCACCACCGAAATCTTGCAACGGAACCTGAAAAAATTGAATTTAACAGAAAAAAACGGGCGTCTGGGTAAACCGCCTCCACCAAGGTGGAGGCGTCTGCCTAACACGCCTCCACATAGGTGGAGGCGGTTTAGACAGACGCCTTCACATTGGTGGAGGCGGTTTAGACAGACGCCTCCACCTGGGTGGAGGCGGTTTAGCCAGACGCCCGAGTCGAAAAAAATTCCGCCCCTGTTACCTCGCCGGATTCAGGTGCTTCGCCAAACATTTTCGTGGTGTTGGTACTAGGAATGTGAGTCAAACTGAGTCAAACACCTTGTTTAAAGACACGGGACGAAATCGGTATTAATTGATTTGTTAATGGCAAAAATGTTATTTTTGGGACGATTTAAGTAGTTTTCTGGCGACGAATAGTAGTTGGCAAAACTTTTCGTTGGTTCTTTTGATGATCTGTGCAGTTGTTTTATCTAAAACATGTTATCTTGGAATTATCTTTGGATTACCAAAAAAGTTCATGATTTATGGTTTTTCAGGTTTATGTTCGTAATATTGTGTCATGTCAAAAAACAAAATACATCAGTCATGTGTGTAACTTGTAGTGTACCTGATGTGGTTGAGATGGTTTAGTACGTGGTGTGTGTTCCTCTCTAGCTATCACCCCCCTATTGTTCCACAATAACCAAGCATGTGAAAGGATAGACGTGTAGCTTTGTAAGTTTGTTTTATGTTATTGAATGGGTTTAAATCTTACACGAATTAATGCCCATTTTGTTGGGGGGGTTTGGTTTGTGTGGATTGGGAAGAAGTTTGGAGATACCATGGGATGATGATGTGTGGTTGATGGGAGGAGGGTTCACGCTTGTTTGGACGTAGAGAAGTAACGGAAGCAAACTCCTTTATTGGGTCCCAACAGAAACAAGACAAAGATGTCTTGTGGATGGCTAATTTGTGTTGTTGAGAGTGATCCACCTAAAACAATTCCAATTAAAGCATGTCACAATGTAAGACTTGCAATATCCCATGCGAACTATAATATCTTTTTGTGTCCCAACCAGAAACTCTGCAGTTTGTTTGCTTCTTACTCGCTTAACTTTCATTGGTTGAACCGTTGATCTTTGCTAGCAACTGTTCTTTGTTCCTACTTCCTAATGGCTCACTTTTTTTGAAAATTTTAATTTCTTTTTTTGAAAATTTCACAACCGCGATCCGTGAATTTTTTTTTAAGATTAATTTTTTAAGTTTTCTGTTTTAGTTTTATTTTTTTATTTCTGTTTTTCTTTTTTATTGTAACTATTTTTTATCTTTTTTAAAATCTTTTTTTTTTTCAAAATATGTTTTCTAATTTATATTATTTTTTAAAAATTTTAAATTTGTTTTTAATTTCTTCAAAAATCGACCTCCAAATCACGTCGATAACTCGACGTATTGAAATGTTAGGGTATTTTATACAATAAAAAATTTCTTAACCAGAATAAGAAATTATTTACAACTAAATTTTAAACAAACACTAAAACTAATTAAAACAAAAAATTGGTAACGTTGTCGAAAATTCGTAGGGTGTACACACATTACAAACAGTTTTGGAGGTCGATACAGCAAAAAATTAAAAACGCAATTAATTTTTTTTAAAAATAATAACAATTACAAAACATATTTTGAAAAGAAATATAATAAAAAAACTTAGCTAAAATGATTTAAAAAAATTCAAAACATAAAACACTACGACTAAAATCCGTGACTTTATTTATTTTCTTTTATTGTTTTTGATTTTATATTTTGATTTTTTAAAATCATTTTAACTATGTTATATACATATATATATATATATATACTTCAAAATATGTTTTCTAATTTTTATAAATTCTTTAAAAAATTTAATTGTGTTTTTTAATTTTTTGCAGTATCGACCTTTAAAAACTGTTTGTAATGTGTATCCACCCTACGAATTTTTGACAACGTTACCAATTTTAAAATATACCTATATTGGTATTCAAAATTTAATTTTTTTTATTAGATAAAAAATTTACCTAGTAAATAATATATTCTAAATTTTTAAAATTTGTAACGTTGTTAAAAATTCGTAGGGAGAATACACATTACAAACAGTTTTGAAAGTCGATAATGCAAAAATTAAAAACACAATTAATTTTTTTTAAAATTTATAAAAATTAGAAAACATATTTTGATGTATATATATATAAAACATAGTTAAAAAGATTTTAAAAAATCAAAACATAAAATCAAAAACAATAAAAGAAAATAAATAAAGTCACGGATTTTAATCGTAGTGTTTTATGTTTTGAATTTTTTTAAATCATTTTAACTAAGTTTTTTTATTATATTTCTTTTCAAAATATGTTTTGTAATTGTTATTATTTTTATAAAAAAATTAATTGTGTTTTTAATTTTTTACTGTATTGATCTTCAAAACTGTTTGTAATGTGTGTACCGTTGTACACCCTACGAATTTTCGACAACCGTTACCAATTTTTTGTTTTAATTAGTTTTAGTGTTTGTTTAAAATTTAGTTGTAAATAATTTCTTATTCTCGTTAAGAGTTTTTATTTTTTTATTATATAAAATACCATAACATTTCAATACGTCGAGTTATCGACGTGATTTGGACGTCGATGTTTGAAAAAATTAAAAACAAATTTAAATTTTTTTGAAAATAATATAAATTAGAAAACATATTTTGAAAAAAAAAATTAAAAAGATTAAAAATAGTTACAATAAAAAAGAAAAACAGAAATAAAAAAATAAAACTTAAACAGAAAACTTAAAAAAATCTAAAAAAAAATTCACGGATCGCGGTTCATAACCGGGATCCGTGAAATTTTCAAAAAAAAAATTGGGGGGACGGATCGCGGGTCAAACCCGAGATCTGAGTACTTTTGGAAAGAAAAAAATTTCCCAAAATTCAATTTTTTGATTTTTTTTATTATTTAAAAAATTTACGGTACAGAACTCGGTATCACCAGTGTCGAGTTCTCCTTGGAAGAACTCGACACGGGCGATATCGAGTTCTACTTGAGAGAACTCGGCACGGGTGATGTCGAGTTCTATTTAGCAGAACTCGGCATCACTAGTGCCGAGTTCAATTTTGTTTTTTATTGTTCAACATTTGTCATATTTCACTCGACGTGAGTTGGCAGGAGAATAATGTTTCAAATAGAACTCGGTATCCTCAGTGCCGAGTTCTCTTGAAGAGTGAGTGCAAGTTCATTTAATTTAAGAATTCGACAATTTCATTTCTTGTTTGACAACAAACACAACAAAGACAATTTCATTTGTTGTTTGACAACGAAGACAATCATTCCAATTACCAAAACACAATTCCACAACAAAACACAAACAACAAGGACAATCATTCCAATTACCAAAACAACAAACGTTTTAAACAACAAACAACCACAAGAACGAGTTTAACATTTTAATATAAAACCAAAAGTAGTGTAATAACAACCAAATAAGTTTAACACAATTAAATATCTATCCTAAGTGACATCTCAATCTCTTCTTCCTTTTAGACCACTAGATCATCTAAACGTCGAGCAATCTCTCCAATAAAATCAACTACAATAAACAACCTTACGAATCATGTTAGATTTTTTTTAAAAAATTTTAACAGAACCTCCCTATATTGTTCAAATTCATAATTAAACGACAGAACTCAAATAAATCATTTTTAAGTTTACATTCATTTAAACTAACATACATTCAAACCAAAATAACAACAAAAAATCTAATTTCAGTCACAATAATCAAACTTAAATTCAACTAATTTTAAGATTACTACCGTAGACCTACAATTAACAAAACTAAATCAATAATCAACTAAGAACACAAGAAATAAAAAGTTTGGCCTAAAAACCCAAAATCAAAATCGGGTTTGCACCAAAACGGGTTCCTAAACCAACAAAACACTACAATCATACCTAAAACAACAATGTATATCATCATAATACATAAAAAAAAGGAAAAATGGTGGAAAACGAAAAAAACGAAACCCTAACCTTAAAATCCCGAGAACTCGACGTAAGAATAGGGGGCGTCGGATTGCTTTTATAACGCGACGGAACTCGGCGTTACAAACGTCGAGTTCTGCCTATTAAACTCGACATCTCAGATGCCGAGTTCTATTTAAGACACTTTTCTCCTGGCCCTCCCACCGTCTCATGCACAATCTGAGTTGTCAGGAGAACAATTTAAATAGAACTCGGCATCGCAGATCGGGTGAAGTATGCCAAGTGTTTTGGGGAAAAAAACCAAAGAAAACTCGGCACTGGTGATACCGAGTTCTGTATGCACTAAAAAACAAACCCGCCGCCGCCACGTGTCACCAAGTGGTGACAACGGGTATAATTTGAAAAATACTTTTAATTGAGGTTATTTTGGCAAAAAAAAATTAAAAAAAATTATTTGATTTTTTTCGTAGAATGTAAAGCTACATCCGTCTTTCCAACTTGTAAGGTACTCACCAGCTAGGAATTGGATCACACCATATGTATAATGACAAAATACATTAATAAAAAACCAATCGAGCAAGAATTTAACATTTCGTCACATTGCTAGCATTTATCACTACCCGAAATAGTGCCAACAATCCACCGCTTGCAGTATTGAATGCACCTACTCAATCGGATGGGATGGTCATCGTTGTTGTTGATCCAACTGATAGTGAGCTTGTCGAAATTCACCACTTCGCTCGACTGGAAGAACTAGCAGCCGAGATAGCCATGCGGGTGAGAATATTTGAGGAGACGAGATAATTACCCGAACAACTCATTCATCCTCAGCTGACACCTAACAGAAAGTAGTTGAGATCACAACTAAACTAACACCAAAAAAGATGTGATTTTTGAGTAATTTTGATTCGTTGTTGTTTTAAACCCTCTTACGATCCTTTACGTTGTTTTATAGCTTGAGCAAAACTATTACGATTGTAATAGTAATTTGTATTTTACTTTATAATCCATGTAATTAACTATCTTCCAAAAAAACGGAAATTTGTTCTTTCGGCGGCACTATTACTCCCTGAAAGAAAAGAAAAAAAAAACAGTACATAAAAAACAATTAATTTCTAATCAGAAATGAAGACCGCAGATGGTATGATGGGAGGTGGGAAAACAAACCTCCACCATCGATCTCCAACCAACCTCGCGAAAAAGCTACTAACGTGCGCCCGGCGCACGATTAGACTCGGATAGATAGATAGATAGACCCAATGATGTGTACGCCTGCCCAGCCGGCAGCGTCACACGTCAACCCACACGTGCCTTTCCACGTGTCATAATTCCGTACTATATATATAACTCTATTCTACCAACACTTACAGAGCTGAAAAGAGAGAAAAGTAGCGACGTTCGAGAGACTTGTTCGTGTGGAAACCCTAATTAGGGTTAGGGTTTGGAGATGGTGTCGGGGGAAGACGACGCGGTGGTGGTGGAGATGGGGGAGAGGAAGGACGACCCCAGCGTCATCACCGTCAACTGCCCCGATAAGACCGGCTTGGCCTGCGATCTCTCCAGGATCGTCCTCGAGTTCGGCCTCCGGATCACCAGAGCAGGTACTTTATTCTCTTCACCCATCTGGATGGAAGTTTCGGTCAAAACGTTGGCATCTTTGGTTGTTTTTCGGTCAAAAGTTGTGATTTTTAGGGCTTCTTATGTGTCTGTGTGGTGTGGGTTGTTCCATTCTGGCTTCAATTTCACCCGAAATGGTTTCTTTCAAATGTGTTAGCTCTATAGTAACGAAATCGGTTTGTTGGTTTTGCTCTTTTAATTTCAATTCGGATTTTTTTGTTAGATTCTAAAAAATGGCCAGGCTTTTGTTGCTGTAGTTGTATGGTCATCTTTTCATTAAGACAACATTTCAACAGGACTAAGATTTTGTTTCCAGTTATGTTGTAGTCTCCATTTTTTGTCCTTACTATATTTTTATAGATGTGCGGATTTTTGTGAAATAACTAATGATTTCTTTTTTTTCCTGAATCTGAAATCCTTGTGATTTGCAAAACCTTTGTTATGGATGATATGGGACCTTGCAGTGTTGACTTTGTGTTTGACCAAATGATTTTTTGTGCATCTTAGTGATGTCCTTTCATTTAGAATCCTAATGTTGTTCTCTCTTGTTTAATGTGTGTGAAGATGTGTCGACCGATGGAAAATGGTGTTTTGTGGTTATCTGGGTTGTTTCACGCAGCAGCTCGACCATTGTAAGATGGGGTAGTTTGAAAAAACGGCTTGTTTCGACATGCCCTCCGAATTCTCTTTCTTTCTATCTGAATTTGTGCCGTCCACCTGCGGATTCACCAATGTACCTTTTGAAATTCTTTGCAATGGACAGGAAGGGATTATTACATGGTGAGGCCTTGATGCTTGCTTCAAATTTTCTGGTTTATGCTTGATTATTTGTTTCTATGTTTCTGATAGGCTTTTGCCCTTTATTGCAGATGTTACCCACGTTCTCTCTGAACTTGAACTCTTGATACACAGAGTGAAGGTGTCTACAACTCCAGATGGAAAAGTGGTTGATCTGTTCTTCATCACAGATGGCACGTGAGACTTATAAAATTGGTCCTTTTTTGTTCTTTATTTGGCCTTTCCTTCTGCAGGACGCTAATACTTTAGCCTTACAATGAAAATTACATAAAAATATAAAATATTGTTCTTTATAGTCAATACTCATATCTGTAATTCTTAATTCTTCCGTTTTCATTATAAATTACACAAATATTTGTTGCTAGTCAAGTGGTTGGAATCTTAATAAAAAAATAAAGATGCTCAGAATCAATTTCTCTTTGATTGTGACATTGTTATGTTAGTCTTATATGTTTTAGATAATGCTCTTGCTAGTCATTTTGGTGAAATAATGATGCGGAGTACATATTACTGTTCTATTATTTTACATTTTCATATTTTCTCTCGTAAGATTACTTCCATCGTGACTACAATTGTAAATAAATAAATTTCTCAAGCATCATCCTTTTTTGTTTTAGGATGCTCATGCACAAAAGAGGAAGACAACAAGAATTATGCTCACGATTGATTGATAGCCTGGGTGATTCGGTTCGCTGTGAACTTCAGTTGACCGAACCAGAGTATAGAACTTCTGAACAAGGTTTTTGTTTGTTACCTTCATCTGCAGACAAGGAACTATTTAGTACTGATCTTCTAACTATCGGAGAACATTCCAGTCCTGATTTTAGTAAGACAAGAAACACCAACATAAACTTGGACAATTCTTTGAGCCCTTCCCACACTTTGCTTCAAATACAGTGTACGGACCAGAAGGGACTCTTTTATGATATTCTGAGAACCTTGAAAGACTGTAACATACAGGTAATCTTGTCTCTCTATTATATTAAGTCGTATTATTTGAATATCCATCTATTCTCTTCTCTACCCATAAACTAAATCATCTTAGTTATTAAATGCCTATATGAATTTTTTACAAGACTAGTATTCTTACATGGATATTTGCAGAGCTTACACACCAAAGTAGTTTCAGGTGTCATGATATAAATTCAACAAGATCATTTGGGATAATAGACATTTTCTGCAATTGTTGACATTAATGCTAACACTGCACCAAAGTCTCTAACAAGACTTGGTTAGGACAGGTAAGGGGGATGGGTTGATGTGTTTGTTTCCGAAAATCAAATATGACTCTGTCCCTTTCCTACAATAAAAGAAAGAGAAGGGACGCTCTTGCTGCTAAAGTATATCAAACTCGAACTGATCTTTCATATATGCTGTATATTAATTAGTCCTTCGTTTATTCTTTTGTCTAAAATGATTTTTGCACTTTCTTCTCTAGATTGCCTATGGCCGGCTTCTTTCCAACTCCAAAGGCTGTCGTGAGGTAGATCTTTTCATTCGGCAAAATGATGGAAAGAAGATAGTGGATCCTGAGAAACAGGAAAATCTATGTTATAGGTTAAGAATGGAGATGCTTCACCCACTGCGAGTTACAATCGTCAACCGTGGTCCTGATGCTGAACTTCTGGTTGCCAACCCAGTTGAATTAAGTGGAAACGGAAGACCTCGTGTTTTTTATGATGTCACACTTGCACTGAAAACTCTTGGAATCTGCATATTCCTGGTATTTGACTTAGCTTGTTTCATATATAACCACACTGAATGACTGAATGTTATACTCTTCTAAACAATTGTCCCATTTACCTGAATGTTCCAGGCTGAGATCGGAAGGCACTCAACAGCAGAAAGGCAGTGGGAAGTGTATAGATTTCGTTTGGATGAAAATCCAAGATCCCGACTCACAGATGACAATGTTAGAAAGCAAATTATTGACACGGTGAGGAAAACCTTGATGGGATGGTGAACAAGCGGTGGTGACTTATCTCTCTAACGTGCAACATGATGTTGCGTTGGTGTCAACTTCTATATGTAGCACGAGATTGATATGAACACCATGCTAATCCGATAGCAATGGTAACGACAGGCTTCGGTGACTGGTACTGTAAATACTTCGAATCCCTCTTGAAGAGTATATGTATATAAACAGATGGAAACCATCCTTGTTCTCAGAGGAATCTGGTTTGTTTTTTATGATCTTGTTTGCAGGCGTGTGTCTGAGGTTGGTGCTTTCTTTTTCCAACAATTTGGAATCAGTTTGGAAGTGTATGTATTGTTTACTTGAATGAATAAAAGTGATTAATCAAATGATTCGAATCAGTCAGAATGACCATTTACAGGTGTACTTACATATATTGGAATGCCGGAGTTGGTTGGTCATCAATCACCATATTATAGAGGAGAGAACCAAGTTCATATCATGCCTTTAAAGCACTATTTAGATGCATTTTCTTGAATTTTAAGTGCTTAGTTTTGAATGTAAAGAGAAGTGTAATCGAATATAACATTATTCTCTGTAGATATTTTACGTAAATATAACCGAAGTGCATATTATTATATACAACGTTAGATTAAAAAGAGAAGAAAAAAAAACTCATGATAATTCCGAACTGCCGGCATTGGCGATAGGCATGTCGACTACTGTGGTGGATTCGCCATCAATCACCATGGTGACCGGAGTCTCCTCCGAGTGCACCATGTCGTGCTGTTGAACAATAAGAACGGAAGAGACCACCCCATGTTTTGTGGAGGCCAAAGCATCGCCAATGGGTCCGAGTTCGGCATGTTCCGCGACCCTGTTGGCCAGACCAGCTACCATTGGCGATGGAAACCGGCCCTTTCCGACCACTACAAGCTCGTGTTCTCCGCTCCGGCCAATACCCAAGACGTCCTCCAAGATGTCGGTGGTGGTTCTCTCCTCCAGTGTTGATGTTAGTCCTTCTGTTCTTTGTTGGAACTCCATTACTGCCGCTTCATCCAACTCCTAGATAAACAATTGCAATTAGAGGGTCAATCAAATAATTTACATACAATAAATTGACTAGTAGGAATTCACTCCAATTCATATAATTCAAAGAATACCTGAAAGGTAGTGTCAGTCGGGGACGTAATCTTACATTGCTCGATATGAAACCACTAGAATGCTCTATTGGCAATTCCATATTTAAACCTTAATTAAGCACTTAGCTTAGGGAAAGAGTAGTAACATAAACATTTTATGAATGTGAGAATATTTTTCCAACATTCTTCAAAAAAAAGTCTTCAAGTTTACTATATATGGATCAGTCTGTCTGATGATCAACCTAACGTAAAACACAACAACACTTGTCTTAGGTGGATGTTAAATTAGCTAAAGTATATATGATTTGAAATGATAGTAGCAGCTGATGCAAGTACATTGAAACCAGCTCGCAAGTAATGCTTCCCAACATATATATGTATTTACCAAAGGACTTGTACGTACCTTCTCTCTTTGGCGATCCATTTCAGCAGTGGAGAAGCTATAGTGGCTCTCATTGCTTTTGCTTGTTGATGGCCTTAGTCTAACACCACCATTACCTTCTCTTTCCTCTACAAATCTCACCACCGTGACTTTAACACCAGGGTGCTCTGCCATCCTTCCGGCGAGCTCCAAAGCCTCTCGGTCATCTGGCCCACCGAAAAACACCATGCAAACCCCATGAGATACCTCTGCCGATCCCAACCGCTCGCCGCCGCCAAATCTACGATCAACCAAAATTGCAACTGAGCAAGGTGCCTCCTTCATAACCTTTTGATTCACTGCCCTCCACCCTGGGCCCACTTGCTCCATCATCGTTGAGTCATCTTCACCGTCACCTCCCTAACGACATAAGTTATAACTCATTAATGTTTTAGAATTTTTTTATATCGATTATAATTAAATCTCAAGATGCAACTTGTTGTATCTAAATGTTCATGTGATCGTAGCTTCCAATGCTTTTTCAATTATTACCGGTAATTCCTAAGGCAATTTTTTTATGCTTACCTTTGCGTGCTTATGGAAGGGTATGACCACCAAGGCGACCTTCTTCTCCTCGGCCACATTGCACACATCCTCGTGCATGGTGGACATGGCCGAGATGGCAGTCATGGCGTTGACTCGAACACGACCTAGTTGCCCGTACGCCTCGAAAGCAACCAACACCTAACATGAGAAAAAAATAGTGAAATATGGTTAGTCCACCATTAATTGAAATTTTAATCAATAAGACATGTAGGTAATAGCCAGTGAACACAACGTACTATCCTATAAAGTGTGTATATGTTATTGTCAGGCCGAACGGAACTATATATATTTCAACACTCCCCGTGTATGACTAGAATTATAGTTGGACAATAGGAATACAAGCTAATTTCACAAGTCAGAGCTAGAGATTTGTTTATAGATCATGTGAATTTTGACTGGGTCCACTGCCCTTGTGAAACTAGGAGAAAATATTGGACACAACTTTTGGCTAATGTTTTCATTAATTGTCTTACTCGCAAACATAGATCTTGATTCCTGTTATGATTTACTAACTTTCACCTAAGTAATTTCCGTTGAAGAAAATGCTACTATATATACCTGGTCACGAGTATCCTTTCTTAGAGGATTCATGAAAGGCAAGCCATTCTTGCGGGCACGAAGTGCCGTCACGATAGAAGACGAGCGCTCTGTGAGCTCAATAAGGTGCATGATGTAGAGTTTTAGAGGTGACTTCTTGATGCCTCCACGAATGAACTCGATGAGATTGATGATCGAGGGGATGTCGCGTGGACCGTGTACACAAACAAGAACGCGAAGCTCCTCGGCTGTGGTTGCCACGCCAGGGGCATCTTTTTGGAGCCTACGCTTGCCAGAGCTTGCCGGTTTATAGATGGCCATCACGGCCGGAGTGGTGATGAAAGTGGTGAATAAAGCCATAAGGACCAATATGGCAAATATCTCGTCGTTAAGGACCTGAACCCAAACATTTTCAATAGCTTTAAGAATTACTAAATGATTATAAACTCACACATGTTAGTGGGTCATCCTAAATTAATCTCAATCAAAATCGCAGCTTTAAATCTCAACGGCTGACTTATTATTTACATTCGTTTCGTTAATCTTATATATACTCACTTCATAAGAAATAAAAAATGTCCCCAAGGTTTTTTTTTTAAATTTAAATTGGTCAGCAACAAGCTTGTGAGATGCATCTCGTATCCATTTTTAGTGGAGGAAAGAGATTGTAGCTTAATTATATCACGGATTCACCTTATTTTATCACGAGAAACTTGTAAGGAAGAAAGTAACACAAAGAAGTCATCGAAAATATCCACAAACTTCCTCTTACCTCATCACAGATTTCATCACACAAAGAAGTGCCTTTCACACTTCTTGATTTAAAAGAATATATAACTCCATAAATATCCATATAAATGACTTAGATAAGTATTGTCAATGTCTTTCAATCTTTCGGTCGATTTGAGTAAGAAGAGCACAAGAAGAGCGTGTAACCATTAACTTTTGTTAAACGTGAGTATATAATTCATTAACTGAAAGAATATATATATACTAGCAGTGCTATTACTTATTTAGAGAGTATTAATTTGTACAATATTAATAATTGAAATGATTCTTGCATTGCCTTAGAAAGTCCAAATTAAGAAACACTCCATATGTAACTTGTATAATTGCATGACTAGCTAAGTTTCTTGCAAATAGTGGTAATTAATTACCTTCTTCTCCTTCCCAATATTGAGAACAATGAGCTCCACCAATCCTTTGGTGTTCATCAACACTCCCAGGGTGACAGCCACCCTGACCGGCATCCGGCAAGCCACCGCCATCCCAAACGTGCCCAAAATCTTCCCAAAACACGCTGTCGCGATCACGAGAAAAAGCAACCCCCATTCCTTTCCTGTGTGGATTTTTGTCACGTCGGTTTTCAACCCGCTAGAGGCGAAATAGAGAGGCAACAGAAGCCCAGACACCAAATCCTCAATCTTCTCGATCAACCTGCCGGCGAATTCTCCGTCCTTGGGTATGGCTAGACCGAACACGAAAGCCCCGAAAATGGAGTGGACTCCAATGAGATCAGTCGTGAATCCGGAGGCCAGAACCCCGCCTAGGGTTAAGGCGACGTAGAATTCACTCTCCCCCTCGACGGACCGCCTTGCCACCCACACCATTGCCCGCTTCACCACGGTCAACATGAACGTTACGAATGCGACACCGCTTAGAAGGACCTATTTGCAAATAAAATTTAATTTCACATAAACAAATAATTACAAACGAAACAATTAATTAAGTTGATCATAGTCATACGCGCGTACGTACGTACCCAGAGGGAGATGAGAGGTGATTTCTTCTTCTTTTGTCCGTCGCCTTCGCCGGAAAGAGCGACCGCAAGGGCAAGTAAAACCCAAGCTGCAATGTCATTGAAGGCGGCTGCGGCCATGGCTGTCTCTCCAAGGGAAGTTGTAAGTAGCTTAAGCTCGGCAAGGATCCGGGCGAGAACCGGAAAGGCGGTTATGGAGAGGGAGACGCCCATGAACACAAGAAATGGGCCATAACCTGCCTCGTCCGCCCCATCGATCGTGCTACGTAGAACGAACGCAACACCGATACCGCAAACAAACGGAAGGGATATTCCGGCGGCCGCTATTAGAAATGCACGCCGCCCACTACGTCTTATGGAGTTGAGGTCGAGTTCGAGCCCGACGAGGAAGAGGAAGAAGAGGAGGCCAATGCTTGCCACCGTTTCGAGGATCGGAATGCTCCATGGAGGGAAGACGTTGTGGAGAAATGTTTGGTTTCGTCCGAGAGCCGACGGACCGAGAAGAATTCCACCCTTAATTATCAAATATATGATTTCAAACTCATGGCTAGCTAGAAATATACATGAACGTTACATGACAATTAATTCAAGAGCAGCTGATATGATCCATTTCAAACTTAATTATGGAAATTAATTATATAAAACAACTTTGAGATTGAGAGGAATTAATTACATACGAGGATTTCGGCGATGACCTTAGGCTGGCGGAGGGGCTTAAGGATGAAGGCAAAAGATCGACTAACGACGAGGACGAGAAGCGTTTGAATGATGAGGAGAGGGAAGGCAAAACGGGTGGGGTTGTCGCCTTGCCACAACCCATCCGACGCAGTTTTGATAGAGGTGATGTTCATCATCTTTTCGTCGTCGTCGCCGTCGTTAAAACTTCACTCTCATATATACCAAAGAGGCAAAGCCACCGGAGTTTCTATTGCTAATTCTATTCTCTTACAAAACCTCTGCGGTTGTATATATATATATATGTAATGTGCTTTTGAACTTAAGAGCTAAGGTTAATACCGTCTTTTCAACACCAATTAATCACAACCTTTGGGATGCATGGTATCTTTTGTTGACCGCTAATTAATGGAAGCCATCACTTAATTATATGTGTCTAATTTATTTATCTATTTATTTGTACCATGAACAAGCTAAACTGCTTTGCTGGCTCATGAAACTTGATATAGGGTATTGCGAGATTAAGAATATACTAACCTTGATTAGATGTAGTAGCATATATATGTTATGGTCAACTATTTGCTCTAGCTATTGGTTGTGGACTAATTAACTCTTCCCACGTTTGTTATGGTGACTACAATTATTTGTTGGGTTGCACCTCCTTGCCACTCTGTTCACGTTGGCTTAACGTAAACATGCAAATCACAATTGCCATTCTGTTCAATTAACAATAACTAAACGTGACTAACACTATTAAAGCACCAACCTAATTAAGTTCACAAGAATCACCGGGTAGTTCGCAAGTTCATATATAATGGAAAAGAAATTGAGTTATTAGATGTATTGCTTAATTAGATATTAGCACCAGCTAACTGATTTCATCTTGACATATCTCTAAATTATTGAGACGACATTGTACACAACCAAGCCAAGATACGGAAACACACAATATGATGTTAAATTCAATTACTTAACTATTGAGGGGACGTCTTCTACTACTACTACTGTTAAAAAATGACTCGACCGATCAAATAATTGTTAGGATACTTATACACGGACGCGGGCGTTCGTGACGCGCGCTGACATGGACAATACAATCAGCAGTCCAGTCATCAAAATTCAAATATTTGTTACTTTTTGAAATTAAATAAATAACATATTTATTTTTTGTGTCACATGCAATTTTTTATTTTCCTGATACAACATTACGTTCCCAATGCAACATTTTGTTTCCCAATGCAACATTTTCCCAATGCAACTTATTCTCAACAGAGACACAACTTAATCTGGACAGATGCACAACTTATTCTGGACAGACACATAACTTATTCTGGACAGACATAAAACTTATTATGGACAGACACACAACCTATTCTGGACAGACTTTGAACTTATTCTGGACATACTTTTAACTTATTATGGACAGACATATAACCTATTCTGGACATACTTTGAACTTATTCTGGACAGACATACAACTTATTATGGACAGACTTTGAACTTATTATGGACAGACTTTGAACTTATTATGGACAAACTTTGAAAATATTCTGGACAGACACACAACTTATTCAAGACAAACACAGAACTTATTCTGGACATAATAAGGTGTGAGTCTGTCCATTTTAAGTTGTGGGTCCGTGGGGGAATCAAATGTTGCATTAGGAAAATAAATGTTGCATGAGGAAACGAAATGTTGTATTGGAAAAGTAAAAATTGCATGTGACATATTTAATTAATTTAAGAAAGTAAAAGACATTTGACTTTTGATGACTGGACTGATCACGTCAGCGTACGTCCCGAACGCAAGCGTCCATTAATCGTTTTCCTAATTGTGATGGCATTAGCGTAGTTTGTGGAAAAAACATGGGTGTGAGTTACGTGAGTAAAGGTCAATGACAAAAGGAAGTCAACGTCACGAGAGGAAGTCGTGAAGAAAGTGGCTCGTGCTTGGTTTGGAGAACTTGTATGATTCTTGTGCTGTGTTCGTTTGTTTCCACAAGTTGGAGAGGAGGACTCACAATAAGTTCTTGGGTTAGAAAGAAAAAAATGATCACGATGAAGGAAGCGTAAGTATTTTTAAATATAATATTAAAATGCGATTGTCGATTTCGTGGAAGTCTGTGTAGAAGCACGATTAAGTTGAACTGTTGTCTTATGTATTTGTCCGGTTCTGAACTGGACCAGTCGATCAATCGACTCAACCGGTTCAAACCAGTTTTTTATTTATTTTAAGTTTAACTAGTTTTTGGTTCAAAATATTATTTAATAGTATTTTATTGTTAAAAATAAATATAATAAATGAAATATTCGTGGAGCACTTCCAAAATTATACCTTAACTAGTTAATTAACTCATCTTAAAGTGCAAACCAATCATACCTGAAGGTAAAAGAATAATGTAAACACATTACGCAAGAGTAAAATAGAGTTAAAACTTGACACACTTTGTGTTGGTCATCTATAGGACAATGATGGATAATGTGGCTCTAAAATGGTTAACTGCTGGTAGCCACTATCACATTCAAAATACTCGTTATGGTTGCGAAGGAAATTTGATTCCAAAATGGATCGTAGATTGTTAGAGACAAACCATTTAAATTCAACAAGTATTGCAGCAAGTTGACTCGCTTGTGGGTGCCACTCCAAACTTGCATGGTTTATGCATAAATACGGGGATTGTTGGATATATTGTCCTATGTTGTCGATTTTAACTCTACCAAAGTGAGTCTGTTAACAGTTCGCCCCCTTAAACCCATGTGGTACATTTGTAAACACAAGTTTTTGATGATACAATTACTCATGTAATACAGTAGGTTACATATGTCGAATAAATATTTCGTAAAAATCCAGATAAAACCAACATACAAAAACATGTATAGGAAAAAAAAAACGAATGAACAATAATCAGATACGACCTCAAATACCGAACCGTCGGAAGGCGACTTGTCTCAGAGAAAATATCGGCTCACATACCAATACGTTTGATGGTTTGCCGGTTTTCTCCCAGGATTGAACGGTCACACCGTCGATCAGGCACACACCGGAGTCGATGGACCACGAAAGCAACGCGGAACCTCGCAAGAATCGGTCGCCGGAGAACTCTGGATCCGGAGACCTAAAATGGCCGGAGATGGACGGTTTTCGTAGAGAGATGATGAGAATAAAAACGTGTATATACAGGAGGAAACCGACTGTGATATATTAGGCGTATACGCACAAGATCACTTATGAACAGTGCCCGGAAGATGGATCGTTTGAAGTTTGAACCAATCGAAGAAATGGTTTTGTTGAGCAAGTTCTTTGGGCCGACCAACACATGATCCTCTCACTCCAGTGGCTCAAAAAGTACCAATTTGCATTGGAATTGAGAAAAGGAGTAGAACATTCCGTAGCGCGAAATCCTTCGTTAGCAAAACAATTATTTGGTTATGCCATTTTGGGCTTTGCTCTAACTGAGCTCATTGCTTTGTTTGCCCCAATGATGACATTTTTAATCCCATTCGTCTTCTAAAGGGACCAGCAAAGAAGACGTCAAGCTCCATTTTTAATAGTTGCTTTAGAGGGTAAAGTTGTTTTAATGAAATCACACCAGAAGGAAATCAAATTGGCGTGAATTTCTAATGATCGTCGTGTCCTGCATGTTGTATCCTCATCTCTTTCCACCTACAAAGGGACAAGTGAACAATTACCATGAGTTTCAAAAATTAAATACACCCATCACCCTGAGACTCATGGGTTCAAAAACAAGCATTAAAAATAAGCATCTCAATTTTCAAGACAAAGTTCAGAAGACCCCTGTCTCTTTTGAAGATCTTGATGCTGACCTAGATAAATATCGTGGAGATCCAATGCAAACCGAATGATATTGCTGTTTGGCTCCTAAAGCAGTCGTTTCACGTTCGTCAGTGTTCGATTCAGCTGTTTTTTGCACCCTTTCTGGTTCGATAAAAAAAAATGCGTTGGAAATTGAAGACTGGGGAGCTTATACTTGGCCCCATGCAGTAACCATATGATATGGCGATACCTTAGCATAAATACCAGTATTCTACTAGACTAACCGAACAAGTTAAAGTTGAACTTGGATTTTTTATGGTTCTCTTTTTCCACTGCAAACTATGTAGGATAAGTTTGAAAAAATGATGTTTTTGATGGAGAATGGGTGCATGCCATCCATGAACGAGAACCATCACACGAAAATTCTCAAGTTGACTTGTAGTAGAGTTTGTGGTTTAACTTCATCTATTTGTTTGTACTAACATGACTCAATAAAAGTATCAAGTGACACTGTTGTTAATAAAATTATCAAGTGACACTATATGTGGTAACAGTGTTTACAAAGTCAATATTATTCTCTTGTTATCAAAGGCTTTTAAACTTAATAAATAACCATGTTAACAAACAAACAAACTAGGAATTTATATGGGTTTGCGTTTCATATTTTTCTATTTTTAAATAAATAGTGGGAAAAGTAAAAAGAACAGAGGGCCCAACCGGGTTCGAACCGGTGACCTCTTGATCTGCAGTCAAATGCTCTACCACTGAGCTATGGAAAAGTAAAAAGAACGAGATTGATCGCATCTAATTGGCAATATATTTGCACATCGAGTTTATAGTTTGTCTTTTATGTGATAAAAGTTGATAATTAATGAAATTTGAGTCATTTGACTCGTTCGAGAAACTAAGAAGTTAATAATTGAATATATAGATTTTAAGAATTATTCTTTTTTAAATTGTCTATTATGATATATAATTTTAAATAAGTCAATCAAAATTCATAAATGGCTGGAACTAAGAGAACGAGTAAAGAAAACGGAACAAATCATCTCATCACATCTTCCATTAGAATAACTATCCCAGTTTTATCTAAACAAAACAAAATATAAATTCATCAAATCACTACTTACTAAAATATTTATCTGTAGATTAGAAATTAATAAGTAACAATTACAGTAACCCTTTTTTTAGGGTAACAAAATTACCATCCTAAATATTTAAAATACTAAACATAAATATATATTGTTTTGATCAATGATTAACCTTTAACCCACAGACCGTTTTCCCCAAAATAATACACATTTACCAACGTTGCGCTACATGGTGGGTGTTGGTAGGCCAGTCAGGGAACACACACCCAATAAAAGAATAAGAGAGGGATGCAAACACAAATAACCCCAAACGATATCTCGAGTTTTCGCGAACCCCAACCTATAAAACCCCAACAAACCCCTCCCTCTCTCCCCAACTCCCTTTTTCCCCTCTCTTCCGACGACCAAATCTTTAAACCCTAATTTATCCCCCCAAACCCTAATGGCCACTGTCCGAATCAACATCCCCCAATCCACCCCCAACCCTCGAAAGCGCATCTCTTCCCAAATTCTAGAACCTTCTTTGGGGTCGGACGAGCCTCCGTGGAAGAATCCCCCGGTTGAGAGCTCCGGGGAGGGTGAGATTCGAGACGGGAATGTGGGAAGTTCTGGTCAGGGTTGTGGTCCCGATGAGACGGAGAAAGAGGATGTGAGGGTGGATTTGAATGTGTTCAAGAAGAATGTGGATCCGAATAAGCCGCCTTCCAACATCCGGTGCTTGCTTTCGACCGGGATTTTTGAGGGAATCCCAATCAAGTACAGGTTTCAACGGAAAGGGGTAATGCCGTTGGGTTTGTTTCTTGTTTTTGCATCTCGGGTGGGTTTCAAGGTGTGATTGGTGTGCACAGGAAGTGACGCGTAAACGAGAAGTTTAGTTCTAGAGCAACAATTCTCTAATGATTAGTATAAAATCAATTTTTTCTAAAAAGGAGAAAAGTTATCTATTTTCTAGTTATAACGACATGACAACTTAACTTGCCTTCGTTGATGAGTGAGAACTTGGTTTTTGAGTCGTGGAAATTTAATTGTGGAATTCTGTAAGTTCTCTTGCAGATCACTCTTGCACCCAAAAAATTAACCTTGAAGTCTTGCAAGATGTCTGGTTTCCGATACATTTAAGTATTCATAGAAATCAATCACATTCCGTGTGCCTTTATATGCAGGCAGAGCTTCCGGGATATATTAAAGGTGCGGGGTATGCTTGTGGGTGCTCTTCTTGTAACTACGCCGAAGTGAGTCCACAGATGTCCTTTTCTCAAATCAGCTTAGTTTCAATGAATCAGTTTTAATGAATCTGCGTAGTGTTCCAAACATAGAAGCTGCACTCTGACTAGGTTTTGTGCATTGGATTGACCATTAAAAGGTTCACATGAATGCTTCAATAAGAAGTGTTTGATTAAAATGTTATTGTTAAATAGTGCATGTCAACCTTTTCAACTTTGTGACTTGCATTATTGTTGAAAAAGATTGTCAAAGATCCATTAGGCATTGCATCTCAATGATTAAGTAATATGTTTTTCATTCAGACAGTAGATAGTTCGTTGGTGTTTTGTTTCTATCCAATGTGATTCGAGGGAATTCTGTTTCTACCATTAAATGGTGGATCGTGACTTCTGCCACTCTCATACTTGTTTGGATATATATATATATATCTTAATTGATTTTATTTCACCTACTTTTGAACTTTGGCCCGCCAAATGTTCTATCAAATGTTACTAAATGTTATAGATATATTTCTGTTATATTAATGTTAAAAGGTTCTTTGCTTCAATGTAACAGGTGCTCAATGCAATCGAATTTGAAAGGCATGCTGGAGTCACTTCGAAGCACCAAAACAACCACATCTTTTTTGAAAATGGGAAAACTCTTCATGTAGTTATCAAAGAATTGAAGAATACTCCACTCAATGAATTAGGTTCCATTGTCGAGAATGTGATTGGTTGTCAGCCTAATTTTGCAAAATACGAAGCTTGGAAAGGTCATCTATAAATTTCTCAGTGCATCATATTTTGGAATTATTCTGACATGCGCATCTCCACTGTTTTACATTCCCACCTATATCTAGTTTTTTTTCCTTTTACAGAATCATTCAGAAAACCAGATTGTGTATCACGTTCTGCATGCAGTAGTGCTTCTAAGAGACACCAGCCTTCTTTGGATGTCAGAAACTTGCCTACTTCAAGGTAATGTTCATCCATGGAGAAATTGGCTAATGCTTTACAGGCTATATATTTTTACCACATTACAAAGGAGGATCGTTCTTGTTTATTTGTTTCATTATTATACTATTGTCTTTTTAAATCTTTGGTTATGTGTTTCTTCATTCAGTTCAGAATCATTTAATGAAGAAAATACATCAGATTCAGGCTTGTTCCATCATGGTTCTCCTTTTGACAAAATCATGTCAAATTGCACCACTGGAAGTTCATTACTCGTTGAGAAGCGTTCAACTAGTAATCTTGGTTTCCCATCGCCTTCATCAAACTTGCTTCAAGGTTTACCCATCAAGGAGAGAGCTCATGGGTCACAAGATTATAACATGTTGAAGCCTTCAGATCGACCTCGAGATTCTCACGTAAAAGAGTGCTGTTCTACTCAGCATGAGCCACTTCAGAAAATTCCCCCAAAAAAGTTAGCCTTTTGCTTTCATTCTAGTCACATTTCTTGCATATGATGTGCGGAAATTGGTTAGTCACATTTCTTGCATATGTAGTGGGCAAGGAACACAACTACATTTTAGATTGTTTAGGCTTTTGTTTTAGTAAGGTGAGTTCCAGCGTAATGTTAGGAAACCATCAACTGTGAAGTATTCTACGGCTTTGTTAGTCATTACAATTCAAGATTTACCTCTCAAGGATAGCTCAAGATTGTTTTGAGAAAAGTTGTTCGCCTCTTCAATATAAACTATTTATTATAAAAGGTTATCTTTATCCCCCAATTTAATTTCTTTCTTATTTGTCTAAGAGGTGATTCTGTTCAGCAAATCTATTCGGATGAATATGTTTGACATGTAATTGTTTTGAAATAAACACAGAAGGAACAGTTTCTATTTTATGTTTGACTTCCAGAATTCTTTCTAGCTTTTCATTTGATTTAAGATATATCTTGGTCTTTCTAGTTATGCATTTTCCCATATATGTCATCATTCTGATATGTTATCATGCTTTTGGAAAAAGCAGCTTCAAGCAGAATTTTGTATCAAGTGAGCAGGAAGTTATGATGCAGTCATCAATGGTAGAGCAGATTCAGGGTGTAGCACAGAAACGGTATTTGAATTCATCAAATTTTACAACTATATTATTACATCTATTTGTCGCGACGATCTTTTCTTGATATTAATCTGTTTCTCCTTCTAGAGATCATGAGTTGCATCGCAAAATTTTCAAGCATTTGCCCGATGGATCTATCTTGGCGTATCGTGTCAAAGGAGAGGTGTGACTTATGTTCATTAATGTTTCCTTATACTTCTTAAAAAATGCAACTGAAAAATGTAACTGAAAGTAAAATTTCTTTTTAATCAGAAAGCTCTTGAAGGATATAAAAAGGGGAGCGGTATAATATGCAATTGCTGCAATGAGGAGGTATGTGTTCTTGCCTGTTATCCACCAAAAAACATATTTGTGTACTGAGGGATGTACTTGCATGTGCAAACAAAATGGCCTCTAGTAGTGTGGTCCATTTCTTTTGTGAAGGCAAAAGGCCGGAACACCCTTGAGTGCACATGCTCCTGTGAACGTGACCCGGCCTGGCTGTCTTTGCAAATTAGCATATGTTTTAAACCTCACAATCTTTTATATGATGACAGTTAAGTGCTTCCAAGTTTGAATCTCACGCCGGATATGCAGCTAGACGCCAACCGTGAGTGTTTTGTCCTTTATTCTTTTTGTGAGGTACTGTAAGATGAATTGAATTTAGAAAAACTATTTATATGCCTATCCTTTTGTTGCAGTTACCATAATATATACACTGCTGATGGATTATCGCTCCATGAATTTGCAATCTCGCTATTGAATTGTCAGAACTCAACCAACATTTGCAGTGATGCCAAGTGCACAATTTGCAGTGACGGAGGTGAACTAATTTTATGTGATTTTTGCCAAAATAGATTTCATCCAGGTAAGCTGGGATCAGCTGACGGCTATTCAAGTTTAAATACTACTATTTTTAATTAAATAAAAACTGCTTTCTGTCTTTCAGGCCTCTGTTCAACCTTCTTTTGTTTGTTACCTCATTTATTTTTCACTATAATGCAGCTTGTTTGAAATTCAATAGTGTGCCTGTCGGAAAATGGCCCTGTCCAAATTGCAAAGATAGAGTTGCACCCAGTGAAACCCTGCCAAGCAAGTCTACGCCAGCCCAAGCTCATGTGATGAAGATCATCAACTCTCCAGCAATTGAAAAGGGTGGTTGTGTGATTTGCAGGTTTGTGTTCTCTATGAATACTTTATTGTGTTTAGTGATAGTTGGAAAATTCTCTCATATATTCGGTAATGCAGTGTACTGCTATACAACCATTTAAGAAAGATCACAGAAGCAAGTTGTTTTGAAATGACATGTTTCCAAATCCCAAACTGAAATGCAATTCCAAGTTAACTTCAACATCTAAACACAACCTAAATTCATCTATAAACATTTTTTTTGTATATTTCATTATGTTGTATTTTTCAGCCTTATAAACTTAAGCTACCCACGAGAATGTGCAAAGAGACCAAAAAAATACCATTAGACCAGTGGCTCTCTGAGTAGATATGTCATCAATTATTTTTCTCCAAGTGTATTGATCAATTTTTACTTCTCTATTGCAATGCATTGCAGGGGTGATCACCTTAGCTATAGAGTTTTTGATTCTTACACAATAATGCTGTGCTACCAGGTATCTCAATAGACCATCTGTTTTCTGTTTCTACATTCTTTGATGTTCACAGAACTTATAATTTCCTTTGCAGTGTGAAAGAGAGTACCACGTTGGTTGCCTAAGAGAACAAGGAATATGCAACTTAAAGGTAGCAATTACAACATTCTTTAACTTGATCGACTTACAATTTTGTAGGTTGAATTTGGATGTAGTAGACTGCAGAATCACGCTTCAACTTGGGATTTGCTACTGTATCACTTGTAAATGACTTATTTAGATTAGTTTCCTTAAAATTTGTACATCCTTCATGATGTATCTATCATCAAATATATTTTTATGGCTTGCTTTCAGTTTTTGTTTCATGTGAAGTTCGACCAAGTTTTTTTTATTTTGATCGGTGAAGTTCGAACAAGTGCTGACAATACACTATTTGATGAAATTTGTAATCAGGGTCATTTGAAAATGGCAGTTTACCCAAATACGAGAAACACAAAATCATGATATCTGTACATTATGGCATACTTACAAATGGCACCCATAAGATTTTGTTTAATATCTTTGTTTGAAAAATATATATAATTTACAGATGATACATTCAAACATAACCGTAAGTCATAGTTAGCTTTATATCTCACATGACTATGCCATTGTAGGAAGTGCCTAGTGGGAAATGGTTTTGCAGTGTAGAGTGTTCCAGTATCTTTCAAACACTGCAGCAAGTTATCTCTGGTGGACCATTTTGCATTTCTCCATCAAATTTACAATTAATCAAGGGGAAGCAAGATGGTGACGTGAAATGGCAAGTCCTTAGTGGGACAGTCCAAGCTTCTAAGAATCACGCCTTACTTTCTAAAGCTGCTGAACTATATCGAGTAAGTTTCCTTGTCATAATACGGGGATCCTCTTTTTTTCATCTACTTCACCAATTCTATTATTTTTTCTGTTAGTAGAGTAAACTTATATGAATTGAGAAAGACTGAAACTGTATCCTTTTTTTATGGGCATTCAACGTTATGTAATCAATTTTTAATCATCTTTTCTCCGATTAAAAAAACGTGATAAACAATATAATATCACGATACTTTGTTCAAGACTATTACTAGAGTAAAAAAAACATTGTTAGAGCACCTTTTCCTCTTATTATTTACTTTTTTTCATACCCCCACTTCATGAAGGAAAAAAAATGTCTGATCCATATTTATTGAAAGTTGACCTTATCCTTTTGCAAATTTGTTTGTGGTTTACTCGTGTATGTCGCTAGTTCTGTTCATTAAGAAACTGGAACTAATGATGTAACGTACCCGAAAACAGCGGAAAATTTAAACAATAACAAAGACCGTCAACGGTCAACACTGGGCACGTCACGGGAATAAACCAACATATATATATATATAAACTATATCAGGTACAGACCCACGTGGAAGTCAACTATACATACTATACCGACTGACTGAGATTACAACAAAAACTATACAACATGTAATCACCTCAAAAAAAAAGAAGACAATTACAGGATCCGATCTCGGGGGCACCGTCCTCGGTCACCACCTCAAACTCTAACCCTGCTCGCTACCTGAAATGCAAACAACAAACATGCCTGAGTTCCCTGCAGGAACCCCGTATACCAAACCTCCTAAAATATAAAAAAGGAATTAAAGACAATGCAATGCTATGCACATGATCATCCGCCTCGGGCCCACAATAATGCCCTCACCGCCTCCGCGGCACTGAACCACTCCTGCCACTAGGGTCAAGTCAGTCCACCGCTGCCTCACAAGGGTCAGTCGACACCACTGCTCCCCAAAAAGTGCAGGAAGGAACCCCCGGTACACGCCGCACCCAAGGAGCGAGTCAGCCCGCCGAATACACAACTCGGGTCAGACGACAGCCACTGCTCCCCCAAGAGTCGCCTAGCGCGCACCCTGCCGGAACATCCTTGGCCTACCGCTAAACCCTCGCAAACTGCCCAAGGTTTACGGTACACATCCCTCACACCCCGTTCGGTAAGAGAGGAAAAAGGTAGTACAATAATACGCCTTCGTCGAAGGTGAAATCCGTAGCTCTCAAAGCCGGTAATCAACCGTCGCCTCGGAGCCGGTAGTCGACCTGACATCGACGGATCGCGTGTGGATAAATCCACCAACCTGCGGTAGATCGGTCGACCGCTACAAGCACACCGGTCGACCGGTCCCCCACACAGTACACAGTACTGTACAAACAAAACTACCGGTCGAACCACGCCAACCGAATTACCGACCAATCGGTCGAACAAAAGTCATCTAGCGGTCGACCGTTTGGAAGGTCTACGCTATACAATTTTATATAATATATATATCCGACCGGTCGAACCAAGGGGCCGTTCGACCGATAACAGGACTTTCAATATTGTGCCCAAGTCTCGTTCGGTCGACCGGAACTGAAATACAGTTCGACCGAAACAACACAAGCACTCTACCGCTTAATTAAATGCTCAGTCGGTCGACCGAGAGTTAAAGAGCGGTCGACCGTTTTGATGGTCAAAGCTCCCAACCGACTTAGCATCGAATGGATCGGTCGAACAAGGTAAGGACGTTCGACCGTTTAATAAGTCAAAATCCCCAACCGACCCATTCTCATCGTTATTCGGTCGACCGGCTAAGTGGTCCCGTTCGACCGATAACAGTATCTCCCCTTTTTCCCGCACAAATTTGGCATAACGGTCGACCGTCTAACGACATCGTTCGACCGTTCGCGGGTAAACAACAATATAATAATAGGATCGGTCGACTGCCCACAGGCACCGGTCGACCGATCGTCGTCTTCAACCTCTGAATTGGTTGAATTCCGACGGGGAATTCGACACCAACGTCGATCCCCAACACTCACAAGGCACAAGTGAGTTATAATGGAGATTTGGCATACCTTTTTGACGGTTTAAGAAGCCTCCCAAGCTTGAGTCACTTCACTCCTCTTCTTCTTCCTTCTTCTCCTTCTTCTCCTCTTCTTCTACTTCACCTCCTTCTTCTTCTCCGACGTTCACCTCCTCTCACTCTCTGATAACAAGCAATGATGAAAGAAACGACCAAACCCTTATCTCTTAATAACATCACCTTAAATAGCCAAATCCACCTACACCTCATCCAATCACACTTAACCTAAACCTCAACCAACCAAAGCCATCCACCTCAACCTCCACATGTCCAACACCTCCACCTCTCCATGCAGGATTAATTAGGGTTAATTAGGTTTAGGTTTAGTTAATTAATATGTTTAGTTTAGGTTATTACAAATGAAATAACTGATTTTGCTGTGTTGCTTTTAAATTGATAGTACTGCACTTCTTGACGACATTATAATTCGTTTTGTTGGTCTTTGCAGAAAAGCTTTAGTCGTATGGTTGGACGGTTTGGGACTGATTTGATTCCTGAAATGGTATATGGGTAAGTACAATGGAAATGGTGAATTACAATATGCTCTCTAAGCAGAGTCATCTTCTTTTCCAAGTCATTATTTGTTCTTTCCTACACATGTTTGGCTTATTGTATTAGTTATTTCCTGAATATATGATGCTTGCAGTGGAGATGATGGAGATCACAATTTTGCCGGAATGTATTGTGTAGTCCTCACTGTTGGGTATTGATTTTCTTTCTTTTACTGTTAGTGATGATTGTATCAATACCAGGCTTCTGAACTAGTAATGCAATGTTAATGTGAAGCCTACACCTTATTTTTCTTCTGCGTTTAATTAATGTAGGTCTGAGATAGTATGTGCAGGGAGCCTCAGAATATTTAACACACAGGTTGCAGAGCTTCCGTTGGTTGCTACAGAAGAAACAAGTAGAAGAAAGGTTAGCAATGAACTTCCGAAGGCAATGTTAATGTTGTTAATAAAGTAATGCTAATTCAATTTGGAATCTTCTGATCTTTCACCAATGTAACCCAGAAGTCATTTATATCTAGTGCCCCACTTTCATTTTAGATCTGAAGTGATAAAATGTTGAAGAAATAAACAAATAGTTTTTTTACAACTATATCAGCACGAAACCTTCTGTACGCATTCAAAAGTGAAATCCAATAAACTGGTTAAGAAGCATTTATGCTAATTGATTTGAGACCCTTTAATTTAAATGATGTAGGATGAGAAAAAAAAACACAAGGACTTCATTAACTAGGATGAGACGGGAGCTGGTATCTACTTGTTTTCACATGGTTTGATGGTCTAAAACAAATGCTGCATTCAGGGGTTCATAGAAGCTAAAAACAGACAACACATTTGCATCCATAGAATCTTAATCTAGTGGTAATCATCACCTCAAATCCTGTATGCTTAAGGAGTGTAGACTTGTGTAAACAAGCTGGTATATATGCATTATTGGTAAGCGGTTTTTCGTTATGTGCTTGCAGGGTTATTGGCGATGCCTATTTTCCTGCATTGAGAATCTCTTAACTCATATTAGAGTCAAGAAACTCGTACTCCCAGCGTTTGAAGATACAAAGTTAATGTGGACAAGAAAATTTGGTTTCAATCTCATTGGATTTGAACAGGTACAAACATAAATGAGCACTAACTTGAAGTGGAGTTGTATTTACACGGGATTCTTAATCCTATATTGTTTTTCTGTTACCTTGAATCTGTTGGTTTCTCTGGACAAACGTAAAAAAAGGATGTTTCTTGGCAGTTGGTGAAACACATACAGGACCTCCCGATAGTGATGATTGATGGGACAGTATTATACGAGAAGCAAATTTCTCAAACCTCAAGGTGAAAGATATCATTTGTGCATACTACGATTCTTTGTTCCATTTATTTATACGTTCCAAATTTCCCTTCATTGTTACAATTCTTTATTTCACTTTGTACATACAATTTCTCAAAAGATGTGTGTGTATATGATTTATTTGAAGCAATGTGTACAGAATTTTGCTTGATATTAAGATGTTTTATCACTCATCGGAGGTGTAACACTGCCGTTGACATTCAGTTATCTTGTGTTGTTATGGTATGCGTACATTACGAAACAGGTTATAATGTGAGATTGGGTGAAGCTAATTGGACACTCTTTATTAAATGTTGGAAAGTTATTGTGTACAAGTATTTAAGGTTTCAAAACTCACTCTAAATCGTCAGAAACCCTTTTGAACCGAACTTGTGATTATATGAAGAACGCAGGCATAACATATCCAGAGAAATAACCATATATACATGGGTAAATATAATACCGAGGGCATCTATGTCAAATAACCATTTAAGGAGGGTACAAAGGGTAAATATAACATATACCGAGGGTATATATGTCAAATAACCATATATTGAGGGTGTATATGTCAAATAAGCCGAAGGGAGGTTTTGTGATTTGGGTTTGAGAGGGTACACAGGTAAATATGTACCTATACGAAGGGTATATATGCAAAAATACCTGAAAAGGGGTTTTGGACCGACTCCTGAATCGTGATTAGGGTTTTTGTTCTGACTTCGATGGCGATTTCTTCTTCCATTTCGAATGGAATCCGGCGATTTCTTAAGGAATCGCGTCCTTCTATTCTCCACTTGCGTAACTCAACCTCCGCCGCCGCCGAGAACGCCACCAACGACGCTCCCTTGAACACTCCCAAACTCTTCATTAGTGGTAACGACTTTTTTCTTCCAAAGTTTGGATTTTTATGTGTTTGGTTGCTGCCTTTTCTTTTGAGGGTCTCAAATTTGGAGAGATCGGTCTTTTTCCTAATGTAGAATTTCGACGTCGAAGTGTGACTTCTTAGAGTTCGTTTAGAATCACATTCTGATAATCAAAATTTGATTTCCAAAGATGAAGAATCAAATGTGGTTTAAGATTGACATAACGTGGAATCTTCTTACTTTGGGTAGGGTCCTGAATTTTGATGTTATCGAAATGTGATTCCAAACATACCCTTAGATGTGGTAACTTGGAGCAAAAGAAATGTATTTTGCTTTTGGCTTGTGAGATCGGTGATTGAAGTGCTTTAAGAATTTGTGAGATTACTTAACGGTTAGAGAAGGCCTTAGTTCTCGCTTTCTAATGGAAAGAAAAAAATCATCTAATGAAAGGGAGCAGACGAGCAGTTGCATGGAGAAAATCATAAATTCATTTAATGCTTTGTAGTCTTTTCTTTTGGTTACTATTTTTCTTCTCAATGGAATATGCTTGGTATGAATGTTTTTATTCTAGTGTGGGAGATAGTCTGAGCTATCTGCTAATGTTTTCAAGGGTATTCTTTTTGTGGATGGTTGTAGTGAATATGTTTCAGATGATCTGTTTCTAACTTCAAATTGTTGTGTAGCTTTCTAGCTGGTATTTAAGTTTTTTCTGTTTATTTGGTAAGTTGCATATCAACTCTAGCCCTGCTCCATTGATATAAATATGAATTTGTGCTACTGATAATTTTCTTTTCTCTACCTTCATCTTTAAATTTAAGCGGAGTTACCATGAGAGTTTGATTTTCTTCCACTGTAAAGTTAAAACAATGGTACCAAATACCAACATGTGACTAGTATCATTATGGTATGTACACAGGCCTTTCAAGGTTGACTACAAATGAGAAGCTGAGAGCTGCATTTGCTCCCTATGGACAACTTCTTGAAGGTACTTCTTGGCAGATACTCTGTTATCCCCTTATCCTCATAAGTTGTCCTTTTTGCTGATTGATTTGTTTTGTTTTAGCCCAAGTAGTTGCCGATAGGGTCACTGGAAGGTCGAAGGGGTTTGCATTCATCAGATATGCAAGTATTGAAGAAGCTGAGAAGGCCCGGCAAGGAATGAATGCTAAATTTTTGGATGGTTGGGTCATTTTTGTGGACCCAGCAAAACCAAGACAACCCAGACCTCAAGCTCCACCAGAATCTGAACAAACTCAAACTGGATTCAGGGTAAACAAAACTGTCGGATGGTGTGGTTAGTGTCCCGATCGATACACTTCTGTAATGTAATCCATTGACAACACAATTGGGATAAAGTTTTGTCACAGAGCATGTTCTGATTTTTGCTTTGTCCAAGCCTCCAAGAGGATCGTGCCTTTATGCAGACAGTACGTTGTTGTTATATTGGAAAAATGGCTTATTTACACAATGGTTCAGGCTTTTGCTGAATTTTATGTGCTATTATGTTTTAGAATCCTGTTTTCCCGCGCTGAAACAAAAGAAAGCCATGGATGCAGTTGCCCCAGTTGCCATCGTCGTTGTTACGTTCTGTTTTTTTCTCTCCCTGAAAGTCTGATTCTTGGAGTTTGGTCTATTAAGAGTAATCGTGATCTTTACTGTCACTGCATATTAAGATTGTAGATGGACGTAGAGTCCGGTTCTAAAAGACTTGCTTGAAGAACCATGTTTGTTGTTCTCAGTAGAAGAGATTAACTGTCAGGGAATCAGATCGAACAACTAACTCACAGAACGTTGATTCAAGATGTAATACGGGGATTTCCCTTGAAAGAAAATTAAAATCGGTTTTTCCATGTAACTAGAATGGTAATGATAATCAAAACATAGTTATTTAATATTGTTAAGCGACAAAAATAAGTAGACTGATTTTATTGTACATCTTGACCCAGATTAAAGCAAATCAAACATAATAATTTCCACAATTTGGAACTCTTCATAACCATCACACATGAGAAACACTTGGCATGGGAATGGCCACAGCTTATTGTTCAGGTATTTAAAATTTTACTGTAATGAAACCACAATACTGATGAAAGACAAGATCACATTGAAAGGTTCTTATGAGACCTGTGCGTAGGCTATGTGCTAGTAGGACATCCAGAGACCACCCCACTTCTGAATTTAGGTTCATCTTCAAGGAACCCCAAATCATGCTGGACGAAACCATCAATCAGAATTTTTTCGGGGGGTGCCTGCACACTGCAAGTTAAGAAACGGTCAATATCATGCAAAACAGCATGATGAAACACAAAGAAGAGAAACCAATAGAAGAACAATAAAGTGAAAAGTTGCAACCTCAAGAAGGAATGGATAGGAGTAGTGCTACGATAAGCATGCTTCTTATGAGCAGCTGAGCTTCGTGAAGACTTGCCCTTGTATCTATGCTTCGTACTGCTACTGTCCTTTAGCTTTGGGCGCCTGCGAGGATTCTTAGTGGTACGGGACTTCAGTGTGATAGGTGGGTCATAGACATCAGGTGCCCATTTTACCTTCAGGTCTGAAATCAAAGGCTTCCCCTTCTGTTTCCTACCCCCTTTCATGGCAGAAACAAGTCCTGAAGCAGACTGAAATGGTACACAGGAATAAGATTCAGTCAATTTTCTTAATTCAACATTCTCAAATTTTTATTCATCATGTTAGTAATCTAATAATCACACTTCAAAATGTATACAAGTTTACAATCTTTGTCCAACGTACAGTTTTAAAGTTTCCTAGGTCTCTATAACAGATTTTCAACAATCAAAATACCAGCCAGTCCATTAAGAGGTCCACGAACAGTAGCTACAACTGTTAAAATATTGATCTCATGAAAATTTAAAGATTATATTTTAGTCAATCGGTACGAACATTTAAAGGTTATCAGCCTTGGCATTCCTAACCACTTCAGGTTTCTTATCTTCAATGGAACTTATATCTTCAATGGAACTTTAGCCCCTTGTAAAGGCTATACAAAAGCATGATTAAAAAACTAAGCCATTTCAAAATTCAAACTTTCAGCTAACCACTTAACATAGCAACACACCTAAAGTTTTAAAGAAAAAGAAATTCTAAAGAAAAAAAATGCAAGAGAAACTCCTCAACTGACGAGTGACAACTGACATACGAATTAAGCTCCACGAATTGAAATTAAGATGTTAAAACTCACAGGCAAGGAGCACGGTTGTACAGCATTCTTAGATTTTGATAACCCAAGATTTTGCGGATCCAAGCTGCTTCCCCTTGACATCGGCATTATTGACATTCCCTCCAATTCAGACTTGGAGCAAGGAAACGTCAAATGCCTGTCCAATATTTTCTTTGTATTGTGGTTGTGATTGTCTTCTAGAAGGGATTTGTGCTCAGGGCCTAGACCAACATCATTTATCTGGACCGTCTTAATCTGGCTTGAATAGAGATCATGGGAAGGTTGGCGCTCACCTTTAATCTTCACAATTCTTTCTAAAGCAACCTCAAGTTCTTTGATCTTCATGTTTTCTATCTTGGAGGAACCCAATCCATCAACAGATTTTTTATCCGTTATGGAAAACAAACCAATACTGCTATGAGACCGTTCTTTGGGCAGCAAGGAAGATGACTCTGACTTGAAAGTGTTCAGTAAATCTTTGCAGCACATACCAACAGAAAACACATCTGATAAAAGGCAAACGTCCATCGGCCGGAAGTGTTTGAAAAAAGGAACCTGGAGAAAAGAGAACATAAAGAACTAAACTAACACCCATAGTATAAAGGACAAGAACTACTTAGCAAGTCCAAATTCAATGAATTTTCAAAAAATGGATTTACTTATCATCTCGAGAAACTCAAATTTTATATTTAATTAAAAGTCACTTCAAGTCTTCATTCCTAATGGAGTCAATTAAGTTAATTTTTGGCTTGGGTTAAATTAGACTAAATCAACGTTCATATAAACTGTTTGTGATTCTTATTTATTGTGAATTGGCAAAAACTTGTCTGGGCATCTATATAACGAGTCAATTGGAAACAACATCTCTGTCACAAGGTAACACTAAAGCATGAAACTTTTCACCAATTCACGTTAACTTAACTTCAAACCCCTTTTCTAGATCGCTACAGAACAAATCTTTACTCCTTTGAGGACCAAAAAAACAAAGGCTTCCATAAAAACACTCAAATTCAACAACAAACGCAACTTCTTCGATTTATTTTTCAAATTAGATCAACTAACACCACCAACCCTTTTCAAGACCAATGAAGAACAAAAAAAACTCCACTTTCATGCAAATCAGAGGTAACATAAAAAAAACGAAGGCTTCCATAAACACACACAACATCAACAACAAAAGCTGCAATCTTTACTCTTTCCACCGTTACAAAACCGAAAAACAAACCTAATAAATTACCTGAAAAATAAGAAAACCGAATCGTCGCAAAACCAGCAGATCCCTGGACTTCGTGTCTCTCCAAGTCCAGAAAACCACTAACGGACTCGGACGCGTGGATTCCCAACGGTCAACTACTAAGATTTCCGCGACGACTCCACTTCTCGAGGTGCTTGAGATTGGAGGGGCACCAGTCGACGTGGGGCGCGGCGGCGGAGTGGAGAGGGGTGGGGAGGCGGAGAGGCATCGTGGAGAGGTCCAGCGGACCCGATCTGGAACTAGACGGCGAAATCGAGGGTGTATTTGGGGAATTCGGAGCGGATTAGGGTTTCGGAGGGGAAATCTGAGATTGGAGTTTTGCCTTTGGGGTCGGACGGGCAAAGGCGAAGGTTGGAGGGAAGTATGGGGTATTTATAGCGTGGGAGGGGTTTTGGATTTTATCACAAATTCGAATTTTGTGCTGTTCTTCGGTTAAATTCAAAAAAAAAATCTCCAATTGTTTTTCTTTTTCTTTTTCCTTTGGGAAACGTAACGTCTCACGTTAAATACTCATCATTTAAATTTTAAAAAAAACTTTATACACATGAGTGTATGTAATGTAATACTACTAGTAAAACTTAGACACACACCCCCATAACAGCGGGTCATCCAATTTTTCTCTCCAATTTTTCTTTCTTTTCTTTTGGAAAGCTGGCATATATTAAACTTTACAAAAAAATACTTGACTACTCATTTCATTTTAAATCTCAACACCCAAACACGTGAATGTGATTATTGGGATTCGATCATTGATCAGGACTATCTCAAGAAAAATCTCCCAACTAAACTAACCCATGTTGGTAATAATAAATTTTAAACATGAGTGTAGACTATGAATACTTAAAGATCCTTACAGTCGTGTGGTTTCTGAAATTGAGTTATTTCAATCTAAATAAATGAGTGTGATCTTAAACATCAAAAGGCTTTTTTGTCAAAATGTTGTAATCATATTAAGTTCATGTATATTTAACAATTGCCGTGTAATTTTTTAGATTATCTTGTAGCTTGAATCAAGGTAAATGCGAATCCGACTACTAGAATGTTTGGCTGTTGTGGCAATTACAAGAAAGATCAAATATGTATTTCGTGTAAGTCTTTTCATAAGAAGTTACTGTTGGAAGCTTATTTTTTGATATGTACACGTCTCATTTTCTCCGAACCATGGGTATGTCGTCAATTAATAATATTTTGATTGGTACGGAAATAAAAAAACTCGTTGATAAATCACAGAATGTTACAGAAAACGTTTACGAATGTGGATCTCACCATGACGGATGAGTACGAGGACAATTACATTATTTTTTGATACGTACACAGTCAATTTTCTCTTAACCGTGGGTACGTCGCCAATTAACAATGTTTTGATCGGAACGGAAACAAAAACCTTGTTGGTAAATCACGGGATGTTACAGAAAACGTTCACGAATGTGGGCCCCACCGTAACGGATAAATATGAGGTCAATTACATTGTTTTTGATACATACGATGTCAATTTTCTCTGAACCATGGGTACTTAAGAGCATTTGTACGGAGAGATCAAAGGAAGTTAAACCGTTTGATCAAAAAAAAAAAATAGTGACACACAATATTAATAAGATATATTGTGCTCTACCGCCTTAGTGCTAACAAACTTGAGTCTACCATCGCAACCCACGCAGACGGTCCTCCGTTTCACGTCAAACACCTCGAGGAGTGGAATTGACGTGGTAATCTTAAATCATCCATAATCATGATCCGGACGACCTAGTCATGAGTTTGTTCTCTCTTTTCTCATTCTTCTAAATCAATTTTCTCTCTCTTCTACATCAGTTTTTTTTCCTTAACTCACTTTCTTCTATTTCCTACATTGTTCACCTCTTAACCGCAACCCACTACAACTCATCTCTCTTATTCACATCGTTCCATGTCGTCCCTCGTTAAGGGGGAGGACGATCTCATGACCACGTCTTGGGGGCACACGACCCCCGTTAGGCGCGCTAATAGGTGAAATCAACAGAGATTTTGCAGAGAAGGGATTATAGGGCTTTGGCATCTTTGATTTTTGGGACCGAAAATATAAATTATGGAAGGTTGGAATGAAGTAACGGATATTTACAGGGGAGGAGGTTGTTACAGAATGATGGCAAATTCACACGTACATCTAGAAACTGTAAGTTCTAGAATTTTGGGAGTTTTTAGAACTTTCGTTTAAAAATAAGATTATGTTGGACAGTTGGAGCATCCAAATGGGTCATGAATAAAGATAGTGCACTCAATCGTGAGATTCACTTGTAATAATAATAAAAACATTTTTGGTTGGCGAAGCCCACCATCCGTTTGGGTTTGTTTTTTTATTCTCGGTGGATCCACTCATATTTTGTTACGAATAAAATGAAGTGAGATGATTGTATTATTTTAAATTGATATATCTTATAAAATAGAATTCATCATAATTCTTATCTTCCTGTGTTATACGGATAGAAACTCATATTGCTATATAAATATTGTATTTTTAAAATAATAGATTTTCAATGGTTAACTCAAATGTGTCAACTAACAATGTTAAAACATCTATATTCTCATATTACACATTCCATAAAGTAATATGTTCAAAGATCTTAAAAAAACATTCTCAATTGTCAATATTTTAGGGGTTTTATTCTTAAAACTTCAACTTTTCAACTCATTATATTCTCAACTTTTTTATATCGATTTTATTCTAGATTTTCTCTTTTTCGTAGATTTTATTTTCAAATTAGCAACGAGAAATTACATACATAATCAATCCTCATTTTTTTCTCATTGTCTTTTTCCACTCAGGTTCTTCTCTCTGTTTATTTTTATTTTCTCTCCATGTCTCTCTTTTCTTTATTCTCTCTCTCTTCCCATCTCTTTTCTCAACTCTCTCTCTCATCATGTCTCTTCCATGTTTTTCTTTATTCTCTCGTTAACTTTTCTCACATGTAAACGTTTAATTATTTTTAATTGAATTTAAATATTTAAAATTTGCTAAGGGAGACGAGACAAGAGAGGGAAGTGAAATAGAAGAAGAAAAAAAGAAAATGATAGATAAAAAAAGAGAAGAGACGTGAACATGATAACGAGAGATGACATGACGAAGAGAGAAAGAAGTGAAAAAATGAGAAAATAATAGAAGTTGAATAAAAAAATAATGGAGAGAAATGACTTCAATTAGAACTAATCATCTAAATGAAAATATATGTTTATATTTAAGATCATTAGCGCGGAGAGATCAAAAGAAGTTAATAGCATTCAATTAAAATTAAAAAAAAATAGTGAGACAAAAAATATTAATAAGGTACAGTAGATTGACTGTGTGTAGGGGTGAAACTTGGTGTCCGAAATCCGTCAATCCGACCGACTCCGTATTCGAAATCAAAAAAATTATCCGAGAAAAAAAAATCCGCAACCGAATTTGTATTCGGATATAAACATCCGTAAAAAAACGAAGCGAATATGGATATTGGTACATCCGATTCGAATAATATCCGGTTCGTATTTTATATGCACATATAAATAAATAAATAAAAATATATACAATATATATGAATTAAATTATGTTATTTATATTATATTTAATATTTTTTCATGTAGGTAAAAAATAAAGACTGAAATTTATTCTTGTTTAGATCAATCACAAAATGTTTTTAAGTCTATTCGGATTTTTTAACGAATTCGGATATCCTAATTCGGAATGGATTTTAAACTTGATTCGGATGCGAATTTATTCGAATTCGGATCCGAATTCGACGGATACGAATTCGGATCCCTTTCTCATACATTCGCTCGGATTCGAATTCGGATTCGGATTCGAGAAAAAAAAACGGATACGAATTCGGATACTGGCACATCCGCTTCGTATCCGCTCCGTTTTCACCCCTAACTGTGTGTATCGGCGGTCATTTGTGGCAGATTCTCTTAGTTTTAACTGTATATGTATTTTTATTATTTAATTTTTCTTTTTAACAAGTGGGCCTAATGTAACCCATGTGTTCCAGCTTGGACAGCGTTCAAGATTGGCCACTACAATTGAAAAATAAAAAATTGGCCATTACAAGGGAAAGTCAATTTTGACAAATATTCTATTAGATATATCGTGTTTTTGGAAGTAAGACCTAAATTGGATGGACACATCGATGAAAAGCAATATTTGAGGATTTGATTTATGATACAAGTTTGTGTCTATAATTAAGTTCGGTTATGATGACGTTTTATTTGTTAATTCACGCACGTTGCAAGTTCAAAATCAATTTTGCTGCAATTTTCACTTATGTAATACGAAAGGGATTTTTTTATTTAGGATGGTTCTGATTTTTTATATAATAAATAAGTAAAAGAGAGTTCTGTACGGGATTAGCCTAATGCGATTCGTCGTGTGATATTCAAACTTGTTTAGAACTAATCACTTTGACTCTTAATTGGAACAGATAATGGTTAGAGCATAACAGCAAATATACAACTCAAAATTTTAGGCGTAAGGTTGGATTTACACGTGGAATTGAGTGTTTAATAAATCCAAGTAATATACACAAGATCCAAAGCCTGTTCATCTTGACATGCTACCTCTCTCCTTAATCCAAGATTAGAGCCTTAACCAACACTTCATCGATCTAACAAATTTTAGGTGTAAGGTTGGATTTACACGTGGATTGGTGTTTGCTTATGATGACCAAACATGGTATTAAAAATGAATTATGTGTAAGTAAAATTAAACACACATAAAGTGGTAATTTTATACCTAAAAACGTCTTGCACCAGAGGAAAGTAGGAAGGATGACATGAAGGAGAAAAAAGTAGACCACTTATTTAGGAAGCATATCCTTGGAACATCCTCTGTCTCGCCTTAGTGCTATATATTTAGGAAGCCACCCATCAGTTGATAACAACCAAGATTAATCAAACTAATCTTCTTCATATTCTTCTACTATATATTGTCATTTTCCTTTGGTGGTGAAGTTCAAGAGATGAAGAAGCCATTCCTCTCCATGGTGATAGTGGTGGTGGTGGTTAGAGATGGAGATGTATACATACGCTCCTCTTTCGTCGATTTGAGGGCAACTATGTACCTTTGGCATTGATCCATATATATACAACTTTTATTCATGTTTTCCTTCTCCAAATGCACTACTTGGATTGTGCTCATGTTGATATTTGTGCTTTTGTTTCGCAAGTAATTTTAGTAGTAGGGATGCATTACTTGGATTGTGCTCATGTTATATATATATATATATATACGGTCTTCAATTATACAGTAATTTGAGCCCTTATGTGTGAAGAACTATAAGGTGTTGTCTTCCAAGAAGAAGAAATGCTTTAGATATATGATCCTTTGCGTTTGGGAATATTTTCTTGGTCCATTCTTTTCTTTGGGTATCTTTTCGTATAATAATGTTCATTTCATAGTAAAATCCTTAATTTTCATGGGTTTATCTTTGATCCAAGAAGCAATGTCCGTGTGTAATTTTACATCAAATAAAAAGTACAAATAGTTTTATTACAAAAATTAAATTTGGTCCACGATAATCCAAAAGGCAGAAAATAGTAAATCTTTAAATCCCAAATAGATACATAACAACATAAGTGAGATTTGAATTTTTTTACAAAATTTAGTCGTTTCATAAGTTTCTTAAATGTTAATGGTCTACCGCATCCAAATTCTCCCTTGGGAGCTCCCATAAGGGGCGGAAATCTCATACCATAAGGGAGTCTTCACTCTTAATAACCAGTTTAAACTTTAAACACTGATATATTTTCTAACGTACAAAAAAAAGAACTACTAAACGTCGCCCCAAAACTACTTAAATCGTCCCTTGAAATAACCAAATTGCCCTTAACAATATATTTAATACCCATATCGTCCCGTGTCTATAAATTAGGCCTACGGTCTTGTATATTTATAATTTATCAGTAAAAACACCACGAAAATGTCTGGCGAGGGTGATGCATCCGGTGACGTAAGCCTGGCGCGGGGCAAATTTTGGGCCGAGCGTCTGCATTAGACGCCTCCCCCAAGGTGAGGGCGTCTGCGTAGGACGTCCTCCCATTGGCCGAGGCGTCTAACGCAGACGCCTACGCAATGGGAGAGGCGTCTTATGTAGACGTCCTCCCCTTGGGTAAGGCGTCTGTAGTAGACGCCCTTCCCTTCGGTCAGGCGTCCTACGCAGACGCCTCACCCTTGGGTAGGGCGTTTAACTCAGACGCCCCCCATGGGGTAGGCGTTTAATACAGACGCCCGATTTTTTTTTGATTTTTTTAATTTCGATTTTATTTTTGTAGGTTCCGTTGGAAGATTTCGGTGGTGATGAAGTGGATTACAGTGAGTTATTTCAAACTACACAAATCTTTGCAACAATGGATGAAGCAAGTAAATGGGTCAAACAAGTAGCTATCGGAGCTGGGTTTTTTTTGGTCGTGTCGTCGTACAAAACAAGATCAGATAGTCGGATGGATTGTTATTTGAGATGCGACCGACGAAATCAAATGGAGTCTCGGGATATGGATACTGCACTTCGAAGAAACACCAAAAGAAAGGGTTGCGGTTGCCGTTTCTTAATAAAAGTGGTGGAGCGACGATATCGTGATGGATGGGTTGTGGTTTTTAATAGTGCTCACGGACATCACAACCACAGACTGGCAGTTTATCCAGAGGGTCATCGTCAAATTAGTGGTCTAAGTTCTGGGGCGAAGAAGATTGTTCGTGATATGACTGAGGCGCAAGCAAAATCACGGAACATCTTGAAGGCAGTAAAAGAAAAACTCCCGGAGGACAATCCAAATCAAAGGCATATTTATAATTTCAGAGATTACATGAGGAGGACAAAATCTGAAGACCGGAATCCCGTCCAGCAGTTTCTCTATCAAGCAGTGCAGTGTGAGTACTTACATTGGATTATGGCGGATCCAGAAACTGATGTCGTCACTCACGTTTTTTTGGCACATCCGACGTCAGTCCAGTTGTTGCGGACATATCCTTTCGTTATCTGCATGGATTCGACTTACAAGACGAACAAGTATAAGATGCCTTTGTTCGAAATGATTGGGGTCACACCAACAAACATGAATTTCTTTATTGGATATGCGATTTTGATGGATGAAACTTACTCCAGTTATATGTGGGTGATGGAGAAGTTGCGAGATCTGTTATTGGGGACTGTCAGCCCGACTGCAATAATAACAGACCGGGAGTTAGGCCTTATGCGACCAGTGAGAGAGGTATTTCCTGACTCTGCTCATTTACACTGCACATGACACATCAACAAAGACGTATTGAACTACGCATACCACGTATTCGGCAAAAATAAGCAGATGACAGAGACTTTGAGGTGTGGAAGATGGAGGAAAATCATGCTTTCTACTTCAGAAGCCGAGTATGATAGAGCTGTGTATGCTCTGAAAGATTTGTATAGATCGTGGCCAGCTATCACGGAGTATCTGGACACCACGTGGTTGGTGCATAAAGAAAAGTTTGTGCTGAATTGGACGAACAAAGTCCTTCATTTTGGGAACACCACGAATTGTAGGGTCGAAAGTGCTCATTCGACTCTAAAAGAGTGGATTTCTACATCGACTGCAGCTCTGGACACTCTTTTCGAGCGCATCAACGCGGCTATTGAAATGCAGCTGACGAATATTCGAAACTCTCTTGAAGACTCGAGACGGCGAAATTTGACTAATTTCGGACATGCTCTATATCGTCACATAAATGGTCGAGTTTCGCATCACTGCTTGCAATTGCTGAGTCAGGAGGTGAAAAGAATGCAACAGTTAGATGATGAAGTTGAATATCGTTGTGAGTGCGTTTTTCTGACTTCTCATGGGATACCTTGCGCATGTACCATCCGCGGATGTCTTGAATCAGACAACGGAATTTACTTAGAGCAGATTCATTCGTTCTGGAGGACACTTGTCATTGGGGAAGGAGCCGGGAACGCAGAGTTTGTGTCTCAGGCAGCTCAAGACGCCGAACATTTTCGCAGCCTGGTTGATGAGATTGTAGGAAGTGACCCCACCGTAATTCGATCTGCCTCTCGGGTTTTATTCGAGCAGCTACACCCCGAACATGCGAATTTGAGAGAGCCTGCAGAAAAAACAAAGCTACGAGGTCGACCAAGGGGAAAGTCAACACGACGGGACCCTAGTGCGTTTGAGTATGCAGAGCGAGGTAGTGGTCGATCTTCAGGAAGTGGGAGTAGAGGTCGTGGTCGTTCTTCCGGTAGTGAAAGCAAAGGTCGTGGTCGATCTTCTGGTTCTTCGTCTGTGAGGGGAGGATCAGGTATACCATCCCTATATTTATTGTTATTATAATTTTGTTATTTATTTCAGTAAGCAAAAAGAGTGAAATTGTGAGATATATAAGCAAAAATAAGATGAAGGGCAATTTGGTAATTTCAATGAGCGATTTAAGTAATTTTGGGACGATGTTTAGCAATTCAGAAAAAAAATCTGATATTTTGGGCTAAGCATGGCAACATATACGTGTATATATGGGCCTTAATGGGCCATCACTGGCTTGAGTATTTATATATATATATATATATATATATATATATATATATATATATATATATATATATATATATATGGTTAAGCTCTAGTGAGCCATAGCTCATCAAATTTAGCCCCTACAATCTAATTATTAGATCTTATTTACAGTTAATCTCACCATTCATTAGCATAACCGTTTTTTTCTTAATCTACCTTACATTTTGAAATGAGTGGTGGATATTGTAGGGGCTTAATTTAGTTTGATTAAGCCCTGAGCTCACTTGAGAATTCCTGTGTGTGTGTGTGTGTGTGTGTGTGTGTGTGTGTGTGTGTGTGTATATATATATATATATACAAGAATTCTCTAGTGAGCCTAGGATTTAATTTTTCTAAATTAAGTCACACAATATCCACCACTCATTCCAAATTGTAAGGTAGATTAAGAAAAACGGTTATGCTAATGAATTGTGATATTAACTGTAAATAAGATCCAATTGTGAGATTGCAGGAGGTTTAAACTAAATTTGATGAATCCTGAGCTCACAGCTTATTTTAGTGAAAACAACCATATACAAGTACGCAATTTGTTTCCATTTCCAAATAATATCTTGATGTCTCAGAATTTAATGTGAAACGGTTTTTCATTAGCTGGCTGGGCAAGTTCCTAGAACTAACCATCTTTGATTTCCTCTAAGGTCTTCTACAAAGAATGACTCCATGTAGAGTCATAATTTAAGCTAGACGATTTGTGTATTGTTTTCTGGAATTTAATTTTGGGCGACCACCGACTAAATATATGGTCATTAAATATTCTCCATATTAAAGTTACGTAGCCTTTTTTTTAAAAAATTCATAGAAAGAGTAAATATGACTTGAAATAGTCTGTAGTCATAGATTTGAAGGAGACATCGATCCACTTTTCAGATTTAATAAATTAATTGTTCCCGTCATTTAAACGTGATAAACACATTGATCGATGTAAGCCCAGAATTTTCCAATACACGTACGTAGTTACTAGTTAGTATTTGACTCGTTTTAGCCTAAATTTAATTTCATTTTTTCTTGTTAGAAAATCAAGCAACAAAACATCGTTTTAAAGGAAGTTGCGTTTCGCATCATCAAAATGAACAAAAAACGTGAGGTAATGCGGTTTTTTTACAAAATCTAGAATTACCCATTAATACTTAATAGTGATTTCGGCTGTGTTTGGATGTGTCAAGACTTGTTTTTGGAGAATCATGAGAAACATTGATTATGTACGGTGTTAGTTTCTTAAGGATTTTAAGGAAAAATGTTGATTTGTTTGGATGTCTAATTTCAGCCGAAACCAAAATCATCTCTTCAATCTTTAATTACATTTCTAACCCCACACCACCACATAAAAATACAACGCTTTCCTTCCCAAATCAATGTTGTGGAGGTTATTTGATGACAAATCAATGTTTAAAACTACACACTTTCTCTTCAAGGTCTTTTATCCGATGGCAAATCAAGTAATTTAATAAATTGTGGAGGTTATTCTTTTAACCAACTGGTAGACCAAACAATGAAACAGACACCCAACTGTTTCTCCAAACCAATGTAAATTGACAAAACAACAAGAAACTTGAGATTTGGTTTTACCAGATTTTTGAGTTAAACAAACTTATTTGGATGTAAGATTATGATTCTTTGGGGTTTCTCCAAAAACAAAACCACAAAACTCACACCCAAACACACTTGAATCTGTGAGTACATACGAAAATCACACACATATATATATACATATACAGAAAAGAGAGAGAATCAAAACCGTGTCTCATAATTAAGTACAATAAAAGAAAGAATACAATGATCATGATCATGTCAATGACACCAAAAACACTAACTAAATATATACACAATCAACTAAACTCTCAAATCATTAAACCAAACATTTATCAACATCATGCGAGCTAGCTAAGAATATTGCTCACATGCATGCATCAACCCTGAACCATGGCCGGAAGGCCAAGAGTGAAGGCCAACAACCGCCTATCGCCGTCACCGTCGACAGGCGGAAAGTTCAAATCCAAATCCAATTTCTTCTCCACCAACCTGTCCCTATGCCTTCTCATGTGCCCACCGAGGGCTTGCCCGACCGGAAACTCCATCCCACATATCGAACACTCGTGTATTTTGGCCTTTCGAGCCGACCCGTTTACCGATCCAAGTCGATCACCACCTTGGAGCCTTGGCTTCTTGTGGCTCGTCCTGTGTCCACCAAGAGCCTGAAAAGAAGAGAACTTCTTCAAACATGTCTTGCAATCGAACGTACGTGAACCTGCAGCAGAGAGGAGCATTAGGGTTTGGGCCATGTTGTGGACAACTTCGTCTTTGTCTTGTGCCATATTGCTCGTAGTACGTTTCATGGTCATGGTTGGATGGATGGATGGATGGTTGTAATTGATTGTGTGTGATTAATATAGTTGGAATTAGAAGTGGTTGTTAAGTATATATAGACTATAGAGTTGTTTGGAGAAGTTGGAATTGTGTTTGGGTTTCGGTAGTTGAAATATATAAGCGCGTAAGCCGTGAGTTGTTATGGTTGCTTAGTGGAGTGGGGTTCCTCTGATTTTGCTTTTCTATTGGTGCACTTCATGGTCGTCGCATTTCGGAAGCTTCTTGAATTTAATTATTGTCTTATTAATGTATCATTAGTTTTTTTTTTACGGTCGGTCATGAAACCGACACGATACGTGTTTCTCAGTAGCACAATTAATTCCCATGATTTAACGTTAAGTAAATATTTAAAGATTTTTTTAAATAATATATATGTATATATATATATATATATATATATATATATATATATTCACATTACGTGGTGACACGGATGGCAAGTCTGTTTATTCACAATGAAATTGTGGTGCAAATTCTTTGGTGCATTCTCTTGTCATCGTGGCGTTTATATATATATATAGACGACAAATACGAGATTCAATTTCTAGGCGGCTGTGTTTTAGGATGAGTATGAGGATTAAGGTTAGGATTAAGAGTTAATAAGAACTTGTTATCGTATAGAATTTCTCGAGTTAAATAACCCCAAATTAAATATATCCCTAAATCCCACACGTTGTTGGATTATTAATTTGTTAGGATATATTATATATATTCTCAAACTTCTAGCTAGCTAGCTAGATTCCAAGAGATAAGTAGTGAGGTGGACTTTTGTTACCACACGTGTTCGATCAGAAGTTTTGTTGTTGTTGTTGTTGTTCACATCGATCTATCTAATTTAGAAAATGGACACACGGTCGTCTTAGATATTAATTCTTAGAAGTTTACTTAATTATCTCAGATGAATGGTTAAGGACAAGAAGAGACGAGCTAACACGTAGTTGCCACCTCCAATCATGCACGCAGTGGTTTGGGCATCTATTTTCTTATATGTAGTCATAAGTTTGAAGTTGATCAAGTACGTACGTAAGTTGAGTACTGAGAAGTGCACACATGTTTGCAAGCTAGAGAAAGAGTATCCAACTGATACATATGCAGCCAACACTTCCATGGAGGATTAATAATTAGTTCGTGATTTAGAAGTTGTGCACGCAATGCTTACTTCAAAAAGTGATAATTGCAATCAAACTATGACAAATCATTGTGGCTTATCTAACTTATGTTGAATTTAGTTCTATGATGACGTAGTAATCCAATCCAATAGGTTCAAGTCTTGAACTTTTGTCATTTAATGGCAATTAATTGTATACTTCTGTTTTGGGATATTTTGACAGTCAACATGTACAAGACTAGCTAAAACGTGTTGCCAACCTCAAAATCAACAGTATTAAGTTATAAATGAAGGGGGGTTTCTGTTATGATATATACGTTTGATTTGAGAGTGCATTTTAATTTAACAAAACAGTCAATTGGCTAGTAATTTATATATTAGGATTCATTTTCATCATATAACTGAATTTTGTAGTACTAAACGGAAAGGCTCGTCAGAAAAATCACATTATGATACATTTTTTTAATATACGTATTTAATGAAAATACTGTCTAAACTTGGTTGAAAACATAGTAACTATACTTGAACTCACTTAATGATCGTTATCAAGAGCAATTTCAGTTAATTACACATGTCCAGTTGGGCGTAGGAAATATAGAGTTAAACTTAGGGACAAAGCATGCAATCTTGTTGATTTGATAGTCAAGTCATTTTCTAGCAACCGTCATTTGGATTAGGTGATGAAGAGCTAATAAACTATAACGATCGATAACAGGATAAAATTTGACTCATCTTGTGAAGTGAATTAATGAAGTTTTTCATTAACTCATCAGCTTGACTTTTTGCATCTTGCGTAACGAGATCCAGTTTTGGAAGTTAGGTTCACCTAATATACAACAAGTTATATATATGTGAGAAAATGTTACAAAATATTGTTGGCCATTAATTTCAAGCTAAGTAAAAATAACTATATTGAATAGTATATACTATAATATTTACTGGATGCTTCCTATTGTGACATGAGTAGACAGAGTAGTAGTACACTTTGACTTGTATTCATATGGCGTTCACATTATTTAGTTCATACAGTTTTCAAATTTTACATTGGATTCCTAATTGACTATGTCCCTTCAGGTAGGGTTTCAAACGGGACGGGGTGGGGCGGGTTTGGTTCCGTCCGCTACCCGTCCCACCAAAGTCAGGGGCAAACGGGGCGGGGCGGGTAAAAAAAAATTGGGTTGTTACCCGCCCCATTTAGTCCAGCGGGTTAACGGGTCACGGGTAGGAAAATTTTAATTTTAGAAGAAATGTTAGAAGTTTAATGAAATAACGAAAATTTTAATACATAAATATGTATTTTTTTTAATAATTATATTTGTAACGGGTTGGTAACACATTAACCGCAACCCGCCCCGTTTAGTCCGGCGGGTTAACGGGTGACGGGTTAACGGGTCACAGGTAGGAAAATTTTCAACCCCAACCCGCCCTACGCGGGGCGGGGTGGGGCGGGTTGGCGGGTCAAACCCGCCCCACGAACAACCCTACTTCAGGTTGAGACATTTATGTGGTGCAAAAAGGAGGAAAAGAGGTGTGGAATTTCTCTCGTTTTTAGAATTGTAATAGAGGAAGAAGCTGTGATCGAGCTTAATTTAGAGTTAAGGATACCGATAACCAATGGCGGATCTAGAAAATTATTCCAAGTGGGGGGGGGGGGGGGGGGGGGGAACTTTTGATAGATAGTACGTATATCTTTAGAAAGCTCTTCAAGATTATATATGAAAGGGATGTTTTTTCTTTTGATTATTTTCTTGATTTTTCAATATCATGTTTTTTATATATTTCAACTGATAACTTAATGTCAAATTTCAATGCTATAAAACAATGTATTATTTATTCTTATTTTAGGTGAAATTTCATATGTCACCTTTGCTTTGTGTATATTATGATACAATCAATTTGTAGAAAAATATTAATAACTTAGGATTTTTTTAAAAATAAAATAAAATATCTAGTGGGGGGCTATAAACCCACTTGATCACCATTACTTCATAGATCAGCCAGTGCCACTAAATGAGTAATCGAAAGCAATCCGTTGTTCCCTAACCTTGTTTAATGTTATTCTTTGAACTGGTCTTTAGAGTTTTAGATACAGGGATGCATTTGGAATAAGAGTAATAAGAACGAAAATATTTTGAACTAACATGATGTTATTCCAAGACTTTTACTCATTTTCACTTTTGCACGTCATGTATCCAACCAACATGTTTGTTTTGCGATCTACGAATTCTTCCTCCCAAAAAAGATAAACTTACAATAATATATTAGATTATAATCAAACAAAAGTTTTCTTTTGGCGAAAATGTTGTGATTTGAAATATTATTACCAAATACCATTGATCTTAGATGTTTCTTTTGAAAAAGTTAGAGTTGGTTTAATGAGAAAACATAGACGTAATAGCTATAACATCAGAGTTGGTCATACACTCTAAAGATTTTGTAAGTCTTTCTTTTTAATTAGTTGGTACGGTCGATTTTGATCAGTTAGTCAAGTCCAAGATGGTTGTTTCAATTATTGTGTGCTTTTCCAAGGATTAGTTCAATCTAAAGTTATCCACCGGAGAATTTTTTTTTCTATCTACAAAAGGTAGTGGAGGTTTTTTAGTACACAACAACTGACAAATTACAAAGTCAATTACGTAACACATCGATTCCGCCAAGAAAGTAAACTTGTTATTTAGAATTTATGCTGGAAAATATTCCATCGCTACGTGGGAGAACAAAAGGCACAATATTCTTATGTATCCGTGCATCCAATTAAATTGCATCAGTAATTATATATATTTGTTGTATATATAATTAATTACTATATCTTGTTCCCTTATCCAACCTATTTCATTCCACATCAACTTTCGAACAGTCTGAAAGGAACTGGTACAGTATAAAGCTAATTAATTAGCTTAAAATAAGATATTTGAATGGATATATGGTCGACCGTTTGACTTTTGGTCGACCGTTCGGATTCGAACTTAGCAATTGCAATGAATGGTGTCACGAAATCCGTTAACAATGTTTGAGGGAGGTGAGCAATTAGTTGGATTTGTGAACGTTCTGAAATAATAATAAAATACACAAGTACAAAGACCTAATAAACGACTTTTGAAGGTACACCCAAGTAAAAATCCCAATTTTTTTAAAAAAACTTCAAATTAACAAACAAGTTAATATGCTATATATTCTGTATTGACTTAATTACATATACCTTGTGAAATTACAAAACTCAATTGAATTCAACAATCAATGAACCATAGAGCCACCAAGGCTGAACTCAAGCAATCTTAGCTCGGCCTCGTTCTCCATTGGAGTCAAGTTCAAGTCTAATTCGACCAATAATCTTTTCTTCTCGTCTTTCGTCTCTCTACCACCAGTACTACTACTACCACCACTACCACTGCTACCTTGAGACAGGACTCCATCGGGGGTCAAGACTCTATGTCGTCTCATATGACCCCCGAGAGCTTGTCCAAGGGCAAATTCAAGCCCACAAATGGAGCACTCATGCACCCTAGGCTTCGCCAATTTCGACGAGTCACGCTCCTCGCTCAAAACCCTAGGCTTCTTGTGGCTAGCCCTGTGGCCACCTAATGCTTGGAAAGATGAAAATTGCCGGTTGCACGTCTTGCACTCGAAAACCCGTCCGGACGGCTGAGCTACCGATGTATCGGTGGCGGCGCCTCGAGAGAGAAGCATCAAAACATGAGCCATGTTGACGTCCAAAACCTCACGACAACGCTTCATCATTGATCTAGCTTGGAATTGAATTTGGTTGTGATTATGAGTGTGAATTGTGATGTAGGTAGCTAGGTTTGTTTGTTTGTTGTAAATTGTAATGGAGAAAGATGTTGTGTTTACATGTTATTTATAGGATGGATTGTGTTGAATCGCGCCTGGTGGTTTACGTATGGGTGACATGGTTGGTGACGTGGGATAGAACCACGTAGGCATGTATATATATCTGTCATAATTAACAACTGCATATATTTCCTTTACTTTGATTATATTTACGCTACTACTCCTTAAGTTCAAGTATTGTCTTTTACGTCCTTGAATTCGGGAAGGCTAACAACTATATATCTTAATTAGCGAGTTTTTTTTCTGATTCCTTTCAAATCGATCCATTGTGGCACTGACGCTGAAACTCCTTTCTTAAGACCAACAATGTACTCTTTAATTTTAACTGTTCTTGGGAAAATCTCTTGTTATTTTTATGTGTAAATGTTAACAAACTCTCATGATCACGAAGATATAGGTGTAAAGAACTTCTCGTCGATGTGAAGATATATGTAGGTGTAACGAAGTTAAATGTAGTGCAATTGGAAGTGAACTATGCATGACAACAATCAACATATCTTATGTAATGACATCACGTAAGGGAATATCAAAGTAAATATGACCTAAATGAATGGTGTATTGATATATGCACGGTAACATAATTAGAGGCTCCATTTAGCATCACTAATACGTCGAGTTTAAAGGCATAATCAATTACATTGTTCGAATTTTGGGAGCATGCATGTTAGAAGAGCTTAAATTGGAATTTGAAAGTTATGATGACAATAATATGATCAAAATGGAGGGTATATATGCAATAAAGCCCCGATTGGTGTCATTATGACATTATCATATTCTTTTGAAGATATTATTATCGTTTTTGGATCATAATATTGGAATAGAAGAATTCGTACACTACTTGGCGAGTCCAAGTACGCGGTTTGGGTGAGATCTATAGCTAGATATGTGGCTTGGTGGTTCACACATGGTTGTTTACTTACTAGTGTATCAATTTAGACTTCAAGAATCAAGATGTATGTTTCAACTTTGGGTTTTGAGGTCTTGCCTCGATAATATGATTAGTCCATGAATGTTAGGTAAATTGAGGTCACTTGTGGGAGTGCGTGACGACTATGACATGGTCCAGGAGTTCAAGTTGTGTAAGTCATGGCTACTCAAAGGGTGATATGTCTTTTCCTTAATTTCTTAGGTATATATTTTCTTTGAAGTAATACATGTTGAATAATCTCTATGGTGCTGTGTGGGTTTCCCCGAATAATCTTCTGTTTAAGAATAATCAAGCGTGACAATCGCTATCAAGTTCATGTGTGGACACCAATACACCATTCTCCTCTCATTTTCCATCTCCCATCAAAAGATAGAATATATTTCTCGGGTAATTCTTTTAGCATGCATTTCATTTCTAATTAACCTTCATCTCTCGATCAAGTGAGTCTAAATCATGCTCGGATTATTGTTTTAAAAAATTGTTAATCTATTGGCTAATTATTAATATTATATATAATGACTCCATCTTACATGCAATTCTTTTGGTCAAAGCAGCCAGTTAGCAATGGTCCACATGTATAAGATTAATTAAGATGATAAGTAAATCTAAATATAGCGCTTTAAGATGACAACCCAATCACAACCTCAAAGACTAAATAAAAATCAAACTTGCCCTTATGAATATTAGTTAGCTAACCTTACCGGCATTTGGAAAGTCTAAAAATGCCTCTAAGTTATTATCTAAACTAATAATATGATAAAACACCATGTGACAGCAAGCAATGATGTTGAACTTGATTCTTATTCTTTGTCTTTTATTTACAAGTGGACATCCACCCTGTATTAAACAATGACAACACAGTTATGTATGCTAACTTAGCACTAATATTCTGGCCTTTGTTATTCTAGTAAATAAGTCAACCAAAATAGTTTAAGATTGTGAGAGTTTTGAGAATAAATCTAAGACTTCTGGATTAAGCAAACCACATTATGATCACATCTAGGGTAATTGAAGAAGAAGTAATTAAATTTGAAGAAGAAACATGGGGGCATCACTAGTAAGTAGTAATTTCATATCAACTGATCTACAAAGTACAGTATAATTTTCATTTTCAATGAGATCTCTAGCAAAATTGTCATTAACTCTAAAGAATTTTTTTTCGATGGGAACGTATATGTTGCATACATTTCTATTGAGTATCTCAACTGTTTCTAGAATTAGTTGGGATTGAGATGAGATCCATGTTTAAATCTCGTTCTCGTTAACAACTTATGGTTGGTATGATCCAGATCTGTTGTCTACTTTGATAATTAAAATTAAAAATATTATGTGGCATGTAACATAGCATATTTTGAACATTGGCAAAACAATAATAATTTCAAAATCTTCTCTTCCGGCTTTATGAGTACGGCCACTTGATTACTTGTCAAGTAAATTGAGCTCTTAAAATAGTAAAATAATTATCTTCTTGCTTACTTAAGATATTCGATAATTCTAATTCTGATCTGGTACACCAACCATGTTTCTTTAAAAAAATGTGCACATTCGAGGAAATTGTTCTGGTGTACTTGTTGTGTTCAACATGAGTAAGTGAAAGAGTCAATTATTTTGGGGTCTTCTAATGACTCTCTCTCTCTCTCTCTCTCTTAGTTGGATTTTTGTGTGTGAATATGACTGTTATCTCTTTTACTTCTTCAAACTCCCTACGTAATACGTTTGAAGTAAGTGTTGAAGTGGGCTTAGTTTAGACTTGTCGACTTGCGGATTAATTTGAAAACCACTAACAGTTCCACACTTATTAATCTTCCTCAAAATGAATGGTTTCATATCATGCACTTTGGGATAAGTTTTTAATTTCTTCGATTTTCAACCATTGAAAGTGATATGTACGACAAACTTCTGTTGAAAACCATAGGTTGCCGTACACTTCTAACTGCCACTTGTTTTACTGATAAGATCTCTGATCACATTTAAGTTAAGTCAACAGGAGTGTTTAATCGAAATACCATCCAATTTGAATATATATATATATATATATTTGATAATATTTTTTCAAAATTACGCTTCTCATGTTTACACTATTTCTAACTGATTCTTCTTAAATCTTAATTTACCTCTACGAAATTCTACGTCGAATGTTGCCCTTGTAAAATGCTTACAACGGGTGAGAAATAAAGTTGTAATGAGCCAAATTTGTAATTGTATACGTCTAGAAGCATTGAACATCTTTTGGTAGTTCAAATGCAGATAAGGTATCTTTTGTGTTAAAGGATACATCTTCATCGGAAGCTGAGACTTTCTTTGCTCTTGCCAAAAAAAAAACTTATAAAATTAGAGTATTTACTTGTTCGACAAAATATTTTGACAATGACATACAAATGGGAGGACTTATGCAACATTAGTTTCTAAATTTTTCTGGTTAATTAAAACCCAAGCAAAGTGTTGTATATATAATAACATATAAATTTCAAAATATGAAGTCATATTAAAATATAGAGAAAATGAATGAAAAGGAGATCCAAACCTTACCAATCTTCTCTAATTACCCGGATCACAATTTCGAATCCAAATAGGATCCGGATCCAGACCCGACCCGAAAACACAATCGGATCAGACGACGCCCGGTCGAACCAAGTCGTCGCTCCTCCAACGTTTTGCTCCCATTCTTCTTATTCTTCTCCTCCGCCAAATCCTTCAGATTTCTTTGAGTAAACTCCAATTTTCCACTGATTTTCCATTTGTTTTTCTCGTGATTTCGACTTCCGATCTGACCTTTCCAACTTCTCCGCAGGAAAGTAGCGGTTTCGGATCCGTGGAGTGGTATAAATGGTATATACAAAAAATTGGTGATTATTTAACGGGATCTGGTTGGATATGTGGTTTGATCGGGAATGTGTTTGTTTGATTGAGTTCGAGTAGTGATTTTTGGGAGAATTTGAGTTTTATTTGTTTTTGCGTTAGTTTTGGTGTTGAGATCTGGAGATTTTGGTGTAGAATTGGCAGATTCAACATTTTTAGGTTCGTTGGGATTCTGAAATGGTGAATGATTCGGTTGAAACGGGAATGTGTTCTTAGTTCTGATCGAGTTGGGATGAGAGATTTTAGATTTTTTTAAATTCAGAAAATTAAAACTCGTTCGATTTTGTTTCCCGGTTATTAGAAGCATATTTTAGTTCATTTACTTGATTTTTTGCAGCTTGGAATTTAATCTTCATTCCCTCTGTGATTAGTGAAAAAACATGGTTAGTAGTATATATCATTGTCTTACATTTCACCCACCCTCTTTAACAATATTAGCTGACACTGCAATAGGTAGGTGTATTTCTCATTGTTTTCTGATAGAAAATATTAAAGTTTTAGAGATATGGTAGTTAACCCTTATGTACTTGGGCCAGGCAGTGAGACTAATTAGGTTTAGGGTTCTAACAGAGAATGTATCTGAGCATATAACTCAAGGATTTTTTGAGTGTTTTAATTAAGAGAAGTCCTCTGAGAATGTAAACTGAAAAAGTATGATGAACCTAGGAACTTGTTGTTTTTTTTGTTTTATCGGTAGGAACTTGTTTAGAATAGTTTCATACAATAAGTAAATTTGTCAATATTCACACATTTGACAAATTTTGTCAATATTTCTCAATGTTGATCAGTTTGTAAGTTTTGATTATTTTGTCATGAAAGGCTACACTTCTTTATTACAATTGAAAATGCAGTTCTCTTTATATTCAAAGTTTTTGTTGTATTAGAAGATGCTGATTTGCTGTCTGTAATGAAATAATTTATGTAGTGTACTCGAAACTTCGAACTCTGTGAGCCTTCTAACATCACATAATGTCCACAAACCAGAAAATTTATAAAAGATGCATTAGTTTGATTTAATTAGTGGAAGAATTATCGCCTTACAGGCCTTCTGTAACCTTTGAGCTTATGCACAGGATTGTTGTCCTTTTGTAAAGAACATTCTCCTTCTGAACTCCGAAGGGAAACGTGTGGCTGTCAAGTATTACACTGATGACTGGCCAACCCATGCTGCCAAATTAGCATTTGAAAAATCTATATTTACTAAAACTCAGAAAATTAATGCGCGAACAGAAGGTAATTCCTTGCCCTCGTTGATAGTTTGATTATTTCAGCTTAGCATCTGCTTAGCTATTAAAACTTATGGGTGAGTTCCTCATGTATCTGTTTCGAACTTCTGTCCTTAACATTGCAGTTTACAATCCCAGCATAATCTTCTTGTTTTTATGTTACAGCTTTTATTCAAGGGAGTAATTAAGAAAGAAAAAAAACTATAGGCCAGTAGGTTGTTATTGTGATTTTGATGGAACATGATTTGCTCACTTGCAGCGGAAATAGCCATGCTTGATGGTTGCATTATTGTCTACAAGTTTGTACAGGACCTGCATTTTTTCGTAACAGGAAGTAATGATGAGAATGAGCTCATCTTAGCCACAGTTCTCCATGGATTTTTTGATGCAGTTGGGCTTCTTCTTAGGTATCTGGATTATTTGCATTAATGATACTCTGCTTCCCATCCCATAAGAACTTCTCTTTCTTCCTGTCCTGCTCTTTTGATCTATAACGTAAGTTGGTTGTTTTCATCCCCAGGAATAATGTTGAGAAAAGGACTGCTCTTGAGAACTTGGATCTGATCCTTTTATGTATTGATGAGATCATCGATGGAGGGTATGAAATTCTTCAATACAATTGCACCCTTAACAAATTACGTAGAGAAGTACCAGTAATATCTTTCCAAGTTACTTGGTCTTCAGTGAACTGCAATATTCCTCCTCCTCCCTAAGTTATAATATAAGGATGTGAATCATATTTGATTTATACCTTTTAGACTCTTAAAGGACCATGACATTAAAAAAATTACACAGTAGTATTTACACGTGTGAATATGAAATGATAGAGATGAATTTTGCTTGTTTCCAGGGTCATTTTAGAAACAGAAGCAAGTGTTATTGCCGGGAAAGTTGCAGCAAATGGTCTAGATGGTGGAGCAACCTTGTCCGAACAGGTATTATTTACCGACGTCAACACGACCTCGTTGCATATGTTATCACTCAAAGTTGAATAAGTTCTTAACAGCTTTGGTGTTTGCTTTGTTTTGCAGACAATTACTCAAGCCCTGGCCACTGCACGAGAACATCTAGCAAGGTCTCTTCTCAAGTGAAATTAACATAACGATTATCAGTATCTTGCTGCTCGTCACTAGAATAAAAAACAGTATATGAGTATATGTTTTACTTTTATTCTGCCTTTCTACCAGTCATTGGACAAGTCCAGTAGGTAGTGTCGGTTACATAGTGGAATCTGAAGTGCTGATCGCATGTCGGTTACAACAGTGTAATTGTGTTTACTTGTCATTCTCCCTATAGTTTGGATGGGACACAGTGATGCAGAAACTTATGATTTAGATATTGGATGCTACGTTTGCAGGTATAACAAGTAAATTGCCACAGATAATTTTAGATTGTAAACCTGATATCATTTAATCCATATTTATTCATTTTAACTAGTGAGTATTAATGTCTTATTTGTCCCAGCCTCCCAGGTGATTAAAACGTGATAAAAACAATGCATTGAGTAGCAAACATTTCAAACTATGATCTTATATTCGGGGTGTGAGTAGTTAAACTTTACAAAGGAACTTGTATGATCCGTCTTATCAAATTTTAGGAGTTTTGGGAACATATTCCTACGTATGATGATCCCCCCCACTAGGCCATTCAAATCACCACTAGTCATGAAACCTTCCGAAGTAATTACGGAAGTAGATGAATCGTTATCTTCTAATTTATAACCAACTTTGAAACAGATCCCAAAATATCAATCATTTCATGGTACCTAAATTCCAATAACTAGAATTCATAGATTGCATAGATATTCTTCAAACCATAGACACCATAGCCCATCCGCGCAAGACACTAAGGGTGCGTTTGGTGCACGTTCATGTCGCCAGATTTTCCAGCTCCACCATCCAAACACGTAACTATTCCGCCCTCTGGTCAAGAGCTCCTTAAAACCCACTCTCTCGTGGCAACAGTAGCTTCCGAAGCTGATCTCTTGCTGTTTTTCGCAGCTACTCTGATTTTCGTTTGAAGAATGAGCTTGATAGTTAAGAAAAGCATATGACTTCTCCAAACAGAAGGAACTTTTCCGATGCGTGATGTGCGAAAGTGACAGAAGCTTAAAGAGTTGTGAAACTTCAGAAAGGTGCTACGGAAAGGTGCACCAAACACACCGTAAGACCCGTTTGGATAACATTAAATTCAGTTCCCTAAGATGGTTGGCACTGCTACAGTGGCAGTCGACATCCAACCAGGTTGTGGGGTTGCGGCTCCAAAGAATCTCGACTTCTACCGCACAAAACTAGACAACATTTATAACGTGACGAAAAAGTTGAGGTGGAGGAGTTTCTCAACTCCTTTAAAATTTTGATTTTGTTTTGACCAATTTATTCCTAACATCATTTGGAGATGGGTTAAAAAATAAATTAAAATTTTAAAAAAATATAAAAAATAAATTTCAGAAAAAAAAACATTTAAAACAAATTTATAATGAATTTTAATTTAATCAAAGTCTAAGGACAATTTAAAATTTTCCTTTGACAAGATATCACCTACTACCACAAGTCTTCTGTCTATCCAAACAACTCCTAACATTCAAGAAGAAGCTGTCCTGGATCCACATTCCTAGAAATCGACTTCCGATCAGAAACTGACATTTGAAAACTGCACCCAAACAAACCCTAAGAATCTCAGTAACATCGTTGCCTTTTCATTTGTAACAGCAAAAATGTAACTTGATCGCATCCAACTAAAAAAGAATCTGATTTATAGACTCTAGACTCGGCACCTTCGAGACATTCACATCTGATTTGTCATAATTACATATTTGTCATAACAATAACACCTCATTGTGACAGAAAAGCATGAGACAGCAGTTTCACCATTCCTTTAAAAAGATTGTTATTTAAGTATCATTGTGTTACTGTGCTACATTGTTCATCTGATCCTGTCCGTTAGTTATCGCAACTTACTCCTTTCATAACAGAGATTCCACAACCACCGCTCCGCATCTTAAGATTTGAAAAGTTTTATGCTGGAACAAATCCACTCTGCAGTGGCAAAACAAATCTAAGAATCAAAATGCAACAGAGGTGTGGTAATCGTTAAGCAAAGTACATATTCTTCATACTTGGACAAAGATATTGTTGTGGTTTATACCCTCAAAATAAAAAGTAGATAGAGGAGTGCAAAGCTGAAAAGCAAGAAGGGAAGCAACTAATTTAAGGGCATTGTGTTTTGTTTGGCACACAAAATATCCGCTCTTCAGAAAATTGCAAGCCTAATTCATCTATTACAAATATTAGAAGCATGTAGAAGAATTGAAATTCTACAAAAAAGTACCCTAAAATACTATTATGCTACAGTTGTGATAAAAAAATTCACAGAGCATTATTAGTTCACCAACTTATAGTATATTTAGTTAAACAGAAACATCACTCTGAATCATAATTCCACATTATAATCTAGAGTGTTCTATGAGAGTCTTGATACAGTAACAGTAATATGGTACAACAAAATACAAAAACAACTACTAGGATTTAATTACGCAATTTGTGATATGTTCAATGAAGTATGGTTATATATCCCCGTACTAGGTTTACACAACTCAGACAGTAAAAAGAAAATACGACCAATTAACAATAAAATGAAAGAGCAAGTCATATCAATATGAAAACAGTAAACTTGGTTATCTGTGGTATAAATAGCTTCAAATCCGACCCTTGTGAAATTCATCAAACATGTAGCATTTGAGAAACATGGTTTAGGCATTCATATGGAAATTGAATTTATGTTAGGTGAATATATTATAAGGTGAGAAGGAAAGTGCAGAACAAGAGTAACATCTAAATAACATTGTAGAATCCAAATCGTCCACATAGCAAACATATCATTTTGAAGAATCCAGCTCTGCTGTAACCTACTAGTTAAGAAATCACCCACGGAACAAAATAGTTTTAACATGATAATCCTTTTATTTTTTACCCAAAACTTCCTAGATCATGTACTAACACTTACTTTTGAACAGAAAAATTACGGGTATTACTTATTCTCAGGGTGAAAGTAAACTTATGTAGATCAAAGGAAAGGATGTTAATTTTTCTTAAGAGAAAACGAATTTTGTAAAAAAGAAAACATATTCCGAAAGAGCGAAGAAGTTACCAGCGAAGGTTTGGATTAGGGTTAGGCGTGACCGTTGTCGGATTGGGATTGATCGGGAAATTGTTGGAATTTCTGCTTGAAAGCGTCTTGCTTCTGGATCCACGACATGTGCCACTGCAATCGATCACATTTTCATTTTTTTCAAATCAATAATCAAAATAAAATAAAATAAAATCGGGACCTGTAGACCGGCGGCCCAAACGACGAGGACCGTCGCCATCCACAACTTCTTCTCTCTCAGAACCTTCCCCACTTCCATCCTCTCTCTCTCTCTCTACAAACCTGACCTAGTGATTGGATAATTGGGCTCGAAATGGTCGGCCCAGTCAAAGCCTCCAGTAATGGACTGGGCTAGACTGGACTGGATAACTTTTTTCCTTTTTTGTCCCTTTTTTTTATTGTTGACCGGGAACTCACTGGACCACCGTCATTTGAACGTCAGTCATACTACAAACCCCGAGACTCATGGAACCCACCCCCTTTATTATCCTCTGCCTAAACCGAGTCTCATTCGCCACATAAGGGGCTAGAGGCACCGGTGAGATTCGAATCAGCCACCTCATGAAGCGGTGAAGTCTTTACTAGCTGAACCACGGTGGGGGGCTACTGGACAACCTCGTTTTTCAAATCAATAGACATTTTTTCCCATTGGGTCAAGTCAAACATTGTATCATCATCCAATTTTAATTTTATTTTATTTTTTTTATTTCTAAAGCTAAAGAAAAGTAAATCGTTGTTAAGCTATTAACGTTGGAAGAAGAAAAAAACAATTTCATTCAACTAACTAAAGCAACAAACTAAACTAAGTTAAGGACTTAAGGGTGGTGTGGCTGCCTGCGTTGACAATGGTCGACGACTACACCATCCTCCATTCCTCATCCACACGTTTCTACGAAACTCACTCAATTCCTACGTAACATTATTTACCAGCCCATTTTCATTTTGCACTTTCGACCCATCACCTTTTCTATCTACACCACTCATACAGTCATACTACTCCTATACCTCTTTTTTTAATGCATTCTTCACTTTTTATAACAAAAAAATGAACCAACTTTACTTTTTCCATATCTTTAACTAAGACAACAATGTCTTCCTATTATATGCTATTTATATATTTTAATATAAGACCCTAATGTTGGTCAGACAGACATGGAACCTGAACTTTGTCGATGATACGCGAAAAATGCAAACAGAGAGGCATTTCTGCAAAATTTCCCCTCAAAAAAATTATTTTTTCGAAAACTACTAAAGATAATACTACCTGTACTTAACGTTTGTATATTATTACTAAAGCAGGCCCAACTTTGTTTTTAATACTAACCAGACGAGGTCTTTCATCTTTGGTCATGTTCCCAAAGATGGAATTCTTCCCATCTAACTAATGCTCACATTCATTCCCATCTCTCTAATCTACCACAAACATCACAACTTCAATGGATTCTTCTCCAAATTGCTTTGAAATTTAATACTTTTTTACCCAATAAATCCTGACATCATAAAACAGAAAAATCCCAATGGTCCAAATTCATCTCAAAATTGTACCTTATGTCGTTAGATATTTTCATGGATCTCTTTGGTTAAAACCAATATTCATAAAAACCAAAAAGAGCCAAAATTGATGTCTCTGACCTTAGAATAGTATGAATCATGAATCGAGCATCGAGCATCGAGTCGTGAGGATAGGAAAAATTCAGAAAAATAAATAAATATTCAGAGAAGATGAAAGAAAAAGTTGGGAAAAAAAACTTTGCAGCCAAATTAAGTGGTGTTATTACGCATGGCATTAGCATACCATTAGCTGCATTGGCCAACAAACAAACATGAGATGAGAGAGAGAGAGAGAAACAAAAGTAACAAAAACACACCAATCCATCCATCCATCCATCCATCCATGATTCATCCATGAAATCTTTCTCTCTGCATGTCACTCCCACAACACAATCGAAGCCATAACCACATCAGAAGCAAGCAACTATATATAGAGATATACACATGTATACCATTCCTTATTGAACCAACAAAACCAAACCAAACCAAAATCATCTCTTTCTTTTCAATTCCATTCCATTCCCTTGCAAGTTCCAACCCCTCCTCTGCATGATCCTCACAACCACTGACCCACTACTACTCTCTGCTCCATCACATCCCTCCTCCCACCCTCCCCTTCCTCTCCCCAGAAGACAATTTGGGTTTCGAGCTCTGGGTCTCTTGTTCACCCTTTCACCATAAAGATTGAATCTTGGTTTTCTTAGTGTTGTTTGCTTTCTAGTGTTTTTGGCATGGGACCCATTAGAGGGCTGAGGAAGAGGAAGAGGAAGGAGAAGAGGGCTGAGGAGAGAGAGGACATGGACAAGGACAACTCTCGTGTTGGTTCTGATTGGTGGGACGAGTTCTCCAAGAGGATTACAGGTTTGTGTTCTCTTGCTTTTCTTGTTTCAGTTTGTTGTTTTGTTCCAAATGTGTCTTTGGTCACCTCTTCAATTTGTTTCTTGGATTCATCCTTAATGAGTTTGGTGTCTGTATGTTGTGAATCTGTTGTGGTGTTGATGTGGAAAGTCAACACGGGTTGCAAGTCTTGTGGGTGGTTTAATTTAGGTTTGTGGTGTTTTTCCCGTTTTGGAGTTCAATCGTATACACGATTGATGGTTACGATAAAATCCATGGCGATTGGAAGGAGATTCTTGTCATGTTGGGCTCTCAGATTTGGCATATGATGTGGATTTGAGGTGTATCTGTTGTTATCCTAATTTGATGTCAAGTGGTTTCTTTTCTTGGTTAAGATATAACATGCTTTTTTTCTCCCTGAAACTTTTGCTGCATTCTGCATTTACTTTCAATAATGTTGGTGCTAACCATCCGTTCTTCGGTTGTACTTTTTACATCGTCTCTGATTATGCTTAATGTAAGCGTTTACTTAGTTTATATGATGATGAACAGTGTATACATGGTAGATTCTTTATTATAATTGATTCCATAGGTAAACAAGAGCAAGCACATTGTGGATATATCTGACAAAATAAAGAATGATGATGGTAAAATTTGGGCTTTTTCAATAAGTTATTCAGTGAACCTACAAGAAGGTGTCTGCTCTAATTCATCCCTACAAGGGTCTTAGGAAATGTGCTATTTGTGCACAAATTAGTTTATTTCCTAGGTTTTGAATGTGGTTTTCAGACATGTTATGGCTAGTCCATTAGAAATCGGGTGATGAAACCCTTGCGGGTTTGACCCACTGTCCCTCTATTCAGAAAATGATTTTTTTCAGTTATAGCAATCAAGGTAAGTACAATATATTTTGACAAAATATGGAACCTATAAGAACTTCACGAAGTGATAAAAGAACCTGAAATAAGGAATGAGATTCCATTTTAATAAGTGTTAGGAAATTTTATAAGACTTTGGATGCTATTGAAATATAACTGAACTTCTTGTAAGCATTGATATCATTTTCACATCTATATGTATCAGACTTTGCTTGTGCCAAATTGTGATTTCAAAGATGCTTTTCAATTTTCGTTTGGGTACTGCAACACACTACATTGTTGTGTGAAGCATCGTGCTGATATATGCTCCAAAAGCCAACCTTGATAGTTCATTTGGCCAATGACTATATGTAATCCGTGAGTTTTCGCCTTGTTAGATATTGTACTCACTACATGGCCGTGAAATTCAGATTTTCCTACTTGAAGACAAAAAATACCTTTCTGAAATGTTTGTGTTTTTCTCACATTGCTTTGTGGTTTTAGTTATAGCAATAGTTATCACACAATTTCTGTGATGATGCAACCGATGAGATCAAGGGAAACTGTCTGCAGAAAATGTTGTATGGTTGATGATATGCCGATATTCTCTAAATTCCCTGTCATCTATCTGTTGAATTGGCTATTCTTTTTGTAATTTTTGTTTTCATAAGATCAGGTCACACAACAATTGGATAAACATATATCACAAGATATGTGATGTTGCCAAGAATCAGTCTATTATTATTGCTATTTGTAAACTGCATTGGGGTGAGCAACTGATCTGCCCTCATTTTTTAATCCTCCAATTCAACCTTCACTTAAGATTATACTTAAATATGACAAGACATTGACTTTCAAATATGTTTATTAAATTTTCAAGTAAAGTTCACTTATCATTCAACAACTTGATAAAACTCATTTAGATTTTTCAAGAAATATAAAAGAAAGCTACGGTTTCAGTTCTTAGACGATAGCAATATCTGCTATGATGTTATTGACCAAAGTGAAATTTACCAGTCTAGATCTGGCATTGATTATCTGACCTTGCTTGGGGTGAACTATCTTGGACCACAGCATCTACTGAGTTGTTAAGGCATCTGCTTTTGTTTTGCTTACGGTTTTTTAATAGCCTTGAGATGTTTCCTGTATATCAATCTTCATCTTAGCCATATAATTAACTATCATGGATATTTGTGCCCAAAGAAGACTGAAAACATATCATTTATAAATACTGTTCTCTCATTATGATAGTTCTTATCATCCCTGTAAGCCTATCAATTGCACCCAATCATCAATAGTCGCATTTGGAGCTTTCATGTATTTCTTCTGCAATGAAGAAAAATATATTTGTTGGCGACTTTATAGTTACAGTAGTTTGCATATTCTCTTATCCTTCTTGCAGCTGATGTATTAAATTAGGTGTTCTCCATCTTACTTGAATTATCAGCTTAAGTTAAGATTCATGCATTTCTGTTCTGCTAATCATTTCAATCCGAGGAGTTTAATACAATGAAGTTTTAATATGGGCTCCAGCCAATACCGTGCATTGTTAATCTAGTGGACATTATTTTTTTAAGTGATTCAAAGGAAATACCTCTGCCTTTGCTATTAGCAACTGTTGGTAATCAAGGAATGTTAACACAACATCACCCATGAATTCGTGAGGTGATCTGAATCACCAGTTCAGCATTTCTTGCACAATTGTTTGGTTTTGGTTTATGGATTCTCTTGGTTTATGTATAGATTATGCATATCTTATCTCGCAACCAGTTACTAATGTTCCATTTTCAGGCTGGTTTTTAACCTTTTCACACTCAATGCAGGGCCATTGTCTACACCAAAAGAAGGTATGAAGTTCGAGTCCATCTTCAAAATTACTAGAAGGACTTTCAGCTACATATGTTCCATTGTGAAAGACGATATATTGGCAAAGCCGGGGAATTTCACATGTAAAAATGGGAAACAGCTCTCAGTAAACGATCTAGTAGCAATCGCCCTGAGAAGGTTGAGCTCCGGGGATTCTCTACTAACTGTCGGGAACACATTCGGCTTGAACCAGTCAACTGTCTCCCAAGTTACTTGGCGTTTCGTGGAGATCATAGAGGAGAAAGCAATTCAGCACTTAAGCTGGCCTAATTCAGACGAAGAGTTGAAAAACATCAAAGTGAGGTTCGAGAAGATTCATGGTCTACCAAACTGCTCTGGAATCATAGACACAACTCATATTGTGATGTGCTTGCCTTCGGTGGACTCGACCAACAACATCTGGATCGATCATGAGAAGAAACACAGTATGGTGTTGCAGGCAGTTGTGGATCCAAAGATGAGGTTCCGGGATATAGTCACTGGGTGGCCAGGGAGTATGAGTGAGCCCTTAGTACTGCGGAACTCGGGTTTCTTTGATCTTTGCGAGAAAGGTGTACGACTGAATGGTAAAAGGTTGGAACTTTCAGAGGAATCAGAACTGAGAGAGTACATAATTGGCGATTCGGCTTTCCCCCTTCTGCCTTGGCTCATCACTCCTTATCAAGGAGCGCATCTTTCTGACTCGAAAATCGAGTTCAATAAGCGTCATTGCGCAACAATGGTTGTGGCACAAAGAGCTTTCGCGCGGCTGAAAGAGATGTGGAAAATACTTCAAGGAGAAATGTGGCGGCCAGACAAGCACAAGCTACCGAGGATGATTCTCGTTTGCTGCATTCTGCACAATATCACCGTGGACATGGAAGACAAAGTGTGGAACGAGATCCCACTGTCGGTCAACCACGACACTAGATACAAACAACAATTTTGCGATTCTACTGACAAGAATGCGTCTCGAATGAGAGATGAATTGTCGATGTTTCTTTCGAAATGCCACTATGACAGTGATAAACATTGGTTGTGATTTTGTTCTTCTCCCGTGTAGTTGACTGATTAATTGTACTTGCCGAGAGCAAATTTCTATTTGAGTTTCAGAAAACTCAGATGAGTATGCCTTTTTTGGATTTTTATCAATTGAATTATTCTTGTGCAAATCCTATTGTTGTAGTTGGATTTTATTGGTAGGTATGCACTCAAAATCAAGCTAAATGACAAAAGATCAAACAAATTATGTTTTCTTTTGCAGCTGTGATGGTCTCCAATACGCCTTAGTCAAACAATTATATATGTCATTAAAATGCCTAAGCTCAATTTACTACAGTACTAAGTCCTCGTATTGTTCTCGTCAAGTTCTTCCTCATTGCTGAGAATACAATCAGGAGTGTCGCATCCTCAACTCATTTGAAGAGTCGATGTCTTCGAGAACATCAAACCAAAATTCAAGCCACCATGCGCTGCAGTCTGCAGGTGTCTAGATGTGACTACCATTTTTTTCTTAGTAATTAGTATAATGTTTAGATCATGCACGACCGGGACGACCCCCACCCCACGACACAACCCGGTCATCCAGCAACCGACCGGGTGGGGGTCGTCCCCGGTCGTGGGGTGAGACTGCATTCATAATAAAACTCAACATCTCGCGTTGAGAACAGACTTGATCGAGAACATCTTACAGTGATTCGGTGGAAACGACGTTTATTGTGTTTTATATCGTGTATTGTTTGGTTTATGTCTTGTATGTGGTTTGTCGTCTCATTTAATATAAGTGTACGTTTGCTAAAAATAATGTAATATTTGTTTTCTTAATATTAATTGTACTTAGTATTTGGTAATCATAAATGGTTAAATAAATAAAGTAATTGGAAATAAATAGATTATTAATATTTTTTGTAAATATAAATAATTTTGGAATAAAATAAAAGTTGAGAATAAAATTACTGAAGTGGAGGAAAGAGAGAGAGAAATATGAGATTGAGTCATAGTGACGTAGTAAGTAGAGAAAGAAGAAAGAGAATGTAACTTATGTCATAATTGTGCATGCTCTTAAATTTTACAATTTCAACGGGTTTAACATTTTTGCCATTCATAGCAATCTGTCGCATGTGTATGGTCTCATCACGTAGCTCGTCGAGTCAACTAGCCCACAACAACTTCATAGCAAATCACCGATAACGAGGCTTTAAGATGTTTATAGTTAAATTTGACCCCTATATTATTATAGCTCCCGTCGTTATATATTTTTTCTTGCCATGTGATGTGAGATGTAATAGTATAATACACGAGCTTACATTGATATTCTATGATTGATACTTTTGCATTGCGTTTCTAATGACATACGTGTAATGTACGATTCTTTGAGGAATTATTTCCTAACACAGTAATCTCTGGTGTTGTTGAGTAAATTTTGTCCAGCATATATCAATCACTGCTCATGCATTAAGATAAGATTCGGTGTGTGGGTTTTTCTTCTTTTAAGAGGAATAATAAGGTTCTTCTTATTGTCATGGTCATTGGAGATTGATTGGCCATGTTTTTTTTTAAAACTTTTGTCATGGTCATTTACGTTTTGTGACATGGTTTTTCGCAAGAGGATCCTGTCGTCTCTTGTCTGATAGAAACTTAGAACAAGTTGCCAATACTACATTATCATAATAAAAAATAATAAAATTGCCAACTAGTACTCAACTATATTTGCAGTGAGTCAGTGACTGTGATTCGTAAAGTGACATCAGTAGGCCCAGTCAGCCCATATTTACGTCTATCGCGACACTTTGGAACCCAAAAGAGCATTTAGGCCCAAAAAGCACATGCCATGGAAAAAGTCTCTTGTTAGTTTGAAATCATAATTGACTAGTATTTCATTCACAGAAAAACTGAATAGGTAAAAATATTGAGTGATGTGGCTTATACAAGATAGAATTGGCGAAAGCATAGATTCAAATCATAATACTACACTAACTAGAACCCAAAGGTTCTCATACGTGTGGTATAGTTTCACCATGTATTTCCCAATAGTTTCTCTTTTGAGAACAATCATTTGTTATATTATTTATAGTTTTCCTTATGAGAAGTCAAATTTAATTATTAAAAAAACTATAAGCAATCAAATGATCCAATTTTTTTAATTCATTATCATTTTCTTCTTATATCCCACCGCAGGCACATGCGGTCATATAGAAAATACGCGACACACCTCCACTCGCAGTTACACTAGTCATATGGGTTCGATGAAGGTCACACGCACTTCTGAGTCATCATCAGATCAGATCAGTGGTCGAAGACCGCAATCCGCCAGAGTCGTCACTTTGGTCGGTCATACTCGTCAGTCGTGCCACAGTTGGACGATCATACTCGCCGAAATAACACCGGTCGAGCACATCCGCCGGAACATCGGTCGGTCATCTCCGTCGCCACACGGGCTAAGGCACATAACTTTGTTGCACAAGGGCTAACAGACATCTCCGTCGCCACATAGGCTAATGTCGTCTATATCGCCACACATGCCAACAATCATCTCCTTCACCACAGAGGCTAAAGTCATCTCTGTCGCCACACAGGTCGACAATCATATTGCTCCGTAGAGTCATATCATATAGATCATGCAAATGGGAATATGATCTCACAGGTCTACTACCTAGGTCTCAATTCACATGTCATAACATGAGAACATAAGCAGTAAATGCAATCCACGTGCCAACGCGCTCATAAAACAAACATTCAGTGCTCCAATGGTTGACCGAAAAATGTCATACGGTTGACCGGTTGGTCGTTAAAATCGGTAATTGGTTCGAACCACAATCAATCGGTCGAACCAACATATACAAGAAACGGTCGAACAAAGTCTACTGGACGGTCGACCATTTGGAAGGTCTACGCCAAAGAAAATAATATTAAATATCATATCCCCAACGGTCGAACGACAATGGGCTTCGGTCGACCAAAAAACATCATGGACTTCAACATTCCTCTAAGTCATCGTCGGTCGACCAAAATATGAATCAGTCGAACCTCACTTAAGTCATCAGTCAAACAAGATCTCAGGGCGATCGACCGTTTTGAAGTCTACACCCCCAACCAACTTAAAACATGTACGATCGGTCGAACAGGTCAACGGGCGGTCGACCTTTTGGACTGTCAACGCCTCCAACCGACCTACAACTGTGTGTTCAGTCGAATGGCAAAGGGGTCCTGGTCGACCGAAAACACTCAGGGTCTTCATCTTCTCGCTCAAAATGTATAACCGGTCAAAATGTATAACCGGTCGACCACCCAAAGTATCATTCGACCGGTGCGAGAAATAACGCCCAAAATTACACTACGACCAGTCGACCGAATCGAGCACCGGTCGACCGAAACAGAGTAGAAACTCTGCTGCACTAACTCCGACGAGCTTTTCGGCTTACCGTCGAACACTCAAACACTCACACAAGCTTAGGTGAGTGTAAAAGTAATGTTTGTCATACCTTGAAAGCTTGGAAAAACTTTCGAATAGCAACGACGATCAGCGTTTCTCCGGCGACCTCTTCACACGAACGCGATCTCCACCACCTTTCTTGAACTCCGGCGAACTCGACTTGCCGACACACCCACTTCTCCTTCCTTGCTGCCAAACTACAGGTGAGAGAGAGAAAGTTGAGAGAAAGAGTTGAGGGAGAGAGAAGAAAAATGAGAAGAGAAGAAATGAGTTGCTTTTATAATCTTCACTTAATTAGAGTTAAAGTTTTTAAACCCAATTAACCTTGATCAAAAGGATTAGGTTCTCACACCTTATGAAATAAGTAAAAACAAATTCCAAGAAGAGTCCAAAAGACTGCTGATCTCCAAAAGTAGTTCTGCCTTTGTTGCATCCAGTGTGCCCATTACCACTCTGGAAAGCAAAAATCCAACTTCAAATGTCTCCCGAATTAATCAGTTGAGATATTATTTATCCTCTATTGGGTATATGAAGAAACAACACACTACAACAGCAACAGTATATCTGAAGCATTGCTAATTCTGTGGGGAACAAAATGGTCAGACCCTGTCTTTATTCATGTTCATATGGTGCATGTTTATCATATAATTTCTTGATAAGGACTATCCAATGCAACAACTCCTCTGAGATCAAACCACCACTTGATGGCAATGAGACTTGCATATTTAGTGCTTTTGCACATCCCCCACTTCATAGTTCTTCAAAAACGTTGTGCTGTAATTCAAGATATATAGGTGATTAACACAAACTTATTTATTAAGATATAAGATCAACTAGGATCCATTGTATTTGGAACTCTTAATAGTGCACAAAAACATGTTAGTAGCTAATTATTATCTAAAGAACATGCAAGAAGTGAACTACATACATAGAATACTGTTGTGGTCTGTGAGTGGTGACTCAAAATATACTTTCACAAAATTAAATAATGCATGAAAAGCATAATAAATATACCACCACAAGAAATGCATCTCATTAGATAATGGCTTGTGGTTAATTAGAATCTTTTTCAATTCAAAACACAACCTTGAGTTGTTATTTTTTGCTTGTATGTATATCTACTATACTTTTTTTTACTTTCATCTTGCAATATCTCTTCTCTTTCTTCCACAAGAAGGTAAAGTAATTGGTAAAACATCTGTCCCCGAAATGAACAAAGAAACCCGTAAAAGTAAAAGATGAAAAATACCTCAAGATATCTTAATAGATATAATTACAGATGTCGATCATTAATTATTACAATCTTATGCTTCCCAACTCAACGCTTGTGACATTAGAAAAAAATATATATTTTAAGATGAGATATAAAAGGTTGGAAGTGGTGTGCCCACATTGAAGTTGGTGGAATCCACGTCCAACAACTACAAATTAAGGATATTCCGCACAACCACAAATCCATGTATGCATTAATTAATTCCACAGCACATCCAATTAAATTTTTTCTTCAAGACATCAAATTAACTTTCTTTATAGGTTTCCTTTCCTTTCCACCCTACAAATTCCATTGGCTCCTTATTGTGGGTAATGTGTCTCCATCACCAAGAGAGCCTCTCACTCTTCTTTCTCCTTCAAATCCAATCTCTTTGCAATACATCAAGTGTGCTCTTAATGCTTAATCACATGGTGATGACCAATCTAGATATGGTATATGTGTACGTCCTCCTATTGTGGTCAATAATTGAGGTTTCATAATTGACTACAATAACTTATCTTGATGTTGTGTTGAATGTTAATGTTTAGACCACCACCGCATAATTGAGGGATGGAGTTTGTGAAGTTACTATTATTTTAAAGCATGCATCCCACTATGCATTGTTGTTAGTCACATATCCTACGTAAGCTCTAACATGATAGCTAGTTATATAGTTAATCCCCACTATATATGTCATCCTTTCGTTCTCACTTCCACTTATCTTGATATCAGAAGGGGGAAAAAGTGGTCCAAAAGCTACACATTTGGTGATCTGAAAGGTGGTCGGTGAGTGGGCACCACAGTGGAACACGTTCACTATATATATATATATATATATATATATATATATATATATATATATATATATATATATATATATAGGTGTGGGAAACTCCAAACATGAATCTTTGCGTTAATCAAGGATGTTTGTGGCATAAGAAACCACCTCACTTTTCTCACTAACGACAGGTGACAACCTTAAAGTCATCATGGACGTAATACTTTCCAAATGTGCATTATGCTCCAGAGACTTAAAGCTTAACTATTTCATGTACGGGTGTCTAAGTCTCTGATAACTATATATCGAGATTATAGCCTTGTTGGTGAGATAATCAAATAATAATAAGAACATCTTACTTTTCTTTGTCAACAAATTAATGTAAGTGTTGGAATGACTTGAGATGGAGAAGTGTTTCTGAATGTGGATTAGATTAATGATCTATCATCTATCAACAAGCAAGAGGTAAAATCAGAAGTCAACCATTAAGAAAACCGATCTTATTATTGAGCCAAATGGAGTGGTTCATTCCAACTTGATGAGATTTTTTTGGCATTGGAGACTTTCTCAATCAGCTCTCATTTTGTTATGGGCATGCAGACTGAAGTACAGAATAACCTAAACAGGAGAGAAATCTCTACGGTCGGTACTCGATCTTCTTCATGTACCACCTTGAAGTTCGAACTTGAGTAGAATATCTTAGGACTTATTCATATATACCTCTAACCTTTCGTCCCTCAATTGCTCGATCATCTCTCTTAAACATTTGGTGAACTATAAACTCGATCATCTCTCTTAAACATTTGGTGAACTATAAAAAAATGTCCAAAGTTGGTTTAACTTGAAAGCTTCATGCATGGTACATAATGTACTCCCATGCATTAGGCCAACATGCATGGTAGAATAAATAATGGCAAAACACAACACATATTTCTGGGTTTGATAATTGGATGGTGTAAAGTTTGACATGAGGAGGTGAAGCCTTTGAAACTAACACCACTCTCTCTTCTTCTCGTCAAAGTACTCGGATTTCAATCCGACAATGATTGCTCAAGGGATCCCCTTGTCAGCCCTCTGCCACGTGCAGCGCACGCGTTGTGTTGTCATCTTAGTGCTTTTCTCCTGCTAAAAGCTGGACTCCTTGCATTTCAGTAATAATAAGTTTTTTTTGTTTTTTAACTTCAAATTTTAATCATGCTTAAAATGATTTCATCCATATATCAACTAAGCCAACTACTACCACCTGAGCTAGAATACTTACATTAAATAATTCTCTCAAGGCAATTACAGTTAAAACACTAATTAAATGGTATATGTATATTGTCAAGACTCAAGACAGAAGTTAGACGAAATTTCTATAAATGTCTACACAAAGAATTTTGAATTCAACACACTATAAAGATGACGTCAGTTCACATAGACATGCCTCTATAAATGCCTACTACATACATGTCCACACCACATTCAACCACACAGCTCTGTCCTCTTCTCTCCTTCCTTCCCACAAACAAACTAAGGTGCACGTACATTAGCTAGTGAAAGAGCAAGAAATTAATCTCGTCAAGAGTGAGATGGTAGTTGGAAAAGAAGAGGAAACAAGAAAAGGGCCATGGACTGATGAAGAAGACATGCAACTAGTTTGCTTTGTAGGTCTTTTTGGAGAACGTCGTTGGGACTTCATAGCTAAAGTCTCAGGTTCGAGGGGTGGCGGGGTATAAACACAATCATTAACTACCACTATTACCTACTACGTATATATTAATTATTAGTTGCTACGTACTATATATTAACTACTACTATATAACTGCATATATATATATATATATATGTAATTACATTAATCAATACTTGTTATTTTGTTTTGAAACGAGTTATGAATATATTGTGTTGACAGAGATGGTAGTGTTGGATTGATTGTAGGTTTGCGTAGAACAGGAAAGAGTTGCAGGTTAAGATGGGTGAATTACCTTCATCCTGGTCTTAAGCGTGGTCGCATGTCTCCACAGGAAGAAAGACTGGTTCTCGAGCTCCATTCCACCTGGGGAAACAGGTTCGATATATTACATATAATGTATAATCATTTGACTTTCTTCGATTCCTTTAGTTGAGGTTATTCCATTTACAATTAACAATTGATTACTGTGTTCATTACCTACAATTTAATGACTTCAATAGAAATTAATTTATAGTACGTATATATTAGTGTTTATATGCCATTAATATTCATCGTTAGATCATTTTATTAGCATAACTATCATAACTTTAATCTACCTTACAATTTCAGACGAATAATGAATATGGTAGATGTTTAAACTAAAAAAATTAAATTTCGAACTCACTGGAGAATTACTGTGTGTATCTTTAACTCAGATGGTCTCGGATCGCCAGAAAGCTCCCAGGCCGAACCGACAACGAGATCAAGAACTATTGGAGAACACACATGAGGAAAAAAGCTCAAGAGAAGAAGAGAAATAGTGATCATGATAAGGTTGTAGCAACTACCATTTCCCCATCGTCGTCGTCGTCGTCGTCCTTGTACTCCAATTCCGTTGATGCCCGAACAACTGAGGAAGCCCAACCCACATTGATGCACAATACAATCGACAACATTAATGATGTCGTGCTAGGGTACCCTATGGAGAAGATTTGGGACGAGATCGCGTCGTCGGAGATGATGATTAATGAAGAGCCAAATCATAACGAAAGTTGGGCACATCCTAATTCGTCTGAGCCACTTCCACCACCAACACCGAATATAGTCACTAAATATTCCTCAACTATGTGGGGATGTGGTTCTTCTGATGGCTCTCTATGGGAGATCGATGAACGTACGCTGAAGAGGAGCTGAACATGTTGATGCAAGTCAATGGGGGAGTCATCAACTTATTTAATTATGGTATCTAGTCAGCATCCATAAGATCGTTCTAGGTTCTAGCTAGGTAGAGAATTAATAATTAAGCCAACATGCTAGCACTAATTATGTGTACGTAGTTAATTTGTGTTTATAAAGTGTTTGGTTGTGTGTGGTCTGACCAAGTAGAAGAATGGTCTGTTAATTATTTGTTGATTAGCATGGTATCAGTTAGAGAGCAGTGTTGATTAATTTCTAGCATGAATATAATTTTGAGATCTAGATGTCGTCATGTGAAGATTAATTGTCTACACGAATGTTTGTAATAATTAATTAGTAGCTGTGTTATGGTGTTTAACCATTTTGGACGTTAATAACGTTTTGCATTTGAACCAATTAATCAAAAAAATCAAAAAATGAGGTTCCCTTCCCGCCCACTTCCCCCAACCCCATCAACCACAACCCACCTTCTCCTCCACCACTCCCACTCCCAGACCCTTCCCTTCCAACCCCTCCTCCAACTCCACGCCCTCCTTGTGACCTCTCCACCACCAACTCTACCCCCCAATCTCGTCGCCGTCCACCTCATCACCTCCTACTCCTCCCACGCCAACCTCCGCCTCGCCGCCCTCGTCCTCCGCTCCCTCCCCTCCCCCAACCTCACCACCCACAACGCCCTTTTGAAATCTCTCTCCTCCCACAACCTCTTCCTCCAAACCCTATCCCTCTTCAGATCCCTCCCTTTCCCTCCCGACGCCTTCTCCCTCACCTCCGCTCTCAAGTCCTGCTCCGCCCTCCTCGACCGCCCCAACGGAAAATCGTTGCATGGTTATGTCTTCAGAAGAGGGTTCGATGGTGGTAATGTTTTTGTTAGAAATTCGTTGGTTGATATGTACTTTAAGTTCGGGGAAACGGATGTTGCCCACCGCCTGTTCGATGAAATGTCAAGTAAGGATGTTGTGTCGTGGAATACCGTGGTTACCGGATTGTGCTGTGCGGGTGAGGTCGAGAGGGCCAGGAGGGTTTTCGATGGGATGGAGGAGAGGAGTGTGGTTTCGTGGTCCGCCATGATTGCCGGCTATGCTCGTGCCGGTGATGTTGTTAGGGCTAGGGAGTTGTTTGATGGAATGCCCGAGAGGAATGTGGTCTCGTGGAACGCGATGATTGCCGCGTATGCTCAGAACGAGAGGTGGGCTGAGGCTGTGGGTTTGTTTAGGGAGATGCAGAGGGTTGGGGGTGTTGTGTCGAATGACGTCACACTTGTGAGTGTTTTGTCCGCGTGTGCGAATCTCGGGGCGCTTCACTTGGGAAGGTGGATTGATGGGTTTGTCAAGAGGAGGAAGATGGAGCTTAATCTTTTCCTGGGGAATGCACTTTCGGATATGTACTCGAAATGTGGGTGCATTGATGAGGCAAGAGGAGTGTTTGATAGGATGGAGCAAAAGGACGTCGTCTCGTGGAGTGTGATTATCTCTGGACTCGCCATGCACGGGTATGCTGATGAGGCTTTGGCTTGCTTCTACGAGATGTTGGATAGTGGGACGAAACCCAATGATATAACTTTCATGGGCATTCTATCTGCTTGCACTCATGCCGGATTGGTGGACGATGGGATGAGGTACTTTAACATGATGACTGAGAAATTTGGGATAACTCCGAAAGTTGAGCATTACGGATGCGTGGTTGATCTACTTAGCCGTGCCGGAAGGCTTAATCAGGCAGAGGAGCTTATCGAGTCGATGCAAGTTCCTCCAAATGTGATCGTGTGGGGAGCCTTGCTTGGTGGTTGCAGAATACATAGGGATTTTACTCGAGGAGAGCGCGTTGTTCGCCGGATACACGAATTGGATCCTGAGCATCCAGGGAGTTATGTGTATCTTGCTTACATTTACTCTTTGATGGGAAAATTGGAAGAAGCGGGGAAGTGTAGGCTCAAAATGAGAAGTCGAAGAGTGGTCAAGACACCAGGTTGTAGTTGGATTGAGGTTAACAACACTGTCTACGAGTTCTTTGTTGGAGACAGATCAAATTCTCTTTCAGATAGGATTTACCAGAAGATAAGTGACCTTTTGCCTAAGATGAGATTAGCAGGTTATAGACCTAATACTAGTGCCGTGTACCAGAGTATAGACGAGGAAGAGAAGGAAGATGCATTGTCTACTCACAGTGAGAAATTAGCACTTGCATTTGGCCTCATAAGCACAAGCGAGGGGACAACAATAAGGATTGTGAAAAATCTACGTGTGTGCAACGATTGCCATGATGCGATGAAGATTATCTCAAAAATTGTTGGTCGCGTGATCATTTTGAGGGATAGAAGTCGGTTCCATCATTTCAGGGAAGGAGTTTGCTCTTGTAAAGACTATTGGTAGATTTTGAAGATCTAATGGTAAGCCATGATTTCGTGGTATCCAATCAAACCCGTAGTTATTTATCATGAAACATATATAAATCAGTGAATATTAGATTTTGGCAACATCCAGTAAATATTAAGGGGATGTATCTTCAAAAAGTGCAAGAATGAAATTTGCCGAGCATCTCCATCAAGGTAAGGCTCCTTCTGATCTGTATCTTTGAGTTCGAGCCCTTTATTGCTTTGCTTGTTGACCTAATGGTTGAATTTTTCTGACCAGAATGTTGTACCTGATAAAATGTTTTGTGAAGCTTCTTACATGGTATTGCCTGTATTTCTATTATTATCAACTGGCATGAAGTTTTAACCTCATTACCGTAAAATATTTTAGTAATTTCACATTTGCATGTGGAGAATATAGTCTTTTGAACAGGTAAATGCTCATTACTTCAGAGTTCAGAGACATCTCATTTTTTGCCAGTGAAGGTTCTTTATACAGAGCTCATGGAATGATCTAGATCTTTCCTGTAATCAGACTAAAGTCACTCTTACCCCACATTCTCCGAATAACAATCAACCACAGATCTTTGGGATATTGAAATATGAAAGTTGTTCCTCTTTGCCGGGTATGTTTATGAAACAAAGGGCTTGAGTCGCAAATGGTACAAATTAAACACTTTATTCTGCAAAAGAACATCTCAGACTCAGAACAATAATTCATTGATACTGTAACTATCTCATACATTTAATCTCTTCTTTAGGATTTAAGAACAAGGATACAAAACTGTGTCCGTTACTAAGCATACAAGAGAAACAGATAACTTTACGAAAACAAGAAAAATAAAACAGAATAACACAAGTGCACAGCAACATAGCATCGGAAGATGTATGAAAACCAAAATAGGTTTCCTTCCATGTTATTCCACAAACCAAATTCACTCTTGAATCATATGCAGGCAATTAGAAGTCTGTGGTTGGGAGCTGTTCGTGTGTGTTTTGACCAATGAAGATGGTGTCATACACAAAAGCAGCAATGGCAGCACCAGCGAAAGGCCCCACCCAGTACACCCAGTGGTTGCTCCACGCCCAGCTTACAACAGCCGGTCCAAAGGAAACAGCCGGATTCATTGATGCACCGTCAAATGCACCACCAACCAAAATGTTGGCCCCAACAATGAACCCTATGGCTATAGGTGCAATTATGCCAAGATCACCCTTTTTTGGATCCACAGCGGTGGCATACACAGTGTAGACTAATCCAAAGGTCATGACAATCTCCATCACCACAGCGTTCCATGCTCCTACTCCGTCTGAGAGAGCAAAAGAACCTACTTCCTGCATTCAACGTCATTGAGTAAGTCTTTATATGATTATCTTCACTCCATTGCTGAAGATATCAAAATCATTTAATAAGATCATCTTACATGGGCAAATCCAAAACCATCATTGATCGTCTACTTTATTATTATTATTTTTGCTTCAAGATGGATATACTGATTAAGAACATCTGCTTCATTATAAGGAAAGTGCAAGGTACGAGTTATTTTAGTCGGTATTTGATTATGAAAGTTCTAGTGTAGGTGCATTCATTCTTTTCTAGTTGTCTAGATAATGATCATCTCATCTGGAGACTTCTAATACAGTTTCTGTTAGCTTTATGTAACTGAAATTTTGAAACCCTTCTCGATCCAGTTCAAACTTCAAGAACAATGACCTTGGCCGATGGTCTGGTTATTTGTTTTATTAATTTTCTTAAAACATGATCCCCATTCGTTCTTGAATAGTTGAATTTGATCAGAGTAAAATTATTTGGACTCCATTTAGCGCTAACAGGCCACGCCTTTCGATTCGTGGTTTTTGAAGTCTCTTATTGGGATTCCATCGACCAAGAAACTGCATGCATGGATGGAAATATTGTTGTTACAAATTTTCCAAAGTATTTGTATTTTCTAAATAAATCTTTTTTGCAAGAGAAGCCTTTTTTTAATTTAATCTAAATAGATAGATCCTATGTTGGGATTCGATCCATGGTTCAGGTTAAAGACTAATACTTATCAACTGAGGTTAGCCTAATTGGTACGATCTTACTAAAAATTGAACAAGCCATGATGAAACATTTTATGATGACGTGAAGTTCTTAACATGCCTTAGTAAAAGTCTCAAATACATTATTAGGTGATGTACACTCAAGAGGAATTGAAATTGTATGTTTTGTCTTTTTACCAGTCCACCGGTGGAGAATTTGAGAAGCAAGCAAGCTACAACCGAGCCTAGAAGTTGTGCGATCCAATAGAGAATGGCTCGGAGAAAAGTGATGTTTCCGCCGAGGAATGCCCCAAAGGTGACAGCGGGGTTAACATGGCCACCTGAGATGTTGGCTCCAACTGAGACAGCAACAAAGAGAGCGAATGCATGTGACAATGCTGCCGCCACGAGACCTGCCGGTGTTGCCGCGCCATCCCCGGTTATCTTACCTGCAGATACGAGGTGAGTAGGATTAGAATAATATCCTTAGATGTCATTATATCATCATTTACTCCTATATTATTACCTTCAAATTTCGAAATTTTGAGTTCCGATATCTTTAGATTTCAATATATCATGATCACTCCTATTTTGAGTTCCAAAATCTTGTTCATCTTGCATTGTTAAATAAATCACAAGCTTCTTCACTTGACATTAATCGGTTCTGATTTGAAAATTATATATTCTGATAGAAAAAAGTTAGTTTAAAACTTTTAGATATATTTACCGAAAGCAATGCCAGAGCCTTGGCCAGCGAAAACAAAGATGATCATGGATATGAACTCTGCAAGAGCAGCTTTGAGAGCCTCGGGGTGGCTCGCCTCCCCTGGAGCTCCGATAGCGATCCTGCTGATTGGCATTTTAACCTTAATTACAATCCTTCTACTCTTTTTTTACTTTTGTTGTTTAATCTGTAGTCTGTACCAATTGATTGAAGAGGGACTATATATAGAGGAAGCAAATGGGAAGTGTGGGAAAATTTAAACTCTACTATATTTTATTTTATTTTGAAAAGTAAGTCTACTATTTCTTAAGCCCATGAAATAATTGGAGGTCAGTAGAGCTTTTCGGGGCCCCACCTTTCCACGTCCAGACACCTTATTGTCGGGCCTCCGGATCACTCTGGGAGTGACACGTGTACTTCTGACCAGAGGGTATTCGTGGCCGACCATTTGGTCAAACATTTCCAGACCCCAAATTTTTTTATTTTGGATAAAAACATTTCTCATGTTTAACAAGGTGTGTATACACACACACACAGACCATTATTCGAAATTTTAGGAAAACGGATTTTCATAGCTGAGATATTCAAATTAAACGTCGATACGTTTGATGGTTCCCTTCGTTTCCCCACTAAAACCATGGAATTTCACAAGAAAGTCCAAACCAATATTAGTTAGACAAGTCTTTTATTTCTAACTTATATTTGACTTTGAAATCTCAATTGTTATATTTAGGTTGAATTTGGAAAATTCAGAGAAATCTTTCGATCATGACGACATGATCGACTACAAAATATGCATTCGTTTTTTAGTATTGCTGATCTAAAAGTAGCTCCTACATTTCAACGCTTGGTCATCTCTAACTCGTTAATAGCTACAATAACACTAAGGAAAAATAAGCAAATCTCTATAGGTTAAGCTTTGTGATTTAATTTCTAAGAGACCATGTATCATATTTGGTGGAGTGGAGCAACTGGGGACTAATATTTATATCATAATTGATGCCTCCCATTACTTCATTTTTTTTGGGCATTGTTACGAATTTTGGTGTTTTCTTATTTTTATTGTTATATTGAGCATTTTTGCTATTGTCATCCCCTATATAGCTATGAAGTATATCTAACACCATTATTTTGGACACCAACAACCGACCCACTAGTGCCATCACGAAGGTTCGCACATTGTAAACAAATGTCACAGTTTTATGATGAAATTAATTCTCAACATGTTTTAATCAACGTTTCTGATCTTAGTTCACCGGAAGTGAGTGAAAGGTCCGTTTCCTATTCCGAGGAAAATATATTTGAAGAAAACTATTTTAAAATACCATTCAAATAGTACTCATTATTACAGCAAACAAATAAGCAAATTCGTATGCTTATTCTTGTAGAATTATCTACTGTATTCTACCTAAACCTAAGATTTAACTTGTATGGATGAATTTCGATCTGTTATCTTGACTTTTTCATGATCAGAGATCTTCCCATTCTTTCCAATTGTATAATTGATATATTTGTCATGAGATAATTAACGATTCAGATAATGACCGGGCCTTGGAGCCCATGGACTAATAGGCCTACAGTTTGACAATGGACAAGGCTCATTTGTAAAGAAGACATATATTAGATACACAATATAACATTTGTGAGACCAGATCGTAGTATAATCATCGATCCAGCCGATTACTTTATATGCTAGTACAAAAGGAGGGACATCTTGATCTTGAAAGTAAAAATATAAACAAACAATAGAAACCCACTTAACTTCGGAAAGTATTAAGACTAGGAAGTCTCAATTTCTTATCCTTGCCACCTAATACCTGCCTCATGTGGTGGGATTGTTATTGCAAATATGGTTTCAATTCACATACGGACAAATCAAGCCATTTTAGATAAGTTTATACGAGAAAGATAATAATTATAATGGAGAGAAGGCTGAGGATGCGCTAAAGAACACATGGGGCTCAAAGACTTAGCTAAACATGATGTTCCTACATTCCAAACACATCACAAGAGAGACACTCCAATGCTTACTAATCAATAAAACAACTACCATTTCTTACAACTTTTTTGATAAAAATAATAATTATGTAACGTCTAATTAAAGTATACAGATGCGAATTCACTTGGTTTCGAATCCTCTCCAAGATGTTCAACCAACCAACTCGACAAATCCAGTTTGTGCAATCAGTGGAACACGTGCACCGATGCCACGTTAGTATGATACCGATGTAAACATGGTGAATCACAATTTGTTTAAGTCATGCATTCACTTGAAGAAAGAAAATCCACTGTTAAAGAAAAAATGACAAAAAAAAAACTTAAGATGATCTACTCTTATATCACTTAGGGTCTGCGTGGGCATCGATTTTAGATAGACTATTACTCATACCATCACTTATCATATTTTCCTTCCACGCATTACCTGCGGGAAGGTATTTTTATTTTTAAGATCCCGAGGTATTGACAATAACACGTAAAAATTTCAATATACCTTATAATTATATATTAACTATCTTAACCGCAAAGCTATCAATCCATTAGAACAATGTAATTAAGCTAACCACTACCCAGTGCCTACACACTCTTTACAGGCCCGATCTACCATGGTCTCCTAAAAATGTCCACACATAAGTCCAAGAGATTCGTACAAACCACTAAACTTTGGACTTACATGAATTATATTTTTATTTTCTAAGCTAAATATACTAAACATTAACAGCCGCCCACTCTAAGAATTTAAGACGAGTCTATATATGGATTACTAATTTACTACCACGTGTGACCTTATGAGACGTGCATGTGCAACAGACATACTGTCCAATGAGAGGAAGCCACGTTGGAGTAAACGGGCGGCAAAACTTTTGCATGGTTGCATGTGCTCTTCGGCGCTAAACGACGACGACGTACCGCTCAAGGCTGTGACTTAACCACGTAAGTATGTTTAGAAATAATTATACATTTATACTGATAACCCTCAAATGATTCAGAATATGATCATGAGTCTTTATTTTCTTTTGCCTAATACTTTTAAGTACTTTCTAGTTTCCGACCAATAATGTTGTCTTGGTTGGTTAGAGATTTGGCACTATCGTCTCTAACACATAACAATTGGTTGCTTCAGGAATTCAAGTCCTGAGAGTTGAAATTTATAAGGATAATTTAACATGTCAAAATCTAAAAAATGTGAAAAATCCAAAGGATTGGAATCTCAAATGGTCCTTACAAGTTAGGCGAAATCACAAAATGTCAATGACTCAAAATCCTCTGGTGTCCTTACAAACTCAGTATCCCAAATTCTAAGTGAGCCGTCCGACCTCTCCCAACACCTAGTAGTCTAGCACCCCATGATTTACCACTTTTTTTTGTGAAATAAACTCTTTCAAAAAAGGTGAAGTAAAGTACACCTATGATGAAGTTAATTGGCCGGGTCTCTGTAAGTTGCATTTGTAAGTTAAATGTGTGACGAATGGATGAAATGCGAAAGTTGGCCAAATAATGTCACTGTTATATATTTCCTGAAAATTAAAGCGTACTTTTAATATTTTTGCTTATTAGAAGAGTATTGATGTAATTTGCTCAAGATGTAATCATATCTATAATGATTAAGAAATCAGCACACGTAAGACTGGCTTAAACCTCCAGCCTTGATTTGGTTGTAATCTGTCGTTATTGTACTTCAGATGCCTACAGTTTGAATCTTCATTTTTAGTTTTATTTTATTTATTTTTATGACGCGTATGATTATTCGATTTGTTGCATCCACATACATACGACCTCAGTCCTCAAATGTTGTCGTTGATGCTTTTTAATTGAGATCATTAGGCGGGTTATATCTCCATATTACTTACTGTGATTATTTTCTCATACACTTCCATATTATTTAGGAAAACCAAGGTTCAATTTCTAAACCTAAGACCATTGTTATTTGTTAACCATAGAAATCCGCCCAGGTGCCTGCTTCATCCGCCCTCCACGTCCACACAAAATGCCCACAAGCGTTGATCACGTCCTCGCCCGTATGGATGATCGGGTGGTGGGCGTCCCGATCATCCGCACTGGGTGGGAGTTTGGAAAGGATGGGGGGCACATGTCCCCCTCCCATTCGTTAAATTATTATTATTATCGGTTAAAAATCGTTAAAAATCATTTTAAACTTGATTTAAAATATTTTATCTTTTTTTCTTCTTCTGAAAATATGTTTTTTTATTTGTTTTGATTTTGTAGAATATTTTGTGAATTTGTTTTTGTTTTACCTAGGATTGATCTCTAAATGACGTGGAGAGAAAAATGTATGGTGTTTGACGTGTTTCTGGACGTGATTAAGATATTTTTTAGGTAGGTTGTGTGAGCTGACGTGACGGAGAGAGAAAATAGGATGCCCGGAGTAGTCTGGACATGGTTATTTATGCTCTAACGAAAGAATCATCTAAATTTTCAAATTTCGATTGATTATTTTGTCTAATTAATTGACGTGAATTAACAGACTTTCCTCTCAATAAAGATTATAGAGACTAGAGACGACAATAAAAGGTAAATTAATACCTAATTACCTACTAATACAAACTTGTAGAACTCCCGCCGGCCTCAACATCAGTCCCGACCGAAGACACTTGGTTAGCTCCTTTAAAAATAGCGTTGGGCTATGTTTGTTATGGTGGTTGAGGCTTTAAAAAACCTCTACCCTCACGAAAGGGAAATTTTGTAATGATTTGTTGCGACTGGCAACAACCCAATTTTTTTTATTTATGAAGTGAAACACACTTAATTATCAATAAAATACTAATACAAGCTAAAACCATAAAATAAAAAACACATAAATTCAGAAAGTGTAACGTGGACAAACAGTGGAAACAGAGACGCGAAAAGGGGGTGTTCATAAACAAATGACATCCTTAGATTCTGTGTGAAGGGTTTGTTTAGAGAGAAAATCTAGGGTTTCGAGTTTTTCTTTCGGCTGAGAAGAAGACAAACGCTATTGGAACATGCAAATCCGGAGGTGTCTTGTTCGTTGGATCTTGCATTTTAAATATATTTGGATAATTTGTAACTTTTCACTTTAAGTATTAGATATCTTACATAAATCTTTAAGTTTAAATGTTTTAACTATATATAAACTTCATAGTCATCTTAGAATGAGTATTTTTCTTTTTTCAAGTTGTCCAAAATACCACATCTTGCATGTTTGTCAAAAGGTAGATCAATTTCTTGATCATAGTAAACATATCTCTTCTCTCGTAAACATTGCATGACATCTTCAATAACCTCTCTCATTACTGGTTCTTTTGTCTCCACTGAGAATGATGATTGTAAAAAGAGTAAGGAGAGAGTGTTGGACAATGAAGATTAAAGACGTTATCAGAGTGACATACACGATACACAACTGTTGCAACAAGAAGTCGATGGTGAAGATATTGATGTTGTCTTCACTGAAGAATATTAATTAGTAGTTATCTTTTTTGAAGGAATTTTATTATTCTAATATTAGATTAACGCAATACACTCGTTAGTGCTACATTCTAGAGAAATTAATGAAGTAAACTAAGACCAATCCATGAATCCAGGGGGCAACATATAATTTGTCATACATATCATTACTAATTTTTTAACCTCATCATCCAACCAAGTCAAGTCTTCACTCTATATGCATGAGTAGGTACATGTTATGATTGTTATCAGTGGCTATAGGTAACCCTAGGTATGTGGTAGCCTTGAAATGTAATATCCACTACTCCCTTGGAAGTTGGTCATTGACCCCACATGCATGAACATAAAACTCTATCTGGGGGTAAGATCAAATTTAGATCAACTGTAGCTATGTTGATCATTTGAAATTTAAATGCATGACTGATGCTATATGTTGATTAGTAGTTTTGATTTTTGATAGTTAATCGTCTTATCAACTTAATTTAGTAAGATGATTACCATTAACTCATCAATCATTTGAATCAAATTATATATATAGACATGACGATGTGTTGGTACCTGGTGGTTACAAAAGATAGTAGGAGTACGACAACATGGAAAAGCCACCTAAAATGGTTGACATCTAAATTCTTTTGTGATCAGAGATTTTTTCTAGTCAAATAGTAATTCAACTGTTATGATTTTAAACCTGTGAATGAGGATTTAGGAGGACTGTGTTTCTTTTTGTATATCTATGACGGTATTATGTATTTTTGTTGAAGTATTTTCTTGACGCAATATTATCTATATGAAATAAATTTTGTTGAAATGAACAAAAGATTCAAGCTTCAAGCTCTCGGCATTTTGTTGTTATTATTATTGTAGGAGTCATACTTTTATTTTTTGTTTGCAATGTTTACTTAAGTATCACTCAAATTAATTTGTTAAGAGTTAACCACATAACACAATATAGTTGTGTGAATATCTTTGGGAAGATAATTGCTTTCAAAGTGGAATCTACTATTTTTCCTCTAACGTGAAAGAGACGATAAGAGAAGTGTTTATTCTCCCCAAACCAACGGCTTTACCGATCACTTTTCCACCAAATCATGTGCTCGAACTCATACATTATGACTTAATTGATCAAGAAATAGAAGTTCGGGTGTTGATATTGATTCAACAACAGCCACAACACAACAAAATCCTCCATCCTAATTCCTAAAGTATACCACCTACCTACCGCACAATACAGAGAGAAGCAGCATAATTAATTAATAGGGTGTATAACTAAGCAGTAGATGTGTGCATGAAGTCATTATATATATACATCACTCAACAAAACCAAGAGGTCAAATATTCTCTTTTTACTCGAAAAATGCATGAACAATATGTGGAAAGCATTAATAATTAAGCTCAACACATATTGAATATAATGTTGGATCTTTGGGTTATTATATATACAATATAGTAATGTACTTGTTATACACTCAAACATGCAACAAAGTATTATTTCTAGCACCAATATCAATTCAACTAGTTCTCCTAAGCACGCATCTTTTTTTTTTCTTCTTCAAAACATGCATCTTTGGACATATTAATATATAATAAGTTATTAAATCTTTCAACAAAAAACTATTACTGTGTTGATTGACCCTTAAGGGAATCCATTGCACCTTTGGACAAGCTGTACTTATAATATTTTTTTTATTTCAGTTCACACCTTCAAAGTTTAAGCACAAGAGCGTCCATGAACCTGTCAAAATCAGACACGATAACACGATACAGAGACGACGATAAGCATACACAACATGATACACAAACCCTTATCGAGTCGAGTTTGTGTATAAGAGTTCATACACGAAATACACGATAACATACACGATAAGAGTATCGTGTATATCAGGTATACATGATACATGATAGACACGGGTGTACACAAGACATGATTACACAGTTGTACACGATTAAGTTACGATTTGACACGTTAGGATACGATACATGGTAGACACGATGGACACATTAAGATACGATACACGATAGAACCCGGTCCGTATAACCTAATCCGATTAACCAACTAATACCAAAACCGACTAACCCAAATCCAAAAACCAATTAACCGTATAACACAATAACCCCACCCAAAAATCGTGAAATCCCTAACCCTAACCCCTTCTCTCACCTCCGCTCAGCCTTCGACCCTCCACTCCCCAGCCTCTCCTCTCGCCACCGGACCTCCTCACACTGCCACCCTTCCACTCCCCACCGCAACCCCTTATCTCGTCGTCGTCCCTCCACTTCTTCCTCTTGGTAAGATGTCCCTCGATGCCTCATAACACGACACGGTTGGGGTGGTTTCGATTTGGTTTTCGTTGAAGGGTGACCTAACTCTTTGTTTCTTTGTTTGATTGTTTGTTTTTGTTTTTGGTCAAAATTTTGTTTCTGATTTTCGAGCAACGTGATGTGTTCGGTTTGTTGGTGAGAATTAAGATTTCGCTCGATCTCACCGTCGTCCTAGTAGATCATCTGTAAAGAGTGAAATTTGGTTCCATCCATTGAAAAATGACATTTTCGCTTTTTTTTACCTTCCATCTGTCTATTAGACTCCAGCGATGCGTTTTGTAATCTGATAACATTATGCAGAGGTCTATTTGCGTTGTATTTTACCCTCTGATGGAAATGAGGTTTTAATTATCGAATGATTATTTGTGTAGGCAAAGCTGATTTCGATTGTCCAATGTTGAAGTTTAAGTTGGTGTTGTGTACTGAGATGATAGAATTTTAATTGAAGATTGTTGGGTATAATAATGCACATTCATTCAAGTGTCAAACTTGAAGCTCGTTTCTTGCCGGTAACAATCGAATTTAACCAAGTGAAAATCAAAATGTCAACGTGCTTTAATGTATGGATGAGGGACCATGACAGTTGATGTTGACTAATTGAGGTATTAGTTTGCTGGTTGAAGGTTTGACTGAAGTTTCAACTACTAGAAGATGGATCCTATTTTGAGTTCGTTAGAACCTGCGATCGTGTTTAACTTGAACATTCATGGCAGTCTTCTATATGCATGCAGAATCATCTTCGCTTGTTATTGTGTTGTATACTCCATGGACATAAGGGCCAAAAAATACTGAGCCATTTCAATCTAGATAACTGGATTTGACAAATCAGGAGGACAAATTGGGAACGGAATTAACTGTTTAACTTAAACTATTTCAGCTAAATAATTTACATCTACTACAGCGGTTACAGTGACTTTGTGATTATATTACTTGTCGGTAGTCGGGGGCAAACACCAGGTGCAACCAAAAAACAGAAACGTAGAGTTGAAATTGATTTAGAGAATAACCTATGAAGCTATTTACGGTATGGAAGACATGAAGAAACAAAGTTGGAAGTAGGAGGAGTTGGAAGGAAAATGAACTTGAAGTCTTAGAACTATTATGTTTTTTGCGTATATTATTAGATCATTATTTGTTGTGAAACTATTTATTTGAAGCTTTGAAACTAGAGTAAACTAGTATTATACTATAATGTCCTTGTATTTGTTTAGTTTATTTGGTATTTTCCAGAAATTCTACAGTTTCATGTTTATCGTGTAAACGTGTCTTTATCGTGTCTATTATTATATACAGGTATCATCATGATTATTCGTGTATACATATATTATCGTGTATGTAGGTTGTTACCGTGTATGTAGATACTTATCGTGCATACAGGTACTACTTGTGTCCATTCAGGTATTATCGTGCATCGTGTTACACGATCCGATTAGAATTCGTGTACAAATCGTGTCCGTGTCCGGGTTCGTGTACACGATTTCTTACCGTGTCGGGTTCGTGTATACCAAATACATGTTAGCATCTGACCATACACGACACGATAAGACACGTACACGACCCGATTGACATGCCTAGTCCACAACCCCACCACAAAATCGCCCAGTCTAATTTCTCTTTCCGCCACGCCAGTGAAAAATACTATACAACATACCACCCAATCCAACCCAATTTTCGCTCCTTTACCCTAACATCACTTCAACACCCTCTATCATCCACATTATTTTTTACCTCATTTTTTATTCCATCACAAAAATACACAAACTACATTTATTTAATTTCTTTTATTTTACTAATTAGTTATAATTATAATGTCCACCCTGAGTATTCTATTTTGTTTTGTCTATCGTTTTGGTTGGGGGTTGGAATTTATTAGTAATTCTCTACTATTTTTTGAATTACTAATGTGTTTTAGGTGAACCTAAGTATTCTATTTTGCTTTATAATTTTCTTTATCTTATTTTTTTTAATTACTTACATTTATTTTTACTAATTTTGATTAATTATATACATTTATCTTACTAATTTTCATTTATTTTAATTTTCACAAATATTCTAATTATATAAATTACAATACATATCAATTATATATTAAATAACAAATATAAAACAAAAAACCAAAATCAATTAACAAAATAATAATAAAACCAACCCGGGTTCCCCCAGGTCAGGTCGCCAACCCAAGTCGGGACCCAACTTGGATATGCCCCCCCCCCCCCCCCCCTTAAGGAGGATTGAGGTCGAGTCTGAGGGGGACCCAACCCTAAAGAGCACCCTTCAAGGGTGCTCTTAGGAAAAAGTATAACCCGTGATCACTGTGAAATACATAACTTAAATTACGAAATAGACCAAGCCAATCGTATTTTGTAATCATTAGGTCGTCTGCACTCAGGTAACTTGAATTGAGTATGGCTTTGTAACTGTGATCGATGATACCACAAAAATCAATTTATTCCTCTTTTTTTTGGGAGAGCCTGGTATGTACGGCCATGTTGGCAAAGTTACTTTGCCGATCGAGTCACAATAATTTTCTCTTAAATATTCTTCTTTTTTATAATCGTTCGATGGCTGATGTGAAATTGTCAATTTCCAACAAGACGCAAGGGTATTTAACTATTAATACATGCACACAGTCACACACGATCAACATGGAACTCAAATATAAACCATTGAGATTTTTATATATACGGATTTGTATCTACATTTTCCCTTAAAATAGTAAATCACAAGTTAATATATAAAGTCATTAATAACTTAAAATATTTAAGCTTCAAATGAAAATTTTAACCTGCATGCCAAATATCAGAAAAATTTAATGTCATTTTATATAACACGTGAAGTGATGTTAATTTTGTAATGAATCTCATGCCTTTTTTTTGTTACTTGAAATATAAAATAACAATGACTTCAAAATTCGATGATTTGTATTGTGATATAAAAGATTTACGGTTTGATTTTTCTATTCATAAGTTATCGATTAAGATAGTTTGATGTCAACTGTTTCAGAGACAGTAGATCCCTCTTTACCTAATTATATCAAGGGAAATAAAATAGCCATCTAAATGAATTTGTAAAATGTGGACCAATTAATATAGCATCCCATATTTCCATGGTATAAAAATTCTTAGGGCACCCGAGCCCGGGCGCCCAGGTCGGGGTTTTTTTGGGCGGGAATTCACCCGCCCTGTTCACTATTTTTTTTAATATTAAATAATGTTAATATTTTTTTAAAATATTTTAAATATGTTTTTCAAAAAAAATTAAAATTAAAAATATTTTTATTAAAATTAAAATTATTTTATCCATAACCGACCTCCAAATGACGTGGAGGAAAGAAAATATAAGGTGTGAGAGATTTCATGACATGGTGAAGGAAAAATTTGGAGTAAGTGGACTGATACGACATGACAGATAGAGAAACCAAGACACTCATGAATTGCCTGGGTATTGTTATTGTTATTGGTGACCTTACCACCGATAATTTCTCCCAAATTCCCAACTAAGAAAATCTCGAGAGGGACAGAGCTTGATTGTCACAACCTCGTTAACTAGGTTTGACCAAATAGGACCCACTTACCTTTTTGACAACTATACCTGTTGTTGTTTACCTTGAATATGTGATTAAAGTATTCGTGGAATAAAACAGAGGTTCGGTCGACCGGAAGTAGTGTTTCGGTCGACCGGATGTGCGTTTTGATTTGTCCAGCAAAAGTGTATGTCCATATTCGGTCAACCGGAACTTTGGATTCGGTCGACCGGGCACACACGAGGAGTTGGGCAAAAGTGTCTGTTGGTTTTCGGTCGACCGGAACTTAAGTGATTCGGTCGACCAAGTATGCACTCGAGCAAGCAAGAAAAGTTACTGTCGCTTTTCAGTTGACCGGTACTTTAGTTTCGGTCGACCGGTAAAAGCTGGTTTGCGATACGGTTAGAGGATTGGTCGACCGAAGCACCCGTTCGGTCGACCGTTTCACCAAGTTTCTGCCCACGTTTTGCACATTTCTCCACGCGATTTTGGTGTAATTTATACTTGTTTTTGGCCTACTATATAAAGGCAATTTCGTCCCATTTTGTTTAAGACGAGAGATTAAGATTAATTTATATTGTCTACTTTGTGTTCTTGAGAGAAAAGAGAGAGAATATTGTTGATTCGGTGAGAGCAATTTAGTCATGTATTCTCGCCGGTTGTTCGTGTCTCCGGTAAGCATCTCCTTGTAATACGTTTCTCTATAGTAGATTTGGAGTTGTGTCGTCCGTGGTTTTTCCCGCCATTGGGTTTCCACGTTAAATCTTATGTGTTTTGTGTGGTTTGGTTTTGGATTTGCATTTGTTCTTAATTTTCGTCAATTGGACTTGTTATTTCGATTCCGCTGCGTATTTGGAATTGATTTTAATCCTTAACAATACCACGTATAAAATCAAAACCACAATCCACTATTCAAAATTTAGAAACCAAATTAAGTAATCAAAACGTTTTTGAAACATCCACTTGTATTTCTGGGAGAAGAAAAAAAAAGACAAGAACGCCTTTTCCCTGTCTTTTTCTTCCATTCCTGAAAAAACGGCAATATCTTTCCTTTTCTTTGATTATATTATTTTTTCTTCTTCTCACTTTTTACTCTTTTGTTATGTTCTTTTCCCCCAATATCTTGTTTTAAAGGGTTCTTTGCAAAAATACTCCTATATATCATAATAATTTCCCTGTGTTGCAAACATGAAACACGTACCTCTTTTTAGTTTTTATTGCCTCATTGGTATTCTCATTTATCAGTTTTCTTCTCAAAGTTAAATATCTATCAAAGTTAGTGAAATCAAATAGCATGCATGTCTACTTATATAATCAATAACCGTTGTGAATTTCTGACGGATATGGTCATTAATTAATTAGTGCTAGGCTGCTAGCATCAATAAGAAAGTTTTGTTGATGATAATGTTCTTTACTAGTATACCCGTAAGAATTTGATTGATTTCTACTTTTGAAACCGTATACACCTTTTAGTATTGTTAATTAATTAGTGAAACATAACTCATATATTAGTTTCATGAGAAACATAACTTCAGTAGTAAATATATGGTCCGACAATCTTGGTTGTAGTTTGTATTAATTCACAACATGAGTTACAAAACTCTGGGCCTCAAACTAAATTCCAAGTCTGGGTTTGGACTTAAGAATAAAAACCCACGAGAGTTTTGATTATATAAGATTGCACTTCCTCCTGCTGTGAAGGGTAATGGAAGGAAGAATGGCTTCTCTGTTGGGGTATCAAGAGGTCACTCACTCTTCTCCACAACTCATCTTCCAAACCTACCAATCCCAAATTAAATTCTTCGGTTTCTAATGTTGTTGTGGGTTTTGGGTCACGATTTGTTTTGCTTTTATTCGCCTCTTTTTGAGAAATTTATTGATATTATGCATGAAATTTTCAATAGGGTTTTTGCAAGCTCTGGTTTTGGTGTACTTATATGTTTGATCTATTTTACTCCATTTTTCCTTTTGCTTTGGTCTTATGTTGTCGTTTTTGTGTGTTGGGTTTTCTTGTTTATTGTCGTTTCCAAGTATTGGGAGCTTAATTTGATGTTTGAAAAGCGACATAATAAATCTTATTGACTCGAAGTGGTGTGGTTTTAGTAGCCATAATATTTCTTCCTTTGATTTGTTTCTTTGTATTTTCTGCGTCTGTGAATTAGTAATCTTGTTGCCAATTAACACTTAGAATGATCTGATATGTTTTGTGGTGGTCTTACGATCCATAGTTCTTAGCTTCTTTTTAGTAAAACAGCATTATTTTTCTTCGGAAAACAGATTTTTGTTTTTTGGTATTCTAAAATATAGAAATTTCACTCTCTTATTAATTCACGTAATTTTTTTTAATGTGGAAAATAGGATAGGAAATTACAAACCAAAATGGAAGGTTTCGTAATTCATACTAGGAAAGTGTATGTCGCAAGAAAACTTTTGGTGAAATTTACTGTCTTTTCTTTTTCTTTTCCATATTTGGAAATTTTTTCAATCCCTTTCTAAGTATAACTCACTGGAACGAGCAATTGACCACTTTTCCTGCTTCAATTAAACCAATCACTTTAAATCTAAAATTTCCAACTCCACAGGCCATCGAGGAGTTGAAACAAAAACTTCTCTACACAACATTGGAATTAGAAGCTGTAAAGACCAAAGCACAGGAAGAAATCAGAAAAAGCAAAGAGAACATCAACCATTTGGTCCAGCTTGTACAATTAGCCAGCAATGAAAGAGATGAAGCAAGAAACCAACTCCAATTCATCCTCAACAAGCTTGGTTCGGTCGAATTCGCTCCGGTTCCGTTAAATATCCAACCCGAGACCCCACAAATTCGACCCACTAGAGGCAATTCAAGCATAACTGAATCCGATAGCCATTCCGATACACGCAACCAGTTATTGTACACTTCACCCTCACCTATTAATTCCTTCATCGACCCGACCGGGTCACCTGACCTATCGAGCATTAATGTATCGGATTCGAGCCCAATTGACTATGCTTCGATTGTTATCGATAATCTTTGTGCTAACAAGATTTTGCCTGAGAAAGGAAGGCTTGTGGAGGCTGTTATCAATGCAGGACCACTTTTAGAGACGCTTCTCGTGTCGGGATCGCTCCCTAGATGGCGAATTCCGCCTCCAATGCAGACTATTCATGTCCCACCGATGACCATTAGAGGTGGTCATGTCGGAATTCGCGCGATTGGTAAGGCGAGTTGTGTTGGGCAGAGTTGTTCTGAAGCTGTTATTCCTCAGGTTTATAGCGACGATTCGCAATTTGGGTCGAGAAAGAGACCATTCATGGCTTCTTGTGTTGGGAATTTGCAGGGTTACGTGAGTAATAGGCGAAGGACTCAGTGAAACAACTTTGGATATTATTGGAAGCATTTTGAGGAGATGGTCGTGATTTAGAACCACAAAGTTTTCTTCTTTTTATTTGTATATTTGATTTTCTGAATATGTAAATTAAAAGGTTTTCTTTTTGTTTTGCTATATGAGATTATGAGATCTGACTTGATATGGTAGGTTTGGTTAAGATAAGATGATCATTGGTCTGTATTGGTCTTTTGCTTTGATGTGGATTGGAAGAATTTCTTCCTTGGAATGCCATTTACTGTGTTGCCAATTTTGCCATTCATTTTCTGCCCTTGTATAGCCGCCACATATGATATCGGTCATGTCAGTTAATTATGGCTTGATAATGATTCAGTCATTTACATGTTGCATTCCTGCATGCTGGCATTTTTCTTTTGATAGTTGAAATACAACCATTTTTCTTTTGCTTTGTCCACTTTTTATTTACCTTTTTCCCCCTCTATCATAACCATTTCCTGAATGAGTCTAGAGCAACCACAGAAGACGAAGGTATGAGACCATCTTCCACGCTGTAGAGTGTAGATTCATGACTCAAGTTCTGATCTCTTTCTAATATGATTTTGAAGCATCGAGACTGACGTTTGTCGTAATTACTTGACAAATGAAGACGAAAAATGTATGACTTTCTAGCATTTAATATGATTTCAAAGGTATTGTCGAGATTTGTTTTCCAATTCCTATGTGTTGATGGATATTAAATGCCATGCGGAGGAGTCTCCTTCTTAGATCGTCGATTTGGTTCAAGCTGAACAGTGTCTTGGAATACGTTCGTTTTTCGAAACATACACAGGTAAGTGTAAACACTAAACTGTACATGATTTGATTTTTTTTATGGCAACAATTGTAGAATTTAGATTATAGAAACTGAGAAAAAAACAATGGTGCTCAAAACTAATAAAATAATAAAAACACTTTAGCTCCGAACCATCTGAAGACCTCATTAGGACGTCTACTCTGCAGAGAAATTAGTTCATTGCACAGTACGCATATTCGAAGGCAAATGAATTATGAACGCAGCGCGTCACGGACGCGTTCTACGTGGACATCCATGTCAGCCCTTACGTGACCAAAGTATGAATGTTTTTTTGTTTTTTCTTTCTGATGTCCACTCAAATCACATTAAATGCGTTTCAACTTAGCACGTTCTCTCTCTCCACCCAAATACAAATATGATGACACTCTTTCTTTCTTCTTCATTCTTTCTCTCCAGAATAAATCACTATTTCGAGCAAGATATTAGGTCGAAAAAGCGTCTGATGCCGACTCCCACGATTCTTCACAACGTAAGCAACGTGAATGGGACGGTGCGAAGACTTCCCGATGTTCTACATAAACAGGAAATCTGAGATGCTATTTTTTTCCTAAACGTAATTCTTGTGGGGGTAAAATATACAGTGGGAGGTTTGTTGAGTTTGTGCGGGGGTGGCAGGGGGCGGCGGCCCCTGCGGGGGACGTGAGTCCCCCCCGCAAAGCGAGCGGACAGAGGGAGCGCGCTTTGCAGACGTTTTTTTGTTTTGACATCATATTATTGCATTCCATATATTGATTCGTTTATTCCGACAATAATGAAGCCATATATTATTCCGGACTGCAAATACACTTATTCCGGACTGCAAATACACTTATTCCGATTCCGGACAGCAAATACACTTATTCCGATTCCGGACAGCAAATACACTTATTCCGGACAAACTTTATGTTCCGTTTCTGGACACACTTTATTCTTAAACCGGACAACAAATACACTTATTCCGGACAGCAAATACACTTATTCCGGACAACAAATCAACTTATTCCGGACAAACTTTATGTTCCGTTTCTGGACACACTTTATTCTTAAACCGGACAACAAATACACTTATTCCGGACAACAAATACACTTATTCCGGACAAACTTTCTGTTCCGTTTCTGGACACACTTTCTTCTTATTCTGGATAACTACACTTATTCCGGACTGCAAATAGACTTATTCCGGACAGCAAATACACTTATTCCGGACAACAAATCAACTTATTCCGGACAAACTTTATGTTCCGTTTCTGGACACACTTTATTCTTAAACCGGACAACAAATACACTTAGTCCGGACAACAAATACACTTATTCCGGACAACAAATACACTTATTCCGGACAAACTTTATGTTCCGTTTCTGGACACACTTTCTTCTTATTCTGGACAACTACACTTATTCCGGACTGCAAATATACTTATTCCGGACAGCAAATACACTTATTCCGGACAACAAATCAACTTATTCCGGACAAACTTTATGTTCCGTTTCTGGACACACTTTATTCTTAAACCGGACAACAAATACACTTATTCCGGACAGCAAATACACTTATTCCGTACAACAATATACACTTATTCCGGACATACACATAACGTAAACAGGACAAACACATAATGTAAACTGCACACACATAAAGTAAGCTAGACAAATTAAGTTGATCCAACGTAAAACTTAAAAACAAATATTTTATTATGATAAGTGTGGGCTCTGCACGAATAATGAGACTGCACGATGTCCTAGGGTCTGCACACTGTCTTATCTGTGTATTGGGAAATGAATCGTTCAACTTAAAGAACCGGCGTTTTTTAAAAAGACCAAAACGCGCGAAGAGAAATTTCGCTGACTGGACGCTAACTCAAAGAAAAATATCTAAGTTGTACAGATCCACGTAAGACGCGTCCGTCTGTCACGGCTCTTCCCAGAATTGTTTCTCATGTAGTGTCTACCAGTGAGGTTACTCTCTAGTCCTACTCGAAATGACTAGAACAATAATACAGATGTTAACATCTGTTAAATTTGATTTACTTACCATCTTTTTAAAATCCACAGACTCGGACAAGTTGGTAAACCAGTCCTATTATAATAGCGTGATAGAAGCTCTTAGCTTTAAGCAACTTGGCATTTTACTCGGCATTTTACTCCATATAATTCAACAGTGGATACACGTCCTCTGCAATTAGCAATGGTTAAGATCCAGAGAAAAATGGATTTTGTTGTACGTAGAATTATAGTAATAACAAGTACGAACTTCCCTATAAAAAATGAAGACTACTACCACTCGAAGTTTGAATCATTTCCTCTTTTCTCCCGATCACGATTGTGCATAAGGCATATAAATACAACTATAAACAGCTGTTATATTACACAAAACCATAAAGATCCATTGGAGTTCACCACGAAAAAGGGGTTGCTCCAAGCAGAAAAACATCGTTTTCTTGATCCCTGATCCACTGGCAAACTCGATTGCAAGTCTTTATGGCAGCTGCCTGAAAAACCATAGAAATAAAGGTAACCAACAGTATCACTGACAAACGGTATAAATAATTGTACAATCACAACATATCTCAGTGCAATCAGTATAAGTACTCTCGGCAAAGAATGGAAATTGTGAAGGTAAACAGGTCCAAATAAGCACTCATAGCAAATTACACTAATTATACAAGAATATACTATAGTGAAGAGCCAAGAAATTTTGGAATCTGATGAATTCCATCGGGCTACCACAACATCGAATAAGCTTTTATGAAAGAATCTAACAGGTATCATGTCTCATACTTGTTAATCAGTCAAAACAACATACAGACTGTGTTTACTGTACCTTTTCGGCAAGTGGATCAAATGCTGCATAAAGCTCAAAATCTTGAGTAATCCAACATAAAAGAACTGCAACATAAATAAGTTGGATTAACAATGCAATGTTAGAACTTACATAGAATATGACAAGTTAATGATAACTCAAACTAAAGAAAAAGAGATAGCATGCATGAATCATAATCAGAAAACAACGACGTCGGCTACTGCCACATTCACAAGTACAATTGCAATGGAACTAAGAGTTAAAACCATAAAAAAGTACATGGCTGGATTGCCGGGTCGAAACTGGAGGGGAAAAACACACATCTATACATAAGTTCTGGACATTGGAATCAATCTAAATGCGTATAACAGGGAAAGAATCGAGAAAATAAAGAATCACATAATCACAACAATAACAACAGCAAAGCCTTTAACCCCAAACTAGTTAGGGAAGGCTAAAGGATGAAAATACAATAAATTAATTAAAATATATACATAAAAACAACATTGTACAGCTATCAGCACTATAATTACACATCCAAACTTCTAATATGCTGCCTTGTTGTGTTGTCTGCCTTGTCTCCATGTGGTTGGTGAGATTTGTACATTTGGAATAAACAAAGGGCAGTTGTTGTGGTCAATAGTAAAATAAGTGTTGGTCATAAACTTAGAATGTGCTATGCCCTAATCAATATCCGTAAAATACAATAGAGAGTCACTTAGCAAAATCTTTGGTCTACCGATAATAATAAAATCCTTCCTTAAGGACTGACCCTGTTTTGTTCATCATTAACTGCCCTACAGCTTATGACTAGGGCATGTATAAATCTTATCCCACAAAAGTAACAATAGTTGAGCAAACCATAGAGTAAAAAGAAATATGATTTTTCAATAAAAACCTCCACGACTCAGAAATACTCCAAAAATGCTGTCATCAGAAAATATTCATACCATAGTTTTCATCTTTTCTAAACTGTGTTTTATGTGGCCCGGTTTCTTTGTCGTGCATGGAAATGTATAGCTTCTGATAAGATCTGTATAGCCTGCAAATAATGGTTCAATCACTAAGAAACCAGCAGTCTGCATGAATATCAGAAACAGCAGTGAGATCTAAAGAGAAAATACCTTTTTTGTTGTTTTATACTGTTAAGGGGCGAGGAAAAGTCTGAGGAAACATATTGGTCCAAATAAAGACTCCGATATATGAAATGCCAAAGCCCAGATGGCCCACCAATCCCTGTGCTAACTTGATCATCTTTCTCTGTCGACCCAGCTCGAAGAGAAGAGCCAACAGGAAGATCCTGCACTCGGAAACCACCATCAAGCATGGATTTCTGAATCTCACTGAGGGCATTTGTCTTCACAAGCACCGACTCAATGCGGATCCTATGTTACGATATTGCGGGATGGTCAAACATATAACAAAACCAACAAGATAGGATGCAAAACCAAAACTACCCCTTTCTTCTAAATGTAATTTATGTGTTGTCTTGCATTAAATTGAAGCTTGATATATCAAGAGAGAACAGTGACATGTCCACTGTGTTTTCTCAAATCCAGGTGTGCAATATATGCCTATATGGTGGACACATTTACGTGATTGGTGATTCACTTGATTGGACTTAGATAACATTTAAGAAAAAGTTCGTTTGCCCAACAATTTTTTTGTTTTTGGCACGTCACATGTGGTTGGACAATGGACATCCCTATAGAAACTAGTCCATCAGCTACTAATAAGCACACAAACAGAAAATGGAAATTGCTAGACGTCAGTTTATGACTGCAGGCTCTATGGTCGATGTAAATGGTTCCCGCTTTCATAGATACAAACGTGGATCTAACGATTGGAGAACATTAATTGACTTAAAGAGCTACTAAAGTCTTAACCCAAAAGGCAAGAAGCTGACCTGCAATCCTTCAGATGGAAGAAAGAATCTGAATTGGTAGAGAGCAATATCAAATAGGTATCAATCTGTGAAGGGTACAAAAATAATTATTTTACAAACAGAGACATTGTAACAACAATAAAGTACACAAAGTATTCGATGATGAGATGCATCTATAGGAACATAAGTGGAGAAATGAAATAACAAGAAATCTAAGTGAGCTTTTTGCCACTTACATCAAAGTAATGAACATAAGCATACAGGAATGCCATGGCACTGTATCTCGGCAAGCATATGGGCGAGAAAGACTCAGAAGTCCTGCATAATAGAAATATTGGATGCTGTAAGCAATTCAGATGTCATAACGTTGATTTCAAGTGTAAAAAATACAATACACGAAGTGGCAAGCAGTCAAGCACATAGCCAAATGAATTGTAGTAACTAAGAGGCATCAAGCATGTCAATAGGACATCTATTGGGGGCATACTTCAAGAGGCATATGCATAATTTACAAATTATCAAACTCAAAAAAACAACTATCCAAAGTTACAGGGAAGAAAACTGTGCACTTACCTAAAAGATTCAGATGATAGCACAAAATTGGAAAGCAGAAGCATGTCATCAGGATGAAGAGAGGCCTTCTGAGCTCCTACCAGGCTTACCACCTAAAAAATTCATTAGGTAATGTCAACCAGTAAACAAGTTCTACATAAAAAGATCGGAGACAGTTAAAGATGATAACTTCTTTAGAAGGAAGATTGAAAGGATATTAGAAAATGAAAATTAATCATTAAGAAAATTTGATTGTGTCCATTTCCAATATGTCAAAGATTAAGCTGTTTTTGGGCATTTGGAGCATCATGGACTATATCAAATGACTATTTAAACAATCTGCATTTTTTATTTATTGTGGAATTGCAGATGGTCAGTTGCACTTTGCATCATTTGGAAGCAACCTGACTGTTTTACAGTGGTAGGGTTGCGTACATCCGACCCCCCCCCCCCCCCCCCCTCAAGCGGGAGCCTCTTCTGAGGCACTGCGGTTATGTTGATGTAAGAAAATTTGATCATAATCTACCCAATTTAGTGGCATCCTTTCTGACAAATTAAAAGGTTTTCATTTTAAAGCTTATTTCACAAACCTATTTCTGCTTGTTTAAGACACCACTTTGCAGAATCTACTATCGTTACCCCCAACACTTCATAGTCCTCAAGTTAGTCAAGTCATCAGCGTGAGTGTGTGACATTCAACGGAATCCCGAAAGCAAGAAGAGGAAACAAATGGGGGGGGGGGGGGGGGGGGGGGGGGGGGGGTAACAAAATTATATTTGCACTGAAATGAATGGATTGTATCAATGAGGCAACAAACAAGTGACGAACCTTATGCTTACACATCAAAATCGCAAACAGAACTCCAGAATCTGCGACATCTTGCAATATAGCACCAGCAGCTTGTCTTGCCGAATACGCAAGAGGAAGGCATGTATATGCATGGAGAAATGTTGCTGGATTCCTTGAAAAAATAATTATAAATTATAAACATCTCCCATGGTAAAGTGACATAGAAATTGCATGTAACAAAAATAGACAAAGAACACACCAAAATATGTTAGTCTACCAAACACAGTGGCATGAGAACAAGTGCTTCTTCGATTTAAGTCTAAGGAAAAACTAGGGAGTTTTGGAGTGTAGAGCATTCAACGAAAATGGAAGGACCGGTTAATAATGGCACCACATAGACTATGTCTCAGGAAGATCAGAAGGCAAATACACGATGTGAATTTCATCTCTGAATTAATTATCCATTCTCTAACCCAACACCACAAAGCTAAAAAAATTCCTGAACTAATTGCAAAATATAAAATTCAGCAACGAGTTCTGCATTGTTTGAGAAGGAGCAGGACATAAAATACATCCGAAAAGAAGACACCAATCAGTTATTATATATTGAAAAGGAAAATAACTAAGACATTTTTTTCTATTAATAGGTATATTAAAATGCTCAAATATCTAACTATTTTTAAGAGAGAAGAAATGAAAATGTGTAACAAGATTAGAGATACAAACCAACTAAAGGAATGGATTAGAGACGAGAACACGACTTCTGTTCCTCCTAGCAATGGTGTCATATCAAACTTAGAATTTCTCTCAAAGCATCTGTTGACCGATTTTGTTAATATAAGCAATATCTGCCCCACAATAAGAAAAGAAAGGGAAAGAATAAGTAAAAATCTTCATAAAGTATATAAAGTATATAAGAAAAGAAAGGGTAAGAATATTTGCGTTGTTGACCACCGAATTCTAAAGTATATAAAAGAAGACATACTTGGCCATAGAGAAGCTCTAGTTGCCCCTTCAATGCATCATATGGTTCATCAGTGCAGCTGATACATACTAGATATATTGGACCTTTCACAAGAAAGACCACCTGGTATATTTGACAATCAAAAGAAACATATGAGAATTGATACCGCGTTATAAGAGGATTATGTAAGTCTAAAATGGAAATAAAATACATTATAAGTTTATATCACTATTAAATACAAAGTTATATTAGAGAAAATTGTTAATGCAAACTCTAATGAAATTGTATTGTCAGGTAGATTATATTTGTATTGAGATTAACAACTTTAAAAACAACTACCATAAGGTTTAAAACTTAGACTTCTTGAACTAAAATAATGCTCATACTTCGTATGCAAGCAATTCGAATATAAACAGCTACAAATGTCATGCCTATATGTCCATATGTGATCCACGTTCTTACAGGGGTTTTACGTGTATGGGATCCATACACCTACGAAATTAACACCATATTTTCATTCCAAACGAATAAAAAAATTAGAATATGAAGATCCACATTCAATCTGTTTGCAATCTTAGTAAAAGAGGCAGCTGGCTAGATCTGCACCGTCGCATACAATTTAGGAGATATATGAACCTCCAAATATATAAATAAATAAATAACTTGTGATTACTAAGATACCTGAACATAAAAAGGTTCATGGAAAACAAAGACTTAATTACCACCCTACAGGACCCTCAAATGTGCATTACAACATCACAAAATGGTGAATAAAATTACAAACAAAGCTCAAGGAAATATTCATCCAACGATAAATTAGTAGAATAAAAGGCTGACCTGGTGTTTACCTGCCCTAACAAATTTGACACGGTCACCACTGCATAGCAAAATGCATCAAGAAATCACTCAAATCCAACTACGAAAATCTACAATGGTGGTTAAAAATGGATAAGATACAGTACCTATTTTCAACAAAAGAAATGATAGCTTGCAGGGTTGCAGAAAAACCAGCAAGCTTGTGTTCATCACCATACCTGGGGTATACATTGAATAAGTTAAATTAGTACTCTTAAGTTCTGCAGCAAGTAAGTGGGATAGTTTCCCTCTTGCAAAGAGATACAGGTGATTGAAAAAAGCTAAAAGCCTAATTCTCACCGAGAATAAATAGGTTTCCCCGAATGACTCAACACAAAAAAGTGTTTTTTTCTCTTCCTCCACGAATCTGAAGCTTCGTCCTGAATCCAGTAAAAGTACTAAATCATCATTTCATCACAAAAGAACAGGCATGGACCTTGACAATGTGGGAAATAAAACTAACTACCATAACATTTGTGAGGATAAAACATGCTCACAAGTACGAAATGCTATGAAAAAAAGCATAAAAAACATGTCAATTTGATTTGTACGTGTTCCATCTGCCGAGCATCATGCAGGACAACCAGGTTCAAATATCGGCTCAATCTAACGAGGTAACCTACAGGCTATTACCTTTTACTTGGATGAACCAATTAAACAACTTAGCACAATATTCAGATTTTACTGAACACACAAGAAGTAGTCTATCTTTATGACTACCCAAAATCTGAACCAAAAACTCAGCAAACTTAACTGTCTAAACCAGAAATCGATAAATAGAACTTTGAATAATTTCTAAGGTAGGCAAACACCACATCAATTGATTAATTACAACACAAGATGTGGCAATCCTGCTTTTGCATGCAGAACAACAATCCCCACAGCTCCAATTCCTGAGTTCCTATAATAGTGAGTTTATACCACAGGGACATCTACATCTTTATAGAAACTTGGGCGATCATAGATACATTTTGCCAACAAAACAGCAATTTCATTAAAAATTAAGGTAGGCAAACACCACACCAATTGATTATATTACAACACAAGCTATAGTAATCCTGTTTTTGCATGCAAACCAACAATTCCCGCAACTCCACTTCTTAAGTTCATATAACGGTGAGTTCATACCACTAATACCATCTACAGCTTTACGAAAACGTAAGAGATAATATCTACATTTCGCTATCCAAAAACAGTCAATCCGCAATCACGCCTACATATCATATTTTCTAAACAACAGCAGTTTCATTAAATCGCGAACAAACCGAACACCACGATCGAATGACGAACCTCATCGAGACTTCCTTTCCCGCGGGCCCACTCGGAATCCGCGGAATCGGCGACCGCACCCTCCCCGTCCTCCTCGATCTCCTGGATCCCACTCGAAACGCCTCCGCTACTCCCCCTCTCGCCAGCGTACCCGCTGCTACTGGGACTCAGAGGCGCGTCCCCGTCCCTCTCCCAGTTCTCCACCCACACCTCCGCGGATGGTTCCCCGACTTCGATCTCGGGGGAGGTGCTGTTGGGGGAGGGGGGCAAGGTGAGGGAGTGGTGGAGGTTGGCAGCGAGATCTTGCGGGCTGGGGTCGTCGGAGGCCATGGATTAGGGTTAGGATTAGGCGTTTGGAGGAGGGAGACGAGTAGAGGAGGAGGAGTTTGTTGGAATTGGAACCGGAATTGGATCGTGTGCGAACCGGAATGGTTAGTGTTGGATGGGATCTGACTTCTTCTGCCTCCACGTTCCGACTACAACGATCTGATTAATTGATCTGCCGGGTTTAACCACTTGAACCGGTCTTATAAGATTTCGAGACACAAATATCAATTTATAAGAATAAATATTAATTGAACAATAAAAAATTTAATTTTTTAGTTGAGACTTAATTTTCAAGTTAAGTTTGAAAGATTTTTTTAATTTTTTAATTTTCAAGACTTAATTCATTTATCAAATTAAGTCAGAAAGATTATTTTTTTTCATCATGATTATTTATTTTCAAACTAAATTAAAAACGTATTTTTTTCAAACCAAAATTGAGTCGAATTTTATGTTCAGATTTGTTATGGTTCTCCAATTAATTACGAAATTAAGTACATTGGTATTAGTTTGATAATAACGAGATTATTTTTTATAGAATGATAGAAAAATATTGGAACCGTCTTTGTAGATTGATCCTATGGTGAACTGTGTGCTAAAATTAACAAATTGGTTTTTCATTTTTCAATATCCTTTTGACGTGTCATAAGTCCTACCGTTGCACTGGATATATAGTATGCGTAAATTAATACGCGATCTCAATAGAAATGAATTAACTGTTGGATTAAACTTAGGTTCTTTTCAACAAGTGAGACGATATCACGACAATCAACATCCTATTGCGGTTCCTTCAAGCAAATTACTTTTAAAAACACTTTATGTTCTGCGCAAGTGGTGAGACTTCCATAACCTAATAAAGCCATAAAGAAGATTTATAACCCTTGGAACTCAAAAGTACCATATAATTTCACGGTCACATTATGTAGTTTTTTAGAGTTGGGTGTCATGCATGTTTTAATTCTTTTAAACTATTTCAACTTATTAATCCAGCAAGATTTTGACAATAACATAGATATATAAGAGAATTTACAGTTGATAACATCTCATTCTCACCCAACAAGTAAACAAACCAAACCAAACCAAACCAAACCAAACAACAGCATTGGATGAGAATAGATTAGATTAGAAAAATCCAATCCAGCAGCACTAATCATAAACCTTAAGACCCTGATACTCCTGTCCAGAAATGGTAGCTCTCATGACATCCCTCGGCATCAGAAGCCCACCCTCTTCCATAAACACCTTCATCATATTCTTAGAGAATCCACTGACCAAAGCCACCCCCTTCTGCTCCGCCGTCACCGGCGTCGACTGCGAATCCCTCAGGTTCCAAAACACCATCTCTGGGATTGCCTCACCGTATCCGCATTCCCTGAATTTCCTCTCTATCACCATGTAATCCGTCTCCCACTTATTGACACTCGCACCGCCTGCCTGATCAAATTCCATATCGCTAAACACAAAAATTGTCTTGATCATGTCTTTAGGGGCCAACTTTCCCTCCACGGCCACTTTCAAAATCTGGTCGAACACCTTCTGGAAATCTGTGTTATATCCCCAGTTCATGTCTCTAACGAACGACACCTTCTCGAGTAATTTATCGCCGACGATCTTATGCATTGTCGGGGTCTCGCTGAATGTGATGACATGGCCTTTCCAAGGCTCGTCGCTAAGCTCGGATATCAAAAGCCCGAGAGCAATACAGACTTCCATTGGCTCCCCATTCATGCTTCCCGAAACATCGCAAACCGCGATCGAGTTGGAGAGCTTTCCTTTGGATGACAAATCTTTAACCATCCGAATCCACTGAAGTTCAGCTACTTCATCTGAGTCGTCGTCTCCTAATTCGTAGTCTTCGTTTTCAGAGTAGTATTGCTGGTAGAACTTGTGCATTGGGATGGAGGCGATGATCTCGTGGGGGAGGAGTGCACCGGCCGCGATTGTGGTGGTGCCGGAGCGGACTTCCGATAAGTAGTCGAAGAAACGGGTTTTGTCGTGCTTGATGAAGTGGGGTTTGTAGTTTTTCATGGCGACGGAGGCGACTCGGTTGTAGGGGAGGATGTTCCATTGGTTTGCGCTCATGTAGACTTCCGGGAGTTCGAGGAGCTTTCGCAGTGGCACAAGGACTTCCTTCCGGAGACGATCTCGAACTCTGCAAGTTCCGACCAACAATGTTAATTTGTTGTTATTTAACAAGGTTTTTGCTTGATGATGATCTCTATCACTATTTGATATTGAAAATATATAAATATGATGAAATGAAATTGGTGGATGGTTCTGATTAATTTTTTACTTATACTAAACCTGCTTATTATGTTTTCAAAACCTCAACTCACTTTTAGTAGTTGTAAATATGAATTGGACTGTTTTTCTTTTCCCTTTTGAAATGCTGATATCCAAGAATGGATGAAGTTTTCGTTTGAAATGTAGATTAATTAGCTAAAAATCAAATCAACTCACTAACATTTACGATTCCATATCCATGATTTTGGTCAACAACATAGATTACTAATCTTCTAGCTCCTAATTAAGCTATCCAAAATCCAGAATATCGATTGTGATAAAAGCCAAAACAGAGTAAAGCTCGAATCAAACTTTCTACTGAAATTTTGATAGAAAGAAACAAAAAAGAAGCAATCCTACAGTAGGCTAAAGCTTAAGATTAATCAAAATTAATTACCTGTAAGCATAGTGTTCCTCCTGGACACCGTCGTATTCCGGGCAGCTCTCCCTGGGAAACACCCGCCTGGCGATACTCTCGCAGATCAACGTAGTCGTATCGAAAGACGAATCCAAAGACGGGCACCATTTGGCCGCCAAACTAACCCCATCTTTCTCCCCTCTCCCCACAATTTCCATATCCTTAACCAACAAACCCGCAAACAACTCCGCCGTCGCATCGTGAAGCCTTCTGAACTCCTCATCGGAACCATACCTCTCCAGAACCCGCCTCGCCATCCCCACCCTCTTCTCCCTCCTCGGCACAACGACACACGTGGCATTTCGTGATTGGTCACTCTTCTTCCTCCTCTCCTTCTTCACTAATTTCTTCGTCATTGTCATTCTTTTCCGGTACCGTCGTCCGGGATGGTTTTGTCGGTTGATTCTCCTAACATCGGGACCGAGCATAAGCCGGTAGAGGATCTCGAGGGGGTCTTTGAGGTACCCGAATTGGGAGATCGCCGGTAGGTTGAAAGCCAGGGTTTTGGGGTGGTTTTTGTGGAGCCATAAAGCGGAGGTGTAGAAACTCTCCTTGTCGGACTTTCCGGTGCCGCGGACGCCGCGGAGGTGGCACATGAGTTTGAGGGTGGTTAGAGGGTCGGAGGCCCAGGAGGAGTCAAGGAGGGTTGTTAGAGTTTGGGTGGGGGTGTTGGGGACGACTTGGAAGAAGAAGTCGAGACAAGGGTCGCCAGAGGAGAGGAAGGTGTAGGAGTTGTTTTCGGTCAAGCCGATCAGAGGGAGGTTATTGAAGTTGGAGGTCATTAGGGACATGAATGGTTGTTGTTGTTGTTGTGGTGACGTGGTGGTGGAGGAAGATGTGTTTGGGGGGCCGACCAGGATGGACATGTTTGGCGGTTGGTTGGAGTTGGAGGTGGTTGAGATGGAAGGTGGGTTTTTTTTGTGTATATATAGGTTTTTTAAGATTTGTGATTGGTTTCTTGGGGTGCAAGAGTTTTTTTTTGCATTTATTTTTTTAATTGTTGAATGATACTGGTTTTACGACGATTGTCGGTTTTGGCATTTCGTTGGGTGGGTTCTTAATTCATTACCTTTTCTGGTTTCCTTGATTGTTTGATTTGATCAAGGTTTGGATGGTAAAAGACAACTTGGTCAGCAAGGATTAGATTACTTTGGTAGGCCGTGGATTAAGGCATATAAAATGTTTGTTAGTTGTCGAATGACCAAAAGCTAAGCAAGGGAAACAAAAGGTCAACCATACCAGAGACGACCACATGCATGACCAAGAAGCTTTCACACTTCTTTGACAGTTGCGCACTTTCCGTGACTTCAATGTTCTGCTGATAGACACTATGATCTACTTCATGCTTGTATGGAACATTTTTATCTATAAATGACAATATATATAAAAGAGAAACAAAAAGAATGACATACCACATCAGTAACAATCGGTTTTCAACGAGATGCATTAAACGGATAAAATAGTCTTGAGTTCACACCCAAACATTCTACCAAAATACAATGTCTATTTAGCTTGCGTTCTGATCAAAGCATATCGGATGTCAGATATGAAACACAAATTAGCGACAGCACAAATCTGATTATGGCAAAAACATGCACCAATGTACAGGTGTCAGGAGCTACAAATAAGCTCAAATATAACAAATACTGCCTAGAGTACAATACAACCTCTGATAGCTTCGTTTTGATTACGTGATCCACAACTAAGCTCTTCGCATTACTTGCCTTCCATATTTGGTCTCTCGCAGCCAGAACCATATCAGGAACAGTTATGACTTGACTAATATCCATAACCGGCCCCATAGCCAGCTTCATATCCATAACCACCACCTCCAGCACCAGGTGGACCTGAATTGGCAGAAGTGGACATATAACCTTGACTTTGATAGGAACCATAGCCTTGGCCAATTGGTGTTGTCGTGCTCGCTGGAGGAGCCCCAGCTTCAGCCATGAAATTCTGCAGCATATAAAGCACAGGCAAGTCAACAATTTGCAATCAAATATATGTGGGGATATGTCATTGCTTGCATGCAGATAATCATAATATAGCAGATGGCAGCAGATGACAGTAGCAAAAAAAACAAGAACAAGACATGCCTGTATCAACTGTTGAGCTGTTTGAACTTGAGTTGCACTTCCATTTATCTCAACAGTCATCTCACCAGGAACCCCTCTCGTCTCCTGTATAGTTATAGTTGCTCCACTAGCTCGACGAATATAGCTAATATTCGCACCAGCTGTTCCAATTACAGCATCAGCATACGAAAGTGGAACTTGCATGTGCTGTGTCAGCTGCTGCATGAAAATAACAAAATATCAATCACAGTAAAAATAGGAGAATAAAAAGCTTCACACATGCATTTCAACATAAGCAGCAGACAAAGGAGTTAATGCCTGGGAACCAGCTGCTGACTGATTATTTGTGGAATGGCCTCCCATATGTGGTGGCTCCCTTCCGTATGCAGAAACACCATGATGAGGTTGCTTTTCCATGGGAGGAAAGTCAGGTGGGGGGTAGTAGTTGTCATGTGGAGGGCGTGATGGCATGAAAGGAGGGTTACCACCAAAACCACCACCAGCTGGTGGAGGTGGACCTTGAGGATGGCCCCATGATTGAGGTGGAGGCATGTTCGGATCCATATGGGGATTTGGCATGGACATCTGAACCATGTACAGAAAAATAATTCTGATATAAGCAAACTTGGGCTATATCTGGCGAAACCCAGAAATAAGGTCAAGAAACTACTGACATGCATCTCAAAAAGGGGAAGCACAGTGTGATCCACCAAAAATTTCCTCAATTGACCTGCAATCAGTTCAACAGCTTTGTGTACCCCAGTAGGTTCCCCTTGTATCTCAACAACTCTGTCCTCATGCAAAGCAAAAACTGGTAGGTCCTCTGCATAAAAACAAAATTATAAGACAAAATCGCACACATCTCTTTCTTTAATAATACATCAATTTAAGGATTGAGTGACAGCCCACATTTTTTGGATCATATTTGGCAAAAATAATACTTCTAAGGATGCATTTAACACATCAATATCTAGTACATACCAGTGTTCAGGCAGGCGGTCGCCTGGGCGACCACCCGCCTACCGCCCACGAGTCGCCTGATTACCTCGCCTAGGCAACCCTTTTAATTTTTTTGATTTTTTTTTACTTTTTAAATTTCTTTTTAAACCCTACCCCCCACTACTTATTCCTATAAATACACCTTCCCACTCATTTTATGAACCCCAAACATGTAAGATTTGTTTTTGTTTTTTTTATACATTTTTTCTGATTTTTTTTCTAATTTTTGCAATTAAAACAAAATTAAAAATATTTAATTTAAAAAAAGGTCGCCCAGAATTGGGCCCCCAACCGCCTAAGCGCATCCTGAACTTTGGTACATACCAAGAATGCGAACAACACAACCAGAAGCCTCTTGTATGGATTTGATAGTTGCACCCTGCTTCCCAATTAAGCTTCCAGCTTGTGAGGCTGCCACGAGAAGGCGTGTCCTTATCGTATTTCCGGCATTCGAGTTACCATTTTGGAGTTCCTCATCTAATCCATCAGCACTGCGTTTATGGACACGCAGTAGACCATCCATAGCTGGAGAAATGGAAGCCTCTGGTTCCTCTTTTGCAGTAATCATTACCTTCAATGAAGAAGAAAAAGAAATGAGAAGTCGAAATACTGCCAAGTGCCAACATTCTTGGGATTGGGACATGCTAAATAGCTACAGGCAGTTCAAAAAACAATTTGTATAACAGATACAATATCATGTTAAAATTGTTCCCTTGATTTATCAACTGCAACCAAGAACCTTGCGCACAAAAGAATAGAGATACAAAGTTAAGTGACATCTTTTCTTGTTTATCTGACAATGAATGCCGATATATGTCTTGCATGCCGCATGCACATTTGTAAGTCATGCAGCACTAAAACTGAGCATTAATAAGAACGTCATCCACTGGTACCTTTCTAAGATCCACTTCCATTTATGCAATTCACATGAGGGTGAAATTGCAAACAGTGAAATCCATGCATGTTGCAAGCAAAATATTATTAAAGTTAAAAGAAAACCATGAAAATGGAACACTGACAATGATAGTGAGAAAACTCCAGGGTAAGATGGAGCCGTAATCAATATGTGACTTGTCCACTGAAAAAATAGATATTAGAAAATTTTCAAAGAAATACAAAAAAAGCAGTAAGAAGAGCATTATCCTCAGGCATCCAATAAATAATGACAAAAAAACAAGCTTAAGATCCAAAACTAATCTTACTAGCAAAAGTGGATAACATTCAGGCTACGAATATCATTTCGAAATAAATTATCTAACTAACTGTAAGCCCAATGCGTCACTCCCTTAAAGATTTAGGCAGATTGATAGAAGACTGGCCTTTCAGAGCCAAAATTAATCATACAAAAAATCAAAAGTAATAATTCTTTGGATCATGCATTATCTAGTAAATCACAAAACATCAGAACATATTAGATTAGTAAATATGGAAAATAAAGTACAAACTCAACTCCCCACTCTTGGTGGATATAGATAATCAGAACATTGTCTAAGTTATGTTGAGGAAATGTTAAACCTCAGAGAGTTCCGAAGGCAACCTCGATACCACCACAGCTTAAAATCCATTTCAATAATGATAGCCAAATCGTGATTATAACTTTCTTGACACATAAGCCCATCTTCACTGCAGCTTTAACGAAAATTAAAAATCATACAACCCATTGCTTAAGATCATTTATATGAATTATGTACAAAAGAATTTTGAAGCATTTTGAAAGGCATGCTCTTAACTTATTTCTCTGTTTTTATTTGAGCCTACTCTGAGTTCAACTTTAACATCTTTTGTTCCAATTATACAGTTATGATAGAATTTATTACAGAAATTGTTATAGTCACTTCAGGCATTTTTAGATGCATAGAATTTAGAGATTTAGTTATTTTTACATTATTTAAGCACAAAGAGTGACATAAGGGATGTTCTTTTGTATAGATTCCCTCCGGTGTCAAAAATCAACCATCTAGGGTGTGAATTTACCAGGAAAAACAGGAGCTTCTTAGTGGATGTTTGCTGAGAATAAGTACTTAGACAGATGAACTGTACAGCAGTACAGCTCTAACATTGATCCCCGCAACCAGAATCTTTGTTCTTCTATTTTGAGGTCACACTGATGAATGATCTGTTGACTAAGTGTCTGCAGAAAGAACCTGCACAGATTCATCTTGGTTACTTCTGCAAAAGTGTTGTAATTTGAATAACAATATTTCCGTTGTTATCTAATTAATAGTGTTGAGTTTTTTGGATTGCAATTTATTTTTCCCTCTAGGTTTCTTTTCCTAATTGATTATCTATTATACATCTGTGGTCTATTATATGTCTTATGAAAGTTATTCATTGTAAATTTCTTCCCAAAAATATTTTTTAAGAGAATTGTGTTGACTTCGAACAGGGAACTTTTGAGTGCTCTCTCCATCCATTTGACGAATCATGCACCAAACAGGAGTTAATGACTGCATCAACATAACATGCATTCCTCCAAATGTATGTCAGCAGCAGGAGCTACCATTCATACATAAAAAAACTAACTGGAATCCAGTCACTACTAACTAATGAACCTGTCACCATAAGCACAACATATTTAGATACGACCTAAAGAAAATGGGTTATCATAACATCATATTAACAAATAAACGGGCATAAGATTGGCGTTTGTAAAAATTTAGAGGCATACATGTAATTATTTTCACCAAACTTCATAGACTTACAGCTCTTTCTGGTGCACCAGGAGGTCCATCGAGAATCTTGATTCGGGATTTGGATTCTTCACACATTTTCTTAATGTTCTCTCCCTTACGACCAATGATTCCACCAACCTTCTGGGAAGGAACCAATATTCGGAAAACACTATGTCCTGGCCAGCCAGGCCACCTTTTTTCAGCACCAACTGGTTCTAACTCACCATCGTGCGCTTCATGTGCCTGAAGTGCTTCTTGTGCCTCAAGTGTCTCATGTGCCTCATCTACCTCATGTGCCTCCTGCTCATTTGGGGCATCAACAGGTATTTCAGTCACCTGGCCCGCATCAAGCTCAGGAAAAATCTCCTCAGGTGCAGCCATTACTCTTGACACTTGACGACTCTGAAAATGATTTTTTTAATGAGATGAGAATATAACCAACGTGAAAACCTCAGTTTGAATAGATACACCAATATCAACACTGGATCCAGAACATCCACAAAAAATCCATTCAAGTTTTAAGACAACATAAATGCTTAGGAACTGTGAGAAACACTCACTCAAACAGAGATTATAATACAAGCAAACTCAAATGCAGTCGGCTACATCCTCTCACATAAACACCCAATTCACAACTAGTCTGTTCTATATTCTTACCCCATAGTATGAATGTGATGATTGTTTCCTCAATTTCTGAAGCCCCCACTAAAAACTAGCAACGAAGCAAAGTGACATAGTAGTTCATAGCTAATTTCTCAAAATTATTCACTAGTCAGAAAATACACCACAAGCTTTGAAATACAACGCTAAACCATAAGCCGCAAAGTTGTTACTTTCAAAGGCAGACAAAGAACTACAAACCGCCAAAACAAAACCTTTCCATCGAAAGACACAACAAAACAGCCGAATTAAACATTCCCAACAATATAACCAACAGATCGCTCACTAAAACCCTAATTCCACCTCAAGACAATCAAACGAACCTTATCATCCTCCTCACCACCAAAAACCCGTACAAAAACCTAGAAAACTAGAAACAAAGCCACACAACCCTAATTCCAAGCTTCCAACTCAAACACCACCAAAGCAACCCTAACTTCTCTCTGGCCACCAAAAATCCGTAACGAACCCTAGAAAACCCAAAAAAAAACTCATTCCACCTGAAACACCATCAAATACACCCAAAACCCGTAAGGAAACCTAAAAAACCAACAAGAAAGCCACAAAACCCTAGTTTCACCCTAAACACCAACCCCATTTTCCTCCCTCACCATCAAAACCCAAAAACGCACCCCAAACCAACGGATCGGAGCCCCAAATTGGAGATCGAAACCCTAAAAACCCGAAAAAAGCAAAAACGGAAACGAATCAGTAAAAACGAGAAATGGAGACTCACGTTGGGTGGGTGAGAGGAGGCGAGAGTGGAGCGGAGAAGGGAACGGAATGGAATGGAATCTATTAGGGATTTCCAAAGATCCGATTACGGATCCGGGATTCTGGGCCGTTTCGGGTACGGAATTCCGGGCTTTTCAAGGGAGTTCGGGTCAGAGGTCTGTTTTAGGATGGGGTGCTTTAATCTTTTTTGTAGTTTCCACGCAATCACACCTTTGGATAAATTTTTTTTTGGGGAGATGATAAGTATTTAATTAAAAATTAATTCTGATCTGCATCCTACATGTGGTTTTTGTGGGTTTCAAACTCTAGTGATATAGCCCCACAATTTGAATAAGTAGGCCAAGACGACAAATAGACCTGACAATTTGATACGATACACGAAACACATGATACAAAAAATCGTGTTTGGGTTTAAGGATTTCATTTCGTATTTGGGTTTGAAATAAACTAATGTAAGAATAACGAGGACAAAAGAGTAAATTCAACATGTAAGAATAGTATTTTGTGTCATGTTTGGTTTTGAAGTAAACTCTAATGTAAGAATAATGATGACAAAAGAGTAAATTCAATGTGAGAATAGAGGCAACAAAAAACAATCTCAAAACAACTTTTCGGATGAGAAAAATGTTTAGAAATCCAGGATTTAAAAAAAATCTTTTTCCAAGAATCTCTCATTCATATTAAAATTAATTTTCTAATTCTTTATAGATTTTCCAAAATCAAACCAAAAGGCAGTTGCCAAACGGATCCTTTTTTGCCGAAATTGGGCTTTCTTAGCTACTCGGATCCGGATCTCGGCATGGGCTTTCTTTAATGTGTTGTGTGGTCCCCACTTGAAAGCTGACACGTGTCGCGGTAAAAAAACATGATCCACCAGAACGGGAAAGTGGCGCGAGGCGTGAGGAACTTACGAGGCAACAAGATAACTAACTACCTTTCCAATGTTTGTACAAAAACCCAACATGTTTTCGAAATTGGGATAACTAACTACCTTTCCAAGTAGTTATCTTCTTGGACCTTGAGTCCTTCGCTCATTTGTTATGTATGTTCATTGAGTTCAAGTTCTACAAGATTACGTTCATTTATTAGCTTGCTTTTTAAATACTATCGTGAGTTTTTGAATGATTATATTAATGTTTTGTTAGTTTACACTTGTGATAACAAGTGCAAAATGTCAATATTATTCTCAATTGAACTATCTAACAACTTTGATGATAAAGCGTCTATACAAACATGTGTCAAGAAAAAATAATGTGCTTCTTATATAACCATATACCAAAAAATATTATACCTCTACAAATACAATACTTCTTCTTAAGTTACTTTTGTGAAAAAGTCATTTTTTGAAATCTTTTCACCAACATTTTTTATTCTGAATTGCTAAACATCGCCCCAAAATTACTTAAATCGCCCCTTGAAATTACCATTTTGCCCTTCTCTCATTTCTACTGCTATAACGCGACATTTTACCCTCCTATCACACATCTCTCTTCATATTCCTCTTATAATCATAAAAAATAATGTTTTGGAGGTCAGTAATGAACCAACAGACGCCCCAGTGTACTCGAATCTGGTAAAACATCTAACATCTTTTTAATAAAAAAATAATAAAAAATAATAAAAAATTACGGGCGTCTGACGGAGCCGCCCCCACGTAGGAGGGGGCGTCTGGCTAAGACGCCTTCCCCATGGGGGCGGCGTTTTACCCAGACGCCTTACCCATCGGGGAGGCGTTTTACCCAGACGCTCCGCCCATGGGACAGGCGTCTGTGTAAGACGTCTCCTCCATGGGGAAGGCGTCTTAGCCAGACGCCCCCTCCTACGTGGGGGCGGCTCCGTCAGACGCCCGTAATTTTTTATTATTTTTTATTATTTTTTTAAAAAGATAAATGATTATAAATTTAGATAATTGTTAAATTAATTAATAAGTTAATCATTACTATATTCGGATGACCGATACCTCTTCGGTACACCGAAAATTCAAAAATTTCCAGATCCAACAATTTCAAAATCCAAAAAATTTCCAGGGGGCGCTGCCCCCTTGCCACCCCCGCCACCTCACCGGCGAGGTGGAATGCCGCTCGCTCACCGGGGAGCGAGACCCCCGAACGACCTGTCGAGGTGGTATTTGTAAGTCATGATGTTTTACCACCGGGGGATTTGGAACTTAAAAAATGTTGGATCTGGAATTTTTTTGAATCTTTATCACTTGCAAAAAAACTCATTGTAATCCGACCGGTTACCACCGAAAACTTGCAAAGAAACGTCAAATAATTTGAGATAACACACCGTATAATTTTAATTTGAAAAAAAAAATTAAAAAAAATGGGACGTCTGGCTAAGACGCCTGTACCATCGTGGAGGCGTCTGGCTAAGACGCCTCCACCATGGTCGAGGCGTCTTAACCAGTCGCCTAGACAATGGTATAGGCGTCTGGCTAAGACGCCTGCACCATCGTGGAGGCGTCTGGCTAAGACGCCTCAACGATGGTGGAGGCGTCTTAGCCAGACGCCTCCACGATGGTACAGGCGTCTTAGCTAGACGCTCGTGTCGGAAAAAAAAATCCGCCTCCGTTACTTCGCCTGGTCTAGGTGTTTCGCCAGACATTTTCGTGGTGTTGGTACTAGGAATGTTAGTAAAACTGAGTCAATAACATTGTTTAAAGACACGGGACGATATGGGTATTAAATATATTGTTAAGGGCAATTTGGTAATTTCAAGGGGCGATTTAAGTAGTTTTGGGGCGACGTTTAGTAGTTCCCTTTTTATTTCCACTAATAAACAACTTTTCAACTTCAAACTCCAAACTCCTTGATATCATCCTCAAGAGTAAATGTATACTGTTTACTTTTCTGTGTTCAGTCTCTTTTTTCTTTTAGGATCATCATCAATCATGTTATGAAACTTTTATTTTTCTTATATTAAGGTTGTACCACGAGATTAGAGATTATCATGACAGGAAAAACAACAACTATGATAGTAGTTGTCATCCGTTTTAAAGTTGGAAACGGAAACCAACAATAGAAAGTTAGAAACAAAGAAAAAGTAGGACTAAACCGCAAAAGAAGGATTTGTCAGAAAGAAGTTGAGCCGAAACGCAAAATCCACGACGGCGACGAGGGAAAGAAGAAAGGTTCCGACGAGTCTCCCGGAACGAACTCGTTCCTTCCTCTCGGATTCTAGGGTTTCGCCTCTCCAATGGAGAACCCCTCGACCTCCCCTGACGACGGCTCCGACCTCCTCCTCGCCGAATCCGGCACCGTCCGGGAAGCGTCGTGGCGGCTCAACTTCGACAGTTTCCGGCGAACGGATTCCCCTCCCAAACGCCAACCCCGGGGTGGCATAAAAACCTGCCTCGGGGCTCTCACCCAAGGTTGAAACTTTGTTGTCATTTCATTGTCCTCTGCGCTTTTAAAAATGTATTTTTCGAAGATTTATTGTTGTCGAACGGGAAAAGAAGCCCGGAAAAGAGCCGAAAGGAACGTAACCTCCGACGCTACGAACAGAATAGAATCATATCGAATGAACGATTTGGACTTGTGTTTTATTCATTCAAATTGCCCCATTGCAACAAATTTGTCTTTCATTCATTCAAATGAACGATTTGAACACCTAAATGTTGGGTATTGGGACACGACACATGATATGATGAGTTTTCAGGTTGAAACTTCAAACGGTAGTATACTAGTATTTGGCATTGCATGTGATATTTGATCAGGTGTATGCGTGTAGCGGTGCATGTATGGTGGATGATTTTAAGAGTCTATATACGCCTGAAATCCAGCTATTCTTGTTGTTGTCTCAGAAGGTTACATATGTTCGAGACTTTGTGTCATGTTTTATCCTCGACATTTTGATGTCATTTTATACGTATCTGGATTAACTCTCTCATTATGTCATTTTATTTCTAATGGCCATCATTTATTGTGATTCTCATTATTGTTTGCCGGTATCAATCTCTTTTCACACACCGACCGTGATGTTTCAATTTCCATGTAACTTGTGTGATTGGGAATTTCGGGGATGTTACGTACATATCATCACGTGTTAACGTTCAACCTTCTCCTGAATTTATAAAAGAACATGTTTACTTGTTTACTTGTTTGCTTGTTTAGTGGTATACAGTATACACATGCATTTGTTTATAGGTTATTCTCATTTGTGTAGTTTTTGATCCTTCTCACTCAATTTTCTTGACCTATCACCTATAGTAATAGAATCTGGTGGATTGGTTGTGGTTTGGAGTATCTGATGTTCTTTGCCTTTGTAAACGTTCTTTTGGTTTTTTGGGGATTGTTTGGTTATAAAGGTTGAAAAGTTTGGGAATTCTGGAAGTGGACTGTGGGGGCTTTGTGGTTGGAGAATAAATTGTGTCTTTTAATGTCCATCACTAACCATGACCCGGACGACCTGGTCATGAGCGTTTTCTCTCTTCTCTTTTCCACGTCAGTTTTCTCTCTCCCCAATCCATTTCTTCTCTTCCCTACATTTCTTCTCTTCTCTTAACCACAACTTACAAAAACTTATCTCTCTCATCCACATCATTTCGGGGTTCATCTTGGAAAAAAATTCAAAAAATCAAATAAATAAAAATCACAAAATAATAAAATATTCAACGACCCGGTCGTTGATGATCGGTTGTGCGGGGAGATGACCCCCCGTTAGTGATGGCCTAATTGGAGAATATATATGGAGTGCGATGGGTAAGGTTAATTGCAAGAGTTTGACTCTGTTTGTTCTTTTGTGCTGCAGAAGATTGGGGTTTGGAATTCCCCTGAAGGTGATGGGAAGGTAGTAAGTTTCTAACTGTCAATTGATTTGATGGGTGGAAATGGAGAAGTGTGGTCGTGAACTAATGTTTTGAAGATGTTTAACTTGATTTCAGAAGAAACAAATGAATGTCATGTTCAAGCCTGTCCTTGATTTATTTTCCAATTGTCTTTATGTGCATGTTTTCTAATTCTTTTGCTTATTCTGTATTGGATTTCTATATTTTTTTCAGCAGTTTCACTCATTTCCAAGGTAAGAATTTCCAGAAATTATCCCTTCAATATTATTTTCTGGTGTGCAAAATATGATTCGATCAGTTGGTAGTGGACATGTTAGTTATGTTTATCGATCTAGGTTTTGTGTTTAATCATCTTCTTGCATCATCATGCACGTTTTGAGAGAACAAAGATGCACTTTCTTAGAAGAACTCGTACATAATGGCAACAAGGTCAGAAGTGGATGTCTAAGTCTGTCATCTGCAACTGAAGAGGGGCACTAACCAACTAGAAGCCTACTTTCTCCTTGTTATCTTCCCGTCTTCTTTGGTTCGCACTTCCTACTATATTTATGATAATCATCCCTCTGTTTTCTATATACTCATACTCACAATCCATTGATATATTATGTTTACTGAGTATACTTGGATAATTTTTCATTATTTCCTTTTCCATGAATTCTCTTCATGCTTCCTGAAAACAAAACTTGTTTTTTTCTTGATCAACATGTTTTTATGGTTTGCTTGTTGGATAGGTAGTGCAAGTATTTTGGAAGAATATTACCAACAGCAAGTCGAAATGCTTGAAGGATTTAATGAAATGGACACCTTGACAGACCGTGGTTATGTCCCTGGATTGACAAGAGTAAGTCTCCCCCAAGGTCCCAGCTAACAAGTAGATCGTATGAAATTGCCACTGCTACATATTGAATTGAGCACCATTTTGCAAAGAAATACCACACATGTCTCTCGAGAAGATATCAAAAACTTGCTTTGCTTTATTTTGTATTCTACAATAATTTGTCATGTTCGATTGGAGTATTTTTTCCTGTTGGTTGTTCAGAAAAATGTCCGTGTGACATGGTTTTGTAAAATAGGAAGAGCACGAAAGGACCGCACGGAGTGAGAAAATTGCAATTCAGATGTCAAATATTGCAAACTTGGTTCTATTTGCTGCAAAAGTTTATGCTTCCATAAGGAGTGGTTCTCTTGCAATCATAGCATCCACATTGGATTCCCTGCTTGATCTTTTATCGGGTCTCATCCTGTGGTTTACTGCATTCTCCATGCAAACTCCAAATCCATATCAATATCCAATTGGAAAGAAGCGCATGCAACCACTCGTAAGCAACTTTTTTCTAGTACCTTTACTTCATAATGGTTCACCAATGCCTACCAGTGCAATCAATAAAGAACGTCCAATATATTTTCTGTTTCCACTTAATGCAATCATTTTCCTCTTGAGTTTTCCCCGTCATACCCTTTTCTCTAGATCAGAATAGGATTTTATTTTGAATTATTTTCCTTGATTATAGAACACTGATTCATCTTTTACTTTGTTTTGAGTGACATGAAACGTGATAAATAATAGATTCCTTTTGTACGTAAATATTCAGAATTGATATTTCATGACAATTTTTTTGCAATTAATTCACAGGGAATTCTTGTTTTTGCCTCAGTCATGGCCACACTAGGACTGCAGATAATACTGGAGTCCATGCGCTCTCTACTATCTGATGTGAGTCTTTCTTCAAGTTTCATTCTCTTATTGATGATCTACAATATATACGAAACTTGTTTCATCAACCATCCATTGTATTGCCTTTTGTCTTGCTTTCTTTGCTCAGTTTTAATTACATTTCACCTCAGGAGGGAGATTTCTACTTGTCTGGTGAACAAGAAAAGTGGGTTGTCAGCATCATGCTAACGGTTACAGTCGTTAAGCTTGTTCTTTTTGTGTATTGTCGCTCTTTCACCAATGAGATTGTCAAAGCTTACGCCCAAGATCATTTCTTTGATGTTGTTACCAATATCATTGGCCTAGTAGCTGCCCTTCTAGCCAATTGCACCAAGGAATGGATTGACCCACTTGGTGCCATCATAGTAAGTACTTATATCTTGTGAATGTCCTCATAACCACCGACAAAGAAATATGATCTCATTTTGTATGCTTGGGTGTTTGCAGCTAGCATTGTACACTATCCGCACCTGGTCAATGACTGTGCTTGAGAATGTGAACTCCCTAGTTGGTCGGTCAGCCGAACCTGAATTTCTGCAAAAGCTGACATATCTTTGCTGGAATCATCACAAGGCTGTGAGGCATATTGACACCGTTAGGGCCTACACTTTCGGTTCACATTACTTTGTCGAAGTTGATATCGTCTTGCCTTCGGAAATGCCCTTACAAGAAGCACATGACATAGGTGAAGCACTGCAAGAGAAACTTGAACGATTGCCTGACATTGAAAGAGCCTTTGTGCACCTCGACTACGAGTACACTCACAAGCCAGAGCATGCTCAAGCCCATGATAACTAATTAATCGAAGCATTGTTTGTTTCAAGTGGCTCCATAGGATAACCTCATGCCTGCTTGGGGTAGTTAAGACCGTCTTTAGTTTCGACTTGGATTAGCATCTAGCATACTGTAATCCTTATAGAAGTGAATTGTCATTTGGAACGTTTTTAAATAGTTTCTTTCTTTCTTTCTGATGATGATGATGATGAAGAAGAAAAGGTTGTCAGATTATAAGAATTGTAAATGAGAATCCCTGTGATTCTATTGTTTCACAACGATTGTTTCAGAGCAGTTGATTACAAACAGTTCATGCATACCCTGCCTGGGGTCCAACATTCAGGCCCAAGCCAGCTAAAATAACATGGACCTTAGCTTTCACTCCGAAAGACACACAAGTAATATGAAGATATGCATTATATGCCAGTGCACAAGATTTCTAACATCACTAAATACGATATGATATGGTTAGAAGGATTCATACTATATAAAAAAATTGAGGATAATTGACAGCATTTTCACATTTTCAATAATCAGTACAAGCTTTTCATCTTCAATTTTTGCATGGCATGGCGACTATGCATATTGACACTAGATGTAATATGTATTATCCGTGTGTTCTCAGGTTGCCTACTCGCGTCCCTATTAATTCCTTGGACTAATTTTTAATGAGGGGAGATTATTTTTGGAAAAACCACGGGAGTATGATTATCCCGATAAATCTTACAAATTCAATTTTGAGTGTTAATTCGCCAAGATTTTATTTGGAATCCACAACAACAAATTCAACAAGGGTTGATGATTTTCCTTATGTTTGTAAAAAAAAACTTTTATAATGGCATGAACACAAATACACAAAAGGTAATGACATAAAGTGAATAAACTATTTTTTGAAGTGGAACACTAGCAAAAAACCCAAAAAACGTTTGTCTTACAAACACGAATAAAAGTTACTAATGCAAGGGTGCAATTGCAAATAATCCAATTTCACAAAATTCCCGCGTCTCCCCTAATTCCACGAAATCGACGAAACCCTAATCTCCGTCGAGATCGATTCCGATCCCGTTCAAGTCCTCTCCTTCCGATCGATCTTCGCTCCGTCGGGAAAAAATCCATCGTACAGATCGATTTCGAACAGTATCGAGCTTCGCTCTTTGGGTACGGATTGGTGAGATCTATTGCTTCGTACGTTACAATGGATTCATTTTCATAAACGTGGGGCAAACGTCATCTACTATTAATTCTTGACATGTACACTACGAGTTGAGATAATGTGGTGTTGGTGTGTCCCTCCTCTTGTTTGTGTTCGATTTTGATTTCGTAATCGTTCCATGTGGTTTCTGATGCCGCTACTTTCGGAAGAGCGGTATTGACCCTCTTGTGTGCACTAAAGTGTGATTTATTTGGGTGTGATTAATTTGCAGGAAACCATGAAAAATGCAAAACTCAATTTCATGTCTTCTTTGGAATTCAGAGTGAAAGTGGACAAGTCATTCTTGGTATTCACATAACTTAGTTCCAGAGTTATTTTTAAGTTTTTCTGCAAACAAATTATTAGAAAATTATTCTGGAAGTTAGTTCCCTACTTCCAAGTGAGTTCCTGCAAACCAATCACATCCTTCCAAAAGTTAAGTTCCCAGGATCACAACTTTTAGTAACTGGTACATATATTTGTTTTATGATCAAGACAAGAAAAAACATTCTTTTTTCTGACACAATGGAAAAAGATATTTTTAAGGTGAAATACATGAAATAGTGTTCCAAAATGATACTTTGTAAGCTACAAGTTCCTAAGTCTCTCCACTCATTGGCAGTTGATTTTGAGATGTATGTTTATATTGTACACTGAATCTTCAATTGATAATACATGTCTCCAAACTTTTGTTAGTGCGCTCTCCATGTTATTGGGGAAGTATATAATGCATGCAAAAACACAACATTGACATAGAGTAGGTACATACTACATGTTATATGTGATTGTACGTGTCGATACTTGCCAATGTGTTCCGATAAGAATACATATTGTAATACAATACAATCATACTTCTACTAAAGATCAAAAAAAGTTATACAATCATACTATGTGTTAGGTGTCACTGTCGTGACATTGTGGTTAGGGGTTAGAATTTCATCTCGTGGGCTTATCTAACTCATGTTGTAGAATGTGTTAGGATTATCATGAAATGGCCTTGTATTTGGGTTACTCTTCGTGGGAACGAATTTTCTAATTATATATTGGATTGTTCCCCAACTAGTTTGGAATAAAAGACTTTGTTGTTGTATATTGGATTGTTGGAAGTGAATGGGAGATTACAGTGTCCTTATTTGCCCATGATAAATACTAATTTGACGTTGCTTGGAGCTTGGGGAAACATTTGAATCATAATGTTAATTACAAGGAGGATTGGGGAACATTTATAGATAGCTGAACTAAGATGTTGCTACCCATGAAATGATTGTCTTATACGGCACACATTTTCTAAATTATGAATACAACATCATTCTTGTAACGTCCTCAAACACAACGGAAATTTCAAATTTAAAACATACAATCATACTGGGACAACCAATCCATCCCGAGTATAACATCGAAGTCCACCATCGGTAGCAAGACCAGGTCAGCCGGAAATTCCTGGTCTCCCGAAGCAATCGTGGTGCCGGGAAGAAATCTCCCCACAGTGCCCACCAAACCCAGGGGTGTTCTGACTTCCAAAGTGGCAGTCAACATCGCAGGGGTACGGCCCAACACGCTCGCAAACTGCTCAGAGATAAACGAGTGTGTGGCCCCAGAGTCAAACAACACCCTAGCTACCAAATCTGCAACAAATAACGTACCTTCCACCACCGTGCTCGCATCCCTAGCCTCCTCCGCCTGGATAGTGAATACAAGACCTGCTCTCTTCCCCTGCTGGGGTGGTGCTGCAGAACGACTCGGTCCAGCTCCACCAGCTGTGGATGATCCCGGCCGAATAATAGGCCCACCCGGCCTACTCGGGCAAGAACGAACAAAGTGACCCAGCTGGCCACAACCATGACACGCGCCAGAACGGGGCCCGCAACCGCGTCCCGGATGAACTCCACCACACTGCCTGCACTGCCCAGCCTGCGGTGGTCCACCTCCGTCAATCCGAGGCCTCTTGCCCAGATTCCCTGACAACTGACTCCCCGGACGCACTCCGGTCTTCACCTGCGACCTCCTAGCCTCCTCAATGTCCTGGCTATCCTGATCCATGATGGTCGCGAACTTCACAGCGTCTGCTAACGTCTGTGGCGCCGCCGTCCAACACGTAAGTGGCCAGATCCACCTTCCTCTCAGGAGGACACCCAATCGCCCGAAATATCTTCTGGATCTTAAAGACCCAGTCCTCTGCTGCCTCAGGGTCGCCGCTACCATCGAAGGATGGGGGATGCTGACGCATAAACTGATCCAACACTGCGCCTGCTCCTCCCTGATCAGCCTAAGCGGATTGGCGCTCGAGAATCTCGCCCAATCTACCCAGCGTGCCCTGGAGCGTCCTCAGCTCCTCACCTCTACTCCCCTCACCCACCTCATCACTGGTGCTACGGTCTCGGGGAGAAGGTCTCACACGCCTCGGAGCCATCTACACAGGAGACACAAAACATGAATGAGAACAATGCATGCATGATTGACACAACTCTAAGGGTGGTTCCATTGGACGAAGACACTGAAACTGACCGCTCTGATACCAAGTTGTAACGTCCTCAAACACAGCGGAAATTTCAAATTTAAAACATACAATCAACGAGAACATTACGAAAGAAATACACACACTGGTGCACCAACATATAATATATATATGTGAACGAGTTTACAAAAGAATGTGATTACATCAAAAGATCATATACAGGGAATATACATGAGTAATCACAACCACCTCAAAATGTAGGGAAGCAGGATCAGGTCTCGAGTGCTCCCTCCGCCGATGCCACCCACCTAACGTCGCTCTCGGCCTGAAAGCAGACAATGAATGCCTGAGTTTCCAGGAGGAAACCCAGTATGCCAAACCCTAACACATATATGGACAGAAAAGGAATGTGCAAGGAAACATAAAACACCACAACAGAAACACCCGCTAAGTTCCCGGGACCTCTCTCCCGGCCATAGCCCAACAACACGGGTCTCAAGGGTCCTCTTGAAGGGAATGTGTTCTAAAAGTTTTACTTTTAAATGTCAATTATTATGAATTGAATGAGAAATCATTTTGTTCCTTGTTTATGTTATTCGTCTTTTAGAAGTGTTAAGGAAGAGGCTCTTGGTCCTTAACCGTAGAGCTCTAAAAGATATTGGTTTACATAAAACAAAAGATATTCGCAATCATGGTAACTAACATGGAACATTAATTACCGAGTTAAGATTGTCGTGTTGGTCATAGATCATTGTAGCTCTACAAGTGAGTGACAACACGAGTATGCAAAAGAGGAAAATATTACTTTTGTATACTGAATAGACCTAATAAGTAAAATATTATAGAAATGTGTTTCTGTGTCATTAATATTTTACTGTGTCTTTGGTCCTTTGATATGAGACTTATATCTAATCACTTAAGGAATACTTAATTAGATCAGTGTCTTGAACTATCGATCAGTGTAGTGTAAAGACATTGGTTGGTTAAGTACTACTTTTGTTGGAGAATGTAGTTAGTCAAAAGACTATCATTGCCCCTCTTAATTGAGTGATGATATTAGTGGGCCCCTTGATAAAGCAAAGTTATAATGTGCACAATGTGATTTGAGTTAAGTCACATATTTATAACTAGCTTAAAGAGATCAAGAAATGAATACTAAGACAAAGATGACACAATACTACTTTGTGTGTATTCTTAATATCATGAGGCAAGGGACGGACACAAGTGGTGCACGCCATCACTAAATGGATCGGGTTTTGGTTCGAGTGGAATTAAGACATCTAACTAATTGGGAGCTATAATGTGTAGCTAGATACCGCTTATAGCTTGTGATATTAAGCCTTTAATATCACTGCCAACTTAGTTTAGATCCTCCCATAGGTCACACCACAAAACTGGGAAACAAGAAATGGGGATTTTGAGTTCATAAGATGTGTCGGGTTTCATGTAGAAAATATGACACATGGGGTGAACAAGCAAAATCAAAATTATGTTGTGATTAATAACATAATTAGAATCTAAATTAAATTCATATGTGATGTAAATAATATGGGGTGTAATGATTGATCATTACATAGGATAATATGTTACATAAGTTGTGGATTTACTACTAATCCCGAAATGTCAAATTTTGTAGGGGTTAAACCGAAATTTGACAAGACTGCAAAACAATGCTCAAACGGTCGACCGGTTAGCAGTAAACGGTCGACCGGTAGGGCACGGTCGACCGGACATGTCTCGACCGATAACAGGGAATTTTCATCTGTTCGAACGGTCGACCGAAAGTGATCGGTCGGTCGACCGAACATTTCGATGGAATAGTTCCTGTTACGAACGGTCGACCGAGCTATTGAACGGTCGACCGAAACTGGTTCGAGCGGTCGACCGAACCTCCAAAAACGGTCGACCGGTCCAGACGGTTTATGCAGAATTAATTTAAGAATTAATTAGATCATGCATGGAATTAGTCCATAATTGATTTAATTCGTGGCTATTATTATTTATTAATAAATAATGGATGGTTAGATGGAATTTTGCATGAAATCATGGGCAAAAGGTTGCACATGAATAGGTAATTTGGAGAGAACCTATAAATAGAAATTATCTCATTGCCTTCCTACATCTTAATTAATATTGCTTTTCATGCAAAATCTCTCTCCTTAATTCTCCACGAAATTTCCACAAATTCTTAAGTTTAGTTTAGTTCTTAAGAGATCATCTTCTCAAGGGAATTAAAGAGGGGTTAGTAATCAGATTCTAAACCCTATCGGAGATTGAGAGACTAGCTTCCCTCTCTCCGATCTTGTTTAGAGTTTGGTGAATACTCGGAGGCATCCGGCGCAGCGAGGAGCATCCCCAACGTCTCCGAATCTTCAAGAAGTTTTAGAGAACTTCTAGGTATGAATTTCGAAGCCCTTGTTTGTTTTAATAGAGTTTTGAAACTAGATGTTAAAACAAACTGATGCATGCATGAAATAAATCAAAGAAAATTGTAATTGATCCTTATTATACATAAAAATTTCGAAAATATATATGTATAATTAAACATGAAATCCTACACCTCTCACCCCAACCCACCAACACACGTGCACACAAGGCACCGCCGGTCCAAAACACGGCCACACAACCCCCTCATTGCCTCAGTGTTACCGGAGCCACGGTTTTGCATCATTCGCCGGAGCCACGGCTTTGCCTCATTCGCCGGAGCCACGGCCACAAATCACAACCCGTGTCACCACTAATCGCTATAGGGCCGGAATGTCTGTGTCGTCGCCCCAAAAGGGCCGGAGACCCGTTGCCTTCTAGCCAATCAATAGCAACACACACACAAAACAGTGTAAAACGGTCGAACAAAACATGGCTTCCGGTCGACCGATCCTCACCCAGAGAACTGGCCCAACCGAAAAACCCGCCAAACGGTCGACCGACAAAGGGGTCCCGGTCGACCGAAAAGCACCAGTAGAAATCCATTTTCGCAATCAACAGTAAAACGGTCGAACAACTGAACCCTATCGGTCGACCGAAAACCACCGGTAGAACTCACCCAGAGTCCTCACATCACGGTCAACCGAAACCACACTTCCGGTCGACCGGCCATTAAGTTAACTTAAACGTCGGTCGAACGAGTCAAACAGGCGGTCGACCGTTTAGATGGTCAACGCCCCAACCGACCTACAACAGTACTTTCGGTCGACCGGCAAAGGGGGTCCCGTTCGACCGAAAATACACAGGACGTTTTCTCTTACTAAAAATTGCACAACCGGTCGACCGCCCAAAAGGGCATCGTTCGACCGGTGCGAGGGATTCACCCAAAATACACTATAACCGGTCGACCGAACCAAAACACCGGTCGACCGTTTAGAGTTCAGAAACGGCTGTGCAGGTCCGACGAGCCCGAAACGGCCTACCGTCGACCGCTCCCACTCCCACACTAACACTAGGTGAGCTTGAAAGCAAGTTTGACATACCTTAAGGCTTGAAGAAGCCTTTGAAGAAACGACGACGAGCTTTTCCACGATAAACTCGAACTCCGGCGAACACAACGACGATCCCCGCACTTCCGGCGTCTCCAACAGCCCCCTCGCCTCCACAAATGCCGACGAAACTCTGATGGAGAGAGAGACGCGTCTAGAGAGAGAGAGAGTGAGTGAGAGAGAAGAGAACGCGAGAGAGAGAGAGTGAGGAGAGAGAGTAAAACCAACATTTATATACTTTTCTCCCACTCGATCTCAGCCGTCCATCTCAATCCATCACTAATCATCCCCTAAACACAATTAAGAACAGTAAGCAAGGGTTAGGATCTAACAATTCGTCTTAAGTTACCTTAGCTTCGCGTGTCTTTTGCTTGCTATTCTTAAACTCTACCTCCTACAATTGAGAGAGAAAATTGAAAATTGATTTCTTGTTTATAGGTTTGTAATGTATATTGGTAGAGTTCTAACACTGAACAGGAAAGTTGCAGTTATCAAATCCAAACCTTAATATACATGACATCTGCGAGGCTTTAAAAGAACCACAAAACAAACTTAAATAAGTTATAGGTCTCGGTTAAGTGGGCGATATCTGGCTGCATTTTTGCTCTTCCATTGGGCTGCATGCTTGCATCACGAGTTTATTAAGCGCTCATGAAATATTATCATGAGCTTACCTCAAAGATATTAATGAGTCTGATGCAGAAGTTGAGCTATACACATTAACTTAAGATATAAAAGAACATCAAATCTACAATGCTAGTTACTGAACACGTGTTGCTGGTTGCCTCTTAGATCTTAGGTGATATCTGAAATGTAATGTTCGGAGCAGGATTGCGTTGTGTTGGATCTGCCTCTTCTCTGACACTGCAAATATCTATTAGTTGCTTTCTTTTCTTATCTCTTCATTTTCTTAAAGAATTTGTCAATAGTGGTGGTTGGTGGTGTTAATGTCAAGCAATTATGTGCTAGAAGGTCAATAGGAAGAAAATATCACTGATGCACTGTATTTGAAGCTAATCTATTTTTGTGAATTATGCGGTCATCTATATTATGTCCATTTCCACTGTGTCAATGATTAAATTGTTTTTTGACATTTGAAGCATCATGAACTATATCAAAGGGTTATTTAAACGATCTGCATTTCTTTTATTGTGGAATTGCAAATGGTCAGTTGCATTTGCATCATTTGGGTCAATTGGAAACAACCTCACTGTTTTACAGTGGTAGGGTTGCGTACATCCGACCCCCCCTTACCTCGCTTAGGCGGGAGCCTCTTCTGAGGCATTGGGGTTATGTTGATGTTGATGATGCGGTCATCTATATTTTATTTGGTGAATGTTTCTTGCATCATGCTGTAAAATGGAGAATGTTTAATTCTTTCACCATGCTGTGAAAGTGATATCTACTTTGCATGTAGATACAACACAAAGGACAACGAAATCTCTTCCGACCACTAAGATTGGATAGAAAGAATTTCTTCTTCACTCATTGGATGGGCCATCCATTTCCATTCTTTTTTTTTACCTTCATAAAGAAGACCAGGAAACCACGTTTCTCTTTGTTTTCTAACTATTTCTTGGCATCAGTTGTAGTAGATTTTTCTTTTAAATTGGCGATGTTGGATACTTCCATTGCGACTGCTGTCCGTGACAACATGTCCAGTTTCCTTGTCACTACTGCTACAGTACATCTAGTCTTGTTGTTATCTTTGCGTGTCATCACGTAGTTAGTTGTTAATTTGTTATCTTTGCAGGTAAGGTGTTGAAAATGCATGTCACGGTAAAAAAATTCTACAAGAAGAAAAGGTTCGCTCCTGTAAGAGACGTGTAACGGTCCAAGCTTGGGAGATGCCAAAAGCGAAGGCTACGACTGTTGGGAACAACTTTGAAGGGGAAAAGCGTATAAGCATAATATAATTGTGAAATGGGACAAAAGCCAAGGGTTAGTCGGTTGGAGCATCTAAACGAAGGGAAACACATGTGGTGCACAGCATTGGCTCCTGCATGTAATGGTGAACACTGAAGACCTTCCTGATGATATTATCCTGTCAATAAATTTATTAATATTTTCAAAGTGTAGCTTGTTCTGTTGTTTAGATTATTGCATGTCTTTGCTTTACTTCGCATTCTTTGTGTCATCTTCGTTTAGAATTTAATGTACAGTCAAATATCAGTATCCCCCCCCCCCCCCCCCCCCCCCCCCCCCATGATATGGATTTTTTTTCAATTGGTATTCATTCATCTTAGATTTCTTGGCAATGTTGTTTTTACTTGCATTCATCTTGAGTTGATAAGATCTATTTCTATTTTCACATTTTGTTTATATTTTGCTTCTACATGTGCACTCTCAAGTTTGGTAGATTAAAACACTCTAGGCACTCTGTTTTCTACCACTGGATATGGATTCTGGATCTTACATGTGCAGTGGATAATTTCAGAGGCTTATATAACGTTATGCATGTTTGGTTATTGTTAGGTGTAATTATTGAAATCATACATTGAATTCTCTAGTATATCAATTGGCTTGTCTATTTGAACCTCTCTATTAACTAGAACTGCAGCATTCTTTTATTCATCAAATATGAATCGGAAAGAAGTTTCTAGAAAAAGAGAGAACAGAAACTACCAACTGAAAATTCATTTCATGGTGGTAAAAAGTCATTTGTGTGCTGGGTGGAGAACTGGAGATTAAGGGTTTTTCAAGTTAAACATAAGGGAGCTATAAGTAATAACTATGATTTGTATATTGTTGAGAAGCCCAGCCCTGTCTTCCGACAAATATAATGTAGGAACATTATAAAATTAAACTTCAATTACAACTATTAAAGAGGTATTAAACTGTTGTAGGATAATGTATAATACTCTAATTTCTAAGAGGATTCGAAGGACATTGTTACGTTGAGCTTTCCATGGCTTAGCTTGTATTTGGTTTGTTATTGGTAACACTTACTACCCAAAGCCTAGGTCCCCCCTCTTCTGAATGATATTCATGGGTAATCATAGTTATTTTCAATATTTACAACAGATGCAAGTTGTAGAAGTTCTGTTAACCTGAAGTAAGGATGTCAAGATGTTAGGATCAAAACAGACCATAAGTAGAGAAACCAAAACATTGTCGATTCTGACTCATGCATGGTCTTACAAAGTTACAAGGAAAGAGGCTTCATAAAAATCCACCAATTCAGATCTCAGTGGTCTGAATGCTGCCTAAGATAACCCAGGTGATTAGTGGTTACTTCACAATGATTATGGAGCTTTAGGCAGTAGAATGATATAACCCTCTTGTGTTTGAGAAGTAGAGTCCAGAGGAAATTGCGTGCTGGAATATAGGGGAGGGAATCAGGAATGGTCCCACTGTCACGTGGGTGTTTAATAACTGAGTAGTAGTACAATTTAGATCTTCTCATCACCTCTCAACCAATCAACTTCCTCCAACCACGTGACATCATGTCCCACATGTACACCATCTCCTCGTATTTGATCCCCTCCCCCTCCCCCACACTTTGACCACTCTCTCACCTCTTGTTAATTCTTGTTTTTGCCTTCGTTTTAGTTTTTTTCTTCCTTTCTACTAATCAAGCATGGGGGAATCATCTGCTTCATACATCCACATGGTTAAGTAGTATATCAGTTATAGCACTAGTTTCATGTGTTTGTTTGTGTAGTGGTTCAAAAATTTTGTGGGAGCATTAATAGTCTCTTAATTTGCTTCCTTCTCTACTTCTTTATAGGTGCAACACTTGATTGAACAGTGCCTTGTTTTCAACATGAACCAACAGGAGTGCGTTGAGGCCCTCGATAAGCACGCCAAGATCACTCCAGTGATCACGAACACAGGTTTGTCACTCTGCTCTCAGCATGTTCATAACAATTATTATGTGTATGCATTGCGCTCACCATTGTTGGTACATGTCGAGAAAGTCGGTATCTAAGATCTCAACCAATCTCTTGCTCCGTTTTGTTTGAAACCATGTGGAACAGTTTGGAAGGAACTGGAGAAGGAAAACAAGGAATTCTTTGAGGCCTACAAAAAGGCTAGAGAAGATGGAGTAGTAGACATGGAAACAAGAGAGAGAGTGCAGAAAATGCTTGCAGAGATTGCATCCAAAGACAATGGCAACTGAAGGTCTCAATTACACAACAACCAAGCATTGTCATAGTTGAAGGAAAAGTAGATATATAGGGATGTCAGTTAGTCCCCCTTGTATTATTCTCCATCTTCTTGAATTCCCTCTTGATAATTTTAGTAGCCAATATTGACTAGTATAGCATTAGCAGCATGTTGTTAATTATATTAATCCCAACCCAATAACTTGGGTATTTATTGTACGGCTCCAAGATCATGGCACTGGTAGTTTGTCACGTGCTGATGTCATGATGTGTATGCACATCTAGTTCTCTGTATGCCAATTAATTTTGTCTGCACTCATCAAGAAGTTTCATATGTAACTCTGTAATTATAACAAGTTATACTATCATTGAGGGGGAAAACCTAGGCTTTGGGTAGTAAGTTTCATATGTAACTCAGTAATTATAACATGTTATACCCCTAGTAGTTAGGTACTATTTTATTATGATTTTTTTTTGAAATAATCATTAAAAAATTTTGGAAAATACGTGATGTTCTGTGTTGCTTAAATTTTTCTAAGTTACTTTTCAATTTTTAAGTCGTTGTCTTGTGTCACTTGAAGTGTCATTTCTCATATATTTCTACATGGTTCACTTTCCTTTCTTTCTTGTAGTGGTAATATTTTCATAACTTGATTGAAGTATGTGCTACTTTTTAAAAAAAATCATAATTAAACCAACACTTCCCAACAACTACTATTGCTTTCGTAAAGGATGGATACTCATATGTGCGGATTCTATACCCCAACCATTCAAAATCAAACCATTGACTTATAGCCGAACAAGTCACAAACCACAGCACTCCAATGAACCACCCCAATCTGCATGGCTGAAATGGAAATTGCCATTCATACCGAAACACAAACATGCACAAAGAACTATATAAAAGTGTTGTTGAAACAACGTACAAGTGTAGTAGATAGAAGTAACAAGTGGAGACGAGTGATTGAGTCCAATTAAGCTTGAAATTGATGTGTCGAGTAGTGTGATATTGACGTTTACGGTGAGTTGGAGTTTGGATCATTGGGGGTTGCCAGCTTTTCACGTACGATGATGGTTATGGAGTAACTTTAGAGAGTGATTTAACATTTGGATTTGGAATGGTTCCAAACAGCACCAATCGTGCCACTTGGAGATTCTTTCAACTTCTAGAATTTCAAGATCCTCCTTTAAATCAAACAATCTATTGGATTGGATGCTGTCCCATCTCGGGTTTAGTCAGGAGACTTTTAACTAAATAGCCTTCCTATACTTTATGAACATAATTAGTGTTAATTACTCACTAAACATTGAACCAAATTGTATTTGAAGTCATTTTACGAGATTATCTCCCCCCCCCAAGATTGATACTAGTTTAGTTATTTATGTAACTTCAAATATTGTAATTGTCGATGTTCCTATTACTCATAATTTTAATCTACCTTATAATTTCAGATGAGTGGTAGATATGATGAAAGCTTAAAATAGAAAAATTAAACCACGAACTAACCAGAGAATTTCTATATACATGTCTGTGTGTGTATATATATAATCCATATCTCTCCTCACCATACTTAATCTCATCTTGTTCTTGTTCTTGTTCTTGTTCTTCTTCAAGTATGGGTGACTCTTCTCATTCCTACATCCACATGGTAAGCACCTACTATATATATACAATAGAGGAAAACTGTATTAATAGCTAATTATGCTAGTGTTAGTTTGATTTGTTATAACTCGTGTGTGTTTAGGTGCACAACTTGATAGAGCGATGTCTTGTTTTCAAAATGAGTAAACAGGAGTGCTGTGATGCCCTCTTCAAGCACGCCAACATCGATCCAATTATCACCAATACAGGTCTCTTTTTTCCTAAAATATATATGTGATTATATTGGTGTATATTATCACCAATATAGGTCTCTTTTCACGACATCTTGCAATATAATCTTCATCATTTGTCGTAAAAAATACCATTATATGGGTATAAACAGGCTGATATTGATGTATAGTTCAATGACCACCTGCAGATTTCTGAAAATTCTTACAGATGTAATTGTACTTAGAATTTCCATCCTCGATCTCATTTTTTGTTGTTGCAAATCTTCTATAATAACTTAAGATTTTGAATGACCCCACAAAGATAATTAAGTGTTTGTAAATATATCTTGTAATTCAAATAAAAGGTAAAAAAATATTCTACAAAAAATCTAAAACATATGCTATTTGTAACATTAAAATGCCAAAAATTTGTGAAAGATAACAAAATGCTTACTACAAATGAGACATCTTATAACCTTTACTAATCCTGGCTAGTCGGCGGCCCTTAAGCACTTGACGCTCCATTTTCATGATTTCACCTTTTTTTAACAAAGTCCTTGTACTGATCTTGTCGACTTGTGGTAGTAGAGGAATTTTGGACTTATATATAGTGAACTAGCTCTACCTCTTCACTTTATATGTAAGTAGATTTTTAATATATATTTAGTCAAATTCTGTACTCAGTTTGGTGTTTTTTAAGTCATGTTTCTTTCTTATTATGTAATTTTCTTTTTTTGTATATTAAATTTGATATTTGTTGGTTTGAAAATGGGATTATTAATTTCACTGTTTTTTTTGCCTAGTAATTGAGATTGTTAAGCCAATCTTACAAATTCTGTGGTTGTCTACCACAAGAAGAACTTGCTGAAAATTTTGAACTTCTTACAAATTCTAAAGAACTTGCTGAAAAGATGAACTTGATCCGACTGTAGAAGATTTCATAGCTACGAAAGAACGTCTATCACTGTTTTTAAATTAACAAATTTGATGTGGTTTGGTTCATGTATTTCTTTTGTGACTATAAACGGATTTGGTTTGTACCCCTTTTTTCTCATATTTTATTACAATCATTAATTGCTACAACAATTGCTCAGCTTGCAAATACCTTATGCGTTTATATATACTCACATCTTACACAAGGTCAGATATAATGGTGACTTTTGTCGAAGTACAAAAATGAAAGCTATACATATGTATAGACGTGAAATTCCCTTAACTTTACAAGTCCTCACTAATGCTATATATCCATGCTTATGTTGCATCTATATATATTAACGTGAAACAGTGTGGAAGGAGTTAGAGAAGGAAAACAAGGAGTTTTTCGAGTCCTATTGCAGGGATAAGGGAGAAGGATCAGAACCACAAGACATGGACGTGAACAAAGATGCATGAAAGATAGGCATCAAATAATAATGGTGGACATGAGTCTTGAATAATTGTTGAGCAATTAGTCTTACGTTGCTAAACACAAAATGTATCCAAGACTTTATAATAAAGTTGAATCAACTATTCTACACCTAAGTGTTTAGATTTTGTGAACAACCAAATTTCATAATAATCAGCGTACAGTATGGTTGAAAAAACAATCCGCCTACAATGTTTCAACCAGAATAGGTAAGTAGAATATATACGCCTAAACATGTATCATATCATATTGGTAAAAAGGACACGCAAGTCCACCAACCAATTGCTCAACAAACATCGTGCCCTCGCTATCGTACAACTTACAGGATTTGATTTGATTTTTGTCACAATCTTTCAGGTAAATCGTACATATGATCAAAGTCATATGGACACAAGTCCCGATTGCTTCCACCACCTACATCAATAGTACAGGCATGTAAAGATGATTGGTTTGTTTCCAACGCCCATTTGTGACATTGACGTCTACGATGATGTATATATACTGTACGTAGTACTAGTTTAGATGTAACGGATTTGTTAATACAAATCTAACTTAATCATCTTTGATGAGAATGCGAACCCTTAAAGGTCGGCCTCCTATAGCCCAATCATTTGGCTCAATCCAGCTCTAACCCAATTGGATTTAAGTTGTTCCATAGGCACATACATACATACATACGTATATACGTACATAATGGTAATTGTGCATCAAGATCGGGTTGACAATTAACTTTTAAGTGTGTCAATCATCCTCTGAACTTTCGACTTGTAAGGTTTTGTACCATTTTATTTCCATTATTGGAAATCTATATGTGCACCGTTATCTTTTGATTTGTTGGTTCTCTCGCCAAGAATGTATATAATCTTAGTTCTATAATAAAGTTCATACCAAATTAGATGTTAGATTTGTTTCGATTTTGAATCAGATATGATATCGACGCAAGCATTGATTTACATGATGTAGCTAAGCACAGATTAATTGAATTGCCACCAAACTACAACAAATGTGTTATGTGATAAGGATGGATTAAATGCATCCTGCCTTTAACCAATTTCCTTTCTATAAGCCATACATTCCGTATTGTAATGCTCGGAGTAAATTCAAATCTTTATCTTCCTCAGCCCATCCATCTATAAAAATGGAACAAAGCTCATGACCAATCCATCACAACATCAGAAGAACAAAACCAAAACTTGTGTTAATAAGATGTCGAAGTTTCTCTCCCTCCTAGTTTGCAGCATGGTTTTGTTTCTCCTTGTCGTCCCAAACACCGGTCGCCGTTTGCCGGCAAACGAACCGGCACCTCCTGGTTTGGCAGTTGAGTATGTGAGCTTAGAACCTGGAATCTCCGTCCCTCCTACTGATCACCATTTAGGGTTGGAAGCTGTTAATCACCCTGGGGCTTCCATCCCTACTCCTCGCGGCCCTATAGAGTTGGAAGTTGTTGGTCACCCTGGACCTTCCATCCCTCCTCCACAACTTGATTAAGTTCTAAGAAACTTAATTAGCTTATCTTATTGTCGTGTATGCGTGCATGTAATGCAATGGTGTGACTAATAATCATGTTATCATATCTATAATAAAAATCATTCTGGTTCTTCTACGTATTATGATTTTTTTGGGGTTTAACACGAAAATACTAAGGGTAGCATTCGTAAGGATGAGGTCATAATTGTATCCATATCAGTTTCTTTCTAAATTTAGTAGCATACTTTTATGTGTAGGGACTCATTAGCAATTTTGTGGTAACTTATTCGTGACTTAAACTCGATGCGGGCATGAGTAGAGACATCAAACTCATGCCCAAGCCAAGATAAGGTGGGTTGGATGCATACAACCTTATCTCTGACGTAACTTGAAGATATATGTGTATTATTCCTACATCAACATAACCCCATTGACTTAGAAGAGGCTCCCGCCTAAGCGAGGTAAGGGAGGTCGGATGTACGCAACTCTACCATTGTAAAACAGTGAGGTTGTTTCCGATTGACCCAAATGATGCAAATGCAACTGATCATCTGCGATTCCACAATAAATAAGAAATGCAGATTGTTTAAATAATCATTTGATATAGTCCATGATGTTCCAAATATCAAAAAACAATTTCATCTTTGACACAGTAGAAATAAGCACGTACTATTCCTAATGGAATCAAAAATTAAATTATTAATTTTTTGACTTTTGGATTACAATAAACTAAATCAACTTGGTTCATATAAGATGTTTATGATTCTTATTTATTATTAATTAACAAAAAGTGTATCTATAAAAGAATCACTTGAATGAAATATTTGTACCTGCAAAAAGAATTCAATAGAATCCAAAACATAATCTTCCTTGTAGCGAAGCACACAACCATTCAATTAAGCAATTAATAGCCACGCGTGTATTGGGGTATATATATAGAGGGAACAATTAAGCAAATTCTTATCACCAAAACAACCAACAACAAGACAAATATCCAACATGGCTTCTCTTGTTGTGATGCTTGTACGTCTCTCTTTGTGACTCCAAACTTGGCTAGTGTTTTGGACCCCAATAATGGCTTCCAACATGGTGAGTTGAAGATAAAACCAATTCCTCCATCTCAACCCTCTTCTCCAACATATGGCAAGTTTGCAAGAAGCCTAATTCCTCCATCGGGACCTTCCGCTAGCTGGTGGTAACTAAGAACCCTGCAGTCTTGATTAGCTTATGCATCTATGTTGAAAATTCTCTCCCAACAATGTATACGTGCTTCCATTAATAAAATATATATGAACGGGTCACTAATTAATTTGTTTCATGACTTCATCATCATCATCAGCAGCAGCAGCATCGTCATCATCATTGTTCGCAGAGTTCGGGTCCTTGAATAAGCTTTTGGACGTCTAGTTTTGAGAGATATGACGCAAACTATTTGGTCAAAATAATGCAATTTTAATTAAAGGAAACAAAAGTTTTCAACTATTCTTGAATAGTATTATAATAAGTAGTAAGTACCCTTGGTTAACTTGGATTAGGTTTAACCAACAAAACAAAGCAAGTCAAAACTACTCCAACCTCAATATTAGTGGAGCTAGAAAACCTTCCCATCTCCACTCCATATTCTGAAACCTATATAAGTACCTCAAACTCCTCTAACCATCCTCCCCGCTACACATCTTTGTCCATCACTAGCAAGAAGATCCAAAATCTAAAGCCAATATGTCTAAACTCACCGCTTCCAAATGTTTTCTACTCCTAATTGTTTCCATCACAATCCACACACTTCCCTCCTATGGTCGCATGTTGAATGAAGTCATAACACCACCCGTCCAACCCGATGCACCGGTTCTTCCAATTGACCCTTTACCAGTTTCACCACCTCTAGAATCTAACAACGCTATATTGACTTTCTACATGCATGATGTGCACAATGTAGAAATAAGTGAGAAAATCATTCCATTACCCGAGCCAAATGCTCAAATCCTCGTCGACGATGCCAAAAACAACAAAGGCATCAATATTAATGACGCCAACATTTCCCAGAACGATCACCAAGATAATCTCTCAGACGAGGAGAACACTACCACGACCAACACCAATGCCAACATTAATATCAACAACAACAACAATTCACCATCACCCGTGGGCACCAACACTGACCTTACGAGCAACAACAACCTCGACGATCCCCTTCCTGTGGGTCCCACACTCCAAAACCTGATGGTGGGGACCACGATCGAGATCGACGAGGACCTAACGGAGGAGCAAAAGCCCGGTGGGGCGGTGGTAGGGAAAGCGAGGGGGTTCTACGTGGCAAGTTCGGAGGAAGAAAAAAGTCAAACGCTCGTGTTGACCATGACAATGGAAGGCGGTCAAGAGAATCACGAAGTCGACGACTCGATCAGCTTCTTTGGGGTTCGCCAATTGGGTCCGGTGGAGTCACAAGTGGCTGTTGTTGGTGGAACTGGGAAGTACAAAGGTGCTAAAGGATATGGGGCTATTAAGAAAGTGGAAGGTGGAGGTGATCAGGGTTTGGTGCAACTCTGTGTTTATCTACTCTAAGAGAAGTGCCTGTAGTGTTTGCTGTTGCTTTGATGTTGTTTAGTGCATGTTATGTTGTGTCTCGGTCCTAGTTGTTTAACTTACATGTATCAATGAAGAATTATGTTATGGTATTACTATTAGAAACATAATCTGTGAGGTAGATCTTTTGCCTTTGAGTGAATAAGTATGATTTAGAAAAAAATGTTAGATCTACAAGTACAGCTAACCATTAATAATGGTTTGCTTTGCATTTCCACCCTACATTCATCTTCCAACATTACTTCACATATATATGTCTGTTACACGTGAATAATGAGTCACAAAATGAAATAAATACTTGTCAAGTAATCAAGTATTGTGTCAAACTATACCACGTACCCTCACAATCATATATATTATCACTTCCAATCCATATTCTCATTCCAAAAATATTTATAAAGGTGTTATTTCACCGAAATTAATTGAGCATTAGAAGAAACTGAAGTTACATCCCTTCTTCAATGAAGGAGTAAATTAGAACCACATTTCTATATACCAATCTCAAGAAATTAAGGCAGTTTATGTTATGATCTAATCCCTCATTAGGGATTAAACCCACGAAATTAGGGTTGGAGTCATGGGTTTTGGTGTGCTTGCATGGGGAAGAGAAGAATGATGATGGGTTTAGGGTGATAGGTGGGGGATGGGTACTGTAGCTTGTATTAGGTTTTGTTTAAAAACCAAAACTCACCCATTTGTTTCCTTTATTGCTCATTCCATTTTCCACCCAAAACTTACCCTTTCCCTTGCATCCCGACGACCAGAGGAGGAGCTCCGGCGACGAGGTGGAGGCACACGCGAGGGAGGAGCGACGAGAACGGAGGAAGGAGGGAGAAGGAGCTAGAATCACCGAGGAGAAGGAGGAGCTCGCCGGCGTGCATCTCTCCACGGTGAAAGGTATGTCAAGTCTTCATAGTAACTCCCCAAGAGGTGTGGGGGCGGCGTTGGTGCCGTTTCCCCGGCAAAACCTGACTGGACAGAGGTTGAAGACGCTCTGTTCGGTCGACCGATTGGTAGTTCGGTCGACCGAACAACGTCTAGACGATGCCTGTCCAAAGGGGAAATGTATGTTTCGGTCGACCGGTGGTTGGGTCGGTCGACCGAGTTTAGTGAATATTAACTTACTGCCCGAAAAGGGTCGAACGACGTCTGTGTGACGGTCGACCGTTTATGCCAAATTTTAGCGGGAATCTAAGGGTTATATTAGTCAGTCGACCAGTGGTTATTCGGTCGACCGAATCCCAGTAGATAGGTTAGACAGACCTTCGGCCGACCGAGTGTGTGTCTCGGTCGACCGAACTGCGCAAAGTCGGTCAAGAGCGTTGACCATCTAAACGGTCGACCGCTCGTTGTGATCTGGTCGACCGACCGCGTGCAGTTTTCCTGCAGTGAAGTGATTGTTGATCCGGTCGACCGGAAGAGTTTCGGTCGACTGAATGCAGTGGACAGGATTCATGCAGTTTTCTTGTTGGTTGAACGGACCCTGGTTCGACCGACGGGATATATATGTATATAAAATGTATAGCGTAGACCTTCCAAACGGTCGACCGGTGGGTCGAATTTTCATTGGTGGTTTTCATTTTAGACGAGGGCGATTTCAGTTGGACCCCTTGAGCCTGTGCGGCAGAGGGATGCCTTCCATGCCTGTGTGGGTGGGAGATGCCTTCTTCATTGTGTAGGGAGGGGATGCACTTTCCGTGTGTTGGAGAGCGAGGTCCTTTGTGCCTGTGCGGCAGAGAGACGCCTTCTTCCTTGTGTAGGGAGGGGATGCACTTTCCGTGTGTCGGAGAGTGAGGTCCTTTGTGCATGTGCGACAGAGGGACGCCTTCTTCCTTGTGTAGGGAAGGGATGCATTTTCCGTGTGTCGGAGAGCGAGGTCCTTTGTGCCTGTGCGGCAGAGGGACACCTTCTTCCTTGTGTAGGGAGGGGACGCACTTTCCTTGTGTAGGAGAGCGATGGGCAGTCTGTGGGCCCGAGGCGGTTTTGCATTGCATGTGCATTCTTGGCTTTTCGTCTTATTTCTGTTTATGATAGGAGATGTTGGCATACGGGGTTCCTTGCGGGAACTCAGGTGGATTTTGTGTTTCATTTTCAGGGAGCAGGCAGTCGTAGGTTGGTGGTGACCGAGGGGAGTACCTCCGGGATCGGGTCCTGTCATCTTATCTTTTTGTAGAGGTAGTGATTACAGTAGTTATGTGTTAGACATGTAATCACTCTTTTGACCCTCTGTATTATGACTTCCACGTGGAGATATTATATATATATATATATATATATTCAGTTGACTTTTCTAGTAACATGCCCTTGTTGACCGTTGACGGTCGTATTTTTATGTTTTTAATTTATCCTTGATCGTAGTTGTGTATTGTATATTAAAAAAATTCTTCCGATGTTCCAGGACGTTACCATTTATCCTTGATCGCAGTTGTGTATTGTATTTACAAAAGAAGCATCAAACAAGTTAGAGTTCCTACGTTTCCCTCTTATATTCCATGTGCACGCCAATATTTGATTTCATGTATGGGCAACACCCATCTACTTTAGTAGATCATATCACATGGATGTAAAAGTGTTTCTGATTTAGAGGAGTTGAAAGCATCTATTTTCTATTTCTATTTACACAACTCTATATTTTCGTGTTTCCTTCCTAATTATGTTACTTCTTGTACTCTGGGCTAAAAGATAAAGAATGGACTAGTTAGTATTATCTACTTTTGAGGGTATTTTGAAGGGAAAAAATAACACGATTTTTTTGTATCTCTTCAATTTATGGTTGAGGTTGCAATAAACTTTTGTCATCGATCATTTTATATTTTTCTTTTTTAATTTGTTGCTACCAAACCAGAAAGCTCAAGCTTCTCCCTTAGTTTTTGCTTTATTTTCTAGCTAGAAAACTTAAGTTTCCATCAAAATGTACCATTTGCGACGGATCAGATGAACAAATTAACCATGCACAATCACAATGGATAACAAACATTTTCTACGTAAAACAGATAATTGAAACCACAAATAGCACTCAGTAATTAATCATCACAATCATACATTAAAAAAAACTTTCACCGACACGTACGTACCACATTGTGGCTTCAAATCTCACTCACAGGTCACAACTCACAACCACAACTTGTCGATCCAAACACACATATGGCGACACAAATTTACGTACATGTAAATTAACCTACACAAGATAGACCGTGAATTGCAGAATCGTCTCCATCCCATCCGTCGACGCCTCATTGTTTCCCGACGGAACTATCTGAAGTGTTGCGAATCCTTTCGCATTAACGTACTTTCCGGTACCACCCACCACAGCCACATGCGATTCCGACACGGCAGTCATGTGAACCCCAAAGAAGCTAAGGCTATCGGCGTACTCGCGTTCCTTGAATAGAGTCGTGAAAGCCATCGTCTGGCTATTTCCGTCCTCCGAACTCGCAATGTAGAATCCTTGCGCCTTCCCTAGTACTGTTGACCCGAGCTCGTGACCCTCAGTCAACTCATCGTCGATCACAGTCATCGTGCCAAAAAGGAGCTTCTCTAGGGCCCCACCGGCGGGTAGATTTCCACCGGTGAAGAACGGTAGCCCGTTTGCGCCACCACCGTTTGCGAATTGGTTACCTCCTCGCTTGCCAAACGTCGATGTTGTACCACCAAGACCTGCCAAAGTACGTAATTTATTTGGAAAATTAGTGGCCAATTATGGTTTTAGTTAAATTTTAACATGTAACTCACATACTTAATTAGATTCAAACCCATCTATATATATGTGCTAATTCAAGACCAGAAAAATATATATAGTTGCAACTCGATATAAGAAACAATTGAGTTTCTTAGATTTTAGAAAGACAGATTATTACCTGTTAAGAAAGGAACGTTGTTATTGTTGATGATACCATTGTTGGCACCATTAAGGTCTACGATGCCAAGAGTTGTATTGGGATTGTGTGGGATTAGGCTGGAGAATGAATGATGTGTGGTGGCGTATGTATGTATATATATATATATATGTTGGAATAAAGATAGAATGAATTGAAGTTGTTGTGATGGAGTTAGTTGATTTGTGTGTTTGGATTTGTTGAGAATCACAAAGTAAAGAATGATTGTGTGATTGCGTATATCAGACACAATCCATCAGTGCCAATATGTGTGACTGCAATTTAATTAGTATTGTTATAGTCTTATAGACTTGAAGTAGCTGGTGCCATGAAATGCATTAGGTACACCCACCCAATACACAGAAAATTGAAACCAGACTAAATTGTAGTTAATCAAAGTCATAAACGGTTAGTAGCATGAGTACACAAGTCCAATACCATGAATGAAGGTTATGATTTGATTATTGTTTTCCGAAACTTACAGTTGAAATTTATCCGACTTCGAATTGTTACAAAAAAAATAGAAATAGGAAAAGAGAGGCCGACTAGCTATCCACATATTGGACTAGATTATGCTTGGAGCTAATTAGCACTTCAAGAACCAAGTTTTTATACTATCATTTAGCTTTAGACTTAAGGAGATAGTTATCACTTCTTATCATGTCCGCCCTTTTGTTCCATCTCCGAATGGATGGCCGCTTTCGTCTTCGATCTCTCATCTAACCATGTGATTATATCCGCAAAGACAATGTTGATGTTCTCTAATTGTTCCCCCGAAGTAAGCGCGTGCCACATTTTCGGGTAAAGATTAAAGGTTTTATCCGTACTTGAGGCGGATTTGAAGAGTAATTCGCTCACAGATGGATCGGTCACAATGTCGTCTCCTCCATGGACGACAAAGAAGGGCAATGATACCTTCAAAAGACATAATTACGCAAATTAATATAATCATCATTTATCCCATAGAATTACTTAAAGACGGGAGCTTTTATGTTACCTTATGAAGATTCTTTTCAATGTCCATGCTAACCCTAAGAAGTTCGTTACCCGTCTTCAAACGCGGTTTTCCCTTGTAGCAATAAGGATTTTCTCGTACCTGAATTACAAAATGAGAAGAAGAAAATGTTAAAAAAATAATAATTTTATCACTTAAATCAAAAAACAAAAATGTTAGCTTGTAGATCTATTAGCTTTCAATTAAAATAATGTAAGCTGAATTAGGATGGTTTTTTATATATATAAAACTAATGACACTGAACATTTCTTTTAATTATAATTAGAATCAGATTTAAGTGGATGTGATCACGAGCAAATACCTTTTGTCTCCATTCTGGGATTTTAATGGCAATATCAAGGATGTCCTTTGTCGGAATTATTTTCCATGTTGGGATAAATTTGCAAAGCTTGTTTAGAACACTGATGACAAGAGGATGTGGCTTCATGTCATCTGCAATCTACTCACAAGGAAAAATACAACATGAAAAATAATTATTTAGCATCTCTAACTGCAAAACTTTCAGTTTAGAGGAAAATGTAGACTTCATCAACTAACTGCATGTGATAGCTACATCAAAGGAGGAGGAATCAGCAATATGATGAGATTCGCCCAATTTAAAATTCAATTTGACCCAACTTGGTTAAAACCTACCTAGTTTGGTCTGCAATTGTTAGGTTGTGAATTTATTTGACAAGTATTCCCTTTGGTATGAGAGTATTGGGTGGAAGATTAAAACAATTATAAAAATATTGTGCTCATGCATACATCTCAGGATTGAATATGCACCGCTAAATAAAATCATGACCATGTTCATTTGATATTTGAGGCCTAAATGTGCTCTTTTGTGTTTATTTATTAGAAGATATGACACTACAAGAATCGGGAAAACAAGGAAAAATTGGTATAATATTTATACATACATTTATTGGAGAAATTAATATTTGTGAGAATGTAAATGCATGATTCCGGATTGCAAATTTGCAATACAACTATAGGGAAGTATAGATGGATATATTATATTTTATATGCATATCTTGGAAATATGCAGCCAATATTTATGAAATATATAATGGTATCCAAAACCTTATGTGTACACATAATTAATAAATAAGAACCTCTTTGTACGATGGGTGCATTATATTAAACTGATTGGCTTAAACATGTTTTTTCTTCTTCTGGAAAATATATAATTATATCATTGGAGGTTTAATTAAGTTGAGGTTGTGATTAATTACCTTGCACATGGGAGCCACAAGAACAGCACCATTCCAATAGTTTGGATCTTTTCGGTGGAGAAGAAGAGCCACAGCTCCACCCATGGATTCTCCCAACAAAAATCTCTGCTTATTCTCGTTCTCAGCCCTCTCTGTCAAAAAACAACAAAACATAAATATTCCAAACCAAACATGAGCATCTTAGCATTGGAACATACAAATTTATGTTTTATTCGTAATAAAAAACAACAATTAAATATTATAAGACTAAAGCTCTACAAGTATAAGTTTAAAGAAAGCTGGTGGATCAATTTAATGAAAAATTACTTGAGATTGCAATGTTAGTAACCTATATGTCAGGATAAACCAATAATTTCACAAAGAAAAAAGAAAGTGGAAAGGCTATTTTAGTACTTAATCTACTTAAATAAAAATTCATTAATTCAAAACCAATCGGTATTGCATGGAGAGTTGTTAGGGTAATTACTGCAAACACTGGTGAAATGAGCATAGCAATCGTCGACAAGCTTGTCGAATTCAGCGACGTAAGCTTGCAAGCCATCGGATTTCCCATGACCCTCGTAGTCGATTCCATAAACACCGAATCCCGCCTTTGCAAGTCTAGTTCCAGTACCTGCGGAGATCAAAACACAAGAGGGGGATCGAAAAACAATCCAAATTAAACATTAAAACCCCCCCACCAATTAACGATCATAGTTCGTTTAATTTAATTGTCAATCAAGATTCACCTTCCATTGATATACTGCATTCCATGGCATATCCTGTAATGTATATACACAAACATCAACATATAATTAAAAAACATCACCAAAAGAAAATGAAATAAAACCAGTCGATTAAAGATGGCTAAATAAATACTTGTTTAGTATATATACCATGGCATAAAAAGATTAGAGCTTTTGGTTCTCGATTTGCTGGAACCCATCGGCATGTAAACATCTTCATTCCCCTTGCATTTGTGATAAATTGCTAATTAAAAAGAAGGGAAAATGATTAATTTCTGTATACGAAAAAAAACCAAAAAAAACATAAAAACCCATGCACGTACTTAAGAATATATGCATGTGTACGCACAAACCTCATCATATTTAAAGTTTTCATGATCTCCGGATGCCTGAGAGGAAGCCATGGAAACCAAAGGTGAGATTGCACAAAAAAATTGTTAACGGGTAATTAGTTAAGGAGATTAGAACGAATAAAACATTCTTTTCCGGGAAAATAGGAGGTGTGTTTTGAAGAAATCAACTTCGAAAACTACTCACCATGTCTAAGGGAGGAAAATTGGATGCAATTGGTGGAAAGATTGATAGATAGAGAAGATGGAAGTGATAAGGAAATGTGTGATGGAGATCCCTACGGATCCAATGGATTTTATATGCGCCAAATAAGTTGAGAGAGAGAGAGAGAGAGAAAAAGGGATCGGGTTTGGATTGGAGGAAGCAATACGGGAAATTGCTTACTTGGTTGGCATCGTTTGGAGTTTGGACGCATTTATTGGGATTTAAGGAGCAAATTGACAAGTCAAAGAACATGAGGATCTTGTGGAAGCTAGCGTGTTACGTTTTTTGGTTCTTTTGTAAGATAGCTTGCATACACTAATGATCAACTTACCAAAACATCAATCTCTATGTATAGGATCCGTACTTTGACACTTCTATAACTCAAGCAATGTATTAGTTACATCTTTGGTTTTTATGACAAAAATTGTGTCGTACCGTAACGCACCTAAGTGTTATTAGATTAACGTATATTAAACTTTCAAAGAAACACTTGACATATATACATGTAAATATCTACCATTAACCGAAATTACATTTCTCATCTTATAAAGTGAGCATGACAAAGTCAAATGTTTAATATAATTTAATTAGTAATTATGAGTTTATAATGGAAGGAATTATCACTTGTGGGTACAGGATACTTGTAAGTTATATAAAGATGATGTGCAAAAGTCAAAAATAATATATGTGCTAGATTTTCTTTCAGTGGGCTTGTGTGTTTTACTGTGCTGAAAGGTAGGTTCTAAATAATGTCGATTGTCGATGACCAATTAAGATCAAATATTTGGAATATATAAAAAGGAATTTCGCACTCACATACTCCAATTTGTTTAAAGTTCAAGCATATAAGCTAGTAGTTTGAATGTTGACCTTATCAACATGTCCATACAATGTGCACCAATAATTGGTTAGGCAAGTCAACATTTGGAAAATAAAAGGAACCCACTTGGGAAAGCTTTAAATGAATACTATCTCGTGCATAATCATATTGCCCATAGATTAGGGTTGTTGGTGTGGTGTGGCCGTGTGGGCAACATATTGCCTATAATTCTCATATGATGACAATTAGAATCTTAAAGAAGGTTTGATCAGTTGGATGAGTAAAGACTTGAAACGAAAACACCAAGGTCAACTTTGTAATTGTAATGTATTTTCAGTAATAAGAAGATGGGAACAAAAATATGCTTACGTGAGTCCGTACCCCGTGGTAACATTGATACTACAAATTTTTGGTTGAAAACACTCTTAGCTGGTTAATTAAATTTAACTTTATAATTTTGTTATTGATGATGTGACACTCAACAACTTACTAGACGATAACATAAGCTCAATTAATCACTTGGACATCATAAATGATGCAAATCACCAAAGCTACGTTTGTGCCTAAAGAAGAAGGAGAGGACATTCAATGATTGATACGTTCATGAACTTTTGACAATTGCATGGCCACAGCTGGTTGTATTACAAATTTACAATCACATAGGATTTCCAATAGCTCATAAATTACAAGTGGTATATAGTTTAGTTAAAACAAACAATAGATCATTACATAATTACATGGCATGCAATTTATTTTAAATATATAAAATGGCAACTTGATGTGGCCATAAGGATTGTCTTGTTAGATTAGCGCGTCTGACTTCGGATCAGAAGGTCGTGGGTTCGAGTCCATCTGTGGTCGGTCACCCTTTTTAGCATAAATAATATTCTAAAGAAGATTATAAATTGATAGAAAATATAAAGAACCCTAAGTTCCCGACCAGTATTAATTTTGTATCGGTTTCTAGAAGGCTTATCACTTAGACAATGTTTAACAACACCCGGTGAGCTTGTTCTTTCTCTCCGTTGGCTCACCACATCTACCCAAAAAATCCTCTTGACCATGCCCGAGCTACCCTCACCTACTTTACACTCTCTTTCCTCAGCATTATTTTTAATATTAATAACTAGTAATTAACATTAATAATTATTATTAAACCACGTGAAATTTTATTAATTAAAATTAAGAATGAACAGTATACATGTGAATGCACAGTACACGCGTACAACGAAAGTAGTCTGCGTGAATGCACAATATCCGCGTGATTGTACAGTACACGTGTGAATGTACAGTACACGCGTGAACGCACAATATCAGATTTTCTCTCTATATATACCTCATATAAACACAACATAAACTTCAAACAACTTCAAAATGTCTTCTCTAGATCACAACCGTTCTCCCCGTCGTTCCCAATAAAATCCACGTCCACACTATCCACAAGGATACCCCCGTCCATATTTCCCACAACCAGACTTCTCTCATTACGCTCAGTCATTCCAACAATCATTTCAACAGTCAGACTTCTCTCAATACGCATCATCATTCCCACCACTAGACCAAAACCAACATTTCTACAATTCCCGCAATACGCACCACAATTCCCACAAAATCAATCCCAATTTCAGATGTTTGGCCGCAACATGTCACAAGTAAGTTCTCCTAGTACGGAGGAGACTTAAGAAGACGACGAAAAAGACGAGGAGTCCCCACCACGCCAGACCGTCCCACCACCATCCCCACGTCCACAACGACGTCGCAAAGTCCAAGCCGTCAAAAGCAATCCGAAGATGTAGATCACACATGAGGACGAGCGACTCGTGTTGGCATATATGAAGATCAGTTTTGATGCGGTGACAAGGACAAATCAGAAGGCTACTTCCTTGTGGACCAAAGTAAAACGGGTTTATGACATCTCCGTCCATGAAACGGGCCTCCCCGTGAGGAATGCGGAGTCCTTAAAAGGACGGTGGAGGAGAATTATTAGGGCTGTCAATTTTACACGAAACACGATAACACGACACGAAAACGACACGAAGTTAGCGGATATGGATTGAGAATTTGAACACGATTAATAAATGGGTTGGATACGGCAACACGATTATTAAATGGGTTGGATATGGATTTCTGCTGCAAAAACGATTAACACGATTAAGACACGATAAAACACGATAAGTAATTGGGTAATTAGGCACATGATTACGAATACGACACGATTAATACCGACAAGTCTATAAGTAATATATAAGTTATAAATTATAATAAACAAATTCTAAGAACCGAATGTCATATTTATAATTTTACCAATTATATATACGAGTGGTTTGAAACTTTGAAGTTTGAACTCTGAACGAGTGGATAATCGTGTGTTAATTGTGTGTTAAATGTGTGTTAAATGGTGTAAACGGTAGCGGTGTTAAACGTGTACATGAAGTAACCCGTTTAATAATTGGGTATAAACGGGTTGGATATGGCAACACGATTATAAATGGGTTGGATACGGCAGAAATTTAGCAACACGATTATTAAATGGGTCGGATACGGCGCAACACCTAGAGCTTATATATAGGAGTTGACACGACACGATTAGCACACGACACGACACGATTGACAGTCCTAAGAATTATACATGTTGTCAACAAGTGGGTCAGATGCTTCGATCAGGCGTACCGACGCAAAAAGAGTGGGCAGAACGACGACGATGTCGTCCGGCAAGCTCACCACATCTACGAGCACACTAATAAGTCTAAATTTCTTTACTTTGATGTTTGGGTCATGTTGCGTAGGTACCCGAAATGAGACTCCCTACTATCTGGAGCAAATGTCGTGCGTGTTTGTCGGGAGTCCCCGTAGTTTCACAATGAAAGCAGTCCCCATTCGGGAAGCCTTGGGAAAAGAAAGAGCACTGATGACTCCAAAACGCAATCACCAACGGACGAAGAAGAAATGACGCCATGATCGTCTGAACGCCACCAGGTGTGAAAAAGATAAAAAATAAGGGTAAAAATACATTAGGCCCTGAAGGCAACACCGACGTTATGGAAATTGCACAACAAATTGCATACAATGCCCAAGTGAGAGAAGAAGGTCTCTCCAAGCAAAGGAATTAGCGGAGCGTAATTTTCAAAGACATGTTAAAAAAACTAAACTTGACATGCTTCACTCTCTGATGAAAAAGGACAACCCGTAAGAACGGGAACAAAAAACGATTGTGGAACTCATGGACTGGGCGGAAGAGAATGTTTTCATGTAGTTTGTTAGTTCATATTAGTTTGTATTTCGTGTAATTTATATTACGTTTAGTTTTATATTTCGTATTTCGTGTATTACGTACCTCTCCGTATTTACGTGTACTTTGTATTTTGTATCACAATGTATTGTTCCTATGATATTTTAATATTAATATATTTTCTAATTCCAACACTAAATATGGATTTATCTTTGATTTGAGCATGAAATTAGATGTACTGTATAAATTTTAAATATTTTTCAAATTAATAACATCTAAAATTTATCACTCTACATTACTAAAAAATACCAAATACATTATCAATCAACTCTAATAACAAAACCTCCACTAAAATTTAAAAAAAACAAAAAATGGACGGACAGTGGGGTAAGGGGCGACACATGCCCCCCACCCGATGGACGCCAGACAGGCGGCCTCCCGTTAAGGGGAGGTCACCCGGGCGCCCGACCCATTAAACATGCTCTTACCTTATTTAATTCACCTTGTACCAGTTTGCCTCACTCTAAGAGAGAACAATATATGAACCATTAGGTAATTGAGTCAAGTTCATGACTGTCCTCCACCAAGCAGGGTTGTGCATCATGTCCGGACCGAACTGGTTCAGACCGGACCAGTTGCATTCGGTCCAATTCAGGACCGGATTTTTACCTTAAAAATTAGAAAAACCTGACCGGTACCGACTGAAACCAGATTTTCAGCAGGATCTGAAACCTTTATCGGTTTGTTCCAGTCTGGATCAAACCCAGACCGGTTTGTGCACACCCGAGCCACCAAGTAAGTTTGAATTTGAGCCACTTGTTGCATACGTCTATGCGACTATCATAAGTGGATATGTTGCAACATGTGTCGCCAAATTTATATATTAGTTTGGGTGAAGTTATTATCCAGCACACGACCCTTTAATTAGCCTCTCATTGTTAAGGGATAAGAACAAATAAGTGGTGAATGGGTTTTAATAGGCACAACGATTTAAGTTGGAATAAGTTAGATGCCATGTGATCAAACAATATTTTTCAACAACTTGCTAGAACTGGCACAAAAATCATGTGTGTTTTGTCTGAATAAAATTTTCTATTAAAAAATAAATAGAGATGAACCACGATAGGACCACCTCTTCCATGTATATATTTTCACAAGGTTTAGGTCCACATTCATCGTTGAACAGTGCCACGAACAAGCAAACAATATTATTCATATACATGTGGAGTAGTCATTTATATATAGCTTAAAAAATTGTTGGACATAATGACACAAGCACAAGATGCCCTTCTACTAAATTTTCAAAGTGGTATACATATCTTACTGATTAAATGTCACGTTGCTACGTTTAATGTTGCTATTTCTTGATGTCTATTATATACATGTAATATATATGTTATAAATTGTAACTTTAATGTTAAATACTAGAGCTAATTATTATTGGCAATACAACAATTAAATCAAGAAATTAAACACTTGGGTAATTTTCTTGGATAAGTTAAAATGTTTTGGAACCAATTGCTTCGGGCAATCAATTATCAAGTGATACGCGATCACATCATTTTATTGTCAAAAGGAAGAAGGTAGAACACCATTGTTGACTTATAGTCTAGAGAAAAGTGGGAAAAGATCACGTGTTGGCGCACATTTGAAGAGATAATGCCACAGTAGTTTAGTGGTCACTAATTTAAATTTGTTTTGGACACATGTCTGGACACTCGGAAGTCTCTTAGTAAGTGTGTAGATCCGTTGGGCAAATCCCGTTCATCATGTCATCTATTGAATATGGTCGATCATGTATACATGGATTGTTAAGTTTTATTGACTTTAACAGAGTATTAATTTAATATCCACATAGGAAAATGAGAGAACGCCCATAAATACAAGTTTCTAATTCGTCTGAAATTAAATTTTCATATATACACTCCTTGACAGTTGACACCTTCACAATATATTTATCTATAATATTCATCGTCTAATATAATCAATATTTTTTCCCAGAAAAAGGACAATAGAAGTGTAACCACGTTAATATTACAACCAGATTAGTAAAAAAATGATGACAACGGAAAACTAGATATCGACTAAATTTCAAAATCTTATTCATAAATATATCATATCATATTATACTATGCTAAAAGATATATGGATGCGCCGAGAGAACGTACGAGGTTAACAACAAAATATGTCAATGCTTCAAAGTACTTACTTATGTCAATGCTTCAAAGTACTTACTTATGTCAATGCTTTCAAACTACAAAATATACAAAAAGTAACAAAATATATTTACGTTGAATAGAACATATACTACGTGATGTCTAATGAGTGACGTCTTATGTCCAATTGCATGGCTCTTGTGGTCCCCTTTTGCAACAAAATTATTCCCTTTTTATTGATCTTTCTAGAAGTCTTCTAAGTGGAACGAACTGGGCCCCACTTACCTCAGCCGCCAGCAACAGCTCAGACATCTGCGGGCCCACGTCAGCTTAGTTTCTTCTTCTTCGTGTTTTGCACTTATACCCTGGTAAGATGACATCTACTAAATATACAACTCTTTTTCGTCCATTTTCATTGATATCCTCCTTAAGTTCATTGCGGAGCATGCAAACTCTATATTCACATAAGTATTAGGGGTGTAAATGAGACGGACTTGACCCACCACCTCGCCCCATCATGCCTAATGCAGGTTACGAGCAAAAAAAAACTTACTCGTCAACCCGCGAAACCCGCAGAACAAGCAGAGTATGTTACAATTTTCTCACAATCCGCACCACATAACGTGATAACCCGAATATCTGAGATGAAACAAATCTTTGTATGTAAAAATACTAAAAAAATCTTATTTTTAACAATATGATGTAAATGTAGAAAAACAAAATTGAAAAATATTAACATATTGTAAGGAAATGTATAATACATAGTTACAACTATGGATACACATGAAAATATTACATAGAATTATATACAAACATTACAATGTTAAGATCAAGCATATAAAATAATGAACGAGACGAAATAACCCACCATGCCTAGTTCACTCTTAACGGGGCAGGTTAGCAGGTTTTTTTTGTCACACCCCGCTTCGCCCATCTTACACCCCCAATAAGTATTGCCTCCAAGGGTGGCAAAAGAAGAAGCTTATATCTTTATGGATATATAAATTTACATATTTTTAAGAATTTAATGTCTTTTACCTGAAATCATGCCAATTTACAATATAGGAATGTGTTAGGTGACATGATATTTTATTTTATCTCTTTTATTTTCTTTTTACTCTTGCTTCTTATGGCTGTAACATCTCTTACTATGAATACTTTTGTGTTTGTTTTTGTACTTTGTAGCATACCCATGTAGATCATTGAACGCTTATAATTCACTAATTTTGATGATGTTGTCTAACTTCTTCACAACATATTAGACAAAATTAAGTTATGCATTACTCTTTGAAAAAATTACTTTGTTTTTCGATTTTCCCGCAATTACGTAAATCTTTGTTCACAACAAAACTAGGACATAAAAGATAAACAAGTAGTATTTGCAAAAATTAAAGATACAACCACAACTATTAAAAATGTTACTAGTCACTCTCACAAAAAAAATGCTAATGAAAAGTGGAGTGACTCATTGTCAGTGTCATCGTATTCTAGTCTCAATATAATGAATTATGTTTTCTCCGAAATCAATTTATATCTACCTTAGCGCTCATTCTTCGTTAGGTAAATGTTTGTTCGGTCCCGAGGCCTAATACTGTCGTGCCACGTAGGCCAAAAGGTCGGATTTCCACCCGCCCGGGTGGAAATTCTGGGTAGGTGGGGGCACGTGTCCTCTTGGTTGTTATTTGTTTTAAAATATGTTAATAATTATTTTAATAATTTTTTAAACTATTTTTTTAAATTATTTTTTTATGAATTATTTTTTATTTCTTTATATATATATTTTTTAAAATTAATATTTTCTGTGTGTTTTGTCCAAAATTGATTTCCAAATGACGTGGAGGGAATATAATGTAGGGTGCTTAAGTTGTTTCTGGCTGCGGTTAAAGAAAATTTTGAGGGTTGGTTTATGCTGACGTGACAGAGAGAAAAATTGATGTGGCTGAGAAAGAAAACATGACGCTGTTAAGGTCATAGAGTCTCAACTTAGATAACATACTTTAAGAGGTCACTTGTGCAAATATACAAGAACAAGAGTTTTTTTACAATACTTAAATTAGATATTAACGGCAAATTTCAATTTTACCCTTTTCAGCTTGGTTAAGTGATGTCTCTCTCTTTCATCTCTGATCTCTCTCTTCCCCCATTCCCATCCACTGGTCGCCAGAGAACATCCAATCCTCCCACCCAATCTAGTTGTGGAACATGTTTTTCCGTGTCCAATCGTGTCAAAACTCGTCTTAGGTATCCTAAAGATTCGATTTTTATGGCTTCTGCGTCAACTGCCACAGGAAGATCCCAAATTCGAGGTAAAATCTCAGCTTCTCGTTCCATTCACTGTCTCTGATCACGTCCTGTTTTCGGTACTTGCCGGAATCAGCTCTGGAGCTGGAAATTTCCCCAAAAGTCCCACCTTTGTTTTTGATATTGATGCCAAGAAGTGGTTTGGATTGGTGGGTTGACGGGTTGTGTTCCATCCCTTTTTGGAGCATTTAATTGGGTCGGGAGAATCTTGTCCTGTTTCTATCTTTTTTGGTTTGTTTGGTTGTTGTAGGCAAAAGTGTTTTTTTCTAGTGGGGGAATGATTCGGACCATGTGGGTTGGCTTTCTTGTTTTGCTTTTGGTTTTCTTTATTTGTGTTCATGTGGAGGTTCCATAACCACCGCACTTTGTTAGTTTGGTTGAAGTGGTCTTCCTTTTTTTATGCCTTTGGCTGTGTTTTTTGTTCCACTATTCTCTTTACTTCTTTTTTGTGTGTGTGTGCCGTATTTGATATTTTCCTTGTTTTGGATGGATGCCAAGAGTTGTTCAAAAGGTGAGATCTCTTGTTCTTTATCTTTGGTTTCAACTTTATTGGTGTTAAAAGTTTGTGGGCTAATTGCCTTAATCCTTAGAAGTTAAGGTTTTCATTGGTTGCTTAGCAGTAAAATCATAAATGATATCCTTTCGTGGCTTGATTTCTGATTTTGAGATATTTGCAGGTTTGGTGTTGGGCTCATAGTAGGTGATTCTGGGATTCGATTGTTTCTCTTTGATTGGGAAGATCGATTTCTTTGCCGAGAACTTGAATGGATTCGTCAGTGGCCCAACAGGGTTCGCGTTGGAAGAAAGTAGCGAAGCAACTGATCGCAAAAAGGGACGACACAGATCTGCACTCGGCTGCTAGATCAGGAGATTTGGATGCTGTCAAGCAGGTTATCTTAGCCAAAAAGGAGGACTTGAAGGGTTTTTTGTGTAAACAGAATCAATCTGGGGAAATTGCACTTTACGTTGCGGCAGAATACGGATATGTTGATGTAGTTAAGGAGCTGATACAGTATTATGATGCTGCCTCGGCAGGAACTAAAGCTAGAAATGGATTGGATGCTTTCCATGTTGCAGCAAGACAGGGTCATACAGGTATCAACTATTCCTTAGGATATTACTAATTTCCTTCTAATTGCTTGGTCATAATATTTAATTTCTCCACAAAATTTGATTTGAAACACACGTTCTTTACTTCTTTTCAACACTCTCGTAGGTGATCGGTGCTTGCAGAGACCTAGGGTGTGCAGACAAAATGCATTTTTTTATAGAACTTGATGTATAGAAGCTTCTGTTGCCTTCAATGTTTCAACTCCACCAACAACCCTAAAGAGTGTTATTATTTTTCTTGATTGGCAATCCTGATGATCCAGATATGGTTTTTATTTTCCTATGAAAACTATAAATACGTGGAGGGACAAATTTAAAACTTGGTACTGGAGATTATGATTTACTTAGATGATGGAAATTGTATAGGTTTTCTGCCTTTTGCTCAGTGTTTCATGAACGTTATTACTTGTGGCAAAGTTTAGATCGGAATAAAGCTACTCAAAACTTTCAATAAGATTAGACTACATACATTTGATTTTTTGGTTGAAATTATTGGACGGGCATAGTTTGTAATATGCATCTACTGATAAGAAGAATTGATTTTGTGTTTGCAAGAAACTGGTATTAGAAAGTTAACCATACAATCATTTGTCTTGCTTTCAAGATTTAAATGTGAACTTCAACAGATAATGATGAATTTAGTCTACTACACTACTTATATTTTATCCTCTGCATCGTTCTAATCATTTAATATATCCAGATGTTGTGAAAATCCTGCTCGAGGCCCTTCCCGAACTCTCCATAACCGTAGACTCATCAAACACCACAGCTCTACACACAGCTGCAACAAATGGCCACATCGAGGTTGTCAAGCTTCTCCTTGAACCTGACGGTGGTTTGGCGAAGATAGCTAGAAGCAACGGAAAAACTGCTTTGCACTCTGCGTCAAGGAATAGACATGTAGAAGTTGTTAAAGCTCTCCTTAGCAAAGAACCGAGTTTTGCTATCAGGAACGACAACAAGGGCCAAACAGCGCTTCACATGGCAGTCAAGGGTCAGAAACTGGAGCTGGTTGAGGAGCTTATCAACTGCCAACCATCTCTAGTAAACATGGTGGATTCCAAAGGAAACACGGCGCTACACATAGCGGCTAGAAAAGGTCGAGCTCAGGTAATGCCTCACTGCTCCTAAAAGTTTTTCTTTCTTACTGAGAAACTTGATGATGTTATATTTGTTCTTGGATGCATAAGTGGTTACCGTGGTTGGTGGAATTTTTTCCTGGAGCTTTATCATGTTTATTTCATAATTTTAGCAACAACTGAAGTATATATCAATGGCACCGGTGGTTGTCCAAAACCCAGATTCACAAGTTCATGCAATTTAACAGATGTTGTGATACCATACAACAACAACAACAACAACAAAGCCATTAATCCCAGACTATTTGAGGTAGGCTAGAAATGAAACTCTAAGGAGTCATGGTTCAGACACGTGAATCACTTTCTTCCACGCGTTTCTATTCAATGCAAATTCCCGAGGAATATTCCAATTTTTTAGATATCTTTTGACCGATTCCTCTCAAGTCAATCGTGGTCTACCTCTACCTCTTTTTGTGTCTTCGATCCGAGTCAATACTCCAGATGTTGTGATACCATATGGAGATTAATGTAATGATGTCCAATTATATTGGTGAAAATCGTTTGATATCGTATTTGCCTAAAAATACTAGTTCATTGTTCTTAATTAGCATTGGCGTTGATCTTGTTTTCGTGAACCTAACAAAAAGTTGAGCTATGATAACAAAACATGCTATTTGGAACCTGAAGTTCGCCTTCAAGTTGATTTTTAGAGACCATGAATTTTTCAGCTTCTGTAAGTATATATTTCGTAGAATGAACCAAATTTTAATGAACCCTGGATTGTGAGGTAGACTTCTTGGAAGCAGCAAATATTTATTGTTCTGAAACTCGGTGTTCTTTAAGAAAGCAAAAATCGAATTCCTTAACGGAAAAAAACAAGCATAGTCGGCTTACTTCCAATTTATAAACTGTGGACCGTTTATGTCGGACCGCATCATGTGGTGGTGGGGAGAACTCGTGTGACTTGGTCTAGTTTTTGTTCTGAGAAAATGCTAATCTAATTCAATATCGTTAAGTACTAGTTTTTATAACAACAATGAATTGCTCATCTGATGCAGTTTGTGAAGAGATTTCTTGAATTCAAAGACATGGAAGTCAAAGCCATAAATAAATCAGGGGAAACTGCACTTGACACAGCAGAAAAAATTGGAAATGCAGACATTATAGCAATCTTAAACAAGCATGGAGTCCCAAGCGCACGAAACATCAAGAATCCTAATCCTGCCCGAGAACTTAAGCAAACTGTGAGTGACATAAAACACAATGTCCATTACCAGCTAGAGCACACCCGTCAGACGAGAAAACGGGTCCAAGGTATCGCGAAAAGACTCAACAAACTCCATGCGGAAGGCCTCAACAATGCGATTAACTCGACCACCGTCGTTGCAGTCCTCATAGCAACTGTTGCTTTCGCTGCCATTTTCACTGTCCCTGGTGAATATGCAGGTGGTCAGAATGATGTACCGTCTGGCTTCTCACCTGGTGAGGCCAACATAGCGAACCACGGGGCGTTCATGATATTCTTCGTCTTCGATTCAATCTCGCTATTCATATCGCTTGCGGTTGTGGTTGTCCAAACTTCTGTTGTGGTCATAGAGAGGAAGGCCAAGAAACAAATGATGGCTATTATCAACAAACTGATGTGGTTGGCTTGTGTGCTGATATCCGTATCGTTTTTGGCGCTTTCTTTCATTGTGGTGGGTCATAGTGAACAATGGCTTGCTATAGGGGTCACGGTTATCGGGACAGTGATATTGGCAGCCACTTTAGGGACAATGTCTTATTGGGTGATTGCTCAGAGGATGGAGACCAAGAGATTGAAAAGCCTTAGGAAATCGTCTTTAAGTCGATCACGCTCAGAATCGATTTCTCGATTGTCGGATACCGAATTGTTGAACGAAGAATACAAGAAAGTGTATGCTATATGAAATCCATTTGCCGGTGTTTATCAGCTGATTTATATCTGCTATATGTATATTCCCTGTGCTTTTGGAGATGTTTTATTCTCCACAATATATGCTCTTCGTGGGCAACGACTAATGCAGAAGTTGGCTTCGGCATGTAGCTGACTAAGGAAAATTAGGGAGTATATATCTGTAGTTGCCAGAGTCATTTGCAAATTCCAAAGCATGATTAGATTAGATGATCGAACTTGTGATTCTCTTGTTCAGATGAATGTGCCATTTACAGTCCACAGTAATTTGAAATGGTTAATATCATTATAAGTGCATAGCTAGATTATACGTATAGTGGTAAAACAATAATCGTGTAGTGTTCTAATATTATGGTTTGAACACTCATTTGGACTCAATTAAGAGATTTTGTCTTCAGGTAGTCGAGATCATGATCAGATCCCAACAACCACGACGGATGTTTGGGATGTTGATATTTAAAATGAAGGGTGAGGGTAGATAAAATAAAATAAAAACATTCCTTTGTACTCGCTCATGGGAAATCGAGTGCGTTTACGGAGTCTATCTTTGGACTTTCACTCTTCACAACAATGCACTTCTCTACTTTCCACTCCATTAGACCCACACAAGTACCCCATACGTCGATCCAACATGATCATGAAGTGGCTCCCTGTGTGCATGGTTCACAAGTTTCGCTTCGTCTCCAAAGTGTGGAACATCGACATCTTATCCACGTGTTTGTAAATTCACGATAAAGTTCAGATCAATTTAGGGTCAAATATAATTTGAATTTTCATCACATAAGTATCAGATCTGAACCAAATCGATCCTCGATTTATCCAAAATTTATCACAAAGTTACGATTAAAGGTATTCTTAACAAAGAACACAAAAACAAACAAAAAAAAAACTATAAATATATTGAAAATGACAAATTCCTAACGGAGAGGAATGTCAATTGCTACAAATCAAAAGGTGAGCAAGATGTTCACCTTTGACTAAGTTTGGATGTAGCTTTTGACAACCGCTCCCGTTCTGGAAGCTGCTATAGAGTACCAGAACTGCATCCAAACATGTTGTAAGACCTGAACTCCCAACGCAGATTTCAAGACAGTAATTTGTATGGCAAGGGGAGTGAACTTTTGGTAGTTCCTCTACTTGTTGGACTTTTGTGATGATTTTACTCTCGTTTATTTTCAACATATACTTGCATAAGCTTTTATTTAATCAAAATCTATGAGTAATTTGGGGATTTGCTTTGATAAGATATTTGGAACTCCCATAAGTAGGGGTGCACATGGGTCGGGTTGGGTCGGGTTTGGGCCTCAACCCGACCCAACCCGAAATTTTCGGGTTGGGAAAAAACCCAACCCAACCCGAACCCGAACCGGTTTGGGTTCAACCCAACCCGAAATTTTCGGGTTGGGTCGGGTTGGATCGGGTTGAACCCGAATTCGGAAATTTTCTCCCAAACTTGGTCGGGTTCGGTCAACCGGTGCTTAAACGGTCGACCGGTGGCTTGAAAATCCGAAATTTTCGGGTTGGAAACGGTCGACCGAGTGATGTTCGGTCGACCGGTTTATTTGGGAAAAAATAAAAAAAAATAAAAAATAAAATAAAAATAAAAAATCGGGTTCAGGTTGGGTTGGGTCAACCCGATCCCCTCAACCCGAACCCGACCCGAAAATTCGGGTTTTTGATTTTCCCAACCCGACCCGAACCTCTCCCCAACCCGACCCGACCAGTCGGGTTCGGGTTGGGTTTCAGGTTGAACCCAACCCATGTGCACCCCTACCCATAAGCCTTCTGTCAATGCAAATAACTCTCAACCTCTGAAGAAGAAGCTGCTCCTAGATCTACGTTCCTAGAAGTTGACTTCCCAGCAGAAACTCATATCTGGGAGCTTCATTCAAACGCAACATTTATATCAATACTTTATTCAAAAATTAAAATTGTAATTTACCAATTACCAAGGAAGATGTTTACAAAATTATCCCCGAGAACGGAGAACATGTAAAATTTACTTTTTGGTAAAACTCCAAGAAAACCATCTACACGAACAAGACTTTCTCCTCTCCCGATCTCTCTTCTTCTTTTCAACTGAACTCTCTCTTCGCCGGAGAAAACCCCCAAACCGATTGATCCGTGCGGTCGAAGCTCCGGCGATGGACGCGGAACTTCTGGAACTCCAGAAGCAGTTCGAGTCTGCGCAGCAGGCGAAGTCGAGCGTGCGGTTGTCGGAGCGGAACGTCGTCGAGCTCGTCCAGAAGCTCCAGGAGTTGGGGTTCATCGACTTCGATCTCCTCCACACCGTATCCGGCAAGGAGTACATCACTACCGTAACCGCCTTCGTCCTTTACCCCCTTTCGTGCTTTGCTTTCCTCCATTTCAGATGGATTCATGCGATTTAGGGGTTTGACAAAAAAAATTGTTGGGAAATTCGTGAATCTGTTGATGATTGGTGAATTTTAGAATGCTGCTTGGTTTGGTTGGATATAATGATGTTGTTTAACTGAGGTTTTTGTTCTGGTCTGGCATTCTAGTTGAATTATGTGGTGTGAGTTTTTTTTTCCAGAAAAAATTGAACCTAATAGTTGCTTTGTTTTCCTGGTTGAAAGATTTTCCGTTGAAAATGCTATGTATTTTACTATTTTTTAATGATTTGGAAGTTTAAACATGCATTTTATTTGGATTTGTGATAATACTTTCGTAGTGTTTGGATATACAACTTTGAGAAGCTGGATTCTTAAGAATTTAGTTTCATGTCAAAATCTGTGCCCCCCCCCCCCCCCCCCCCCCCCCCCCCCCAACTTTCCCATTGAAAAGCCTTTTCTTGAAGAGTGTTGTTTGGATGCATTTGATTCCATTCCCGTAAAGATTTTTGATGATTTTGTGCTCTGACCAAAGAATTTTGCCTGAAAGTAGTATTCATTTGTTAATGATTTAATTTTTTTTTGTCTATGCTGGTAAATTGCATGTTTAGGACTTTTTATTTGTAACAATGTTTCGCTTTAGTACTTTATGCCTCTGAATGAAGAATTGAGCAATGAGATGTTAGCTGGTCATGGCTTAAAAAATAAAATAGAAAAATGAGAGCAAGGTGAGTTGGGCTACCAAGTGAAGGACCAAGTGTTTTGGGTACCACTATCACCTTCTCACCTTTGTAATTCAGGAGCGTGGTAAAAACACTATTACCTCATGTAATGTAGATTTTGCTTAAGAAAATGAAGATGAGATCGAACTAGGTGGTGTAACAAGCAACTATACAAGTAATATAGATTTATTATTATTAGAATTTATTTCAACCAAAATAAGGAATGTTGAAAATACTTGCACACATAAACCTAAGACTAGTTCCAGAAATTCTTCAATTCCCATAAAAATTAAGATTATCAAATCATATTAAAATGTTCATCTAGTAGCTGCATGAGCAGCATGACAATTGCCAATTTTCCTTTCTTTTTGTCACAACAGGAGCAACTGAGGGTTGAAATATTATCAGAAGTGAGGAAGTCTGGTCGTGTTTCTCTAATAGATCTCTCCGACATCATAGGAGTGGACCTTTATCACATCGAGGGGCAGGCAAATGCGATAGTAGCAGATGACTCAGGGCTGATGCTAATTCAAGGAGAAATAATATCACAGTCTTACTGGGATAGTGTTGCAGAAGAAATTAACGAGAAGTTACAGGAGTGCAGTCAGATTGCTATGGCTGAGATTGCGGCTCAGTTGCATATTGGTTCAGAGTTGGCAAACTCTGTTATAGAGCCCCGTCTTGGAGTTCTGGTAGGTCTATCTTGTATCCATCATACCAAAAGAATATAGAGCAAGATGGTGTATTAGTTTTGCTTCTTCCGCTATGCATCGTTTCCCTTTCTTGTTTCCTAAATGTGCATTAAATTGGCTTTTAGTTGTAATGTTCTAAACTTCACACTATTTTATTCCATACATTAGCTTATTAGCTGTACCTTGCAGATATTTTAACAGTGAGTTTGCTATGTGTAGTTTACTATTTATGTAGAAAGGAAGTATGAACATAGACATTTGAAGATATGGCATAATAAGGCCCAAAGATAACATTTTGTAAAAAATAGGACATGAGAAGACTTGGAAATTATTAACAAAATACTGCTTATAACTATATATCTAAACTAGTTGAGACGTTTCCAGAATTGACTTTTGATAGTGTGTATTTATTTGCTGCAACTTTCTGGCCGCTTACTCTCTTCAATGGGTTATGGGATATAGCTATCATGGAAAATGTAATTTTTGAAGTGCTGTACTTGGACTAAAACATGGATTTTCATGTGCGTTATTTGCTGAAGCATTTGGTAGTATGATTCACATAAACTGATTGCACTGTCACCCTGCCACCATATAACTTATTACTTATTTATATTCAGTATTCAGTATTCAATATTGTTATTGTATAGGTCACATCCTTGTTTAGTCTGTCCTCATGGTATACCTTTTCTTTTAAATAACTTCCTGTAGGTTAAAGGGAGGTTGGAAGGTGGACAACTTTATACTCCTGCATATGTCGCTCGTATTAATGCGATGGTTCGTGGGGCTGTAAGGAGTGTTACAGTTCCAACAAACCTATTGACAGTCTGGGGCTCTTTGCAACATCTACTGCAAGAGCTGAATAGTGCTAATGGTGTTTCTGTGGAAAGTGCTATGTTTCAATCTCAGTTCAATGGATTAATTAAGGAAGGTGCAGTGCTTGGTTCACTGCGTGGAGGAAGTCAGTGGACACCAACTGTAAGAACTACATGCCTTTTTCTCTCATATGGTTACATATAATAACCGCATTGCTCTTCTGTAACAATACATGATTAATTTAACAGGTCTTTGCCCATGCACAGAGAGAAAGTGTGGATACATTCTTCTCGCAGGTTAGAGGATGCACAATCCACATCTTGGCAATTACCTTCGTTTGGAGATGTTCTTTACTTACATTACGTTGTGTGACTAATTTAAATTATTAATTTTAACTAGTGTTTACCTTTAACACGCAAAGAAAATAATCCAACCTCTAATGTACCTTGTCACTGAAAATAATCCCACTATTAAAACTTGTCACTGAAAATTAATTAGTAGCTTGACACTTTCAGGTGGAGCCAAAATGAAGAGATTTTTTTTTGACTTCTTATAATGGCATTCAGACATAGTTGTTGATGCCCTTACTAGATATTAATCTTGGATGTAGTTTGTATATGAGGAATATGCATTTTTTTATGAACACAGGTTGTAGTATATGGTTGACATTTGTTTTCTTTTACAACATTTTTAAAGTCAAAATGTTGAACTTTTTTTCCAGTTTCTAGTCAATACACAGAACATAGTCTAATTCACAGTTTGTTCGGTTAAATGCATCTATTGCCTATTCATGTAGTCATGGTGAGATTTTGTGCAATGTTAATGTAATTTTAGTTGTCCTCCATTAAGTCAGTATGGTCTGCTTGTTTTAATAATAATGATATACATGATTACTGTTGTTCCACTTTTATTTTTTTTCCTTTAACAGAATTCTTTCATCACCTATGATGTCCTTCACAAGCTTTCAATTCCTCAGCCAAAGCAGTACCTGCAGGTATTTTGTATTTCATGTCAGACTTTATTGTCATTGGCTTACTATCTTAGTGAGACTTTAGTAATCGTTAATGGTGTGTGTGAAACATGCAAGTTCATTGAACAACTTGCATCATCTTAATATTTTCCCTATCGTATGTAGTCCAGGTATCCTGAGGGTATACCTCTGGATAATACTTTTGTCCATTCATCAATGGTTGAAATGATGGACGCTGCAATAGAGGATGCTGTTGAAAACGGAAACTGGTAAGCTTAGAAGCTCTAAAGAAATAAAAATTACATTATGTTTTCTAAGCATATTCCGATTAGCAATTTGCCAAGCAATTTCTAGTTGACTTGTCCTTTCTGAATAGTTTATTGAACGTGACTTTTGGAATTAAATAGTTAGCATTTAGAGCATCTTGGATCTAGGACTTATATCTATGTCTTGGGAAAAAATGAACATGAATTTCACATTTAAATGGGAAGTATGTGAAATTGGCAAAATGCTATTTCCCAATAAGTTTTATTTTCTGTTTGACGGTGTCATGTTGTTTATATGTGCTTTAGATTCCTTGTGTGTGGCAGACATCTGCATTCTTTTTGTGATGCCACATGTAGCATTTTTTTCCATTTATCCAGAAACAACCCTTTCATTGCTGTAGTTAATACAAGGTCAGGTCTAAAGGAAATACAGGTTCAGAAACAGAGGCACCTTTGGCACCTCAAGTGGAGTTGTAAGTTGGAACTATAAACATGGAGGAAGTATTAATACTGAAAGAATCGAGGATGTCTCTGTCAAGAAAATCCAACCTTGCCACCTTGGTGTCCAGAAATGACCCTATTTAAAGCTAGCTTTTAAGCATAGTGCTCTTAATTCTCTTTATGAAATGGTTTCCCCCTTTAGCCTATAGCAGGGAAGGGTAGAATTTGTTTCATTTTAATTTTAAATTCAACCTGTTGGTCTTTCTTTTCTTTTAGGTGGTCAACAAGTCTGATCATCATTTCAGTTATAGCTTTCTGTTTCCAATAAATAGTCAAAAAGTGTTTCCATTGTCAGTTAATAGCTTGAGACTGCTACTCACTCATGTTAATTGTACGCCCGTCTGACTTCACATTCAATAATGTTATGGTCTTTCCTACTGTAGGATTGACTGTGCTTCAGTTCTTCCCACACATCTTAGTTCCCAAGATGCTGCGAAGCTTCTGACAGTTTGTCCATCCGTTCAAAAGGCATGTAAGGTAAGTAGGAGGAAATCATTCAAGGGTTTATGTTATGATAACATTAGGTTTTTATTCTTGTCTTGTTTGTGTCAGTCTTCAAAAGCAGTTGTATTGGGAGAATCCTTCATCCTCAGCAACCTCTTTATCAAGGTGATTTTTCTTCCCACCTTTTCTTGGTTTTTGCAACATGATATGCCATTTTGTTTCTTTCATGCCTTTGTATTATCCCTTTCTCTTTCTATCATGTTATTCTTACGTGTACAATGTTCTTTTATCATGTTAATTGATATCATAAGTGGTATTCCCTTTTGAATATGTCGAGTCTAATGTTCTACATAATCTCTTTTTAACTATGTTCCAGTAAATTACTGTGCTGCCTACACCCTGTGTACAGGTACAGTTGAAAGCAGTTGGTTAATTTTGTTGCTGTTGTTGATATTGTTGTTAATTTGGTTCAAATGATTTAGTCTATATATATTGTTGGCATGCAAGAGATAGTTGTTGTAGAAGGCTCATGTTTGTACACATTTTGCTGTCCTTGATGAATCACAATGTCTCAGTAGATCTCCTAGTAGACATGTAATACCCCAAAAAGTGTAGTCCCACATCAGCTAATGAGAAATTAGTAGTGAGTTATAAAGACATGAGTCTACTACTACAATAACCAACCAACTTAAGTTTTGCGGTAAAAATTCAGGGAGTGTTGTGGGCCAGTTTACTCATGGGTGACGGACCGAACTCAGTATGCGCTCGGGGATGAGACGATACAGAATGATATCAGAGTATCAACTGGAATTGTGTGAACTAAGTGTTACACCAAGAATGTGAGAGCTACCTTTAGAATCTTGCAACGCTTGGTCAATTGATTGACGAGTTTAACCCTGACGTCAAATAGAGTAGGTTGTAACATCCTAAAATGTTTAGTCTTACATCAGCTAATAAGAAATTAGTAGTGTGGGATATAAAAATATGAGTCTATTACTATAATAACCAACCGGCTTAAGCTTTTGTGGGAAAAATTAAGGGAAGGTGTTGTGGGCCAGTGGACTTATGGGTGACGAACTGAACTCGGACTCGGTGTGGACTCGGGGTTGGGACGTTACAAGACAATCCCTAGAATAGGGTTAATGTGTCTGATGTCTTGATGGATTTTTTGCTTTTACATTCGATAACTATTTGCATCATCAAAGAACCATCATTTTATTTTATAAAATAATTTTGCAACAAGAATTTGCAAGTGACTTTTTTTACAAATCATGCCTTTTAGCTTTCAATGATATTTTTATTGCCAGGACATGTTTGATAAGTTGGAGAAGGAGCTGGAAACACTTATCAAAGCTAGTCTTGCTAATCAAAGGTCATCTGAGGATTCAAAACAATCCATGGATCGTGAGTCTGCTCAAGCTTTTGATTTAGATAAAGCTGGTGATGATGGCGGTGTCAGCAAACATGTTTCTCAGAAAGGATCAAAGAAGAAAGGAAAATCTTCAGGATCTTCTAAGACAACAGTAACTGAAACTGATTCCGACATCCATCATAATGTCTCCAACAAGACCAAGAAAAATCAGCGAAAAAGCAAAGATTCTGGTCCTAAGGATGTTTCTGATATAAAATTGTCTGGTAAAAAGCGCCCCAATAGTGCTAAAGAGGGACCTTTGAATATTCCATCGGAAGAGTGGGTTCTACAACGAATCTTGTTTCTCTATCCCGATCTTGAAGACCTTGGAGGTTTATTATGCTTACACATGAGATTTGCGCAATGTTAATATCTTCTTTATTTTTCTTGATTGCAAGACTGTTATGCAGGTCCAGAAGATCCTCACGAAGTGGTTCAGCATCTATCCTCTCATCTAAGACCAATGCTTGTGAATTCTTGGAAGGAAAAAAGAAACTCTCTGCTGATGGAAAGTGCAGACCGAAGGCGTCGCTTGATCGACAATTTACAGAAGCAATTAGATGAGGTTCACCCCTTTGAGTTTTACATTGCTATTGTGTGCCCATTTTACTTGTTTATTTTTACGAGAAAGAGATAGGGTCAGTGTCTATGAGACGGATTAAGAAAGTGTGGTTAATCGGTCATGTTTTGATTTATTTTACCTTGTGATGGTACTTGTAACACCAGTTCCTTTTCTAGCTTGCTGTTATTTTTCATGGCTTTACCTAGGACATTTTTTTTCCAAATTAGTAACTCATGTTTCTTTCAGCCATTCTTAGATCTACAGCTACATGAGAAATCCCTGGATCTATTTGAAGATGATCCCACAATCAGTGTAAGCTTATAAACTGAACTGATTGTTCATTTTCCTCTAAATATTTGCTATTGATTTTCCCTTAATATCCTCATAGAGCGTCTTGCACAAACATCTGCTCAGAACATCAGCTACACGGATCGTTGACAAAATTCTTCTGAATCTGGTATGATTTCGCAATAGACTTCTTCTGGATTTTTCTCTCTCAGCAAGGTCCGATATCCTGATCTTAAGAAACCATCATTTCTTCTAATAAAAACCAGTTTTTATCCTGTATACTTGTGATTGAGACTCATAAAAAAAATAAAAAAATGAGATTTTTTTTTTCATAACAATTTTTCATTCTTACTTGAGGGTTCTTATTTCTCAATATTTAAACAATGTTTCTTGTTGATGATATGATACATGATTGTGCTGTTATTTAGAAGCCGAAGCCATTCTTCATATTTGTTCTTTAATATAAAAAATGCAACAGAAGCATAAGCACATGAGTATCCCTTTCTGTTATATTCTCCCTGAGTCCCTTTTTTTGCTGTATCTATTTTGCTTGAATCTGCATATCATGCTGAAGATATAAGTAGATGATATGATTTTTATACATGATTCTGGTGAAGCGAACTAGTTTGATGACTTTGATCTGATTGCTTTTCAAAATTTGAAAGATTTTCTTCCTGTCCGAAAAGCTCTTCCCTGGAGGATTCTTGTTTAAGTTTTGATCTACAGTATAGCACATTGAGATAATGATATATTCTAGAAGAAAATGATTGTGGTATTTGTTGTAAGGCTTGATGTCATATTCTACAAGAAAAATGATTGTGCTATTTGTTATTAGGCCTATGGTCAATTTCATAATGTGGGTATAAGCTCCCTGTGGTTCTTTATCCAACAATTTTTTTGTGGGGTTCTAAAGACACATGTTCATATGTTTCCATTTGTTAATTATCTGAAACTTTATTTTGAAGGATATTGACAATAAATTGATGAACGGGGTCAACGTTGAAGAGGCTGCAGATCTAGACACCAAGACTCTTGGTTCTGCAGATCGTATTGCCATTGTATGCTTTCTTCCTGAATCATTTGTTATCTTTAGCTCTATGATTTGCTATTTGTTAGATATAAAAACTTACAATATATACTATACAGAGTTGGGTGAAAATCAATCACCAAATCCCAAACGAGTGGCCCATCCACACCCATCAACCATGGTAACTAATATAAGGCATAATCTGTTATCCCTATAAGGTGAATATGTCATATACATTGTGTCAAATGATACCCATGAGCTGGTTTCATTGTTCCTTTCAGTGCATGGATCAAACTTTGATTATTAACTGAAAAAACCATTGAATCTCACTTGTTGGAAATAGTTTCTCCCAGAAGATAAACAGTTAATTATGTTTTAACAACTCTTTCTTTAACATTCAGTCGACATCACGATTGAATAAATTCATTGTGGTCAATGTTGAAGCTCAGGTCCTGTATCTCCTTCCATTCATCTCCACCTCTTATTAGTGGTGGCTTTACGTTTCGTATCTATTCTCAGAGTCCCGAACGTTAACCATTCTCTCTCATTCTTACGTAATTGCTGTACCCTGTAGGCAAGATATCCCTTCTACAAATGTTCCAAATACTTATTTATTATCATAAAATAGTTAACAGAAAAATAACTATTCAATGTTCTTTAATGGTTTGCTACCAGTACTATTTATGTGAACAGAGATGAGTATCAAAAACACGCTGTTACTATTTGTGACTTCTAATGCATGTCTTGGGTATCATTTCATATATATTTTTCGTATAAACATTCACTGAAATAAAATATTTTCATGGTCAAGGTTTTAAAACCGATTATGCAATCCTATGCAGTTGGACCGCCAGGCGCCAGGATCGCATAATCGATTGTGTAGTCATAAGCGGTCGCACGATTGTTAAAATATTATTTTTTTGTTTTTTAATTAATATTTTTCAAAATAGTAAAAATTCAGTAAAAATTGTAAAAATCAGGAAAAATAAAAAAAATGTGTACCATAAAAACCTAGTTGGTTTGGCTTCGACAAAACAACCAGTTCATCGGCACCATTATCTCGCTGGAAACCTCGTCTACCCACCAAATTATTAGGTTTATTTTCATTAACCTCTGGTTGTAGTTCACGTACACCAGGTCATTGAACTTCTACGGTAGTAACCGATTCCTCCTTTTTGTGTGTATTTGCTCAAACACACTCCAGTTTCTCTCACATCCGGATGTTGAACAAGTGAGTCCAAAAATTTCAAGTGTCAGCTCCTTCAAAGATCGATTCCCGCTACTAACCTCACTTCCGTAATCAGACCACCAATCAGTTGAGATCTTCGTGTTTCTTTGCCTCCTAACAATTTCTTGATCGAACAATCCTTCGCTATTCTTGTAACGATCAAGTTGCCTTGTTATGTGGTCTTGTTCTTCCGGGTTCGGGACCATCTTCTCCAGAACATCCAACCAGCTTGTCAAGTGTGTTGATGGCTTCTGCTCGGTTTTCAGCACCAAAGAAAGTGGCCGGATTCAAGAGGAAGTCGGCAGAGTACAATGTACTTGACATTTGGTCTCCCCATCTTCGATCAATGACCTCGATAACAGGCTGGTATAATTGTGATATGGAGTTGTAGTTGTCCTTGATCTGCGCCTTCGTCTTCTCCATTGCATCGTATAGGTAACCCATTGCGGGTTTTTCGTCGCCATCCACCAACCTAAAAACAGTCACCAACGGTTGGCTTGCCTTCAAAGCATTGGTCACGTTGTTCCAGAAGACGGTCAATATGATGGCTTCATAAACCTGATTGGTCTTTATCTTCACCTTGGCATTTTTTTGCCAAAAAGAATTTGGATCGACAAATTGTTCTGAAACGATGAATGTCTTCAAAGCTTGTCGCTTCACCCAAAGCCTTTGTAGTGTAAGGAATGCAGTTGCAAAACGGGTGGTGGCTAGACGAATTAGATTCCCTTGAATGACTTGAGTCATTCGCTTGTTCAGTTGACTGTGCGCCTTGAAATAAGTGACAATCTTCCGACCTGTAGTAACAATCCTGATGTACAACTTGCCTATGTCCTCCAAGATTAGATCAATGCAGTGAGCTGCGCACGGAGTCCAGAATATCGACTTTCTTTTTAACATCAACATCCTACAAGCGGATACATAGGCAGCGGCATTGTCGGTGACAACCTGGATAACGTATTTCTCCCCCACTTCGTCCACCACCTTATTGATCAACTTAAACAAGTAGTCGGCGGTGTGCGAGTGGGAAGAGGCATCAATAGACTTCAAAAACATGGTGCCGGTGGGGCAGTTAGCTAAAAAAATAATTATACTACGACCACAACCATCAGTCCACCCATCAGTCATTATTATACAACCATATATTTTCCAATCTTCTCTATAAGAATTTAATAAGGTTTTGGTTGATTCAAGTTCCCGTCTTAGACATGGTTCGGCAATTTCGTGTGGAGTAACGGGTTTCAAACCCGACCTAAATCTAGCAGTTCTATCAATTGCATTTTTAAATTCTCTAGATTTGCATACATTAAAAGACAAACAATTTCTATAGAAAAATTTAACCCAAAGTTGGTTTACTTCTTTTCTCTCTTCTTTTTTAAAATGGTTGTGTATTGTGGTTTGGACGGGACCGTCATTTCTTTCCACGACGTCGGTCGGACGTCCACGACAAATGGTGGTAAAACGGTCCATTGGTCCATATTTCGATCGGTTCCTCTGCCTCTTTCGAGGTTGAGGAACGAGACATTGAGCGGAAGATGAGCTACCATCACCACGTCCTCGACCGGAACCGGAACCAGACCCGGACCCGACCCCAAACCCCTCTACATCATCTAAGTCTATGTAGTCATCTAAAATTACGTTCTCATTGTGATATGCTCTAGATTTTGATCTTAAGTTCAATTCAATTTCTTCACGATAAATGACAGATGCATATGCACATGGTTTAGTATTTGAACTATCAGGATGAGCAATATGTTGTTTATGTCTATTTATTCCACCACTACTAACGTAACCACATAATTCACATACAAGTTTGTATTTAAATTCAAGGCTAATGTAATGTGCGGTTCTCCATCCCGAGTCAGTTACTTTTGTGGGACGAAGATGATCAAATTCTTCATGGTTCATGGGATATTCACCATCACTATGTTCGTTATATGTCATTTACACTAAAATTAAGTATTACACTAAAAGAAGGATGAAAAGAGTGCGTTTGTTTTGTGGACGACGAAAAAAGTTGCGGTGGAGTGAAGATTCAGAGAGATTTTGCTTCCCAAACCCGCACCACGATCACCAAATCCGTCTTCTTTTCAACCAAACTTGAGCACTTGGAAGATGAAGATTATGTGAGAATGTAAGAGAGATTGGGAGAATGAGAGTTGTAAGCAGTGTTCTTAAAACCGGACCGGACCGGCCGGTTCAACCGGTTGAACCGTGAACCGGAGGCCTGTCCGGTCCGGTTCACAGTCCAAAACCGTTTTTGGCATGAACAGGGCTGAACCGGGTTGAACCGGCGGTTCAACAAAGAAACCTGTTTTTTTGTTTTTTTTTATATATCGGTACCCGATTATGTATTTAGTGATTCAGATTACTACGTATCCAAAAAAACCAAACCCAAATCTATATCCAAACCCTAAAAATGTTAATATTGAAGATGTTTTGAATATATTTTTGCTTAATAAATAATTAAATATTATTATTATATCTATAATATATATTTATGACATCATGCTGACGTCACCGGTTCAACCGGTTCGATTCCGGTCAGACCCCGGTCGAACCTCTGAACCTTTGATGTTGCCGGTTCGACGTCCGGTTCGGTTCTGAAAACCTTGGTTGTAAGAAGAGTAATGGGTTGGGGGGTGGGGAGTTATAGGCTAAAACAGGAGGGGAAATGCCGCACAGACCGCATATGCGACCCCGGGCCAATCTTCGATTTGTGCGACCGCATAATCGCTTATGCGGTCACACATTAAAACACTGTTCATGGCATCATTTTTTATTGCCAAGGTGGAGTTGGGACAACATGATCCTTTTGTTCTTAAATGGGGACATTCATTTATGTTTTGATTTTTACATTATACAGGCAAAGGGTTTGCCAGGTCCTCTGTCTATTAAAGCTCAGGCCGTAGCTGAAGCACTGGAAGGAAAGGTAAATGCTTGCTTACAAGTGATTCAGTGCCCATTAATTCAATGTTCGTTTTTATTTTATTTTTGTTAAGGCATGTGTCATCTGGCCCTTTAGAGATTAACAGTATGATGTTGACTTTTTGTTTGTCTGAGTTAATTTTTCTTTTTTAGAAGTTATCTTCTTTTCTGTGTTTGCGTTTTGATTGTGCGTCTCTATAACTTTTAATTTACAGCAAGTGGAGACATTTTTTGCTGCATTAAAAGAACTCACAGATGAAAGGTATGTGCAATATGTTCACATTATGTTGGGCATCTCAATGACATTGGTCCTATAGGCTAACCCACTTTCTTTTGCCGATATGTTTATATAATGTTGAGTATCTGAATGACATTGGTTCCAGACTAACACACTTTCTTTTGCCATCTGCAGTGGGCTTGTCTTGAAAAAACTTGACAAAAAACTGGAGAGAACACTTCTCCATTCATACCGTAAGGTACGCTTTATGGTACCCCTGTGATTTTTAAAGTTTGGCTACATAGTGTTGTAGGCTGGATGCCATGTTATTAGTTAGCTTGGTATATTACTGCATTTGGTTCATTTTTGACAACTACGTGTATTGACTTGAAGATTTCCTTATTGATAGAATATTATGTCGCAAATTTCTGAGGAAACAGACCCGGTGTCTCTTCTACCAAAGGTCGTTGAGCTGCTCTACTTAAAGGTTAGTTAAATTTGCCAATTGCCACTGTTTCTCTGTTGAATGTTGGAGTTTGAACTATAAAAGTGACATGCATTTCTACTATATCCTAGGTTCACAACAAGGCTCTGCAAGCCCCTGGAAGGGCCATTTCTGCTGCTCTTACTCGTTTGAAGGTAATGATCCAATACACATTCATGTTTAAAACTTCTGCCATTTTCTCTTTTAGTCAAGAATTTTTTTCTGTGACCGTTAAAAGTAATTCATTATCTGATTTATTACTTATTGATGTCTATTAGGCTTGCATTTTTAGTTTTTTTTATGCAAGAAGCTTGTGGGCATTAGATACTGGAACAAAGCAGTAAGATAATTTTACTGCTTCCGAGTGTCTCATGAGAATGGATTGAAGAAAATGCGCAATACATGTATAACATTAGGTACTAACAGATAACAACCATATATTCAGATGATAATTGTTTTGGCTAGAATCTGAGACAATACGATAATCTTCTGGGCCAGAAATTGAGATTACAATATAATTGTTTTAGCCAAAAAATGAGAGTAAAAGTGGTATTTTGAAAGAATATAGTATTATTACATTTGTAGACATAGTACGTTACCATCTTCTATTTTTTTTTTTGGCAGGATAAATTGCCTGCTTCAACATATAAAGTCTTGCAGGATTACCACACCGCAACAGTTACTCTTTTGGCTCTTTTAGCTGCTGCAACAGAAGATGTAAGTAGCTCTTGTTTGGTAAAGTTGCAACATAATTTTGATCGTCAGTGCTATAAACTGTCTACGTAGATTATTGATATATATAGAAAAGTTTCAATACTATCTACTTATGTGTACCGGTTTTATGTGATTTGGTCTTGCATCTGCGTTCTCGCGAAAGTTACATCTGAACTTGTCCTTGGGTATTCATTTTTATTTGCTATTTCGCATTTTCCAGCTACAATTACTTTGGTGGTTTGCAGGAAGAAGATTGTACGGCAGATAGAATTCTAAGTAAAAGAGAGTTGCTGGAAAGCAAGATGCCGGAGTTGAAGGGTATGGTATTAGGCACCTCAGAACCGCAAGAATGAATGATGCTTCAGTTCAACGGCGAAGAAGAATTTCTTTTTTTGTTCTTGAGCCTCATTTTTTTATCATAATATATAATTCTGGTATTTTAAGAATGGTGCTGCGGTGTTTGTATATTATATAGTCGTGCTATTATTATAGAATGAACGAGATTATGGCATAGTTACATCATGCGATATTACATTATCATAATTACTGAGAGCTTGCATCCCGTATATTTCCATCTTATATATATATATATATATATATATATATATATATATAACATCTCTTAGAGTATCTGCGATCATGATTTTTATAAAAATATCATCCCATGCAGTTCCCTCTTATCACGTCAGTTTTTTCCTCTTCATAATATTTATTCATAATCTCTTTTTCTTTCTTCTTCCCAACCATGATATTTTATGTATAAATTACTAATAAAACTTGATACAATTTTTTTTTTAATTTTTCAAAAATAATTGTTCGACAAACTTACATGAAATAATTAATTTATTAACTACACAATAAAAATAAAATCTCTGGAAAAGAGAAAGTTGAGAATAGTTTTTTTAGAATAAATTATGGGTAATATGGGAAGTTAAAAATATAATGAGTTGGAAAGTTGAAGTTGTTAGAATATAATGAAGTTCAAAATAATTTTTTTAAGATTTTTGAAAAAGAAAGTGTTTGGAAAGTGTAATATTAGAATATAACTATTTCAACTTTAATAATTATTTGTGTGAGTTAACAATTTAAAATTTAGTATTTCGAAAATACAATATTTATATAGTAATATAAGTATAATCGTAGAATATCAGAAGATAAGAATATAATGATTTTTTAAAATTGTATTCTTTTTAATTTCTAAGATATCTCAATTTAAAATAATATTTTAATTTCGTTTAATTTTATTCAATACAAAATATTACCGTCAATTAAACAAACGATAACAAAATAGAAAAGACACTACTACACGGACCGTGAGATGGATGGACTGTAAATACATTTTTTTAATTGGAAATGCCCACGGTCTCAAAAGGTTCACCCTTGTTGGTGCGTTATCCTCCCATGCCAAATACAACATTGTGGATTTTATTCATGTTTAGTTGTTTGCGTCAAAATCACTTAATTATTTGAAAAAATAATCAAATCACTTGAGGTTAAACAAATGATAAACAAATCAAAAGAATAAATAGAATTCATCGTATTAAGTCAATTTTAAATGAAAATACTTCATTTTATTAAGTCAGAATTTATAATTTGATATTAAAATCCTGTAGTCGATAATTAGGTCAAATAAAAAATAATTGAATTTAGTCATATTTGTACGAAGATACTATCAGGACTGTTACGAGATTCCGGAATCCAATGGGAAAATTTGTTCAATTCACTTTAAAAGTCAATTCATTATTACGACGTGATATATATATGGACATGTAAATGCTAATTTTCCCAAAGCGAATGAGGGATAAGACATTGACAACCTTGTAAGGGTGTCATATGATTGTAAAAAACTCCTTGATCATCGTTAGCTCTTGCTTCCATTACTGTGGTATATAATGATTCTCGTATTATTCAGTTTTAAATATCCTATTAATTTCAAGCGACCATGCATGTTTTTTCATGATTATAAAAGTTGGGGCTCTCTGTTTTTTAGAGGTACAGGTTACCAAATACTACAATATTGTTATCCTTGGCTCTATATGCGCTTGCTTCAATAGTTTTGTAATATTGTAATGCGTATTACCTAACATCAATATTCAAATGCATTGGAAAATTAAAAAACAAATGAGCGCATGTGATCATGTTGCTTCACTTTCTAGGATGTTTATCTTTCGTAATGACTATATGTGCACCACCACCATATATAGAATCTAAGCGTCCAGCTTAAAAAGTATCAACACTAAGAAGTCGAGGAGAGTGAAGACTTAACTTGATTGCCATCTCTTGCGACTCGATCTTGCTTTTCGATGGGATTCAAAACAAAACGTTTCCTTCGAAGGGTTCGTTAATTTGTTCTCTTATCTATCTTAATCTGCAGAAGTAATTTGTGGAACATTTTTGTTAAAGCCTCTATTTTGTTTTCAAAGTTGTTGTAGCATGTGGTGGTGGAGTTGGTTTTCCGATTGTCAGTTTATTTAGTTTGGTGGATTCAATTAGAGTTTAATTTATTCCTAAAGATTTTATTTTGCTTTGTTTCCTAATTAATTAGCATATATATATATATAGCTGCTCCATATAATTTCTGAAAGAATTTTCCTTATTTGCATATTGCAATTTTCTTAATTACAATATTGTTGTTTGCTTGGTTTGGTTTTATCAGATCTTTAGAGGAAGCGAAAACTCCGACGATTCTTTGGCATCTACATCTGGGTATGCCCAGAGATCTGTGCAGAACATCGACATCAGTTACCGGTTCTCTTTGGCTGTGCTGCAAAAAGCAACTAACAATTTCGATGAGAATTGGGTTATTGGCGATGGAGGTTTTGGGAAGGTCTACAAGGGTGTGCTAAGAGATGACACCAAGATTGCAGCCAAGAGAGAGAACCCAAAATCCCAGAAGGGTCGACTTAAGGAATTTGTAACTGAAATTGAGCTTCTCTCACGACTTCGACACAGGCATTTGGTCTCTCTCATAGGTTACTGCGATGAAAAAGGCGAAATGATCCTCGTGCACGAGTTCATGGAGAAGGGTTCTCTTAGGAACCATCTCTACGGGTCGAATAAACCGACTTTAAGCTGGGAACAAAGGCTTGAGATATGCATCGGAGCCGCCCGAGGACTCCATTATCTCCACACCTGTGAAGACAAGGCTATTATTCACCGTGATGTGAAATCCGCCAACATTTTGCTTGATGAGACGCTCATGGCAAAGGTTGCTGACTTGAAGATAGCAAAGATCGGTCCAGGACCCGATGATTCCCATGTCACTACAAGGGTGATGGGTACTATGGGTTATGCCGATCCTCAGTACATCATGTCAGGACAACTTACTGTGAAATCAGACGTCTACTCCTTTGGGGTCGTGTTATTTGAAGTGCTATGTGCTAGACCTGCTTTGGATCATTCTCTCCCTAGAGATGAGATTAATCTGGCCGAGTGGGCGATGAAATGGCAGAAGAAAGGGCAATTGGATGAGACAGTGGACCCCAAAATTGCCGGAACATTGCGACCGGAGTCTCTTACGGGATTCGGAGAAACCGCGGTAAAATGCTTAGCGGAGAAAGAAGCCGACCGACCCACAATGGCCGACGTTTTGTGGAACCTCGAACACGCGCTCCTGCTCCAAGAAAACGACTCCGCGACTAAAGGTAATCGTGACATTTCTAACTCACGCGGAATGAGCTAACGTTTGCTCTGACCTAATCAGTTTGATATTTTGTCAGAAAAATATATTAATCACTTTTTTTATACTTATGCTCTAAGCTGTCAAATCATTGGGAGGCACGATTGCCGAAATACTCCTACGTTTTCACTGTTCACTTGGATGCACCTACGTTTCAAACATTATTGTTTGCATACCTTAGGTCGTTTATGGACCTCACTTTTTTAACTTTTCTGTTGGTTTATTTACAAAACACACACTTTAAAATTTAATGTCATTAATATTAAATATATAAACACAAAACAAAAAAATTCTTTACAAACACACACTCTCTATCTTCGTCTCTCTTTCTACTATCTCTTGTTCTCTCTCTCCTCTCTACTCTCGCTTGTTCTCTTTCTCTGTCACTCTACTATCGCTTGTTCTCTCTCTCTTGTTCTCTCTCACATCTTTTTCTCTCTCTACTTTCGCTTGTTCTCTCTCTCACTCTACTCTCGCTTGTTCTCTCTTTCTACCCTCTCTCGTTCTCTCTCTCCTATTCTCTCTTCTCCCCCTATCTTCTTCTTCTCTCTCTCCTCTCTCTTGTTCTCTCTACTCTCGCTTGTTCTCTCTCTCTTACTTGTTCTCTCTCTACCCTCTTTTGTTCTCTCTCTCTACCCTCTCTTGTTCTCTCTCCTCTCTCTCATGTTCTCTCTCCTTTCTCTCTAGTTCTCTCTTCTCCCTCTTTTTATGTCTCTCTCATGTTCTCTCCTTTCCCTCTCTCTCCTCTTTCTGTATTCCACGTCATTTGTTTTTACTTCCATACTCTAACATTGTTTTTTCAAAAATAATTTTTTTAAATAGAATAAAATAAAAAAACATATTTTTAAAAAATAAAATAAAAAACTTATTTTAAATAAATTTAACCAAAATTCAAAACAAAAAAAAACCACGTACGTGTCCCCAACACACCACCCAACAGAGAGAAAGAAGTAAGAGAGAGAGAAGTGAGAATAGAGGAGAGAGAATTCGAGAGGGAGAAGAGAGAGAGAGAATTCGAAAGGAATAAGAGAGAAAGAGAGAGCATGAGAGAGAGAGAAAGAAGAGAGAATAAGAGAGAGAGAGAGAGAGAGAGAGAGAGAAGAGAGAACAAGAGAGAGAGGGAGAAGAGAGTAGGAGAGAAAGATAGAGGAAGAAGAGAGAGAGGACAAAGAAAGAGAGGACAAAGAAAGAGAGAGAACAAGAGAGAGAGATAATAAAGAGAGAATCGGAGAGAGAGAGAGAGAGATCAGGAGAGAGAGAGAGAGAGAGAGGAGAAAGAGAGAACCGGAGAGAGAGAGACAGAACAGAAGAGAGAGAGGGAGAAGAGAGAAGAGAGAGAGAGAGAGAGAGAGAGAGAGAGAGAAAGGAGAGGGAGAAAAGAGAACCAGGGAGAGAGGGAGAAGAGAGAACATGAGAGAGAGAGAGAGAAAGAGAACATAAGAGAGATGGAGAAGAGAGAGAGAGAGAGAGTAGAGAGAAAGGAGAGGGAGAAGAGAGAACCAGGGAGAGAGGGAGAAGAGAGAACATGAGAGAGAGAGAAAGAGAACATAAGAGAGATGGAGAAGAGAGAGTAGAGAGAAAATAAGAGAAAGAGAGAGGGAGAAGAGGGAAGAGAGAAGAAAGGAGAGAGAGAACAAGAGAGAGAGAAGAGAGGAGAGAGAACAAGAGAGAGGGGAGAGAAGAGAGGAGAGAGGAAGAGAAAGAGTGTGTTTGTAAAGTTTTTTTTGTTTTTATATTTAATATTAATGACATTAAATTTTAGAGGGTGTGTTTTGTAAATAAACCAAAAGAAAAGTTAACGGAGTGGGGTCCATAAACGACCTGAGGGTATGCAAGCAATAATGTTTGAAATGTAGGTGCACCCAAGTGAATAGTGAAAACACAAATGTATTTTTGCAATTGTGCACATTTTGAGGTGTACGTGTACCGTGTACCTAAACAAATCACCCATTATTATAACCAAAAACATTTTTTTTTTGCAAAAACGATTAAAAAATTATTCAACTTGAGTTGAAACATCACACAGTTGGTATAAGAGTCTTTATCTTGAGTGCATCTCTAAAACATGTCAATATTACACCTGTATTTTCAAATATTACTTGGGTGCACCTTACGTTTTTTTTACCATGGTACATCTCGATCGTCAAAAGGACTCACTCTGTTAGCTTTTTTGTTATAAAAAGTTAGGAGAAGAAAGAGAGAACTCACAAGAGAGAGAAGTGAGGAGAAGAGAGAGTGAGCTTCTTTGACAAATGCAAAGTACACCCAAGTAATATTTAAAAAATGTGGGTGTATTTCGGATATTGATATCATTTGGAAGTGTACTTAAGAAAAAAAATCATTAATATAGCATGCTATAATAGGGGTGTAATCGATCTCTAAACGAGCGATCCGAGTCTGCTCAAGATCGGCTCGTTAAGAGTTTCAAGCGGAAAATTCTGCTCGTGCTCGGTTCGATCTGCTCGCGAGCGTCTCACGAGCGGCTCGTTAACCTAAACCTTTTTTTGGTATTGAATTCCTAATAATGTTGTCCTAATAAGTAAATTATAAAATTACTTAAGACAAATATAATAATAGTTACTAACACAATCTTAAAATTAACACCTAAAATAATACACAATCTTATAAATTATACGACAACTTTAACATCTTATAAATAAGATTATACACTTGGATCAAACAAAATCAACACAATATTAAAATCAAACACAATCTTCTAAATTGTAGGACAACTCACAACATCAACATCTTATAAATAAGATATTTTGGTTTGGTTTGTTAAATGAATTGTTGGGTTTGGTAAATTAGTTTATTAAATGAGTTTAACACCTTACCGATTGGGTAATTGGATAGAATATTCAGGTTAATCAAATAATTGGATATAGTAATCAGGTTTCGAGCGATAATTGAGCGAGCATCGAGCGAGTATCGAGCGAGCGGAGTTTGCTCGTGCTCGGCTCGTTACTAACCGATCTGAGCAATTTCGAGCAAAATCAGAGCAAAATCGAGCGAACATCGAACGATCTATCGATCCTGAGCAGAACTTGACAGCCCTATGCTATAACCTACCTAAATCGAATGTGACTGAATTTTAAGGAATTTTTTTTTATCAAATAAGAAGTAAAGATGAGCAAGTAGATAAAAAATGTCTATCGTGAATACATGAAAATTACATACGAATCCGGTAATTAGAAGGATTGACGTCGAAGAGGATGAAGAAAAACCAAGTAGAGAGGATGATGGACCTGTGATAGGAATCGACTTGGGTACTTCCAACTGTTGCATGGCGGTGTGGCATAACGAAGATGTCATGGTTATTGAGGACGACGATGGTAACAGGATTATACCTGCATATGTTGCCTTCACTGAGGATGAGGTACTCTTTGGAGACGCTGCCAAGCATCAATTATCTTATAACTCCGACAACAGTCTTTGGTAATTTATTTTAATCTTCTCCCGCTTTATCTACAAGCATTTATTTGTTTTTTTTACTACTTCGGTTTTGTTTACCGACTTGTTGAAACTTGGATCATGAACTACAATTAGTGAAACTGCATGTAGAATGTAAATAATGATTTTTAAATTATAACTAGGATTATGAATACAATTGCGGAACTATAAAATGTCAACTGAAAGATATCAAAAACTACAATTGCGGAACTATAAAATCGCAACTGGAAGATATCAAAAATTACAATTACGGAACAGTAAAATGTAGTATAGAATGTAAAATATAAATTGTAACTAGCATTTTTTTCTAAAACAAAGAAATATCTATCAACATAATTACAAATTCTAATGTTAGATGTATGAATTGTTTTACTTAACTTTGTGCTTTTAGATTTTGTTTGGCAACTATGTTTTATGCGGTTTCATAATTCCTAAACGCAACGATTTTATAAAACTTGGAATATGGTTGTGGGTAGAATACAATATTCTATATGGTTGGGTAGAGAAAAATAATAAAAAACTATCTAGATTTCTGGTAAATACAAGAACTTAATATGATTCGGTAGATAACTATGAATTAATTAGAATGTAGGTAAATAAAAGAAATTAGTGAGACTGATTAAAATATAAGACTCTTCTGAGGTTCTGGGCAAAATGCTTCGCAAAAAAAAAAAACAGGTTCTGGGAGAAATAAAAGTAATAATCTGATATCAAAACAAAATTTAATCAATATGATAAGGCCGACAGGAAAAAGAAATTAATCACTTGAAACCGTATCCTCCAAGTACAACTGCAACATCACAAAGATTTGTACGATAAAAAGTAAATAATCCCTTCATTAATGTTTAGTAGCCGCTCTCCGGGACGCGTTCGCGGGACGCTGTTGAGTTGGACAAATCCAGCTCAGCCAAAGTTTAATATTTTTGGCGGGCAGAGGGGGCAGCCGCATTTAATGCATCTCAAATCAGACGTGCTCCAAATCATATCATTCCTTTTGGCGCTCCCACCTGCTCCATACCTCTTTTTGACGAAGATGCACGGAATGGCCACCGTCACTTCTTCCTTTCTTTTTCATTTTCGTTCATTTCTCTTCGTTTTGAGAGAAATCTTCGCTCAAATGGAAATGGCGTCAAACGTTCCTAAGGAGAAGATGATTTTCCCCTCTTTCGAAGGAGCAAGAGCCTTTTACAACGACTATGCTGATGCTTGTGGTTTTGGTGTTAAGCTACGACATACTCATTACGACGCTGGTGTGGTTACCCGGGCTACTCTTACTTGTTCCAAGGAGGGTAACGCACCAACAGACCAAGGTCAAGGCATAATGAAGCCACATTTATCTAGTAGAGTTCAGTGCACGGCTCGCATCAGGGTTTCTGGAAACCCAGCAAGGGGATACCAGATTAACTTTGTCGATCTCAATCATAACCATGAAATGCTGCAGGAGCACCAGATGCGTTTTCTAAGACAGAAACGATTTGTACCTGAGGCCGCCATAGCACGAATAGCGTGCAACGATGCTTCTGGGATCTCTGATGCTAAGACCATGCAATCGTTTGTTGTTGAGGCTGGGGGGCATGACAAACTTACTTTTAACGATAGAGACCTAAGGTTTGAAGACTTTTGTACGTTATTTTGTTTGTAGAAATCTGCGGCCTTAATATTTTTTTGTCTGTGCAGGAATGTTATAACCGAAGTAAGGAATTTGAAAATGGGACCCGGCGATGCACAAGCTCTTCAGAACTATTTCATTAAGATGCAGAAGATTGATGCAATGTTTTTCTATGTCGTGGATATGGATGACGAGGGAAGACTAAGGAACGTTTTCTGGGCCGACAACCGTTCCAGGGCTGCCTATTCATACTTTGGGGATGCTATATGTTTCGACACTACGTACCTCACAAACAAATACGACATGCCCTTTGCACTATTTGTGGGAGTTAATCACCATTTCGAGTCTGTGTTGCTCGGTTGCGCTTTGCTGTCTTCCGAGACCACTGAAAACTACATATGGCTCTTTCAGACGTGACTTTCGTGTATGGGAGGTACTTATGTAGAGTTGTCCTTTATGATTTTTGAGTTATTGGTTTTCCTTTTTAAGTGATGTGTGTTCCTTTTTAAGTGTTGTGTGTTCCTTCTTAAGTGAAGTCTGTTTCCTTTTTAACTGGTGTCTGTTCTTTTTTAGTGTTGTCTGTTCCTTTTTAAGTGATGTGTGTCCCTTTTTAAGTGAAGTCTGTTCCTTTTTAAGTGATTTCTGTTCCTTCTTAAGTGTAGTCTGTTCCTTTTTAGTGTTGTCTGTTCCTTTTTAAGTGATGTCTGTTCCTTTTTAAGAGATGTCTGTTCCTTTTTAAGAGATGTTTGTTCCTTTTTAAGTGAAGTATGTTCCTTTTTAAGTGTAGTCTGTTCATTGTTAAGTTGTCTGTTCCTTTTTAAGTGTAGTCTGTTCCTTCTTATGTGTAGTCTGTTCCTTTTTAGTGTTGTATGTTCCTTTTTAAGTGATGTCTGTTCCTTTTTAAGAGATGTTTGTTCCTTTTTAAGAGATCTCTGTTCCTTTTTAAGTGTAGTCTTTTCCTTTTTAAGTGATGTCTGTTCCTTTTTAAGAGATGTTTGTTCCTTTTTAAGAGATATCTGTTCCTTTTTAAGTGTAGTCTGTTCCTTTTTAAGTGATGTCTGTTCCTTTTTAAGAGATGTTTGTACCTTTTTAAGAGATCTCTGTTCCTTTTTAAGTGTAGTCTGTTCCTTTTTAAGTGATGTATGTTCCTTTTTAAGTGTAGTCTGTTCCTTTTTAAGTGATGTGTGTCCCTTTTTAAGTGAAGTCTGTTCCTTTTTAAGTGATTTCTGTTCCTTCTTAAGTGTAGTATGTTCCTTTTTAGTGTTGTCTGTTCCTTTTTAAGTGATGTCTGTTCCTTTTTAAGAGATGTTTGTTCCTTTTTAAGAGATGTGTGTTCCTTTTTAAGTGAAGTCCGTTCCTTTTTAAGTGATGTCTGTTCATTTTTAAGAGATGTTTGTTCCTTTTTAAGAGATGTATGTTCCTTTTTAAGAGATGTATGTTCATTGTTAAGTGATTTCTGTTCCTTTTTAAGTGATTTTTGTTCCTTCTTAAGTGAAGTGTGTTCCTTTTTAATTGATGTCAGTTCCTTTTTAAGTGACCTCGTTTCCTTTATAGCGATTTTTCTTTTTCCTTGCAGATATCCCTCCACCAGCCATCATAACGGACCAATGTGGGGCCATTACTGCTGCTGTAAGGAATGTCTTCCCAAATGCTAGACACCGATTTTGCATTTGGCACATAATGAACAAAGCTCCCGTGAAGTTGCCGACGAAGTATCGACAGCACATGTTATTTGATCTAAATTTGATTGTCTATGACTCAAAGAACCCAGCTGAATTTGAGCGGAATTGGCACGGTTTCCTGGTTGATTTTGACCTTCAAGAGCATAGTTGGCTCCAAACAATTTACGGTATCCGTGAGTCTTGGGTACCTGCTTACTTGTGTGATTGTTTTTTCGCTGGAATGACTTCTACCCAAAGAAGCGAAAGTATGAACTCCTTCTTCGACAAGTACTTATCTTCTAGAGCCACCCTTAAGCAGTTCGTTCAACAATACGAACTTGCTCTACGTCACAAGTACGAGAAGGAAGCTCAATCGGATTTCGATTGCCTGCATAAGAAACCCCAAATGGTTTCAATATATCCCTTCGAGAGTCAAATGAGCGAGTTGTATACCGTAGGGGTTTTCAAGAAAGTACAGTTACAAATTGGTAAGATGATGAACTGCGACCTAACCGAGGAGTTGCAATCAGCCGACGCGTTTCATTACAAGGTGACTGAACGTGTACGGGTCGGTGAGCAACTATTATCGAAACGTTTCCTTGTAGAGAGGACAGGTCTGAACTTGACATGCGATTGTAAACTGTTTAAGCGTGTTGGTATTCTATGTTGTCACCTCCTGGTCGTATTTGCACGGCTAGATCCTAATGCATTACTCCCGCCGTCTTACATCACAGATCGATGGCGGAAGGATATTCGTCGGAGCTATGGAGAGAAGGTGTACCAAGCCGATGACGTATTGGAGAAGGATGCGCTGAGTCGTCACGCCGACATAATGGGTCGCGCTCTTTGGATTGCACAGGAAGCATTCATTTCTCATGAAAGGTATCTTAAGGCCGTGAAGTGTATGGAGTTGCTCAGGTCTCGTATTAACATTCCCCACGCCCCTCCCATAGTTGATGAAGTTGTGGCCGGCGGTACCTCTTTGCGCAATCCAGACAAAGTAACCCGTCCAGGAAGACCGCCTACTAGACGTCGGGTTTCCTTAGCCGAGAGAATTCTTCAAAGAAGCCAAAAAAAGCGCCTCACAGCAGAAAAGAGCAAGTATCGAAGGAAGGACAAATCACCTATGCATGAGGTCGCACCTAGACCAGGGGATCCAGATTTTGACGATTGGGACATGAAGTTGTATTACGACCAAATTGCTCCTTAATTATGCACCAAGCCTTGGTCTTTGAATTTTGTACATTTTTGTAAGACAACAGTTATTCTTAAGTGTAAAGTTCTCTTTTAATTCTGAGTGTAAAGTTCCCTTGTAAGTTTACGGTTCTCCTTTTTAACTGTGACTTGTATCTTTTTAAGTGATATATGTTCCTTTTTATGAATTGCTTGTACCTTTATAAGTTAGCGGTTCTCCTTTTTAACTGTGAGTTGTAGTCTGTTCCTTTTTAAGTGCGTTACCTTTTTAAGTGTGAAGTTTTCCTTCCTTGTTTTTTTGGTTCCTTTTTAAGTGTTGTCTGTTCCTTTTTAAGTGTAGTCTGTTGATTTTTTGTGTTGTCTGTTCCTTTTTAAGTGTAGTCTGTTACTTTTTAAGTGAAGTCTGTTCCTTTTTAAGTGAAGTTTGTTCCTTTTTAAGTGAAGTCTGTTCCTTTTTAAGTGTAGTCTGTTGATTTTATGTGTTGTCTGTTCCTTTTTAAGTGTTGTCTGTTCCTTTTTAAGTGAAGTCTGTTCCTTTTTAAGTGATGTATGTTCCTTTTTAAGTGTAGTCTGTTCCTTTTTAAGCGATGACTGTCCCTTTTTAAGTTAAATCTGTTCCTTTTTAAGTGATTTCTGTTCCTTTTTAAGTGAAGTTGGTTCCTTTTTAAGTGATGTCGTTTACTTTTTAAGTGAAGTCTGTTCCTTTTTAACTGATGTCTGTTCCTTTTTAAGTGAAGTCTGTTCCTTTTTAAGTGACTAATCTGTTACTTTTTAAGTGAAGTCTGTTCCTTTTTAAGTGATTTCTGATCTTTTTTATGTTTTTTTGGTTCCTTTTTAAGTGATGTCTGTCTCTTTTTAAGTGAAGTCTGTTCCTTTTTAAGTGAAGTCTGTTCCTTTTTAAGTGTAGTCTGTTACTTTTTAAGTGAAGTCTGTTCCTTTTTAAGTGATTTCTGATCCTTTTTATGTTATTTTGGTTCCTTTTTAAGTGATGTCTGTCTCTTTTTAAGTGAAGTCTGTTCCTTTTTAAGTGAAGTCTGTTCCTTTTTAAGTGTAGTCTGTTACTTTTTAAGTGAAGTCTGTTCCTTTTTAAGTGTAGTCTTTTACTTTTTAAGTGAAGTCTGTTCCTTTTTAAGTGATTTCTGATCCTTTTTATGTTTTTTTGGTTCCTTTTTAAGTGTTGTCTGTTCCTTTTTAAGCGAAGTCTGTTCCTTTTTAAGTGAAGTCTGTTCCTTTTTAACTGATGTCTGTTCCTTTTTAAGTGTAGTCTGTTGATTTTATGTGTTGTCTGTTCCTTTTTAAGTGTTGTCTGTTCCTTTTTAAGTGAAGTCTGTTCCTTTTTAAGTGTAGTCTGTTACTTTTTAAGTGAAGTCTGTTCCTTTTTAAGTGATGTCTGTCTCTTTTTAAGTGAAGTCTGTTCCTTCTTAAGTGAAGTCTGTTCCTTTTTAAGCGATGACTGTCCCTTTTTAAGTTAAATATGTTCATTTTTAAGTGATTTCTGTTCCTTTTTATGTGAAGTCGTTTCTTTTTTAATTACAACTATGGAAAAGTTTTAATTACAACTATGGAAAAGTTTGGAAAAGTTTTAATTACAACAACTATAAAATGTGTCTGTTCCTGTTTTAATTTACAACTATGCACTACTTAAATTCGACACAGCAGCGGGAGTCCCTCAATAAAGTAATGGCCATTTCACCCCTGATGGAGTGAAGTGTCTTGGGGTTTTTCGGTTCCGTTGGGTTGACATTTTGCATGAGACATTTGATCCAGTAGTATAGAAAAACACCGCAGTCGTTGCTTCCCGGCATTTGTCTTTGGCACGTTTCCCTGAGGTATCTCAATGGCCAGTTCACCTTAAGACGGTTTCTCCAGAATTCACTCACATCTTTGGCCGAACATTCATGTACCCCTACCGCATTGTCAGGATCCTCATCTCGTACCAGCTCCCTACTGCAACTGTTGTAATGCAGGATCTCCTTGTCTAAGCCATTAACAACTACAAGGGTCCAATGTTCTGACACCAGCAATGGTTGTGCAATGACGAGGCTTCCCGTTTCCTGGCCTTGTAATTTGGGCGTCAGCCACTCTTCAATCATGGTATCCCCTTGATCCATCATAATTCTTTCCGAATAGAAGCTTGGAATACAAATAACCTCTTGGGGGTAGTTTTCTGTTTTTTGGCGCTCTTCAAGTACACAAAGCATACTGTCTATCGCCTCGTTGGTCAAATCCATCCCCTTCGTCATTAGCTCCTTCAGGTCGGAACGTGTGAAGAAACTGGAATCACCTCTCCAGATCACCTCCCGTTGGTTATGTGTAGGTGCGGTCACCTTCAGTACAATGTTCAGCTCATCGGGGCTCAATGTGCCCAATGCATCCATGTCAACGTCTGGCCTATCCTCTCTCCCGTGATGAGCCAACTTGAAATCGTCATTCCCATCCCGCTTTCTTTTTTTGTTCATGCTCCTCTGGAGCCTTCTGTCTCCCCTTTTCGGCTCCTCTTCTTTTTTCTTCCTTTCTTTCACCTCATCTTCTTGTTTTTTGGCCGTTGAGCGTGATCCTTTGGCCCCCCAGTCTGCCCTGAGGGTTTTTTCCTTTCCCTCATCCTCCTCTACCCTCTTTCTTTCTACCTCTTCCCTCAACCTCTTCTTTGAAGCTTCAGCCTCCCTCCTTTTATCATCAGCTTTCCTCTTCTCTCTTCTCTCCCTGTCTCTCTTCTCGTTTTCTTTCCTCTCTCTTTCCTCTTCCTCCCTCCTCTTTTCCTCTTCTATTCTCTTCTGCTCTCTCTCCCTCTTTTTCTCCTCCTCTTTCCTCTTTCCTCTTCTCTTCTCTTTCCCTCTCCTCTCTCCTTTTCTCCTCCTCCTTCCTATTCTCCTCTTCTATTCTCTTCTGCTCTCTCTCCCTCTTTTTCTCCTCCTCTTTCCTCTTCTCCTCTCTTTCCCTCTCCTCTCTCCTTTTCTCCTCCTCTTTCCTCTTCTCCTCTTCTATTCTCTTCTGCTCTCTCTCCCTCTTTTTCTCCTCCTCTTTCCTCTTCTCCTCTCTTTCCCTCTCCTCTCTCCTTTTCTCCTCCTCCTCTTTCCTCTTCTCTTCTCTTTCCCTCTCCTCTCTCCTTTTCTCTTCCTCCTCTTTCCTCTTCTCTTCTCTTTCCCTCTCCTCTCTCCTTTTCTCCTCCTCCTCTTTCCTCTTCTCTTCTCTTTCCATCTCCTCTCTCCTTTTCTCCTCCTCCTCTTTCCTCTTCTCTTCTCTTTCCCTCTCCTCTCTCTTTTTCTCCTCTCTCCTTTGTCCTCCTCCTCTCTCCTTTTCTCCTCTCTCCTGCTCTCTTCTTTTTCTTTTTCTCTTTCCCTCTCAATCTCATTCTCTATTTCCCTCCTATTCTCCTCCTCTCTTTCCTGCTCTTCATCCCTCCTTTCATCCTCTCTTCCTTCCTGTCCACCTTCTATACAATATCCTCGAAGAGATGCAATCTCTTCCCTTAGGGTCTCATTTTCCTCCCTGGACTTCCTAAGTTCCTCATTCAGCCTCTTAACCTCTTCATTTGCCTCATTCAGTGCAACTTCTGCTTGAAGCCATTTTGTCTTCAACATTGCAAACTCCAATTCTTCCCGTAGTGGGTCCCGAGGGATGCTGCAGTCCCTCAATTGCAGCCTAGGTTCGCTGCTTGTTGACTGGCAATCACTATTGGTTCGTAGGGTTGGCTGAGTTTTTTCAGCCTGACCAATGATTTCCCTCTCTTTCTGAGTCAGGGTCGTCGACTCAGTCTTATTGAAGTCTCCCTCGTAAATTTTTGAAAGGGTGATGCCCTTTTCCTCCCATTTCTTCAGGATGAGCCGTTTTCCAAACATGCTCGACCACCGATTCCACCTAGGATGGCCTCCCATTTTAGGCTCTGCCAGGTTGAACTTCTCGCACAGCCATACCTAATAAAGAACAAGCGAAACTTAAAAAGGAACAAGCGATACTTAAAAATGAACTACTTGAACTTAAAAAGGAACAACTTGAACTTAAAAAGGAACAACTTCAACATAAAAAGGAAGAACTTCAACATAAAAAGGAACAAAAGAAACTTAAAAAGGACAAACGAAACTTAAAAAGGAACAACTTGAACTTAAAAAGGAACAACTTCAACATAAAAAGGAACAAAAGAAACTTAAAAAGGACAAACGAAACTTAAAAAGGAACAACTTAAACTTAAAAAAGGAACAAGCGATACTTAAAAATGAACTACTTGAACTTAAAAAGGTACAAACGAAACTTAAAAAGGAAAAACTTCAACATAAAAAGGAACAGACATAACATAAAAAGGAACAAGCGAAACTTAAAAAGGAACAAGCGAAACTTAAAAAGGAAAAACTTCAACATAAAAAGGAACAGACATAACATAAAAAGGAACAACCGAAACTTAAAAAGGAACAAGCGAAACTTAAAAAGGAACAACTTGAACTTAAAAAGGAACAACTTCAACATAAAAAGGAAGAACTTCAACATAAAAAGGAACAAAAGAAACTTAAAAAGGACAAACGAAACTTAAAAAGGAACAACTTGAACTTAAAAAGGAACAAGCGAAACTTAAAAAGGAACAACTTGAACTTAAAAAGGTACAAACGAAACTTAAAAAGGAAAAACTTCAACATAAAAAGGAACAGACATAACATAAAAAGGAACAACCGAAACTTAAAAAGGAACAAGCGAAACTTAAAAAGGAAAAACTTCAACATAAAAAGGAACAGACATAACATAAAAAGGAACAACCGAAACTTAAAAAGGAACAAGCGAAACTTAAAAAGGAACAACTTGAACTTAAAAAGGAACAACTTCAACATAAAAAGGAAGAACTTCAACATAAAAAGGAACAAAAGAAACTTAAAAAGGAACAAACGAAACATAAAAAGGAACAACCGAAACTTAAAAAGGAACAATCGAAACTTAAAAAGGAACAACTTCATTACCTGTAGTACAACAACACACCCCTCGACGTATCCCCTTCTTAAAATAGAAGAACCGGTAGATCTCCTATCGCGTAGATCCCGGTTTGCCTTCTTCAGGCCCCTCACAAGTGCCTCGTGAACAGCCTCGGCCCACGCGTACTTGTGTAGCTTAGTGAAGTCGGCCAAGTGGTCGAGGAACCAAATTTTGGTTCGAAGGGTGCCATCGCAGAACAAAAAATGGCTGAAGATGTAACAAATGAGTAGCCGGACGTACTCCTCCTCCTCATCAACCAAATATCTCGTAGTCATCATCTGGGCAGATAGTTGGGTGTTGTTCAGAATCTCCCCCTGTCGGGTTGCGACTTCCTTCGGCTGCATTCTGACAGCCTTCCCATGTAATCTAAGCCCCAAAATTAGGGCAACGTCTTCGGCGGTGAAGTGTACTACCCCAGAGCCGATCCTCAACCCCACCTCCTCGGGGTCATAGTGTTCCACGAACCAATCGATAATGTCATTATCGACAGGAACGTTGGAGAGGTTGATGAAGTGACCGAAGGGTGTAGCCCGGAAGGCATCTTTCTCTGCGTCCCTCAACTTCCCAAAGACCTTCTCTATTGGGGTCCACGAACATTTGGAGGGCTGGAAGTAATGCGTAGAAGCCTAGAAAGACATCAACCGTATGAGAACATTCCTTTTTAGAGTATCGCAATTCAATGTTACGGTAAAAACGACAAACCTGGTGCACCACAACCCCCGAAATAGAAGCTTGAAGTGTAGAATCCATTTGGTCGACGGATATCTAGGGTTACGGTGAAGAACTGGGGTGATGAATCGGAGAAAAGTTGAGAAAGGGAATGTGAGAAAGATCGGAAACGTTTTTGGTTTTCTTTCGCAAGTCGGGATGTGAACATGCGCGTCTGATGTCCCTTCCCGGTCTTATCGATACGTCAGAGAACGAACCGTCACACGATAGCCGCAGCAGTTTTCCCATTTTTCGAAACAACGCGCGCTTTTATTTTCGCTGATTGGGCAGCTGACTGGACTGTCACGTAAGCCGCGTCCTGGACGCGCGCGTCCGTGTATAAGAACCCACCTATATATGGTCAGGTGTCAAACGTTTGCTTGGTAGAAAATTCAGCAACGAAACAGTGCAAAAGGACATGGAATTGTTGCCTTTCAAGGTTGTTGAAGAAGATGATAATGAACCTGAGATCATAGTTGAATATATGGAAGAGGAGAAGCGGTACAAGCCACAAGATATCATGTCCATTATGCTGCAGAATTTGAAGAAATTTGCAGAAAAAAAGTTAAATCAAAGCCCTATAAAGTATGTTGTGGTGACTGTTCCTATCTACTTCACCCAATCACAACGTACGTATGATAATAATTAATGCAGCGGAAGCAGCAGGACTCAAGATCCGTCGATTCATCTATGAGCCAACGGCGGCTGCTTTAGCTTACATGTTGAAGTACAACTCTGATAAGATAAATAATGTTTTGGTTTTCGATCTTGGTGGTGGTACACTTGATGTCTCTCTTCTTCAAATGGAAAAATTTATCGTGGAGGTCAAGGCAATAGCGGGAGACCACCATCTGGGAGGGGAAGATTTTGACGGACGCCTTATCAACTATCTTTGTCACGTTTTCTCAAGTCAGCACCATATTGACATCACTGGAAATAAGAGATCCATTGCCAAACTGAAAGAAGCATGTGAGTCAGCTAAAAAACAGCTATGCATGAAGAAGGGACGGTCTGCTAATATAGAGATTGAATCATTGTCCAAAGGAATAGACTTCTGTGAAACAATCGAACGTTCCAAGTTGCAAGAGCTCAATGAAGACCTATTTTTGAAATGCTTGGAACCTGTGAAAGAGTGCTTGAACCAATCAGGGTTGAAGGTAAACGAAGTTGATGAAGTAATTTTGGTAGGTGGATCGTCTCAAATACCAAAGATTCGCTACTTGTTGCAAGAGCTTTTCCAAGGGAAAACTTTGTTTGATGCTCTCCAGCCTGAAGAAGTTGTGGCATCAGGTGCGGCTATTCTAGGGGCGACATCAAGCCATGGAAATGATCACTTCCTCATGGAATTTAATCTCAAAGATGCCACTCCTGCTTCCTTAGGTGTGGCAATGAAGGATGGGAGCATGAGAATTTTCGTCGAAAGAAATAATCCAATCCCAACAAAACAAGTTACCGATCTTCCTCTAAACCAACTCCCAATTACTCTCCTCGTGTACGAAGGTGAGAAAATCATAGCAAACGAAAACCACAAACTTGGGCAACTTGGACTTCAAGATTTTGCATCATCAGGTATATACGATTCGTATGCTCATTTGGAAAGTAATAATTAACCACAAACTTGTAGTTAATTTAACGCCCCGAGTCCAGACAACTGCTCACCCGTCCGAACCCGGTGCGTTAAGATACGATCCGCGATCCTGACCGTTGCGCACTCTGATATTTAAATCCATCTGATAGACCCGTAATTAATCTGAAAAATATAATCAACAATTTGTGAGCTCGACAGCCCGCAAGTTCCAACCGTCAATCAATCAGAATCATAATCATGTGAAAAATAATACGGAATATGACATTCAGTCAATAAGCACAATCAAGAGACATGCATCACAAATAAAATACATGCATAACAATCTGGAACCCCCATTCGGATTCGACCACATCCTGTGCTTCTGAAATTTATCAATCAGTCAGACGCACACCTGGTAGCTCCACACTAACGACAGACAGCCCTTTCCTCTCTCGGGTGGCTCCACGCTGTCCGCTAGGCAGCTCTTTCCTAAGTTGCTCTGCCAGAAACATACACACAGCCACAGGACATGTCGACCGAAACACCACCATGCAATCATATGCATATCCATAAAATCAAAATTAATGCTCAACATGCAAGCACGAATATCAAGAGAGACAGACATGATATGAAACTGAAGGAAAAAAAATCAGTACTTGCCTCAAAATCTCCATCTTTTTCTTCTCAATATTCTTCTCAAAATTTCATCTTCTCCTAAAACCACACAATCATCCAACAATCTTAATTAGTCCATTAAGATATTTGATTATTACCTCGACTAAAAAATTCAGGATATTACATTCTACCCTCCTTAAAAGAAATTTCGTCCTCGAAATTTGATCTCAATACTGTCTTAATCCAAACAAATTAATACAAAATTTTCAACTAATTATTTATCAAATCTAAAAACCTAACACCACTTATCGCTCATAATTTGGATAATCAATCCAACCAAATCCAAATTCACATTTGAACTCAAGTCCAAATATCTCTAAATTCATCTTTCATTATTTATTAATAATTTGGTAGCAAATCCAACCAAGTCAAAATTCACATTTAAATCAATAGTCAATACTTCTAAATTCAATTTCTCAAATTCCAATCCAATCAAATTTTTATTTCAAATCCAAATCCCGACTAATTCCGAGGATCGTATTGCTCTGATACCATTTTTAACGCCCCGAGCCCAGACAACTGCTCACCCGCCCGAACCCGGTGCGTTAAGATACGATCCGCGATCCTGACCGTTGCGCACTCTGATATTTAAATCCATCTGATAGGCCCATAATTAATCTGAAAAATATAATCAACAATTTGTGAGCTCGACAGCCCGCAAGTTCCAACCGTCAATCAATCAGAATCATAATCATGTGAAAAATAATACGGAATATGACATTCAGTCAATAAGCACAATCAAGAGACATGCATCACAAATAAAATACATGCATAACAATCTGGAACCCCCATTCGGATTCGACCACATCCTGTGCTTCTGAAATCTATCAATCAGTCAGACGCACACCTGGTAGCTCCACACTAACGACAGGCAGCCCTTTCCTCTCTCGGGTGGCTCCACGCTGTCCGCTAGGCAGCTCTTTCCTAAGTTGCTCTGCCAGAAACATACACACAGCCACAGGACATGTCGACCGAAACACCACCATGCAATCATATGCATATCCATAAAATCAATATTAATGCTCAACATGCAAGCAACTACGAATATCAAGAGAGACAGACATGATATGAAACTGAAGAATAACGAATCAGTACTTGCCTCAAAATCTCCATCTTTTTCTTCTCAATATTCTTCTCAAAATTTCATCTTCTCCTAAAACCACACAATCATCCAACAATCTTAATTAGTCCATTAAGATATTTGATTATTACCTCAACTAAAAAATTCAGGATATTACAGTTAAGAATCTTGATTTATATATAGTTGTAGTAAAAATCAATTCACTAAATGCTTGGATTGGGGGAACTTCAAGATATTTATTATAAGGATGAGCATACATCCACCTTAATTAAAGTGTTTGAATTCGTAGAAAATAAATAGGTGAGGGAATCCACTACCTCTATACGATGGTAATCTCATTGCCCTCCTACTTAGGTCAATTCTATTATCTAAAATGCATCTTATGTCGACTAAAAACGAAAACAAAAACCAATCTGATTATATTTGAGTTAAATTGGATTGACTTTTTAGAAGTTGGAAATTAAAGAATTCCCTCAATATTTCAATTTTATTTGATACGAATGATTTCCTCTTAAAAGTTACTTCTATAATAATCCCCTCCCCGGATGATTAAACTCGCCCTACATGAAAGTGAAATATAAAATAAGCAGGAACTTACCATTTTGCTAACAAAACAGGGAAGTAAAATGACCAAAATGCTCTCGACTTATTTACAATTATATGTTGTTTGATATATGATAAATTAATTTATATATGTTTATGTGTGTTCGATAAATTGCAGTATTGTACATAATTCAAAATTGTAATTGTTTAGAGAGAGAAAATGTCTCATCAACAAAAATTAAACTCTGCAGGTGATTGTATATTGGAGGTATCTTTCAATGTAGATGTGAATAATGCAGTACAAGTGACAGCAAAAGATACCAAAAGTGGTATAAGTATAGGAGAAACATTTTCTGAAGACGACAGAAGATTGACCATAAATGAAATTGCGAAGATGGTAGAGGAAAACGAGAAGATTAGTTCTGAGAAGAAGCGAGAACAAAAAAAGAAGAAGGCTGTGAACAAACTGAAAGCGTTGGTGCACTTGGTGGATACCAAGCTCAAAGATGAGAGCAGAAGAAATGTTTTGGGAAACTTCCTCCATCGTACCCTAAAGTTTGCAACTATGGAAATGTTGGAGTGGCTGGAAGGAGACGTACACAAAGTTGGGGTGAGGGATGTTCAAAGAAAGATGGCCGACTTTAAGTTGATCATAGAGCCATTCAAAAACACAATTGGCATATCGTTATCATCGGCTTAATATATAATACGTGTAAAATGTTCCCATTCTCATGTTAAATATTATCGAAATCGTGTAAATTTTCGTTTTCCAATGCAATTATTTGTTCTTGTTTGTGTGGATATATATGGCTTAAATCGTAATTGGTATTTACCTTTAAATTCCGCCGATATTTCTATCCTGACACTTTGAGCTAGATTAATATATGGACTTCTCACTTTTAGCTTAATATTGGACTTTTATGTCCAAACTCCAAACTATCACCACTTAATTTATTTATTTTTTATTTTGTAGGAACAAAACATCACGTGAATTGTAGAATATTTCATCTTAAGATACATCAACATGTAACATTAGACAAAAATGTTTACAGGACCTACAAAATCCTAATCTTCCAAAAAAAAACAACTTCTAACTGTTAATCCGAAATAATTTTTCGTGTTTTATCATGTTATATATGATTTGTCTACACTAAACCTTGTATACAAACAATTGAACCCATGAACTGCTAGAAAAACAAAATTTTACTTTAAATATTATTTATCTTGGAAGAAAGAAACATTAAAAAAACTCATCAAGTCTACCATTTAGGCACCATGGACTCGTGGTTCAGCCTTCGGTTGTTCAAGGATGTCGATCACACTCGGATTGGGTGTTCAAGGATGTTTGATATGAGAGTACGGGTTTTGGATTAGAATTGAGTTTTTTCGATAGGTATGGTATGTGATTAGAACTGTCTAACTTTGGTTTTTGGTTTGGCTCGATAGTTCGACTTGAAAAATACTCGACTCTAATTTAACTTGATAACGAAAGATCTTGATGAAAAACCAAAAAATCTTTAAACTTGATTCGGTAAACGAACCGTTCGAACTCGAAAAAATTGGATGCTTGGCTCGATAGCCTGCTCAATTTTTTTATTGTTCTATTTTTTTTTGGTATTTGTAATAACATAAGATAATACTCATAGTTCAAAATTTTGCTCGACTCGGCTAACCCTATTTGTGATGAATTTTTTGCAAGCTTTTTTGTGTGAAATTTACATTGTACATTCTTTTTCTACTTGAAACACTGTGCATTATAAATATTAGGGTTTTTTTAACGGAAAATTTTCAAAATAATCAAAAAGAAATAAAAAAAATTGGAAAAATATGCACCTCAGAAACTTATTTAGCAAAATATGCATATTGAAAAACAGCACCTCAGGTAAAACACCATCAGATTTACTTGGATTTGCCGTTGTTATCCTAAGTAAAAAACTGCACCACTGGTACCTTTTTTAACCTACGTCAAAAACGGCAACTGCGAAACAAACAATCCATGTTCTGCTCATCCAAACCTCATGTCCTTGGCGGCAATCAGCAGGTAACACCATCAGATCTACTTCTTCGTATGAGTTCCAACAAACTTGACTTTCGTCTTGAACGTCGAACTCATTTCTGTAAAATTCAATCTGAGCCGTCTTCACATTGTTCGCCCACGACCTAGGAGTCCGCCAACGTGAACCTAAAGGACACAATGGAAGTTGCACACCGGGAATTCTAGATGGTCGTCCGACATGAAGATGTTCCCAACACCATATCTGTAACAATGTAAGGAAACCAGCTAATCGTTTCCCCTTTTTCAAACATGCCTGATCCAAATATTGAGACAAAACAACTAAGGATGCAGCTCCCCAACTGTAGTTTCCACATTCAAATATGTGTTCCAACAACAGTAAATATCTAAAGTGAACTTTATTTCCACAATTATCGCCTACTATCCCGGATCCTAACTGAAACAAAATGTACGCTCTCGTGTGCTGCATAACCTTCTCATCTGTTGCATCTGCCTCAACAACCTGATAATTTTGCTGCAACCACTGCAATGACACGTATCCACCTTTCACTGCAATTGTCGCTTCTTCTTCTTCTTCATCACCCAACAGATTCATGTAAACCAGAGTCCAATCATGATCTAATGTTGCACACACTGCCAAACCGTCAACACGAAGACCACTAAGCATAGCTACGTCTTGTAGCGTGATGGTCATCTCCCCGTGTCTAAAATGGAAGGTGTGTGTCTCAGGCCTCCACCTCTCCACAACAGCACAGATCAGATTCCAATCCAGTTGCAATCAAGACACAGTGTCAAATCCTGCAATCACTAACAAATCTCACATCTTTTCATCTTGCACATTCCACGTGTTGAACTGAATAACGTGCTCGACGCATTTAATATCCGTCAAAGGTTCCTGAAAAATAAAATTAATTATTTTACGTCAAATAAAAACCAATACCAATACACAAAAATTAGAAATTACAAATCAAAACACTTACATTTTCAAGAATCGAAGATGATCAATGATCTTTCTGTAGTATTAACACTGAAGGGTCAACAAGACCGTGACAATCGTGTGAAGTCGACATTTTGGGATCTGTAAAACATAATTAACAAAAATAATAATTATATACTTTTTGGTTTAAATAATACAATCCAAACAAATTACATACATTATCCACAATCAATCTAATTTCAACAACTACAACATTGATCATTAAATTTAATTGGTTTAACACAAATCCACACAATGCGAAACTCACCAAACAATGTTAACTTATTAAATTTGGACTTCGGAGATTAATTGATCCATTAATCAAATCATCAAATCCACACAAGATTAATAATCATAACAATATAACATCATCCACACAAGATTAATTAAACAAAGTAGGGTAAACTCATCAACCAAATATCAATCAATCGAATCCAATCCAAAAACAATGAACACAAATCATAACCAAACCAATCAAATGCACATAAATACAAACTAATAAAGCAAAATCTTAACAAAAAATATCTAAAAATACCAGAAATTGCAGGAGAGAGAGAAAGGAAAAAACACAAAACGGATTGAGAAGATTGGAGAAAATGGAACCTTGGTGCAGGTTAAAAATGACATTTCGGATATTGTTTTTATCTAGGGTAAAAACGACATCCGAGTGACCGTTTTTGGCTTGGTTAAAAACGACACCACTGGTGTCGTTTTTTACTTAGTTTAAAAATGACATCTGATGTGTCGTTTTTCAACGTGCATATTTTGCTAAATAAGTTTTTGAAGTGCATATTTTTTCAATTTTTTATTTCTTTTTTATTATTTTGAATTTGTTTTCTTTTATTAATCTCACAAAAAAAATTAAAATGAAAAATGCGGTGTTTTTCCCTACTTCTCCTCATTATTTACATATTTTACGCTTAACACCACCAACAACAATAAACAATTCAAGATCCCAAAGCCAATCAGTCCTCTCTTTGCGGCGGGATCGTAAGAGGAATCTCATGCGGCACTTCCTCCTTTCCGAGGACGTCAAGGCCATGTGCCGCTTCGCAGCCGAGGTCGGGATCAGAGGGGAGATGATGAAGGAGTTTCGGTTTAAGTGGGCCGAGGAGGAGATGGAGGAGTGGGAGGCAATGCAGGGGTTGGGGAGGAGGGACGAGGTGGAGAGGAGCGTCGAGGCCTTGCCGGAGAGGAAGGGGAGGATCGGGTTCGGGATGTACGGGCTCGATTTATCCGGGGAGAGGTGGGTCGAGGCGGCCGAGACAATCGAGGAGCCCGAGAAGAGGAAGCCGGTTGTCGGGGAGTGTAGGGCTGTTATGGAGAGGATTGTAGGGTTGAAGGTAGAGGAGGAAGAGGGGGAGTTGGTTCGGCTGTTGGAGGAGTGGAAGGACCTCTTGAAGCCAAGGAGAGTCGACTGGGACGGGTTGCTTTGCCTGATCAAGTACTACAATCCTGCTTTATATTTCAAGGTCAGGTTCTTATTTCGGTATTGATTTTCTCTGTTTATTGTTAGTTCCCGGAATTCCTGAATGTTCATAGTGAATGTGTACTTTTGTTAGACTAGGAGGGTGGATCTTTTTGTTCGTTTTCGTAAGTATGTTTAGTTACTGGTTTGCATGCATTAATATGGAAGTCTTACGTACATTTTAGAATCAGTAACTGTCATACTGCACAAGATTTGGTATATTCTACCCACATAGTTATCTGTTATGCTTCTCCTGCCCACCACCACCACTGATAGCTTGGTAATTTGTGACCTACATATGATACCTGACGTATCTTATTGCATTAGTTATTATCTAAAGTTGTCACTTCTATTCATTATGAGAAAACTCTAGTTCAAAGGTGCTGTGCTGCAATCATGTTCTCTGTAGATTTCCCTTAGGGGTCATACACATTTGTTTAATTTGCTGGGGGCAGATAATCTATTAAAGACATTTCCATTATTTCTATTTTTCCTTTCTGGGGAAACACCTGGGTCATTTCCTGTGAGTCTGTGAACTTCATCACACTTCCGGTTCAATAAGTGACATCTCTTGTTAGTCTTCCCCAGTTGGTACTTGTTTTAGAGCTTAGAGGTGTATTCCTCCGCTCTATCTCCTTATATGGTTATTGATGTCATCAGTAGCACGACGAGTCTGAATTGGAGGAGATTGTAAATCGGTAGCTTTTGGAATTACATAATAAACATTTATTCTCTAGGTATTACAGGTATGGGATGGATGGATAGTGGTATTTGGTGAAGAACATTTACAAGTAGTATCTTGAATTTCTAAATGACCATCAGTTGTGGTCCTTAAAATCACAGTTTTAGCGGTTTAATTGTGTAAAGTTTTGATGTTGAGAAGGCCATCACGACAAGAAAGAATAAGAGTTAAGTGCTTTTGAAAGAGTTTAATTCCTTGCAGGAATGTTGATTGAACATATTTATTATTTAAAGTTCACAATATGTTGTATTGAAGTTGATGAGCGATGTAGGTTGCTGAGCTTCTCTTGGATGAAGAATCTTTTCAGACAGATATTCGTGATTACTCATCGTTGATGGATGCCCATGTTAAGGCTGACCGGTTGGACATGGCTGAGAGAACTTTCCAGAAGATGACAGAAAAAGGAATCAAACCAGACATTCTTACATCCATTATTTTGGTTGACATGTATTGCAAGTCAGGGAATCTTGCTCGTGTGGAAGAAGAGTTTAATAGTTTAAAGAAACAGGATTTTCAAATGAATCATAAGGTCTACAAAGCAATGATTAAAACTCATCTGCAAGCAGGACAAGCGAAGGATGGGGAGAAATTGTTGTCAGATATGGAGCTTCTGGGTATGAAGCCACCCAAAGAGATATACATAGAACTGTTACGGACATTTTCTGAACATGGACAATGCGATGAGGCCAAAAAAACATTCAACAGGATGACATTTGCTGGTATCCAGTGTACGCTGGAGGCAAATACGTTACTTATAGAGGCATTTGAGAAAAGAGGTGATTTTGAAGCAACTCGGAAGCATTTTGACAACATGATATCATCTGGCACGGAGCCAGATGATCGTTGCACATCGAGCGTCATTTTGTCATACGAGAAGAAAAACCTTCTTGACAAGGCCCTGGAGTTGTTGTTAGATCGAGAGAAGGCAGGATTCAAACCAGGGATTGCAACATACGATGTTCTAGTTGACTGATTTGTTTGCTCTTGGTTTTAACATAACGTAAAAGTGTAATATTTTCTTCATTATGAGTTGAGAGATTAAGGCCGGAGATAGATCTAGAATGATTTGGATGACCTATTGTCTTCATATACTTGTAAGCTTGGTTGCTTCTCTTGTTGGAGTAGCGGAAGAATGAAAGGAAATCCGCACGAGACCCCCCAAGGACGTAGGTACGTTGCCGAACCTTGTAAATTGCGTGTGTCGTGGTTGTTTCAGGTGTGCGTTTGTGTTTGCTTGTTTATTTCATCTTATTAGTGTTCTTGTTCCATTAAGATTGGGAGAGAGTCTGAAGTTATTTCTGCAAGTCAATATTCGGTATTACGTGATGCGTTTAATCCGTGTCGTATTAGTGCATTGTTAGATCCCCTCTCAACAGAAAGCCTAACCTTGTTTACTTCATTATTTATTTGCTTTTTCTTCAAGTCAATCACCTTCATTAATCTAAGCGTTTCGGAACTCGCAGATTTTCCCTCTATCTGTACTCTTGATTACAAACTGGAATTATAGACTTCCAACTTGTACGTGACCTCTCCATATATATATATATATATATCTGTGCCTTCAAATTCAGGTGGTTAAGTTTGTTGGTTGTCTTGGAGGCATGCGTGCCTCTAGTTCATTTAATATTCTGGCGTATCTTTGTCGTTCATTGATTCATCGTAAGCTCGATCTCCACCTTAATTAACTCGATCATCCTCTATCATCTGCTTCATATATCTCCTCCTTGTTGGTGCTCTTTTAATTTGTTTCTGCTCCTTTTGTCTTTAGCTGTACCTCATGGTCAAGATACCGTACGCATCGATGTTGTAGATAACTAAGTTCACTGGTGGCATTAATTACCAGCACTGTGATCCCGTCGAGCTACATGAACTCCTCAAGTAAATGATTGTCCTTGACAAGGCCCTCTTGCCCTCGTAAGTAAATGAGTGTCCCCAAGTAAATGATGGCCACGTACGGCTTAATTTGTCGTCAGGGTTGATAAAGTACGTGTGTGTGTATATAAGTATATATACGTTGAATTAAGCCGTACAATTAATTAAAGAGTAATAAGTATGCTAAAGAAAGACTTAACAACCCTTCACCAAGTCTCCTCTTTGATTGATAAAATGGTCGTTTCCGTTGTCAACTTCTCTAATTTGCTAATTTTATAAGTAATTTTTCTCTAATTCTTTGCTCTTCCAATTATGTTGAGTACTACATGATTGGGTGGCTTCTTTCAGTTATGCCTTTGCGACAATCTTAAGTCGGTTAAAGACTCGCTCTTTTGAATTAATACTTGCTTAATAAACTTACTCATTGCAAATCAATCTCCTTATGTAGTCCTCTTTCTTCATCCCAATCTATTTACTTATTTTCATCTTCTCTCTCTCTCACACACTCAGATCTTAAGATTGAGAAATGGTTCGTTAAAAGTAACAGCAAGTGGTTTAGAGAACAAATACATATGATCATTGACCAAAATATATTATTCTATGAAGTCTTCCGCATTTTCATAGAGAAATGCATGCAGAGTACCTATTCATCGGATTTTTTTTCTCCTAAACTCAAATCACGATATCTATAATCTTCACTACGAAGTCTAATAATTGCATACTTAATATCCAGTGCACTTACATACAATGAACATGCTTTGCATAAATAGAATGTGTAGACAACCTTTAGTTGGTCGGCGTGATTAACAACTCTGAATATATTCTAAATTTGGGTTAATTACAATTTGCTTATCTGAGATTCCGATTTTCGATGGAAAGTTGTGTTTGCAACCAATTAGAACTAGGAAGCGTGAAGAAAACCCTCTTGCAATGTTATTTTGAGCATCACTTGACGCTAGACGATATCTATCAATATTGGCAGAAAGATGCCTAAAAAAATTCCCAAAAACAATGGGCGAATGGTGGATATGAATGTTTAAAGTTTATGGAAGGAAGTAAAATGTCATAAAATGAAAATTCAAGGGGTAACTATATCGATATTCTGATCTTGAGAGTTTCAGTTGGGAACATGCATATACATACATTGATACAAGTTTGCAAATTTTAATACAATTCGTTGTCACAACCTTTTTTGAATATGGAGCTTGGGTAAGCCTTTTGAACTTCGTCTTCCCGAAGTAGCCAAAATATTAGGCCTTGGGTGGAAAGGGTTGTCCATTTCCTACACATATGGTCTTCTGTTCATGATTCATATTAACAACATGGAGAAAATTTCACTACTTTGCTAAAAAAGATGTATTTTCAATTAAATTGTGACTTCTATTTTTCAGGAACATTTTTTCAGAAATAAAATAATGTAAATAGAACAATTATATTTCAGTTCGTTTTACGTAATGCAATGGTATATTGATTATTGCAAAGAACTCGTAATTTCTCCTCTCAGCAAGTAACGAGACTTGTTATGAAATTACTTATAAAGTGTGGAAACTACCGTACGAACTCAAAATTAAGTGGTGATGAGTTAAGTGATCCAACCTAACGTCGTATAACTTAGGAGAACATTCCTAATTAAATTATTTAATATGATATTATTTTCTAACACTCTCGTGCACACTGAAATATATAGTTTTTGTGTGATCACTTAATATTAGAAGAAAAAAAGATCTTTTTGCCATAGAGGAAACGATAAATTCTTGAAGTACCATACCAAAGTACCCGTATTTTAGACTTTGATACATCTTACTAATAATACACAACCTTACCTAACATGAATGTAGTGACGAATTAGAAACTCTAAAACAGCACATGGTCATTGGAATGTGATCAAATATATATCCAACTACCTTTTTGGGAAACGAAATCATGATGTGTAAGTATGTTATGAAAATGCATGGTTTAAAGACCATAATTGGATATGCTGATGTTGATATGTGTTCATAAATGGTGACGCTGCGATTTCAGGAGATCGACAAGATAATGCTATTGGTAAGAGTTATTGGAACATGTGCAACTACTAAAAAACGTGTCTTAGTTAATATGTGTTCACTCTATATATGTAACGTATCCGAAAATAACGAAAAATTTAAACAATATAAAAGACTGTCAACGGTCAACAGGGCTCGTCACGAGACAACAAGATGATATATATATATATATATATATATATATATATATATATAAGATCCACGTGGAACTCAAACATACAGACTGACTGTGATTACAAACAAAAGCTATACAACATGTAATCACCTCAAAAGAAGAGATAGACAAATACAACATCAGATCCCGGGGGCACCCTCCTCGGTCACCACCTCGACTCTAATGTTGTTCGCTACCTGAAATGAAAACAAACAAACATACCTGAGTTTCCTACTGGAACCCCGTATGCCAAACCTCCTAAAATACAAAAAGGAATAAAAGACGATGCAATGCAATGCACATGATCATCCACCTCGGGTCCGCAATAATACCCCTCTCCGCCTCCACGGTACTGAACCACTCCTGCCACCACGAGGGTCAAGTCAGTCCACCGCTGCCTCACAAGGGTCAGTCGGCACCACTACTCCCCAAAAGCCGCAGAAAGGAACCCCAGTACTACGCCGCTACCCCAGGAGCGAGTCAGCCTGCCGAATGCACAACTCGGGCCAGACGACAGCCGCTGCTCCCCCAAGAGCCGCTAGACGCGCACCCTGCCGGAACATCCTCGGCCTACCGACAAACCCCAGCAAACAGCCCAAGGTTTACGACAATCATCTCTCACACCCCGCTCGATATGAGAGGCCCAACAATAATACGCCTTCGTCGAAGGTGAAATCCGTCGCTCCCAAGGCCAGTAACCGACCGTCGCCTCAGAGCCAGTAGTCGACCTATACTCGACGGCTCGCGTGTGGATAAATCCACCAACCTGCGGCAGATCGGTCGACCGCTACAAGCACACCGGTCGACCGGTCTTCCGCATAGTACTCAGTACTGTACAAACAATGCATTCGGTCGAACCACGCCAACCGAATTACCGACCAATCGGTCGAACAAAAGTCATCTAGCGGTCGACCGTTTGGATGGTCTACGCTATACAATATTTATAATATATATATCCGACTGGTCGAACCAAGAGTCCGTTCAACCGATAACAGGGATCTCAGCATTTTGCCTAAGTAATATTCGGTCGACCGGAACCGAGATACAGTTCGACCGAAACATCACAAACACTCTACTGCTTATTTAAAATGCTCAGTCGGTCGACCGAAAGTTAAAGAGCGGTCGACCGTTTTGATGGTCAAAGCTCCCAACCGACTTAACATCGAATAGATCGGTCGAACCAGGTTAAGGGCGTTCAACCGTTTAATAAGTCAAAACCCCCAACCGACCTATTCTCATTGTTTCGGTCGACCGGCGAAGTGGATCCGTTCGACCGATAACATCATCTAACCTTTTTTCCCGCACAAATCTGGCATAACAGTCGACCGTCCTCAGACATCGTTCGACCGTTTGTGGGTGCAAAACAATATAATAATAGAATCGGTCGACTGCCCACAGGCACCGGTCGACCGATTGTCGTCTTTAACCTCTGAATAGGTTGCAATTCGACACCAACGTCGATCCCCAACACCCACAAAGCTTATGTGAGTTATAATGAAGACTTGACATACCTTTTTGAAGTTTGTGGAAGCCTCCCAAGCTTTGGCAAGCCTAACCCAACACTTCTCCTTCACTTCTTCTCCTTCTCCTTCTCTCCTTCTTCTTCTCCTCCAAAATCGCCTCTCCCACTATCTGATCAACTCAAGCAAAGAGGAAAAATGTTTAATTTGACCTAACACCTCTATTTATAGAAAAACCAAATCTTATCCTCAACTCCACCTCACTCTTTACTGTAGCATGATTAATTAAGGTTAATTAGGTTTAGTTTAGGTTAATTAGGGTGTTTAGATTAAGGTTATTACAATATATGTATACTTAATTAGTTTGAGATATTTGTATGTGAATCAATGTACATAGCCTCGCATGCTACGATAAGGGGAGTGAAGATATAATAATTACCCTTAAAGAGAAAGCCCAGAAGATTTGTTGTTATACTCTTTTCCTTTTGTCAATTTTTGACTGATCATTAGGTTTTTATATATTGGTTAAAGCCTTAAAGGTTTCCATGAGATAACATAAAAAATGATCATTAGAGTATATCATATATACATATATATTAGTTGTACCATAAAATACTATATTGCACTAGTTTGATATCAAAATACAAAATAGTACTGCAGCATAAAAGTTGTAGCTCTCATTTTTGAGAGGTACATGCAGGTTAATTACAAAATACTACAATATTGTTATCCTTGGCTTTACATGTGCTTGCTTCATTAGTTTTGTAATATTGTAATGTCATCCTATATAAGTATTGTTGGACTACAAAATTTGGATTAAGCTCATGAACAATTTAATTGAGAAATCCAATATTAAGAACGAGAGTTATTGAGCAATGTGCTCATCTTTCTTTAGTCCCACATTGGGAAACTTGAGAAGGTTGAGAATGTTAACATTTTCTTCCCATGACTCTATGTAGGTAGAAAGAGAGAGAGGATGAGAGAATTCTCCATGCACACATGCACGCGTCCAGTTCGGGGTGGGGCGAGGGATTTGGGGGAATTTAGAGTTTTTAGCCTCAAGGTGATAGAAATATTTTTTTTGTCATCGATTTAATTGCTCGATTTTCTCCATGATATATACACGTCCTTTGTATTCTCTCTCATAAACGAAAGCACTCTCTGGCGATTTTTTGCTCCTCCGAAATCCAACGTTCTTCGGCGATCTATTCTTGCGATGTTTTGATATGCTTTCGTGGTTTGTCGGGTTCGGTGCACGCATGCTCGACGAAGGAACCACTCTATCTTGAGGAAAAAGTGTCAAACCCATCGCACTGGTCCGTGATGGCGATATTTTTTCTAAGACAAGTCTCAAATCAACGGCTCAGTTGAAAGGTATTTCTGATCACTACTATTTTGTTTGTTAGTTTTCTATACATGATTTCGTTTGTTAGCTTTGTCTGGATCTTTTATTCGACATGTCTAACCCACTATATTACATGATAATATTCGTAATTGTCACAACAAGTATGACCTAACATCAATAATGTTAATTGTTATGGAATTGCAACTTGTTTTCTCGATGTTGATGTCGAAAAACACAATAAATAGTTAAGCTTTGACAACGCATTCAAATGCATAGGAAATTTAAAAAAAATGAACGCATGGTGATCACGTTGCTTCACGTTCTAGGATGATTAATAACTTCCGTAATGACTCCATCTACACCACCATATAGAATCTTAAGATTGAAGACTTAACTTGATTACCATCTCTTGCGACTCGATCTTGCTTCGATGGGATCCAAAACAAAACGTTTCCTTAGAAGGGTTCGTTGATTTGCTCTCTTATCTATCTTAATCTGTAGAAGTAATTTGTGGAACATTTTTGTTAAAGGCTTTTTTTTTTTACAAAGTTGTTGTCGCATGTGGTGATGGAATTAATGGTTTTCCGATTGTCAGGTTATTTAGTTTGGTGGATTCAATTAGAGTTTAATTTGTTCCTAAAGATTTTATTTTGTTTTGTTTCCTAATTAATCAGCATACATATAGCTGTTCCATATAATTTCTGAAAGAATTTTCTTTATTTGCATATTGCAAATTTCGTACAATATTGTTGTTTGCTTGGTTTTATCAGATCTTTAGAGGAAGCGAAAACTCCGACGAATTTTTGGCATCTACGTGTGGGTATGTCCAGAGATCTGTGCAGAACATCGACATGAGTTACCAGTTCTCTTTGGCAGTGCTGCAAAAAGCAACGGACGACTTTGACGAGATATGTGTCATTGGCTGGGGAGGTTTCGGAATAGTCTACAAGGGTGTGTTAGAAGATGGCACCAAGATAGCAGCAAAGTTATGTAACCCAAAATCCCAGCAGGGTCTAAATGAATTCCGAACCGAAATTGAGCTTCTCTCACGACTTCGACATCGGCATTTGGTCTCTTTCATAGGTTACTGTGACGAAGGGACCGAAATGATCCTCGTATACGAGTTCATGGAGAAGGGTTCTCTTAAGAGCCATCTCTACGGGTCGAATAAACCGACTTTAAACTGGAAGCAGAGGCTTGAGATATGCGTCGGAGCTGCCCGAGGACTCTATTATCTCCATACCTGTGAAGCCAAGGCTATTATTCATCGTAATTTCAAACCCTCCAAAATTTTGCTTGATGAGAGACTAAGGGCAAAAGTTTTAGATTTGAAGCTTGCAAGGACAGGTCCGGAACCAGATGAGACCCATTTCAGTACTCTTGGATATCTCGCTCCCGAGTACTTCATACGAAGAGAACTCGATGAAAAATCAGACGTCTACTCCTTTGGTGTCGTGTTATGTGCTATGTGCTAGACCTCCTATTAATCCTTCTCTCCCAAGAGATGAGATCAATCTGGCCGAGTGGGCAATAAATTGGCAAAAGAAAGGGCAATTGGATGAGATAGTGGACCCCGAAATTGCCGGAACAATTCGACTGGAGTCTCTCAGGGTATTCGTAGAGACCGCCGGAAAATGTTTAGCGGAGTATGGTGATGGCCGACCCACAATGGCTGACGTTTTGTGGAACCTCGAACACGCAGTCCAGCTCCAAGAAGACGACTTGGCCACGGAGGGTACGTAGTCGTCACATCTCTTACTCACACGGAATGCGTGAGCAACGTTTGATTTTCTCTCAGTATTAATCATTTCTTATGACACACTTTTGCTGTAAATTGGCAAATCATGCGCATCATTTTTTACGAATAATTAAGATTAAAAAACCCCTTTTAACATAAGATATATGAACCAATATAAAGTGAAAGTATATATATATATATATATATATATATATATATATATATATATATATATATATAGCATGCATGCTACATGAAGTGCTTTCTTCCATAGATACGAATTAAAGCGAATATGACTGAATTAATTATAAGGAAAATTTATTAAATAAGAAGTTAAGATAAACTATATAATTTTAAATAAGTCTTCATGAAAACATGAAAATTACATACAAATTCTGGTGAGTAGTTAGAAGGATTGACTTTGTAATGGTTTGTATATACCCTGAAGTTGAAGATATAGAAGAGAATGATGGAATGGATGAAGAAAAACCAAGTAGAGAGGATGATGGACCTGTGATAGGAATCGACTTGGGTACTTCCAACTGTTGCATGGCGGTGTGGCATAACGGCGATGTCATGGTTATTGAGGACGACGATGGTAACAGGATTATACCTGCATATGTTGCCTTCACTGAGGATGAGGTACTCTTTGGAGACGCTGCCAAGCATCAATTATCTTACAACTCCGACAACACTGTCTTTGGTAATTTATTTAATCATTCTCCCCGCTTTAGCTACAAGCATCTATTTGAAACATGGATCATGAACTACTTGGATCATGAACTACAGTTATTGAAACTGCATGTAGAATGTAAATAATGATTTTTAAATTATAACTAGGATTATGAACTACAATTGCGAAACTACAAAATGTCAACCGAAAGATATCAAAAGAGGAACAGTAAAATGTAGTGTAGAATGTAAACTGCAAATTGTAACTAGGAAATTTTTCTAAAACAAAGAAATAACTATCGGCTTAATTACAAATTCGAATGTTAGTTGTATGAATTGTTTTACTAAACTTTGTGCTTTTAGATTTTGTTTGGCAACTATGTTTTATGCGGTTTCATCAGCTCCTAAACGCAGCGATTGTATAAAACTTGGAATATGGTTGTGGGTAGAATATATATATACAAGATACTAATATGGTTGGGTAGAGAAAAATAAAAAAACTATCTAGATTTTTGGTAAATATATACAAGAACTTAATATGATTCGGTAGATTACTATGAATTTATTAGAATGTAGGTAAATAAAAGAAATTAGTGAGACTGATTAAAATATAAGACTCTTCTGATGTTTTGGGCAAGATACAAGTAATAATCTGATATCAAAACGGAATTGAATCAATATGATATGGCCGGCAGAAATAGGGGGGGGGGGGGGGGGGGGGGGGGGGGGGAATTAATCACTTGAAACCTCGTCCTCCAAGTACAACCACAACGCAACATCACAAAGATTGTTTGCTTGGACTACAAATGCATGTGAAAATTACAAAACGCAACTACCACACCCCTACTATGCGAATGAGGTCTTACAATATTCAACTTCTCATAGGCAAATATATTAACCTTCTAATTATGATTTTCGATCAAGAATTAATTTTCATCGACTTGGTCTATATTCTATGATAATGCACTTTTGAAGAATACATAGAGAGTTCATTTAGTCATACACAATTTTAGTAGAGTTTTGATTTGTACGATAAAAAGTAAATAATCCCTTCATTACCTATATATGGTCAGGTGTCAAACGTTTGCTTGGTAGAAAATTCAGCAACGAAACAGTGCAACAGGACATGGAGTTATGGCCTTACAAGGTTGTTCAAGAAGATAATGATGAACCTGAGATCATAGTAGAATATATGGAAGAGGAGAAGCGGTACAAACCACAAGATATCATGTCCATTATGCTGCAAAATTTGAAGGAATTGGCAGAAAAAAAGTTAAATCAAAGTCATATAAAGTATGTTGTGATGACTGTTCCTATCTACTTCACCCAATCACAACGTATGATAATAATTAATGCAGCGGAAGCAGCAGGACTCAAGATCTGCCGATTCATCTATGAGCCAACGGCGGCTGCTTTAGCTTACACGTTGAAGTACAACTCTGATAAGATAAAGAATGTTTTGGTTTTCGATCTTGGCGGTGGTACACTCGACGTCTCTCTTCTTCAAATGGGAAAAAATATTGTGGAGGTTAAGGCAATAGCGGGAGACCACCATCTGGGAGGGGAAGATTTTGACGGACGCCTTATCAACTATCTTTGTCAAGTTTTCTCAAGTAAGCACCATATTGACATCACTGGAAATAAGAGATCCATTGCCAAACTGAAAGAAGCATGTGAGTCAGCTAAAAAACACCTATGCATGAAGAAGGGACAGTCTGCTAAAATAGAGATTGAATCGTTGTACAAAGGAATAGACTTCTGTGAAACAATCGAACGTTCCAAGTTTGAAGAGCTTAATGAAGACCTATTTTTGAAATGCTTGGAACCCGTGAAAGAGTGCTTGAACCAATCAGGGTTAAAGGTAAACGAAGTTGATGAAGTAATTTTGGTAGGTGGGTCGTCTCAAATACCAAAGATTCGTGACTTGTTGCAAGAGCTTTTCGAAGGAAAAACATTATTTGATGCTCTCCAGCCTGAAGAAGTTGTGGCATCAGGTGCGGCTATTCTAGGGGCGACATCAGGCCATGGAAAGGATCACTTCCTAATGGAATTTAATCTCAAAGATGCCACTCCTGCTTCCTTAGGTGTGGCAATGAAGGATGGGAGCATGAGAATTTTCGTCGAAAGAAATAATCCAATCCCAACAAAACAAGTTACCGATCTTCCTCTAAACCAACTCCCAATTACTCTCCTCGTGTACGAAGGTGAGAAAATCATAGCAAACGAAAACCACAAACTTGGGCAACTTGGACTTCAAGATTTTGCATCATCAGGTATATACGATTCGTATGCTCATTTGGAAAGTAATAATTAACCACAAACTTGTAGTTAATTTAACGCCCCGAGTCCAGACAACTGCTCACCCGTCCGAACCCGGTGCGTTAAGATACGATCCGCGATCCTGACCGTTGCGCACTCTGATATTTAAATCCATCTGATAGACCCGTAATTAATCTGAAAAATATAATCAACAATTTGTGAGCTCGACAGCCCGCAAGTTCCAACCGTCAATCAATCAGAATCATAATCATGTGAAAAATAATACGGAATATGACATTCAGTCAATAAGCACAATCAAGAGACATGCATCACAAATAAAATACATGCATAACAATCTGGAACCCCCATTCGGATTCGACCACATCCTGTGCTTCTGAAATTTATCAATCAGTCAGACGCACACCTGGTAGCTCCACACTAACGACAGACAGCCCTTTCCTCTCTCGGGTGGCTCCACGCTGTCCGCTAGGCAGCTCTTTCCTAAGTTGCTCTGCCAGAAACATACACACAGCCACAGGACATGTCGACCGAAACACCACCATGCAATCATATGCATATCCATAAAATCAAAATTAATGCTCAACATGCAAGCACGAATATCAAGAGAGACAGACATGATATGAAACTGAAGGAAAAAAAATCAGTACTTGCCTCAAAATCTCCATCTTTTTCTTCTCAATATTCTTCTCAAAATTTCATCTTCTCCTAAAACCACACAATCATCCAACAATCTTAATTAGTCCATTAAGATATTTGATTATTACCTCGACTAAAAAATTCAGGATATTACATTCTACCCTCCTTAAAAGAAATTTCGTCCTCGAAATTTGATCTCAATACTGTCTTAATCCAAACAAATTAATACAAAATTTTCAACTAATTATTTATCAAATCTAAAAACCTAACACCACTTATCGCTCATAATTTGGATAATCAATCCAACCAAATCCAAATTCACATTTGAACTCAAGTCCAAATATCTCTAAATTCATCTTTCATTATTTATTAATAATTTGGTAGCAAATCCAACCAAGTCAAAATTCACATTTAAATCAATAGTCAATACTTCTAAATTCAATTTCTCAAATTCCAATCCAATCAAATTTTTATTTCAAATCCAAATCCCGACTAATTCCGAGGATCGTATTGCTCTGATACCATTTTTAACGCCCCGAGCCCAGACAACTGCTCACCCGCCCGAACCCGGTGCGTTAAGATACGATCCGCGATCCTGACCGTTGCGCACTCTGATATTTAAATCCATCTGATAGGCCCATAATTAATCTGAAAAATATAATCAACAATTTGTGAGCTCGACAGCCCGCAAGTTCCAACCGTCAATCAATCAGAATCATAATCATGTGAAAAATAATACGGAATATGACATTCAGTCAATAAGCACAATCAAGAGACATGCATCACAAATAAAATACATGCATAACAATCTGGAACCCCCATTCGGATTCGACCACATCCTGTGCTTCTGAAATCTATCAATCAGTCAGACGCACACCTGGTAGCTCCACACTAACGACAGGCAGCCCTTTCCTCTCTCGGGTGGCTCCACGCTGTCCGCTAGGCAGCTCTTTCCTAAGTTGCTCTGCCAGAAACATACACACAGCCACAGGACATGTCGACCGAAACACCACCATGCAATCATATGCATATCCATAAAATCAATATTAATGCTCAACATGCAAGCAACTACGAATATCAAGAGAGACAGACATGATATGAAACTGAAGAATAACGAATCAGTACTTGCCTCAAAATCTCCATCTTTTTCTTCTCAATATTCTTCTCAAAATTTCATCTTCTCCTAAAACCACACAATCATCCAACAATCTTAATTAGTCCATTAAGATATTTGATTATTACCTCAACTAAAAAATTCAGGATATTACAGTTAAGAATCTTGATTTATATATAGTTGTAGTAAAAATCAATTCACTAAATGCTTGGATTGGGGGAACTTCAAGATATTTATTATAAGGATGAGCATACATCCACCTTAATTAAAGTGTTTGAATTCGTAGAAAATAAATAGGTGAGGGAATCCACTACCTCTATACGATGGTAATCTCATTGCCCTCCTACTTAGGTCAATTCTATTATCTAAAATGCATCTTATGTCGACTAAAAACGAAAACAAAAACCAATCTGATTATATTTGAGTTAAATTGGATTGACTTTTTAGAAGTTGGAAATTAAAGAATTCCCTCAATATTTCAATTTTATTTGATACGAATGATTTCCTCTTAAAAGTTACTTCTATAATAATCCCCTCCCCGGATGATTAAACTCGCCCTACATGAAAGTGAAATATAAAATAAGCAGGAACTTACCATTTTGCTAACAAAACAGGGAAGTAAAATGACCAAAATGCTCTCGACTTATTTACAATTATATGTTGTTTGATATATGATAAATTAATTTATATATGTTTATGTGTGTTCGATAAATTGCAGTATTGTACATAATTCAAAATTGTAATTGTTTAGAGAGAGAAAATGTCTCATCAACAAAAATTAAACTCTGCAGGTGATTGTATATTGGAGGTATCTTTCAATGTAGATGTGAATAATGCAGTACAAGTGACAGCAAAAGATACCAAAAGTGGTATAAGTATAGGAGAAACATTTTCTGAAGACGACAGAAGATTGACCATAAATGAAATTGCGAAGATGGTAGAGGAAAACGAGAAGATTAGTTCTGAGAAGAAGCGAGAACAAAAAAAGAAGAAGGCTGTGAACAAACTGAAAGCGTTGGTGCACTTGGTGGATACCAAGCTCAAAGATGAGAGCAGAAGAAATGTTTTGGGAAACTTCCTCCATCGTACCCTAAAGTTTGCAACTATGGAAATGTTGGAGTGGCTGGAAGGAGACGTACACAAAGTTGGGGTGAGGGATGTTCAAAGAAAGATGGCCGACTTTAAGTTGATCATAGAGCCATTCAAAAACACAATTGGCATATCGTTATCATCGGCTTAATATATAATACGTGTAAAATGTTCCCATTCTCATGTTAAATATTATCGAAATCGTGTAAATTTTCGTTTTCCAATGCAATTATTTGTTCTTGTTTGTGTGGATATATATGGCTTAAATCGTAATTGGTATTTACCTTTAAATTCCGCCGATATTTCTATCCTGACACTTTGAGCTAGATTAATATATGGACTTCTCACTTTTAGCTTAATATTGGACTTTTATGTCCAAACTCCAAACTATCACCACTTAATTTATTTATTTTTTATTTTGTAGGAACAAAACATCACGTGAATTGTAGAATATTTCATCTTAAGATACATCAACATGTAACATTAGACAAAAATGTTTACAGGACCTACAAAATCCTAATCTTCCAAAAAAAAACAACTTCTAACTGTTAATCCGAAATAATTTTTCGTGTTTTATCATGTTATATATGATTTGTCTACACTAAACCTTGTATACAAACAATTGAACCCATGAACTGCTAGAAAAACAAAATTTTACTTTAAATATTATTTATCTTGGAAGAAAGAAACATTAAAAAAACTCATCAAGTCTACCATTTAGGCACCATGGACTCGTGGTTCAGCCTTCGGTTGTTCAAGGATGTCGATCACACTCGGATTGGGTGTTCAAGGATGTTTGATATGAGAGTACGGGTTTTGGATTAGAATTGAGTTTTTTCGATAGGTATGGTATGTGATTAGAACTGTCTAACTTTGGTTTTTGGTTTGGCTCGATAGTTCGACTTGAAAAATACTCGACTCTAATTTAACTTGATAACGAAAGATCTTGATGAAAAACCAAAAAATCTTTAAACTTGATTCGGTAAACGAACCGTTCGAACTCGAAAAAATTGGATGCTTGGCTCGATAGCCTGCTCAATTTTTTTATTGTTCTATTTTTTTTTGGTATTTGTAATAACATAAGATAATACTCATAGTTCAAAATTTTGCTCGACTCGGCTAACCCTATTTGTGATGAATTTTTTGCAAGCTTTTTTGTGTGAAATTTACATTGTACATTCTTTTTCTACTTGAAACACTGTGCATTATAAATATTAGGGTTTTTTTAACGGAAAATTTTCAAAATAATCAAAAAGAAATAAAAAAAATTGGAAAAATATGCACCTCAGAAACTTATTTAGCAAAATATGCATATTGAAAAACAGCACCTCAGGTAAAACACCATCAGATTTACTTGGATTTGCCGTTGTTATCCTAAGTAAAAAACTGCACCACTGGTACCTTTTTTAACCTACGTCAAAAACGGCAACTGCGAAACAAACAATCCATGTTCTGCTCATCCAAACCTCATGTCCTTGGCGGCAATCAGCAGGTAACACCATCAGATCTACTTCTTCGTATGAGTTCCAACAAACTTGACTTTCGTCTTGAACGTCGAACTCATTTCTGTAAAATTCAATCTGAGCCGTCTTCACATTGTTCGCCCACGACCTAGGAGTCCGCCAACGTGAACCTAAAGGACACAATGGAAGTTGCACACCGGGAATTCTAGATGGTCGTCCGACATGAAGATGTTCCCAACACCATATCTGTAACAATGTAAGGAAACCAGCTAATCGTTTCCCCTTTTTCAAACATGCCTGATCCAAATATTGAGACAAAACAACTAAGGATGCAGCTCCCCAACTGTAGTTTCCACATTCAAATATGTGTTCCAACAACAGTAAATATCTAAAGTGAACTTTATTTCCACAATTATCGCCTACTATCCCGGATCCTAACTGAAACAAAATGTACGCTCTCGTGTGCTGCATAACCTTCTCATCTGTTGCATCTGCCTCAACAACCTGATAATTTTGCTGCAACCACTGCAATGACACGTATCCACCTTTCACTGCAATTGTCGCTTCTTCTTCTTCTTCATCACCCAACAGATTCATGTAAACCAGAGTCCAATCATGATCTAATGTTGCACACACTGCCAAACCGTCAACACGAAGACCACTAAGCATAGCTACGTCTTGTAGCGTGATGGTCATCTCCCCGTGTCTAAAATGGAAGGTGTGTGTCTCAGGCCTCCACCTCTCCACAACAGCACAGATCAGATTCCAATCCAGTTGCAATCAAGACACAGTGTCAAATCCTGCAATCACTAACAAATCTCACATCTTTTCATCTTGCACATTCCACGTGTTGAACTGAATAACGTGCTCGACGCATTTAATATCCGTCAAAGGTTCCTGAAAAATAAAATTAATTATTTTACGTCAAATAAAAACCAATACCAATACACAAAAATTAGAAATTACAAATCAAAACACTTACATTTTCAAGAATCGAAGATGATCAATGATCTTTCTGTAGTATTAACACTGAAGGGTCAACAAGACCGTGACAATCGTGTGAAGTCGACATTTTGGGATCTGTAAAACATAATTAACAAAAATAATAATTATATACTTTTTGGTTTAAATAATACAATCCAAACAAATTACATACATTATCCACAATCAATCTAATTTCAACAACTACAACATTGATCATTAAATTTAATTGGTTTAACACAAATCCACACAATGCGAAACTCACCAAACAATGTTAACTTATTAAATTTGGACTTCGGAGATTAATTGATCCATTAATCAAATCATCAAATCCACACAAGATTAATAATCATAACAATATAACATCATCCACACAAGATTAATTAAACAAAGTAGGGTAAACTCATCAACCAAATATCAATCAATCGAATCCAATCCAAAAACAATGAACACAAATCATAACCAAACCAATCAAATGCACATAAATACAAACTAATAAAGCAAAATCTTAACAAAAAATATCTAAAAATACCAGAAATTGCAGGAGAGAGAGAAAGGAAAAAACACAAAACGGATTGAGAAGATTGGAGAAAATGGAACCTTGGTGCAGGTTAAAAATGACATTTCGGATATTGTTTTTATCTAGGGTAAAAACGACATCCGAGTGACCGTTTTTGGCTTGGTTAAAAACGACACCACTGGTGTCGTTTTTTACTTAGTTTAAAAATGACATCTGATGTGTCGTTTTTCAACGTGCATATTTTGCTAAATAAGTTTTTGAAGTGCATATTTTTTCAATTTTTTATTTCTTTTTTATTATTTTGAATTTGTTTTCTTTTATTAATCTCACAAAAAAAATTAAAATGAAAAATGCGGTGTTTTTCCCTACTTCTCCTCATTATTTACATATTTTACGCTTAACACCACCAACAACAATAAACAATTCAAGATCCCAAAGCCAATCAGTCCTCTCTTTGCGGCGGGATCGTAAGAGGAATCTCATGCGGCACTTCCTCCTTTCCGAGGACGTCAAGGCCATGTGCCGCTTCGCAGCCGAGGTCGGGATCAGAGGGGAGATGATGAAGGAGTTTCGGTTTAAGTGGGCCGAGGAGGAGATGGAGGAGTGGGAGGCAATGCAGGGGTTGGGGAGGAGGGACGAGGTGGAGAGGAGCGTCGAGGCCTTGCCGGAGAGGAAGGGGAGGATCGGGTTCGGGATGTACGGGCTCGATTTATCCGGGGAGAGGTGGGTCGAGGCGGCCGAGACAATCGAGGAGCCCGAGAAGAGGAAGCCGGTTGTCGGGGAGTGTAGGGCTGTTATGGAGAGGATTGTAGGGTTGAAGGTAGAGGAGGAAGAGGGGGAGTTGGTTCGGCTGTTGGAGGAGTGGAAGGACCTCTTGAAGCCAAGGAGAGTCGACTGGGACGGGTTGCTTTGCCTGATCAAGTACTACAATCCTGCTTTATATTTCAAGGTCAGGTTCTTATTTCGGTATTGATTTTCTCTGTTTATTGTTAGTTCCCGGAATTCCTGAATGTTCATAGTGAATGTGTACTTTTGTTAGACTAGGAGGGTGGATCTTTTTGTTCGTTTTCGTAAGTATGTTTAGTTACTGGTTTGCATGCATTAATATGGAAGTCTTACGTACATTTTAGAATCAGTAACTGTCATACTGCACAAGATTTGGTATATTCTACCCACATAGTTATCTGTTATGCTTCTCCTGCCCACCACCACCACTGATAGCTTGGTAATTTGTGACCTACATATGATACCTGACGTATCTTATTGCATTAGTTATTATCTAAAGTTGTCACTTCTATTCATTATGAGAAAACTCTAGTTCAAAGGTGCTGTGCTGCAATCATGTTCTCTGTAGATTTCCCTTAGGGGTCATACACATTTGTTTAATTTGCTGGGGGCAGATAATCTATTAAAGACATTTCCATTATTTCTATTTTTCCTTTCTGGGGAAACACCTGGGTCATTTCCTGTGAGTCTGTGAACTTCATCACACTTCCGGTTCAATAAGTGACATCTCTTGTTAGTCTTCCCCAGTTGGTACTTGTTTTAGAGCTTAGAGGTGTATTCCTCCGCTCTATCTCCTTATATGGTTATTGATGTCATCAGTAGCACGACGAGTCTGAATTGGAGGAGATTGTAAATCGGTAGCTTTTGGAATTACATAATAAACATTTATTCTCTAGGTATTACAGGTATGGGATGGATGGATAGTGGTATTTGGTGAAGAACATTTACAAGTAGTATCTTGAATTTCTAAATGACCATCAGTTGTGGTCCTTAAAATCACAGTTTTAGCGGTTTAATTGTGTAAAGTTTTGATGTTGAGAAGGCCATCACGACAAGAAAGAATAAGAGTTAAGTGCTTTTGAAAGAGTTTAATTCCTTGCAGGAATGTTGATTGAACATATTTATTATTTAAAGTTCACAATATGTTGTATTGAAGTTGATGAGCGATGTAGGTTGCTGAGCTTCTCTTGGATGAAGAATCTTTTCAGACAGATATTCGTGATTACTCATCGTTGATGGATGCCCATGTTAAGGCTGACCGGTTGGACATGGCTGAGAGAACTTTCCAGAAGATGACAGAAAAAGGAATCAAACCAGACATTCTTACATCCATTATTTTGGTTGACATGTATTGCAAGTCAGGGAATCTTGCTCGTGTGGAAGAAGAGTTTAATAGTTTAAAGAAACAGGATTTTCAAATGAATCATAAGGTCTACAAAGCAATGATTAAAACTCATCTGCAAGCAGGACAAGCGAAGGATGGGGAGAAATTGTTGTCAGATATGGAGCTTCTGGGTATGAAGCCACCCAAAGAGATATACATAGAACTGTTACGGACATTTTCTGAACATGGACAATGCGATGAGGCCAAAAAAACATTCAACAGGATGACATTTGCTGGTATCCAGTGTACGCTGGAGGCAAATACGTTACTTATAGAGGCATTTGAGAAAAGAGGTGATTTTGAAGCAACTCGGAAGCATTTTGACAACATGATATCATCTGGCACGGAGCCAGATGATCGTTGCACATCGAGCGTCATTTTGTCATACGAGAAGAAAAACCTTCTTGACAAGGCCCTGGAGTTGTTGTTAGATCGAGAGAAGGCAGGATTCAAACCAGGGATTGCAACATACGATGTTCTAGTTGACTGATTTGTTTGCTCTTGGTTTTAACATAACGTAAAAGTGTAATATTTTCTTCATTATGAGTTGAGAGATTAAGGCCGGAGATAGATCTAGAATGATTTGGATGACCTATTGTCTTCATATACTTGTAAGCTTGGTTGCTTCTCTTGTTGGAGTAGCGGAAGAATGAAAGGAAATCCGCACGAGACCCCCCAAGGACGTAGGTACGTTGCCGAACCTTGTAAATTGCGTGTGTCGTGGTTGTTTCAGGTGTGCGTTTGTGTTTGCTTGTTTATTTCATCTTATTAGTGTTCTTGTTCCATTAAGATTGGGAGAGAGTCTGAAGTTATTTCTGCAAGTCAATATTCGGTATTACGTGATGCGTTTAATCCGTGTCGTATTAGTGCATTGTTAGATCCCCTCTCAACAGAAAGCCTAACCTTGTTTACTTCATTATTTATTTGCTTTTTCTTCAAGTCAATCACCTTCATTAATCTAAGCGTTTCGGAACTCGCAGATTTTCCCTCTATCTGTACTCTTGATTACAAACTGGAATTATAGACTTCCAACTTGTACGTGACCTCTCCATATATATATATATATATATCTGTGCCTTCAAATTCAGGTGGTTAAGTTTGTTGGTTGTCTTGGAGGCATGCGTGCCTCTAGTTCATTTAATATTCTGGCGTATCTTTGTCGTTCATTGATTCATCGTAAGCTCGATCTCCACCTTAATTAACTCGATCATCCTCTATCATCTGCTTCATATATCTCCTCCTTGTTGGTGCTCTTTTAATTTGTTTCTGCTCCTTTTGTCTTTAGCTGTACCTCATGGTCAAGATACCGTACGCATCGATGTTGTAGATAACTAAGTTCACTGGTGGCATTAATTACCAGCACTGTGATCCCGTCGAGCTACATGAACTCCTCAAGTAAATGATTGTCCTTGACAAGGCCCTCTTGCCCTCGTAAGTAAATGAGTGTCCCCAAGTAAATGATGGCCACGTACGGCTTAATTTGTCGTCAGGGTTGATAAAGTACGTGTGTGTGTATATAAGTATATATACGTTGAATTAAGCCGTACAATTAATTAAAGAGTAATAAGTATGCTAAAGAAAGACTTAACAACCCTTCACCAAGTCTCCTCTTTGATTGATAAAATGGTCGTTTCCGTTGTCAACTTCTCTAATTTGCTAATTTTATAAGTAATTTTTCTCTAATTCTTTGCTCTTCCAATTATGTTGAGTACTACATGATTGGGTGGCTTCTTTCAGTTATGCCTTTGCGACAATCTTAAGTCGGTTAAAGACTCGCTCTTTTGAATTAATACTTGCTTAATAAACTTACTCATTGCAAATCAATCTCCTTATGTAGTCCTCTTTCTTCATCCCAATCTATTTACTTATTTTCATCTTCTCTCTCTCTCACACACTCAGATCTTAAGATTGAGAAATGGTTCGTTAAAAGTAACAGCAAGTGGTTTAGAGAACAAATACATATGATCATTGACCAAAATATATTATTCTATGAAGTCTTCCGCATTTTCATAGAGAAATGCATGCAGAGTACCTATTCATCGGATTTTTTTTCTCCTAAACTCAAATCACGATATCTATAATCTTCACTACGAAGTCTAATAATTGCATACTTAATATCCAGTGCACTTACATACAATGAACATGCTTTGCATAAATAGAATGTGTAGACAACCTTTAGTTGGTCGGCGTGATTAACAACTCTGAATATATTCTAAATTTGGGTTAATTACAATTTGCTTATCTGAGATTCCGATTTTCGATGGAAAGTTGTGTTTGCAACCAATTAGAACTAGGAAGCGTGAAGAAAACCCTCTTGCAATGTTATTTTGAGCATCACTTGACGCTAGACGATATCTATCAATATTGGCAGAAAGATGCCTAAAAAAATTCCCAAAAACAATGGGCGAATGGTGGATATGAATGTTTAAAGTTTATGGAAGGAAGTAAAATGTCATAAAATGAAAATTCAAGGGGTAACTATATCGATATTCTGATCTTGAGAGTTTCAGTTGGGAACATGCATATACATACATTGATACAAGTTTGCAAATTTTAATACAATTCGTTGTCACAACCTTTTTTGAATATGGAGCTTGGGTAAGCCTTTTGAACTTCGTCTTCCCGAAGTAGCCAAAATATTAGGCCTTGGGTGGAAAGGGTTGTCCATTTCCTACACATATGGTCTTCTGTTCATGATTCATATTAACAACATGGAGAAAATTTCACTACTTTGCTAAAAAAGATGTATTTTCAATTAAATTGTGACTTCTATTTTTCAGGAACATTTTTTCAGAAATAAAATAATGTAAATAGAACAATTATATTTCAGTTCGTTTTACGTAATGCAATGGTATATTGATTATTGCAAAGAACTCGTAATTTCTCCTCTCAGCAAGTAACGAGACTTGTTATGAAATTACTTATAAAGTGTGGAAACTACCGTACGAACTCAAAATTAAGTGGTGATGAGTTAAGTGATCCAACCTAACGTCGTATAACTTAGGAGAACATTCCTAATTAAATTATTTAATATGATATTATTTTCTAACACTCTCGTGCACACTGAAATATATAGTTTTTGTGTGATCACTTAATATTAGAAGAAAAAAAGATCTTTTTGCCATAGAGGAAACGATAAATTCTTGAAGTACCATACCAAAGTACCCGTATTTTAGACTTTGATACATCTTACTAATAATACACAACCTTACCTAACATGAATGTAGTGACGAATTAGAAACTCTAAAACAGCACATGGTCATTGGAATGTGATCAAATATATATCCAACTACCTTTTTGGGAAACGAAATCATGATGTGTAAGTATGTTATGAAAATGCATGGTTTAAAGACCATAATTGGATATGCTGATGTTGATATGTGTTCATAAATGGTGACGCTGCGATTTCAGGAGATCGACAAGATAATGCTATTGGTAAGAGTTATTGGAACATGTGCAACTACTAAAAAACGTGTCTTAGTTAATATGTGTTCACTCTATATATGTAACGTATCCGAAAATAACGAAAAATTTAAACAATATAAAAGACTGTCAACGGTCAACAGGGCTCGTCACGAGACAACAAGATGATATATATATATATATATATATATATATATATATATATATATATATATATATATATATAGATCCACGTGGAACTCAAACATACAGACTGACTGTGATTACAAACAAAAGCTATACAACATGTAATCACCTCAAAAGAAGAGATAGACAAATACAACATCAGATCCCGGGGGCACCCTCCTCGGTCACCACCTCGACTCTAATGTTGTTCGCTACCTGAAATGAAAACAAACAAACATACCTGAGTTTCCTACTGGAACCCCGTATGCCAAACCTCCTAAAATACAAAAAGGAATAAAAGACGATGCAATGCAATGCACATGATCATCCACCTCGGGTCCGCAATAATACCCCTCTCCGCCTCCACGGTACTGAACCACTCCTGCCACCACGAGGGTCAAGTCAGTCCACCGCTGCCTCACAAGGGTCAGTCGGCACCACTACTCCCCAAAAGCCGCAGAAAGGAACCCCAGTACTACGCCGCTACCCCAGGAGCGAGTCAGCCTGCCGAATGCACAACTCGGGCCAGACGACAGCCGCTGCTCCCCCAAGAGCCGCTAGACGCGCACCCTGCCGGAACATCCTCGGCCTACCGACAAACCCCAGCAAACAGCCCAAGGTTTACGACAATCATCTCTCACACCCCGCTCGATATGAGAGGCCCAACAATAATACGCCTTCGTCGAAGGTGAAATCCGTCGCTCCCAAGGCCAGTAACCGACCGTCGCCTCAGAGCCAGTAGTCGACCTATACTCGACGGCTCGCGTGTGGATAAATCCACCAACCTGCGGCAGATCGGTCGACCGCTACAAGCACACCGGTCGACCGGTCTTCCGCATAGTACTCAGTACTGTACAAACAATGCATTCGGTCGAACCACGCCAACCGAATTACCGACCAATCGGTCGAACAAAAGTCATCTAGCGGTCGACCGTTTGGATGGTCTACGCTATACAATATTTATAATATATATATCCGACTGGTCGAACCAAGAGTCCGTTCAACCGATAACAGGGATCTCAGCATTTTGCCTAAGTAATATTCGGTCGACCGGAACCGAGATACAGTTCGACCGAAACATCACAAACACTCTACTGCTTATTTAAAATGCTCAGTCGGTCGACCGAAAGTTAAAGAGCGGTCGACCGTTTTGATGGTCAAAGCTCCCAACCGACTTAACATCGAATAGATCGGTCGAACCAGGTTAAGGGCGTTCAACCGTTTAATAAGTCAAAACCCCCAACCGACCTATTCTCATTGTTTCGGTCGACCGGCGAAGTGGATCCGTTCGACCGATAACATCATCTAACCTTTTTTCCCGCACAAATCTGGCATAACAGTCGACCGTCCTCAGACATCGTTCGACCGTTTGTGGGTGCAAAACAATATAATAATAGAATCGGTCGACTGCCCACAGGCACCGGTCGACCGATTGTCGTCTTTAACCTCTGAATAGGTTGCAATTCGACACCAACGTCGATCCCCAACACCCACAAAGCTTATGTGAGTTATAATGAAGACTTGACATACCTTTTTGAAGTTTGTGGAAGCCTCCCAAGCTTTGGCAAGCCTAACCCAACACTTCTCCTTCACTTCTTCTCCTTCTCCTTCTCTCCTTCTTCTTCTCCTCCAAAATCGCCTCTCCCACTATCTGATCAACTCAAGCAAAGAGGAAAAATGTTTAATTTGACCTAACACCTCTATTTATAGAAAAACCAAATCTTATCCTCAACTCCACCTCACTCTTTACTGTAGCATGATTAATTAAGGTTAATTAGGTTTAGTTTAGGTTAATTAGGGTGTTTAGATTAAGGTTATTACAATATATGTATACTTAATTAGTTTGAGATATTTGTATGTGAATCAATGTACATAGCCTCGCATGCTACGATAAGGGGAGTGAAGATATAATAATTACCCTTAAAGAGAAAGCCCAGAAGATTTGTTGTTATACTCTTTTCCTTTTGTCAATTTTTGACTGATCATTAGGTTTTTATATATTGGTTAAAGCCTTAAAGGTTTCCATGAGATAACATAAAAAATGATCATTAGAGTATATCATATATACATATATATTAGTTGTACCATAAAATACTATATTGCACTAGTTTGATATCAAAATACAAAATAGTACTGCAGCATAAAAGTTGTAGCTCTCATTTTTGAGAGGTACATGCAGGTTAATTACAAAATACTACAATATTGTTATCCTTGGCTTTACATGTGCTTGCTTCATTAGTTTTGTAATATTGTAATGTCATCCTATATAAGTATTGTTGGACTACAAAATTTGGATTAAGCTCATGAACAATTTAATTGAGAAATCCAATATTAAGAACGAGAGTTATTGAGCAATGTGCTCATCTTTCTTTAGTCCCACATTGGGAAACTTGAGAAGGTTGAGAATGTTAACATTTTCTTCCCATGACTCTATGTAGGTAGAAAGAGAGAGAGGATGAGAGAATTCTCCATGCACACATGCACGCGTCCAGTTCGGGGTGGGGCGAGGGATTTGGGGGAATTTAGAGTTTTTAGCCTCAAGGTGATAGAAATATTTTTTTTGTCATCGATTTAATTGCTCGATTTTCTCCATGATATATACACGTCCTTTGTATTCTCTCTCATAAACGAAAGCACTCTCTGGCGATTTTTTGCTCCTCCGAAATCCAACGTTCTTCGGCGATCTATTCTTGCGATGTTTTGATATGCTTTCGTGGTTTGTCGGGTTCGGTGCACGCATGCTCGACGAAGGAACCACTCTATCTTGAGGAAAAAGTGTCAAACCCATCGCACTGGTCCGTGATGGCGATATTTTTTCTAAGACAAGTCTCAAATCAACGGCTCAGTTGAAAGGTATTTCTGATCACTACTATTTTGTTTGTTAGTTTTCTATACATGATTTCGTTTGTTAGCTTTGTCTGGATCTTTTATTCGACATGTCTAACCCACTATATTACATGATAATATTCGTAATTGTCACAACAAGTATGACCTAACATCAATAATGTTAATTGTTATGGAATTGCAACTTGTTTTCTCGATGTTGATGTCGAAAAACACAATAAATAGTTAAGCTTTGACAACGCATTCAAATGCATAGGAAATTTAAAAAAAATGAACGCATGGTGATCACGTTGCTTCACGTTCTAGGATGATTAATAACTTCCGTAATGACTCCATCTACACCACCATATAGAATCTTAAGATTGAAGACTTAACTTGATTACCATCTCTTGCGACTCGATCTTGCTTCGATGGGATCCAAAACAAAACGTTTCCTTAGAAGGGTTCGTTGATTTGCTCTCTTATCTATCTTAATCTGTAGAAGTAATTTGTGGAACATTTTTGTTAAAGGCTTTTTTTTTTTACAAAGTTGTTGTCGCATGTGGTGATGGAATTAATGGTTTTCCGATTGTCAGGTTATTTAGTTTGGTGGATTCAATTAGAGTTTAATTTGTTCCTAAAGATTTTATTTTGTTTTGTTTCCTAATTAATCAGCATACATATAGCTGTTCCATATAATTTCTGAAAGAATTTTCTTTATTTGCATATTGCAAATTTCGTACAATATTGTTGTTTGCTTGGTTTTATCAGATCTTTAGAGGAAGCGAAAACTCCGACGAATTTTTGGCATCTACGTGTGGGTATGTCCAGAGATCTGTGCAGAACATCGACATGAGTTACCAGTTCTCTTTGGCAGTGCTGCAAAAAGCAACGGACGACTTTGACGAGATATGTGTCATTGGCTGGGGAGGTTTCGGAATAGTCTACAAGGGTGTGTTAGAAGATGGCACCAAGATAGCAGCAAAGTTATGTAACCCAAAATCCCAGCAGGGTCTAAATGAATTCCGAACCGAAATTGAGCTTCTCTCACGACTTCGACATCGGCATTTGGTCTCTTTCATAGGTTACTGTGACGAAGGGACCGAAATGATCCTCGTATACGAGTTCATGGAGAAGGGTTCTCTTAAGAGCCATCTCTACGGGTCGAATAAACCGACTTTAAACTGGAAGCAGAGGCTTGAGATATGCGTCGGAGCTGCCCGAGGACTCTATTATCTCCATACCTGTGAAGCCAAGGCTATTATTCATCGTAATTTCAAACCCTCCAAAATTTTGCTTGATGAGAGACTAAGGGCAAAAGTTTTAGATTTGAAGCTTGCAAGGACAGGTCCGGAACCAGATGAGACCCATTTCAGTACTCTTGGATATCTCGCTCCCGAGTACTTCATACGAAGAGAACTCGATGAAAAATCAGACGTCTACTCCTTTGGTGTCGTGTTATGTGCTATGTGCTAGACCTCCTATTAATCCTTCTCTCCCAAGAGATGAGATCAATCTGGCCGAGTGGGCAATAAATTGGCAAAAGAAAGGGCAATTGGATGAGATAGTGGACCCCGAAATTGCCGGAACAATTCGACTGGAGTCTCTCAGGGTATTCGTAGAGACCGCCGGAAAATGTTTAGCGGAGTATGGTGATGGCCGACCCACAATGGCTGACGTTTTGTGGAACCTCGAACACGCAGTCCAGCTCCAAGAAGACGACTTGGCCACGGAGGGTACGTAGTCGTCACATCTCTTACTCACACGGAATGCGTGAGCAACGTTTGATTTTCTCTCAGTATTAATCATTTCTTATGACACACTTTTGCTGTAAATTGGCAAATCATGCGCATCATTTTTTACGAATAATTAAGATTAAAAAACCCCTTTTAACATAAGATATATGAACCAATATAAAGTGAAAGTATATATATATATATATATATATATATATATATATATATATATATATATATATAGCATGCATGCTACATGAAGTGCTTTCTTCCATAGATACGAATTAAAGCGAATATGACTGAATTAATTATAAGGAAAATTTATTAAATAAGAAGTTAAGATAAACTATATAATTTTAAATAAGTCTTCATGAAAACATGAAAATTACATACAAATTCTGGTGAGTAGTTAGAAGGATTGACTTTGTAATGGTTTGTATATACCCTGAAGTTGAAGATATAGAAGAGAATGATGGAATGGATGAAGAAAAACCAAGTAGAGAGGATGATGGACCTGTGATAGGAATCGACTTGGGTACTTCCAACTGTTGCATGGCGGTGTGGCATAACGGCGATGTCATGGTTATTGAGGACGACGATGGTAACAGGATTATACCTGCATATGTTGCCTTCACTGAGGATGAGGTACTCTTTGGAGACGCTGCCAAGCATCAATTATCTTACAACTCCGACAACACTGTCTTTGGTAATTTATTTAATCATTCTCCCCGCTTTAGCTACAAGCATCTATTTGAAACATGGATCATGAACTACTTGGATCATGAACTACAGTTATTGAAACTGCATGTAGAATGTAAATAATGATTTTTAAATTATAACTAGGATTATGAACTACAATTGCGAAACTACAAAATGTCAACCGAAAGATATCAAAAGAGGAACAGTAAAATGTAGTGTAGAATGTAAACTGCAAATTGTAACTAGGAAATTTTTCTAAAACAAAGAAATAACTATCGGCTTAATTACAAATTCGAATGTTAGTTGTATGAATTGTTTTACTAAACTTTGTGCTTTTAGATTTTGTTTGGCAACTATGTTTTATGCGGTTTCATCAGCTCCTAAACGCAGCGATTGTATAAAACTTGGAATATGGTTGTGGGTAGAATATATATATACAAGATACTAATATGGTTGGGTAGAGAAAAATAAAAAAACTATCTAGATTTTTGGTAAATATATACAAGAACTTAATATGATTCGGTAGATTACTATGAATTTATTAGAATGTAGGTAAATAAAAGAAATTAGTGAGACTGATTAAAATATAAGACTCTTCTGATGTTTTGGGCAAGATACAAGTAATAATCTGATATCAAAACGGAATTGAATCAATATGATATGGCCGGCAGAAATAGGGGGGGGGGGGGGGGGGGGGGGGGGGGGGGGGGGAATTAATCACTTGAAACCTCGTCCTCCAAGTACAACCACAACGCAACATCACAAAGATTGTTTGCTTGGACTACAAATGCATGTGAAAATTACAAAACGCAACTACCACACCCCTACTATGCGAATGAGGTCTTACAATATTCAACTTCTCATAGGCAAATATATTAACCTTCTAATTATGATTTTCGATCAAGAATTAATTTTCATCGACTTGGTCTATATTCTATGATAATGCACTTTTGAAGAATACATAGAGAGTTCATTTAGTCATACACAATTTTAGTAGAGTTTTGATTTGTACGATAAAAAGTAAATAATCCCTTCATTACCTATATATGGTCAGGTGTCAAACGTTTGCTTGGTAGAAAATTCAGCAACGAAACAGTGCAACAGGACATGGAGTTATGGCCTTACAAGGTTGTTCAAGAAGATAATGATGAACCTGAGATCATAGTAGAATATATGGAAGAGGAGAAGCGGTACAAACCACAAGATATCATGTCCATTATGCTGCAAAATTTGAAGGAATTGGCAGAAAAAAAGTTAAATCAAAGTCATATAAAGTATGTTGTGATGACTGTTCCTATCTACTTCACCCAATCACAACGTATGATAATAATTAATGCAGCGGAAGCAGCAGGACTCAAGATCTGCCGATTCATCTATGAGCCAACGGCGGCTGCTTTAGCTTACACGTTGAAGTACAACTCTGATAAGATAAAGAATGTTTTGGTTTTCGATCTTGGCGGTGGTACACTCGACGTCTCTCTTCTTCAAATGGGAAAAAATATTGTGGAGGTTAAGGCAATAGCGGGAGACCACCATCTGGGAGGGGAAGATTTTGACGGACGCCTTATCAACTATCTTTGTCAAGTTTTCTCAAGTAAGCACCATATTGACATCACTGGAAATAAGAGATCCATTGCCAAACTGAAAGAAGCATGTGAGTCAGCTAAAAAACACCTATGCATGAAGAAGGGACAGTCTGCTAAAATAGAGATTGAATCGTTGTACAAAGGAATAGACTTCTGTGAAACAATCGAACGTTCCAAGTTTGAAGAGCTTAATGAAGACCTATTTTTGAAATGCTTGGAACCCGTGAAAGAGTGCTTGAACCAATCAGGGTTAAAGGTAAACGAAGTTGATGAAGTAATTTTGGTAGGTGGGTCGTCTCAAATACCAAAGATTCGTGACTTGTTGCAAGAGCTTTTCGAAGGAAAAACATTATTTGATGCTCTCCAGCCTGAAGAAGTTGTGGCATCAGGTGCGGCTATTCTAGGGGCGACATCAGGCCATGGAAAGGATCACTTCCTAATGGAATTTAATCTCAAAGATGCCACTCCTGCTTCCTTAGGTGTGGCAATGAAGGACGGGAGCATGAGAATTTTCATCGAAAGAAATACTCCAATCCCAACAAAACAAGTTACCGATCTTCCTCTAAACCAACTCCCAATTACTCTCCTCGTGTACGAAGGTGAGAAAAGCATAGCAAACGAAAACCACAAACTTGGGCAACTTGGACCCCAAGATTTTGCATCATCAGGTATATACGATTCATATGCTCATTTGGAAAGTATTTAACCACAAACTTGTAGTTAAGAATCTTGATTTATATATAGTTGTAGTAAAAATCAATTCACTAAATGCTTGGATTGGGGAACTTCAAGAGATATTATAAGGATGAGCATACGTCCACCTTAAATGTTTGAATTCGTAGAAAATAAGTAGGTTAGGGAATCTATTACCTCCATACGAGGATTGGTATACAATTATATGTTATTTGATATATGATAAATTAATTTATATATGTGTGTGTGTAATAACCTAATCTAAGCACCCTAATTAAATTAAACTAAACCTAATTAACCCTAATTAATCCTGCATGGAGAGGTGGAGGTGTTGGACATGTGGAGATTGAGGTGGATGGCTTTGGTTGGTTAGGTTTTAGGTTAAGTGTGATTGGATGAGGTGTAGGTGGATTTGTCTATTTAAGGTGATGTTGTAAAGAGATAAGGGTTTGGACGTTTTCTTCATCATTGTCTGTTATCAGAGAGTGAGAGGAGTGATTCGGAGCAGAAGAAGGAGGAAAGAAGAAGGTGAAGTAGAAGAAGAGGAGAAGAAGGAGAAGAAGGAAGAAGAAGAGGAGTGAAGTGATTCAAGCTCGGGAGACTTCCACAACCGTCAAAAAGGTATGCCAAATCTTCAATATAACTCACTTATGCCTTGTGAGTGTTGGGGATCGACGTTGGTGTCGAATTTCCCGTCGGATTTCAACCAATTCAGAGGTTGAAGACGACGATCGGTCGACCGGTGCCTGTGGGCAGTCGACCGATCGTCGTCTTCAACCTCTGAATTGGTTGAAATCCGACGGGAAATTCGACACCAACGTCGATCCCCAACACTCACAACGTCGATCCCCAACCTCTGAATTGGTTGAAATCCGACGGGAAATCCGACGGGAAAGTCGACCGGTGCCTGTGGGCAGTCGACCGATCCTATTATTATATTGATGTTTACCCGCGAACGGTCGAACGATGTCTTAGGACGGTCGACCGTTATGCCAGATTTGTGCGGGAAAAAGGGGTGTTGCTGTTATCGGTCGAACGGGACCACTTAGCCGGTCGACCGAATAACAATGAGAATGGGTCGGTTGAGGATTTTGACTTATTAAACGGTCGAACGTCCTTAACCTTGTTCGACCGATCCATTTGATGCTTAGTCGGTTGAGAGCTTTGACCATCAAAACGGTCGACCGCTCTTTAACTCTCGGTCGACCGACTGAGCATTTAATTAAGCGGTAGAGTGCTTGTGTTGATTCGGTCGAACTGTATTTCAGTTCCGGTCGACCGAACGAGACTTGAGCAAATTATTGAGATCCCTGTTATCGGTCGAACGGCCCCTTGGTTCGACCGGTCGGATATATATATTATATAAAATGGTATAGCGTAGACCTTCCAAACGGTCGACCGCTAGATGACTTTTGTTCGACCGATTGGTCGGTGATTCGGTTGGCGTGGTTCGACCGGTAGATTTGTTTGTACAGTACTGTGTACTGTGTGGGGGACCGGTCGACCGGTGTGCTTGTAGCGGTCGACCGATCTGCCGCAGGTTGGTGGATTTATCCACACGCGATCCGTCGATGTCAGGTCGACTACCGGCTCCGAGGCGACGGTTGATTACCGGCTTTGAGAGCTACGGATTTCACCTTCGACGAAGGCGTATTGTTGTTGTACTTTTTCCTCTCTTACCGAGCGGGGTGTGAGGGATGTGTACCGTAAACCTTGGGCAGTTTGCGAGGGTTTAGCGGTAGGCCGAGGATGTTCCGGCAGGGTGCGCGCTAGGCGACTCTTGGGGGAGCAGTGGCTGTCGTCTGACCCGAGTTGTGTATTCGGCGGGCTGACTCGCTCCTTGGGTGCGGCGTGTACCGGGGGTTCCTTCCTGCACTTTTTGGGGAGCAGTGGTGTCGACTGACCCTTGTGAGGCAGCGGTGGACTGACTTGACCCTAGTGGCAGGAGTGGTTCAGTGTCGCGGAGGCGGTGAGGGCATTATTGTGGGCCCGAGGCGGATGATCATGTGCATAGCATTGCATTGTCTTTAATTCCTTTTTATATTTTTAGGAGGTTTGGTATACGGGGTTCCTGCAGGGAACTCAGGCAGGTTTGTTTGTTTTCATTTCAGGTAGCGAGCAGGTTTAGAGTCAGGTGGTGACCGAGGACGGTGCCCCCGGGATTAGATCCTGTTCTCTTTAGTAGCTTCCTTTGTTTGAGGTAGTGATTACATGTACATTCACTTTTGTTGTAATCACAGTTGACTCGTTTATATAGTTGACTTCCACGTGGGTCTGTATCTTATATATTTTATATATATGTTAGTTTATTTTCCCGTGACGTGCCCTGTGTTGACCGTTGACGGTCCTTATTATTGTTTAAATTTTCCGCTGTTTTCGGGTACGTTACAGTGTGTGTGTTCGATAGATTGCAGTATTGTACATAATTCAAATTGCTATTGTTTAGAAAAAATATGCCTCATCAACAAAAATTAAACTCTCCAGGTGATTGTATATTGGAGGTATCTTTCAATGTAGATGTGAATAATGCAGTACAAGTGACAGCAAAAGATATCAAGAGTGGTATAAGTATAGGAGAAACATTTTCTGACGACAACCGAAGATTGACCATAAATGAAATTGCGAAGATGGTAGAGGAAAACGAGAAGATTAGTTCTGAGAAGAAGCGGGAACAAAAAAAACATAAGGCTGTGAATAAACTCAAAGCGTTGGTGCACTTGGTGGATATCAAGCTCAAAGATGAGAGTAGAAGAAATGTTTTGGGAAACTTCCTCCATCGTACCCTAAAGTTTGCAACTATGGAAATGTTGGAGTGGCTTGAAGGAGACGTACACGAAGTTGGGGTGAGGGATGTTGAAAGAAAGATGGCCGACTTCAAGTTGATCATAGAGCCATTCAAAAACAGAATTGGCATATCGTTATCATCGTTTTAAAAATACGTGTAAAATGTTCCCATTCTCATGTTAAATATTTTCAAAATCGTGTAAATCTTCGAATGCAGTTATTTGTTCTTGTTTGTGTAGACTTTTTGTATATATGTCTTCGGTATCATTTCATATATGCTTTTCCTATAAGCATTCACTGAAATAAAATACTTTTCATGGTATCAGTTTTTACACAATTTTTGTAGAATTTGATTTGTACGATAAAAAGTAAATAATCCCTTCATTATATATATTTGGTCAGGTGTCAAACGTTTGCTTGGTAGAAAATTCAGCAACGAAACAGTGCAAAAGGACATGGAATTGTTGCCTTTCAAGGTTGTTGAAGAAGATAATAATGACCTGAGATCATAGTTGAATATATGGAAGAGGAGAAGCGGTACAAGCCACAAGATATCCTGTCCATTATGCTGCAGAATTTGAAGAAATTTGCAGAAAAAAAGTTAAATCAAAGCCCTATAAAGTATGTTGTGGTGACTGTTCCTATCTACTTCACCCAATCACAACGTATGATAATAATTAATGCAGCGGAAGCAGCAGGACTCAAGATCCGTCGATTCATCTATGAGCCAACGGCGGCTGCTTTAGCTTACACGCTGAAGTACAACTCCGATAAGATAAAGAATGTTTTGGTTTTCCATCTTGGTGGTGGTACACTCGACGTCTCTCTTCTTCAAATGGAAAAAATTATCGTGGAGGTCAAGGCAATAGCGGGAGACCACCATCTGGGAGGGGAGGAAGATTTTGACGGACGCCTTATCAATTATCTTTGTCAATAGTTTTCTCAAGTCAGCACCATGTTGACATCACTGGAAATAAGAGATCCATTGCCAAACTGAAAGAAGCATGTGAGTCAGCTAAAAAACAGCTATGCATGAAGAAGGGACGGTCTGCTAAAATAGAGATTGAATCATTGTCCAAAGGAATAGACTTCTGTGAAACAATCGAAAGTTCCAAGTTTGAAGAGCTTAATGAAGACCTATTTTTGAAATGCTTGGAACCTGTGAAAGAGTGCTTGAACCAATCAGGCTTGAAGGTAAACGAAGTTGATGAAGTAATTTTGGTAGGTGGATCGTGTCATATACCAAAGATTCGTGACTTGTTGCAAGAGCTTTTCGAAGGAAAAACATTATTTGATGCTCTCCAGCCTGAAGAAGTTGTGGCATCAGGTGCGGCTATTCTAGGGGCGACATCAAACCATGGAAAGGATCACTTCCTAATGGAATTTAATCTCAAAGATGCCACTCCTGCTTCCTTAGGTGTGGCAATGAAGGACGGGAGCATGACAATTTTCATCGAAAGAAATAATCCAATCCCAACAAAACAAGTTACCGATCTTCCTCTAAACCAACTCCCAGTTACTCTGCTCGTGTACGAAGGTGAGAAAATCATAGCAAACGAAAACCACAAACTTAGGCAACTTGGACTCCAAGATTTTGCATCATCAGGTATGATTCGTATGCTCATTTGGAAAGTAATTAACCACAAATTTGTTGTTAAGAATCTTGATTTATATATAGTTGTAGTAAAAATCAATTCACTAAATGCTTGGATTTGGGAACTTCAAGATATTTATTATAAGGACGAGCATACATCCACCTTCATTAAAGTGTTTGAATTCGTAGAAAATAAATAGGTGAGGGAATCCACTACCTCCATACGACGGTGATCTCATTGCCCTCCTACTTGTGTCAATTCTATTATCTAAAATGCATCTTATGTCGACTAAAATTGAAAACAAAAATCAATCTGATATCATTTGAGTTAAATAGGATTGACTTTTTAGAAGTTGGAAATTAAATAATTCCCTCAATATTTTAATTTTATTTGATAGGAATGATTTCCTCTTAAAAGTTACTTGTATAACAATCCCCTCCCCGAACTTCTCCCCTGATCATTAAACTCACTCTTTGGGCACCCAACATGAAAGTGAAATATAAATAATAAGCAGGAACTTACCTTTTAGTTAACAAAACATGCATGGAAGTAAAATGACCAAAATGCTCTTAACTTATTTATATATGATAAATTAATTTATATATGAGTGTTCGATAAATTGCAGTATTGTACATAATTCAAATTGCTATTGTTTAGAAAAAATATGCCTCATCAACAAAAATTAAACTCTGCAGGTGATTGTATATTGGAGGTATCCTTCAATGTAGATGTGAATAATGCAGTACAAGTGACCGTAAAGCAGGCCCGGCCCAATAGCAGGAGCAGGGTGAGCTCCTGCTCCGGGCCTCATTCCGGGCCTCACTTTGAGGGGGCCTCAAAAAAAAATGTACATGACTTTTTGGGTTGGAAAGAAAATTAGTGGTAACACATAAATAACACTTAAACAATGATAAATTTGTCTCAAATATTGGTAAGAGGACAAAAAAATTCAATTAATATTGCATTAAGTTAGTGAATTTTTTATTATTTAAACTAGGAAGATAATTTTTTTCAAATTTAAGAGTTTAGTTGTTGATTTTCGCATAGGACCTCAAAAATTTCCGAGACGGCCCTGCCGCAAAGGATACCAAAAGTGGTATAAGTATAGGAGAAACATTTTCTGACGACAACCGAAGATTGACCATAAATGAAATTGCGAAGATGGTAGAGGAAAACGAGAAGATTAGTTCTGAGAAACAAACAAAACATAAGGCTGTGATCAAACTCAAAGCGTTGGTGCACTTGGTGGATACCAAGCTCAAAGATGAGAGCAGAAGAAATGTTTTGGGAAACTTCCTCCATCGTACCCGTAAGTTTGCAACTATGGAAATGTTGGAGTGGCTGGAAGGAGACGTACACAACGTTGGGGTGAGGGATGTTGAAAGAAAGATGGCCGACTTCAAGTTGATCACAGAGCCCTTCAAAAACAGAATTGGCATATCATTATCATCGGCTTAATATATAATACGTGTAAAATGTAACATTCTCACAGACAGCAGAAGAATTTAAAATTTTATAACGTACAAACAACCAGAGGATATTACGCAATATACAAAGAAACGGGTGCACCAACATATATAATGTATATATATCCGAGTATTTCAAAAAGTGTGATTACATCAAAAGGCTAAACACAATATACAAGTAATCACTCCGACCTCAAAATGAGATAAAACATGATCTGGTAGCAGCGCTTCTCTCTTCAGTCAGCATTCCCTAACGCTAATCACGACCTGAAAGGTAAATATACAACAATGCCTGAGTGTCCAGAAGGAAATCTCGTATGCCAAACTCTACAAATGCATGAAACTGAAACACTCTAGCATGCAATTCTATCCACAAAGAAAAACATAACACAAGTCTGGGCTCCAGGGTTTTTTCACCTAACCACAACAACACTTAACGTCGTCAAGCTGGGCTCCAGGGTTTTTCCACCCAACCACAACTACCACGACACGACCTGAGCTCCAGGGCTCTTTTACCCAACCCGAACATTCTAAGGGCTCTAGGGCTTTTTCACCTAACCCTTATCACGCGGTCATTCCTCAGGATCCAACGCTCTTTCACCCAACACTACGGAGCTCCAGGGTTTCTTCACCCAACCTTGCACAGACTAGCTGGGCTCCAGGATTTTTTCACCAAACCGCAGCTCTCACAACAGTTACAGGGCTCCAGGCTCTTTCACCCAACCACCGCAACACCCGTGCTCACTAGCACACTTGTCGGAAGAATATCGGCATCACAACTCGTCTCACAAGGATGACCACAACCAACGCACCTCACATGTGCAAAACTGAACAACATCGATCAACCGAACCAAAAGTCCCGGTCGACCGACTCTTACCAAAACCAGGCAAATGCCTCGACCGACACTCCATCGGCCAAACATCTCCCACCAACAACACACGTTCGGTCGAACCAAAGTCAGGGACCAGTCGACCGTTTAGAAGGTCACCTCCTAGGTTCAACGAACACAACGACCAATTGGTCGAACGGCAAAGGGGACCCGTTCGACCGGAAACCACCAGTAAAAATTCTGATCCCTCAACAAAATCAATCGGTCGAACCCCCGAGCACTCTCGGTCGACCGAAACCAACCAGTAAAATCCTCCATCGCATCCAATCAACACCGGTCGACCGAACCACCATCGGTTGAACGAAACAATAAGTTAACTTAAATCGTCGGTCGGACGAGTCAACAGACGGTCGATCGTTTAGATGGTCAACACCCCCAACCGACCGACAACAGTGTACATGGTCGAACGACAAAGGGGACCCGTTCGACCGAAAACTGAAAGGAATGTGTTCTAAAAGTTTTACTTTTATATGTCAATTATTATGAATTGGATGTGCAAACATTTTGTTCCTTAATTATGGTATTCGTCTTTTGGAAGTGTTAAGGAAGAGGCGTTTGGTCCTTACCCGTAGAGCTCTAAAAGATAATGGTTTACATAAATCAAAAGTTATTCACAATCATGGTAATTAACATGGAACATTAATCACCGAGATAAGATTGTCGTGTTGGTCATCGATTGTTGTAGCTCTACAAATAATTGACGACACGAGTATATAAAAGAGGAAAAGATTATTTTATATATTGAATAGACCTAACAAGTAAAACATTATGGAATTGTGTTTCGTGTCATTAATGTTTTACTGTGTCTTTGATCCTAAGATATGAGACTTATATATTTTCACTCAAAAAGTGCTTAATTTGATTATTGTCAAAAGCTATCAATGAGTATAGTGATAAATACAATAGTTGGTTGAACATGACTTGTGCTGGAAAAGATAGCTAGTCAAATGATTATCGTTGCCCCTCTTAATTGAGTGACAATATTAGTGGGCGCCTTGATAAAGCAAAATTATAATGTGGACAATGTGACTTGAGTTAAGTTACATAGTTATAATTAGCATAAAGAGATCAAGAAAGGAATATAATACAAAGGTGACACATTTCTATTATGTATATATTCTTAATATCACGAGGCAAGGGACGGGCACAAGTGGTGCACTTACATCACTAAATATATCATGTTTTGGTTCGGTTTGAACAAAGACATCTATGCAAATTGGGTGACTATAATGTGTAGCTAGATATCGCTTATAGTATGAGATATTAAGTGTTTAATATCACTACCAATTTGGCTTAGATCCTCCTATAGGTCACACCACAAAACTGGGAAACAAGAGAGTTGATTTTAAGTTCATATGATGTGTCAGGTTTCATGTGAAAATATGACACATGTGGTGAATGAATAAAATCAATATGTCATGAGAATTGACATAATTACAATCATAATAAATTCATATGAGGTGTATATATTATGGGGTGTAATAATTTAATATTACATAGGATAATATTTTACATAAGATGTGAATTTGCTAAAACCCCAAAATATCAAATTTTGTTGGAAATAAATCCAAAATTTGACAAAGGCAAAATCGGGGTTAAACACGGTGAACCGTTCATGGTTCGGTCGACCAGGTATCTTTGGATAGGTTAACCGAATAGGGAACAGGTAAGCGCAATTGGTTGACCGAAATTGTTGGAGTGCATGGACAATCGGGTTCGGTTAACCGAGTGTGCACAGTCAACCGAGAAGTAGTATTTTCGGTAGATCGAAGGTGACACGGTCATTCGATGACTATGTCCCAGGAGCGATTCTGGTGGGTCGACGGTAGACCGAGTAAAAGACGTTGTTCGACCGAATTCTTCCAGGGAATTTTTCTCATGCGGACTCGGTCGACCGTCTAGCTCACGGTGCACCGAACACTTGTTATAACTGAACGGTTCGGTTGACTGAGTTATAGTCGGTCCACCGAACAAGAACGATTCTGCCTGAATTATTAAGAGATTAATTGGATCATGGGTGGATCATGGGTGAATTATTAAGAGTCTGAATCTTCAAAAAGGTTTTAGAGAACCTTTATGTATGATTCTACCTTTGTGGTTTATTTTAATAAATGTAGGGTTGCATGATATTATAATAAAACACAAAGTTATGTACATAAAATTATTGAAAATATGAAATCGATCTTGTATGTTGTATTAAATTTTTTAAAATATATACATAAATGGGGACACGAAATCCTACAAAAACAACAAGGGCCTGCCTCTAACGCACCACCGGTCGACCGCCCAAAGGCATCGTTCGACCGGCGCAAGGCAAAATCCCAAAATCTCACTTGGAACGATCGACCGTTGCACCAACCGGTCGACCAATCCAACAGTAAAACTGCTGCACGTTTACCTGTGACGAGTCATTCGGCCTACCGTCGACTTCCAAATACTCACACAACATAAGTGAGCTACAACTACAAGTTTGACATGCCGTGAAGGTCTGAAGAAACCTTCGAAGAACCTCGACGATGCTTCCATGAGCACTTCTCTAAAAAAACATGATTTCCGACAAACTTCTCGCTCGATCAACAATCACCGCACCTCGTCGATCTACAGTCACACCTTCATCGATCACCTCTCCAACCACAACAACCGCCTCGCCACCAACCCAACACATGTCGAACACCTTTTCTCGCCAGAGAACACCGCCACCGTCGGAGCTCAGAACTGAGGGAGGGAGAGAGAGAGAGAGACGCATGAGTGTGAGAGAGATGAGAGAGACGTGAGAGTGAGTGAGGGAGAGAATCACCTCATAAACCCCTCCACCACATCTCACCATCCACTCAACCTTCTCCACTTCATCTCAACCGTCCAATCCGATTCTCCCTAAACACCTCCTAAACAATCAACAAAACTCAATTAGGATTAAGATCTCACACCCGGGGTGCTCGGTCGGGCGGTGGGCGTCCCGGTGGGACGCCTGGGTGGGGGACACTTGTCCCCCACTGATGAGAATTTTATTTATACCGCAAGTGCACGGCGTCAATGAAGACGTGGCAAGTACGGGTCAAACACAATGAGGGAGAGATATTGTTATTTTTGTGATTTTCGATTTAGGAAAGAAAGAGAGAGAAATAAGTTTGGTTTGAGATTTTTGGTTTTTAATTATTTAAAGCAAGAACAACACAAACTAAAAAGAAAATAAAGCAAATATGGATGAGAGTCCAGTGGGTGGAGGTTTAGATGTCGGGTTTTGTTTAGAGAAATCTGAAACTTATAATAAATCACATTAGTTATAAAACATTACATGATAAATGATTCAACATAAACTCAAGTAATCAAAATATACTAACACGAAATTAAAATAATAACATCATTCTTCTTCTCATCACCCTAAATCCATCACCCACACTCTTTGGAGAGAGTTAGAAACTCTTGGATGGAGGGAATGAGAAGGGGTCCTAGAGAAACTACAAAAGAAAACTAAAAACACAAAATAAACCAACAGAATTTTATTACTAAAGCATGGAATAAAAACTAAGACTCGTTTCAATACATGATTCAACCTTATTTATAGCCTCAACCGGGGATCCCAATACATAAAAGAAAAGTACACGCGTCAATACAGCATTGGTAAAAATTTGAACGCACGGATCGACTTTTGTGCGGCTAATCCGCCGCATTTTGTACATGGGGTGCGGAGGAATCGCCACCTTTTTTGCTCAGATTTGATCCGGATTTTTCCTGTGTGTTTATGGTATGATTTAAATGTTCTTTGAGCGTTTGGATTGATTTCTTTCCTTTCTTTTGAGCTCCGAATTTATTTCTTCATATATTTGGAGATCCAAATTGATTTTTCTTTAGAACTTCTCCAAAATAATATTTTGGTACTTTAATTTGCAGTTGGATCCTTGGCTTTTGCAATTAGGTCCTAACTACTTTTGTGTTTAAGTCCTTGGCCTTTTTGTAATTAGGTCTTTGAATGCTTTTATGCTTGGATGGACTTCCATTTGAATCCCGATAATCTTGAACTTGGTCTTTATGACAGAAATGAGTCTCTTGCACACTTTTATGCTCGGGATATGAGTAATTTGCATTCAGGTCCCTGTATTCTGTAAATAAGACTAAACACATACTTTAGTAGCATTTATTGATATAAAATTAATCTAAATGAAAGACATATGATGCAATGTATGCAATGCATCACCCACCCATAGGTCGAATTTTTGATTTTTGTGTGTGTGGAGGATTAAAGATTTGTTATTAGGTATATTTGATAATGTATTGGGTATTTTAGATTAATGTGGGGTGATAATTTTGATTTAATTTATCTAAATAATATTTTAAATATTTAAATTTAATAAATCAAAGGTACATTCATATTTAATGCTTAAATTAAAATATATATTAATACTAAAACATCATAGGTAGAAAATACGAAATACAATACATTGCGGTACGAAATACAAACTACACGAAATACCAAGTAGGGGAAATACGAAATACAAGAAATACAACAAACTACATGAAATACCAAGTACAAAAAACCAAGAGACTACATGAAATCATTCTCTTCCGCCTAGTCGATGAGTTTGGCTATCATTTCTTCATCCTGTTCTGATGGGTTCTCCTTTTTCATCAAAGAGTGAAGTATGTTGAGCTTAGTTTTTTTCACATGTCTTTGAAAATTATGTTCCGTTATTTCCTCCTTCAGAAAACCACATCTCTCACTTGGGTTGTGTATGCAAGTTGTTGTGCAAGGTCCCTAACGTCGATGTTGCTTTCGGGGCCTAATGAACTTTTACCCTTATTTTTGCATTCTTCACATCTTTTGGACGTCCAGACAGTTCTATCGTCATTTTTCTGACTTCGTCGGAGATTGCGTCCTGGAGTCATCAGTGCTCTTTCGTTTCCCAAGGCTTCCTGAATGGGGACTACTTTCATTGTGGAAGTCTAGGGACTCCCGACCAATACTCACGGCATTTGCTCCAGATAGCAGATACTCCCACTTTAGGTACCTACGCAACATGACCCAAGCATCAAAATAAAGAAATTTGGACCCATGAGTGCGCTCGTAGATCATGTGACTTTCCCGGATAACATCCTCGTTATTCTGGCCGCTCCTTTTCTGTCGGTACACCTGGTCGAAGCACCTGACCCACTTGGGTATAGCAGGTACAATTCTCCTCCACCGTACTTTTAAGGACTCGGAATTCCTTTCGGGCAGGTCTGTTTCTTCAACTGAGTCGTCGTAAACACATTTTACTCTGGTCCACAATGAAGTAGACTTCTGGTTTGTACCTGTCACCGCATCGCAACTGACTTCCGTATATGCAAAGACGAGTCTCTGGTCCTCAGTTGTGGCCTACAGTTTGGATTTCTTTTGACGGGTTTGTTTTGCTTGCGTCGGCCTCGTTGTGGATGTGGGGATGGTGGTGTGGCATGGTGCGGAGTCATCATCGTCGTTGTCCTCTTCTACTATGTCCGCCATACTCAGACCACTTTCTTAGGACATGTATCGGCCAAACATCTGAAATTGGGGTTGGTGTTGTGAAAATGGTGGTGCGTATTGGGGAAATTGTGGGAATGATTGGTTTTAGTCTGGTGGTAGGAATGGTGGTGCGTATTGGGGGAAGTCAGACTGTTGGTAATATGGATATGTTGGGTATCCTTGCGGATAGAGCGGACGTGGATTTGATTGTGGACGTCGGAGGGAACAATTGTGATATGGAGAAGACATTGCAAATTAGCAACAATGTGGTAGGAATGGAAGAGGTGTGGAGTGTAAGTTTGTGTTTTCTGTAAGGTATATAGAAGAAAAATCAGACACTGTGCAATCACACGCGTACTCTGCAATCACGCGTACACTATGCATTTCTAATTTTAATTATTAAATATTTTCGTGTTTTAATATTAATTATTAATATTAATTCGTAATTATTAATATTAATTATTTCATGAGTTAGAATTACAATGTAATTAGAATTAGAATTATATAAATTGTAATTTGTTGAATTTCGTGGAAGAATTAAAATTGTAATTAAGAAATAATGTGGAGGAAAGAGAGTGTAGAGTTTGTTGAATATTGGTTTACATTTGTTAAGGAAGCAGAACTAGGTTAAAACGGTCGATCAGATGGGATGCAGTCGACCGTCCAAAAACTCCAGGCACTTCGGTCATGTTGGGTTCGGTCGACCAGTGGTGGACATTTGGTCGACCAAAAACCACGAGAGAGTCTGTTGAAAAATTAACGGTCGGCCATGGAGCTGTTGGAGAATGAGTAAGTTCGTGGAAGCGGTCAACCGGGAGAACGATTCGGTTAACCGAATAGCAATAGGAAGCAGTCCAGCGGTCAACCGGGAACAATTTGGTCAAGCGAATCGCAACAGGAAGTGTTCCTGTTAACCGAAACGGTCGATCGAATGAGCTCATTCGGTCGACCGTTGCACACGATTTCTGCACGGTTTTGCTTGTTTCTAGCTCGGTTTTTAAGTCTATAAAAGAGCTTGTTTTCTCTTGGTCTTGACATAACATACAATTGTATTATTTCCTTCATTGTGAGTTGAGAGATTAAGGCTAGAGATAGATCTAGAGTGGTTTGGAGGACATATTGTCTTCATATACTTGTAATCTCAATTGTTTCTGTTGTAGAAGCGGAAGAAGGAAAGAAAACCCGCAAGAGACCCCCCCAAGGGCGTAGGCACATTGCTGTGTCGTGGTTGTTTCACTTGTGCGTTTGTGTTTGCTTGTCTATTTCATCTTGTCTGTGTTTCTTGTTGCATTAAGATTGGGAGTGGGTCAGAAGTTAAGTTCCGCAATCAATATTCATTTCCGTGGTGCGTTTAATCCGTATTCGTGCTAGTGCATTGTTAGATTCCCCTCCCAACAGAGGGTATCAGAGCTTTTGGTTGCACTTACGATGGTGGAGGAGGTATGAAATTTTTGGGTGGAGAAATTCACCAGAAAATGGAACTTTTCGACATGGCAACAGAGGATCCGTGCGTTGATGTCGCAGACGGAGGGACTCTTGAACACATTAGATGGAGTCGAGAAGAAGCCGTCAAAGATGACCGATGAGAAGTGGGAGAGTCTGAATCTCCAGGCGATAGGAATTATCGAGCTTTGCCTCTCGTATGATATTCTCTTCGAGGAATCTGCGGCTACATCGGCTGAATATTGGAAACTTCTGGAGTAGAGGTTCATGAAGAAGAGACTCGACAACAAGTTGAATCTGAAGCGTCAGCTGTACACACTTAGGATGAAGGAGAACACATCGTTCGTTGATCATCTATCTATGGTCAACAAGCTTGTAGCAGATTTGACGCAGCTGGGTGTCAAATTGGAAGGTGAAGACAAGGCAATGCTTTTGTTGACATCACTGCCGGACTCGTTCGAGAATCTAGTGAATACAATCATATATGGGAAGGACTCGTTGGTATTGGAGGAAGTCAAGGGTACTTTGATCTCTTTTGATGCAAGGAGGAATTCAGGTAGTAACTCTTCTGAATGGGTGAAGGATTGATCGTTGCTTCGAGTGGTAGAGGCAGGACGGGCAACAAAGGAGGAGGAAGCAACAACAGGGGTCGTTCGAAATCAAAGGTGAGATCCTTTAAATATTTTTTCTGCAAGAAGACAGGTCATACGAAGCGTGATTGTATGGCCTTCAAGGAGGCACAACAGAAAGGGAAAGACGGGTACGATTCCTCCAGCGTGGTGGAGGAAAAGGATGCGGTAGACGTTCTTACAGTATGTGCTGCAGGTATCGACAAATCATCTAGGGGATGGATTCTAGATACATGAGCATCTTATCACATGTGTCCGGTTAGAGAGTGGTTTACATCCTATGAACCACTGAAAGGAGGGATCGTTATTATGGGCAACGATGCGTCATGCACTACCGTCGGAATTGGTTCCATACAGTTCAATATTTTCAATGGATGCATTCAAACGCTGATGGGTGTGCGTCACGTTCCGGAGTTGAAGAAAAACCTTATATATCTAAGAGAGCTTGATACACTCGGGTGGAGATGGTCCAGGGCGGACGGGAAGGTCAAGGTCACTCATAGAGCGATGACATTGATAAAGGGAACCAAGGTAGGCAACTTGTATTGGATGCATGGGAATGCAGTAGCAGGAAGAGGTGCAGCAAATGTTGCACACGACGAAGACGACACGACACTTTGGCATATGAGGCTTGGTCATATATCGGAAAAAGGTTTGTGTGAGCTACACAAACAAGCACTGCTGAAGGGTGTTAATAGCTACAAATTGGACTTTTGCAAGTATTGTGTCTTCGGTAAACAACACTGGATTCGATTCAAGACGGATATCCACAAGACGAAAGGAATATTGGAGTATGTGCACTCAGACGTCTGGGGACCGGCTCAGGTTCGGTCAAAAGGTGGAGCCGAATATTTTGTCACATTCATCGACGACTTCTCAAGGAAGGTATGGGTTTATTTTCTGAAGAATAAATTTATTGTTTTTGAGAAGTTTAAGGCATTGAAGGCCCAGGTAGAGAAAAGTACAGACAATTTTCTTAAGTACTTAAGGACAGATAATGGAGGTGAGTACACCTCAAAGGAGTTCACGAGTTTCTGTGAGAAAGAATGCGTCACGAGGCATTTCACTACACCACGAAGTCCGGAACAGAACGGGGAAGCTGAAAGGATGAACATGACTTTGTGTGAACGGGCAAGGAGCATGAGACTTCATGCGAATCTGTCAAAGGATTTCTGGGCTGAAGCATCAGATTTTGCGTGTTACTTGGTAAATGTCTATTTTACCACTCCAAAGCACTCTAGATTTTTGAGCAGGAGGACATGAACAAGTGGATGATGGTCATGACCGAAGAGATGGAGTCTCTTCATAAGAATCAAACTTGGGAGTTAACGGAGCTTCCAAAGGGAAAGTGCGCGATTGGGTGCAAGTGGATCTTCGGGAAGAAGGAAGGGTCAACTTCGATGGAGGAGTTACAATACAAGGCAATGTTGGTGGCAAAAGGATATGCTCAGAAGGAAGGGGTCGATTACGACGAGATCTTCTCACCCTTTGGAAAACATACCTCGATTAGAGTGTTGTTAGCCATTGTGGCTATGGACAACGTGGAGTTAGAGCAAATGGATGTGAAGATAGTTTTTCTTCACGGGCACATAGAGGAAGAGATCTATATGAATCACCTGGATGGGTTCATTACACAAAGGCAATGAAGGGCAAGTTTGCAAGCTAAAGAAGTCCCTCTATGGACTTAAGCAGTCGTCGAGGCAGTGGTACAAAAGGTTCGATTCATTTATGTTTGAGAATGGTTTTGTGCATTGCAAATATGATAGTTGTGTTTACTTGCAGAGTCTTAGAGACGGGTCACACGTGTTCTTGCTCTTTGTATGTTAATGATATGTTGATCGCGGCTCGGGAGATGAAGTATATAGATGATCTTAAACTGAAGCTTCATGGGGAGTTTGAGATGAAAGACCTTGGGAGTGCAAAGAAGATTCTCGGTATGGAGATCTCCAGGGATACCGAGAGAGGTGAAATTCTGCCCACTTAAAGGAGCTATATCTTGAAGATACTCGAGAGGTATAATCTCGAGAATACTAAGCAGGTGACCACACCTATTAACGCTCACTTCAAACTCTCGTTGAAGTGCAACCCCTCTACTGAAAAGGAAAGGAGAGATATGGAGAGAGTTCCATATGCTAGTGCAGACGGATCTGATATGTATGCTATGATCTGCAATAGGCCAGACATTTCACACGCAGTTAGCCTCGTGAGTCGTTATATGGCTAACCCAGGAAAAGAGCATTGGGAGGCGTTGAAGTGGCTATTGAGGTACCTGAAGGGAACCATGGATGTTAGCTTGAAGTTCACCAAAGATGGAGCACAAAGGCAGGTGGAGGGGTACGTCGATTTAGATTATGCTGGTGATCTGGATAAACAGAGGTCCACAATAGGGTACATGTTCACTTTAGGTGGAGGACCAGTGAGTTGGATATCGGTTCTCCAACATACTACTGCATTGTCTACGACGGAAGCGGAGTATATGACAGCGGTTGATGCCGGAAAAGAAGTAATATGGTGGAAGGGTTTGGTTAGATCTTTGGGAATGGAACAACAAGTGACCAAATTGCATTGCGATAGTCAAAGTGCAATTTATCTAGCCAAGAATCAGACGTTCCATTCAAGGACCAAACATATTGAAGTAAGGTACCATAAGATCCGCGAATGGATCGAGGAAGACCAGGTTATTCTCCAGAAGATTGATACTAGTGAGAATCTAGCAGATATGATGACCAAGTTGGTCAGTCGGGAGAATTTCGAGTTGTGCTCGAAGCTTCTCAATGTCCTCAGAAACAGAGAAGGAGGAGTGCTCCGGGGGGTAGCGTCAACTGTGCTTCATGGAAGCACGAATGACGCGGGTTAGAAGAAGACTCGGGTAACAAATCTAAATCAAGGTGGAGGTTGTTGGAGATTTGTTTACATTTGTTAAGGAAGCAGAACCAAGTTAAAACGGTCGACCGGATGAGATTCGATCGACCGTCCAAAAACTCCAGGCACTTCGGTCATGCTGGGTTTGGTCGACCGGTGTTGGACATTTGGTTGACCAAAAACCATGAGAGAGTCTGTTGAAAAATTAACGGTCGACCGTGGAGCTGTTGGAGAATGAGTAAGTTCGTGGAAGCGGTCAACCGGGAGAACGATTCAGTTAACCAAATTGCAATAGGAAGCAGTACAACGACCAACTAGGAACGATTCGGTCTACCGAATCGCAATAGGAAGCGTTCCTGTTAACTGAAAGGGTCGACCGAATGAGTTAGTTCGGTCGACCATTGCACACGATTTCTACACGGTTTTGCTTGTTTCTAGCTCAGTTTTCGAGTCTATGAAAGGGCTTGTTTGGTCTTGATTTTAACATAACGTACAATTATATTATTTCCTTCGTTGTGAGTTGAGAGATTAAGGCCAGATATAGATCTAGAGTGCTTTGGATGACATATTGCATCCATATACTTGTAATCTCGATTGTTTCTCTTGTTGGAGAAGCGGAAGAAGGAAATGAAACTCGCAGGAGACCCCCAAAGGACGTAGGCACATTGCCGAACCTTGTAAATCGCGTGTGTCGTGGTTGTTTCAGGTGTGCGTTTGTGTTTGCTTGTCTATTTCATCTTGTCTGTATTTCTTGTTGCATTAAGATTGAAAGCGGGTCAGAAGTTAAGTTCTGCAATCAATATTCGTTTCTGTGGTGCGTTTAATCTGTATTCCTGCTAGTGCATTGTTAGATCCCCTCACAACAGGATTTAGGGTAGTCCTGGCGTGGTTAAAGATGTTTTTTGGGTGGGTTGAGTGAGCTGACATGACAAAGAAACTAACATGACAGAGAGAATGAGCAAGACGCCCGAGGATAACACATGACAGAGAGAATGAGCAAGACGCCCGACTGCCGTTAAATGTGCTCTAAGTATGACCTAACATCAATACTGTTAATTGTTATGAAATGGCAGCTTGTTTTCTCGATGTTGACGTCAAAAAACACAATAAATAATTAAGCTTTGACTACGCATTCAAATCCATACGACAATTAAAAAAACAAATGAACGTATGGTGATCACGTTGCTTAACTTTCTAGGATGATTAATATCTTCCCTAATGACTCCATGTACACCACCATATAGAATCTAATTAAGCGTGAAGACTTGACTTAATTGCCATCTCTTGCAACTCGATCTTGCTGCGATGGGATCCAAAACAAAACGTTTCCTTCGAATGGTTCGTTAATTTACTCTCTTATCTATCTTAATCTGCACAAGTAATTTGTGCAATATTTTTGTTTAAGCCTTTATTTATTTTACAAAGTTGTTGTGGCATGTGGTGGTGGAATTGGTTTTCCGATTGTCAGGTTATTTAGTTTGGTGGATTCAATTAGAGTTTAATTTGTTCCAAAAGATTTTATTTTGCTTTGTTTCCTAATTAATTAGCATATAATATATATATATATGCTTCATATAATTTCTGAAAGAATTTTCTTTATTTGCATATTGCAGTTTTCTTAATTACAATATTGTTGTATGCTTGGTTTTATCAGATCTTTAGTGGAAGCGAAAACTCCGACATTTCTTTGGCAGCTACGTCTGGGTATGTCCAGAGATCTGTGCAGAACATCGACATCTACCGGTTCTCTTTGGCCGTGCTACAAAAAGCAACAGACGACTTCGACGAGACATGTGTCATTGGCAAGGGTGGTTTCGGAAAAGTCTACAAGGGTGTGTTAGCCACAGATGGCACCACAACATATATAGCAGTCAAGAGAGGGAGCCCAGAATCCAAGCAGGGTTTTAACGAATTTGTAAATGAAATTGAGCTTCTCTCGCGACTTCGACACCGGCATTTGGTATCACTTCTTGGTTACTGCGACGAGAACGGCGAAATGATCCTTGTATACGAGTTCATGGAGAAGGGTACTCTCAAGACCCATCTCTACAAGTCACATAAACCGACTTTAAGTTGGAAGCAAAGGGTTAAAATATGCGTAGAATCCGCACGCGGACTCCATTATCTCCACACCGGTCAAGCCAAGGCTATTATTCATCGTGACATAAAATCCGAAAATATTTTGCTCGACGAGATGCTAACAGCAAAGGTTGCTGATTTCGGGATCTCCAAGACTGGCCCAGAGGTTGATCAGACTCACATTAGTACAGCTGTGAAAGGTAGTTTCGGATATCTGGATCCTGAGTACTTCAAACTCCAACAACTTAGTGACAAATCCGACGTTTACTCGTTTGGAGTCGTGTTGCTTGAAGTGTTGTGTGCTAGACCTGCTCTCGATCTCAGTCTCCCTAAAGACGAGATCAATTTGGCGGAGTGGGCACTGAAATGGCAGAAGAAAGGACGATTGGATGAGATAGTAGACCACAAAATGGCCGGAACATTGCGACCGGAGTCTCTAAGGGAATTTGGAAAAACCGCGGAAAAATGTTTAGCTGATTACAGTGTCGACAGACCCACGATGGGTGATGTTTTGCGGAGTCTTGAGTACGTGCTCAAACTTGAAGAAGGAAATTATAACTACTCTTTGGACCCCAATGGCGATAGCATCGTCCATGTTCTAGAGCCACCTTCTCACGCTCCGGCAATGCACACCATAATCCAAGTCCAAAACGAGCAAGGTGATCAGAACTACTTCTCTGATGCGACCATCAACAAGGCTTTCTCTCAGATGCTTCCGTCTCAGGGCAGGTAGCTAGAGAAGAAGGTCGTTTAATTTTGTTAAGAATTTGCTTTTGTTGTTTGATGATTTGTTAATTGGCACCAAAAATTTGTATTAATCCATTCTCATTTATGGCCAGTTGGGTCTCTGGTAGCTTCGGAACCAAGAAATTGACCGGTAGTGCGACCGGGACAACCGTCAATCTCGGGTACCGGTTCTCTTTGGCAGTGCTGCAAAAAGCAACGGACGACTTCAACGAGAAATGTGTCATTGGCAGGGGTGGTTTCGGAAAAGTCTACAAGGGTGTGTTAGCGACAGATGGCACCACAACATATATAGCAGCCAAGAGAGGGAGCCCAAAATTGGGTTTCAGGGAAGACGAATTTCTAAATGAAATTAAGATTAGCTTGAGACTTAGACATCGGCATTTCCTTTCCCTCTTAGGTTACTGCAATGAAGATGGCGAAATGATCCTCGTGCACGAGTTCATGGAGAAGGGTTCTCTTCAGAGCCATCTCTACGGGTCGAAAAAATCGACTTTAAGCTGGAAACAAAGGCTTGAGATGTGCATCGGAGCCGCGCGAGGACTCCATTATCTCCATACTTGTCAAGATAAGGCTATTATTCACCGTGACGTCAAATCCTCCAACATTTTGCTTGACGAGACACTAAGGCCAAAAGTTTCTGATTTGAGCGTTGCAAGGATCGGTCCAGAACCAGATGATACCCATGTCAGTACAAGGGTGATAGGTACCATGAGTTATCTCGATCCTGAGTACGCCAGATCAGGACAACTCACTGAGAAATCAGACGTGTACTCCTTTGGGGTCATGTTATTTGAAGTGCTATGTGCTAGACCTGCTATTAATACTTCTCTCCCTAAAGAAGAGATCAATTTGGCGGCGTGGGCGAAGAAATGGCAAAAGAAAGGGCGATTGGATGAGATAGTGGACCCCAAAATTCTCGGAACAATTCGACTGGAATCTCTAAGGGTATTCGGAGAAACAGCTGAAAAATGTTTAGCGGAGTACGGTCATGACCGACCCACAATGGCCGACGTTTTGTGGAACCTCCAACACGCACTGAAGCTCGAAAGATATCTGCAGAACATCGACATCGGTTATCGGTTCTCTTTGGCAGTGCTACAAAAAGCAACGGACGACTTCGACGAGAAATGTGTCATTGGCTGGGGAGGTTTCGGAATAGTCTACAAGGGTGTGTTAGCGAGAGATGGCACCAAGATTGCAGCCAAGAGATTGAATTTGGATTCTTCTCAAGCTTTCAATGAATTCCTTAGTGAAATTGAGTTTCTCCCGCGACTTCGACATCGGCATTTGATCTCTCTTTTAGGTTACTGCGATGAAGACGACGAAATGATCCTCGTGTACGAGCTCATGGAGAAGGGTTCTCTTAAGAGCCATCTCTACGGGTCGAGGAAACCAACATTAAGCTGGGAACAAAGGCTTGAGATGTGCATCGGAGCCGCCCGAGGACTCCATTATCTCCATACCGGTGAAGACAAGTCTATTATTCATCGTAACGTCAAATCCTCCAAAATTTTGCTTGACGAGACACTAAGGCCAAAAGTTTTTGATTTAAAGTTTGCAAGGATCGGTCCAGAGCCAGATGAGACCCATGTCAGTACAAGGGTGATAGGTACTCCGGGTTATTTGGATCCTGAGTACCTCAGACGACAACAACTCACTGAGAAATCAGACGTCTACTCCTTTGGAGTCGTGTTATTTGAAGTGTTGTGTGCTAGACCTGCTATTAATCCTTCTCTCGCCGGAGAGGAGACTAATCTAGCCGAGTGGGCAATACAATGGCAAAACAAAGGACAGTTGGATGAGACAGTGGACCCCAAAATTGCCGGAACAATTCGACCGGAGTCTCTTAGGGTATTCGGAGAAACCGCCGGAAAATGTTTAGCGGAGCATGGTGCCGACCGACCCACAATGGTCGACGTTTTGTGGAACCTCCAATACGCACTCCAGCTCCAAGAAGACGACTCCGCCACTGAGGGTACGTAATCGTCACATCTCTTACGCACACGGAATGCACGCTTGATTTTCTCTCAGTATCAATCATTTCTTTTGACACACTTTTGCAGTAAATCGAACAAATCATATCTTTTTTACGAATAATTAAGATTTCAAAAGTTTTAACATAAGATATATGAACCAATATAATGTGAAAGTATATATGCAACGCAATATAGCATTGTTTAAAGTGGTTTTTTCGTATTTGGTTTGATGTTGCAGAGGTCTCTTAAGAATTTCTTGTGGATTTTGTACTTTACAATTTCGTACAAAAGAATATCTCATCACATCACGCTCATATCATTTATTGGTACATGAAATTAAATAAATACAAATAACAAAAGAGAGAAAAATAAGTGCGACATTTTTTTCTATTAAATAAAAGAATAAATATGAAATACAAGAGTTAGACATATTTATCTGTTACACAAATGAAAATATATAAACATCTTTTCGCAAATTATAAACTAAAATTGTCATTATATTAACAGTTTCAAATATATTTTATTAGAGTCGCATCATGACTTAAAAAGGAATTTCATATTGACAGATGCACCTCCAATCAGGCAGCAAAGTGTTTCCATGGAGTCGGAGTTCGATGTCGGGATTCCACCGGGATATATTTCTGATCCCAACATTGACCAATGTGATCTAGATAATGCTGCAGATCTGATCAGAAGTTTTGGCAGCCGGTTAAAACACGACCTGCCACCAGATGAAGTGCTTAAAAGAGTTCAAAAGGTCACTAAAATGTTGGTGCACTCTGGAGTTCCTTTAACTGGGTGGGCCGATGGCTCACGGTCTTTGCTACGTGCGTGGAAGCTTCGAAATCAAGTGCGAGAAAGATCTCTCGAGCAGGCTAAGTTAATCGAAGCTACAGAAGCATCAATGGTCTCACAGTCCGATTGTGTAGATGATCTTCGAGCACAACACGCGAGTATTGACGGTGAGCTTTCAACTAAAATCCTATCTTTGTCCAGCTTTGAGGTAGAGAGTGCATTGATCCAGTCGAAAATTGATCAAACAAAGGCCGAACTTGACGAGCTGCAGTCGAAAGTCGATCAAACAAAGGCTGAACTTGACGAGCTGCAGAAGAAGTTTACTCACGTAACGCATGAGCGCAATGCGGAGGCGAAACTTTGCATTCATTTGGAACGCCGTAGAATAGATCTTGAAGACCAACTATCCACTGCAGAGTCGGAGGTCTCTAATAGAAAAATTCAGCTTGAAGAGATGAAATCCGATCGTGAACGTAGAGTTGTTGGTCGTGATATAGATGCAGATACAGCAAACGTTGCGGTGGAACAAGCCATAAAGAATATGTTAGTTCCTTATGATGACCCTTTCGTGTTTAGGTAATTATTCACGATGCAACATTGTTTTGGTGACTTATCGTTTTTCTATCACATCTTTGCTTGATCTTGACAAGGATATAAGTATTATATTATATTCTTTTAAATGCACCAGTTCGTTAACATATGGATCAGATCTTAAAATTTTGAGATCTCTTTCTTTCCCTTTTTTAAAATAAAATGGGCGGAAAACCTCAGCTGTGGAGACCTCAATAAAGATATTTTCTAATCCTATTGAATGCTTGATCTTTATATGGTTGTTGCTCAACCTCAATATCGCTATATATATTTTATTTACAAATATCATATATAATTTATAGATTTATAAGTTGTCAATAACTTTCGTATAACGGAGAGCCAACTCAAGGGACATCCTACCTTAGGCTAAAAGAAATTGAATCGTGCCCGTACAAACCTCATATGCGCTTTATAGATTTGTAGAGGGTGTTTAATGAAAAATTTAACCTCTTTACTTAGGAGGGATTTTGTATTTTTAAGTTTTTTTTTTTTTGAAAACTCATCTAACAACAAGCAACAGGAAACCTAAGATCTAATTTGGCGTGCATCATTCCTTATTACACTACAACCAAATAGGCCTTTGCCGACGGACAAATCCGCCGGGAATAGTACCAACTTCCGTCGGAAATACCATTGCCGACGGAATTTCCGCAGAAAATAATCCACCAGCAATAATGGCGTCAGCAATACAAATTTCGACAGATATTCCGTCGGCACTGTCTATTTTTGGCGCTATTTTTTGGTAATGTTTTGGTGCCATTTTTTTTGCGCCAAAAATTTCTCACTGTTCGACAAAAATTCTGTTGGCAATAGTGATTTTAAAAAAAAGGAATTCTAAAAAAATTCACCTGATTTTTTTTTTGAAATTAAGATGCATCTGACTCTAGAAATAACATTCAATATCCAATTTAACATGAATTACAAAGCCACAACTCCAAAAAATTCAACATTCATCTAACATCGTAATATAAAAATATTATGGTTATTAAAAAAATATAGACACCTTAACCTACAAACAAAAAATATCCAAACCATCATTTCCCAAACCAAGAACATACACTATGTTGTTCACCCTGCAAATTCAACGACAAAAAATAAGTTGAGATGACAATTAATCGACTATCATTAGAAAATTTATTTTCATTTTGATTTTTTGTGTGTCAACAAATACTCAATAGACGTCGGTCGTATTAATAGTCGGTGTCTATACCTATAGACGTCGGCTATATGGGCGACCGACGTCTATTTAACGACGATTATTCACTATTTTGTACTAGTGTGGCGATGTTGTGACCCGTGCGACCTTGATGGCGGTGGTGTTGGTAGCCTGTGTTGAGAGACAACCAGGTGAGGGTTCCTCCGCGCGACCGAGGGGCGACGGAGAGGATCGCGTGACCTAGATGGTGGTGGTGACTGTCCAACGATGTATTCCGGCAGGTAGCTAAACATTTAACTAAACATAAATAAACATTTAACTAAAATAAATATTTAACTAAACTAAATCATAAACTAAAACAAACATTTAATTAAATAAGAGAAATTTATATTCTTATCTTTTCTCTCGATTTCTCTCGCATTCAAGTACACGATAAAAGATTTCGCATTTTCAGGAAACTCAACATAGTATCCTTTAGATAAGCAATTAATCAAGACCTTAATTTGGATTTATCTCCTATAAAAATCCTTGTAAATCATCATTCATCACTTAAACCGTGATTTGTTACTCATTTAAATCATCACCCAGCAATCATCACTTGGATTTAAACATATACTCATTTAAATCATCCAACCAACTCAACTCAATCCAAACCAAACCAATCCAATCCAATGAAAAAGTGAAATCAAATGATAACTCATTAATAAATTAAGGCTGCACCCATCATCATAACATATAACAATAACATATAACAAAATGAATTAAACATTCACACAACATGTCAAGAAGTAGAGCAGAAATTACACTTTGGCAACCAAACCAAACCAACCTCCATTCACACTCCATTCTCGTCAACTCCATTCACACTACATTCTCGTCAACTTCATTCTCCAACAAACCAAACCAATCTTCATTCACACTCCATTCTCGTCAACTCCATTCTCCAACCAAACCAAACCAAACAAACAAATCCAAAATTCACAATCTCCACAACCAACTAAACAATCCAAATCCAAACACCACAATCTAAACATATTAAATTTGGGAACCAAATCAAATAAATACAAGACAAGAGTGCACGAACCAAAGGAGGAGGGGAAAGTTGCTGCCAACGTCGCGGAGTAGGTCGCGGTTGAGGGACGGTGGTCGTGGAGGTGGAGGGTGCAGTGACGGTGGTCGTGGAGGCGGCGGTGGTTGGGGAAGCGGAGGAAGACGATCGGGGTCGCGAAAGTTGCGCTAGTCGGAGATTTGTCGGAGTTGTCAGAGTTGAGGAGGACGTGTGGCTAGGATTTTGCTCAGGTTTTGGTTGGAATAAAAGATAAAATATGAAGTCCTGTTGGAATTATAAGAGTAATAGACGTCGGTTATAGAATATAGTCGACATTGTCGAGATATAGACGTCGGTTATAGGATATATTCGACGTCTATAGGTCATGAAGGATAACTGTCGGGGTTTAGACGTCAGGTTCAATGCATGTTCCAATAGGCCGACGTCTATGCCACCCAATAGAGATCAGATGTTAATACGGCCGACGTCTATAGGTATATACGTCGTCTGTTGAGATGACCGACGTTTTTTTGATAACGAGTATGCATTGTTCTGCACTAGTGAAAACAATGTATTAGGCAAGCGATGCACGAAAGAATGTACTAACGTAACTAATAGCCATGGATCATGTAGTGAAATTCATCTAGAAAAAGTATTACAATATTTAGACAGTCATGCATGACAAAATCAAACAAGAAATGGACGAACAAGCAAACATATATTCACTTTCATTTAAGACATGCAACAACACCATTGGACTTGTAACGCCCCGAAAACTGCGGAAAATTAAAACTTTAAAAGATATAAGAATCAAACACCGAGGACGTTACCAAACCACATATAATATATCAAGTGGTACATCGTATGATACACGAGTCAAAGGATGATTACAACAACAAAAGAGATACAATATGTATACAAGTGTAATCATCAACCTTAAAACTACAGAAGACAGGATCCAGGCCAGGTGCTCCCGCCCTCAGTCACCACCTCCTATAGACGCTTACGACATGAAATGTAACCATAAACTATGTCTGAGTTTCCCATAAGGAAACCTTGTATGCCAAACTCCTAAACATATGGAATGAACAGATATGAGACATGATATGAAGATGCAATAAATCACAACAGTCACCGTCCAACTGGGTTCTCGGGATCTCTCTCCTAACCACAGTCGACGCCACAACACGTGCTCACAAGGCACCGCTGGAAAACCATCGGCCACGGGTCCTCTCACTCCAACCCCACAATCACGCGTGCACACAAGGAACCACCGGAAAACCATCGGCCAAACCAAACAATACGTGCACACAAGGCACCCGCTCCTCAGAGCCACAACCATGATCTCTCTCAGGCTGGAATGTCCGTACTGTCGCCTCAAAAAGGTCGGGGACCCATTTCCCTAGAGGCAGATCCAAACCACAACCACATGCAATAAATATGCAAAACTGGGCAGAAATGGTCGAACAAAATCCACAGACGATCGAGCGAAACCTCACAATTATTCCGAATATAACCGGAATAACCACCAACCGGGTGAACGGCAAAGGGGACTCGTTCAACCGAAAACAACCAGGAAAAAACCTCTTGTCGCACAAAATGCACAATCGGTCGAACTTAACAGATCAACGGTCGACCGGAAAAGAACAGTAAAATCCAGTATGGAACAAATTGCACTGGTCGACCGAAACGACAACAAAGGTCTAACGAGCTTTAAGTTAACTTAAGTCATCGGTCAAACAATGTCTCACGGTGGTCGACCGTTTTGTGGTCTACACCCCCAAACGACTTAAAACAGTACATCCGGTCGGACTGGTCAATACGGCGGTTGACCATTTAGATGGTCAACGCCCCAACCGACATACTACAGAGCATTCGGTCGAACGGGAAAAGGGACCCGTTCGACCAAAAACTCCGAGGGCCTTAATATTCTCGCTCAAAATACAAATCCGGTCGACCAACCAAGTGTATCGTTCGACCGGTGTGAGGGATACCACCCAAAATACACTGCCACCTTTCCACCGAACCACTAAAACGGTCGACCGATTCAATGCTGAACTCTGCTGCACAACTCCGACGAGCCTTTCGGCCTACCGTCGACTACTTAAACACTCACACTAGCTTAAATGAGTATAAAAGTAAGTTTAACATACGTTGAAGGCTTGATGAAGCCTTTGAAGAATCACGGCGAGCGTTTCCTTGCAAAACCTCTTTTTCTCCGACGAACTCGATCACTTTGACTCCAGCAACCGTCCGAGCACCTTCCAGTCTCACCAAAACCACACCAATCCAGAGCTTCCGACTCGCCTAAGGAAGTGAGATGTGAGCGGGGGGGGGGGGGGGGGGAGAGAGAGAGAGAGAAGAGAGACATGCGGGTGTGAGAGAGAATGAGAGAGAAAACAACTTTTTTATACTCTTCTCCTCAAATCTCAGCCGTCCATCTAATCCTCCTCTGATGCACCACCTAAACAACAATTAAACCCATAAGCAAGAGGTCAGGATATAACAGGACTCGTTGTGAACGTCAATTCAACCATTATTGGTCACACAATGGATACATTACTGGAACGGTTATGACAACAAACAAGAAAAGCAAATAAATACCTTTAAAGAAGATGTAAAGAAAGAAAGCCCGACCTCGTTTACCTCATTATTTTTCGCTTTTTCTTCAAGTCAAACACCTTCATTAATCTAAGCGTTTCGGAACTCGCAGATTTTCCTTCTATCTAGGGGTGCACATGGGTTGGGTTCAACCCGAAACCCAACCCGAACCCGACTGGTCGGGTCGGGTTGAGGAGGGGTTCGGGTCGGGTCGGGTTGGGAAAATCAAAAACCCGAATTTTCGGGTCGGGTTCGGGTTGAGGGGGTCGGGTTGACCCAACCCAACCCGAACCCGATTTTTATTTTTTTTTATTTTTTTTATTTTTTTTTATTTTTTTTTTAATTTTTTCCCAAATAAACCCGATCCAACCCGACCCAACCCGAAAATAAACCCGACCCAACCCGAAAATAACCCCGATTCAACCCAACCCAACCCAAAAATTTCCAAATTCGGGTTCAACCCGACCCAACCCGACCCAACCCGAAAATTTCGGGTCGGGTTGGGTTGAACCCGAACCGGTTCGGGTTCGGGTTCGGGTTGGATTTTTTCCCAACCCGAAAATTTCGGGTTGGGTCGGGTTGAGGCCCAAACCCGACCCAACCCGACCCATGTGCACCCCTACTTCTATCCGTACCCATGTTTTTAAATCCGAATTGTAGACTTTCAACTTGTTGTACGTGACCTCTCCTGTATTTGTTGGTTATGTCTTGGAGGCATGCATGCCTCCAGTTGATTTAATATTCTTGGCGTAATCTTCTCGATCTCCACCATAACTCGATCGTCCTCTATAATCTGCTTGATATATCTCCTCATTGTTAGTGCTCTTTTAATCTGTTTCCGCTCCTTTTATCTTCAGCTGTACCTCACGGTCAAGATACCGTCCGCATCGATGTTGAAGATAATTAAGTGCAGTGGTGGCATTACCAGCAGTGTGATCCCGTCGAGCTAGCATGAAGAAAGGCCCTCTCACCCTCGTAAGTAAACGATCGTCCCACGCTATATGATTGCCACGCACGGCCTCGTTGTGTGTGTATATATTTCCCGTTGAAGTATATATATGTTGAATTATATACATGAAGGCACGTTACAATTGATCAAAGAGTAATAAGTATGCTAAAGAAGGACTAACAACCCTGCTTACATTTGTGAACAGGTACTAGATTTTGTGTGGCATAGATAGAAATAATTGTAGAAAGATAATATAATTAGACTGTTAAGGATCAAGGCCCAACTCATCCAGATGTAGCCCATATAAGAATATATATAGTTTTGCTCATGTTAGTTATTTGTAATTCCTAGATTAGTCTCATATTGATTAATACAAATTGTACCTCATATCATGAGAGTATATATACAATCACCTCTCCCTCAATCAACTCAATTGAGGAGAGATTTTCCTTTGTGTTCAATCATCTCTTCTATATTTCAGCATGGTATCAAGAGCCATTGTTCAAGAAGTTAACACTTCAAGATTCATCATCTTCCTCTCCCTGGTTTGATATAAACCCAGCCCAAATAACTCCACAAGCCCACCACACCGGAATCACCTCATCCAGCCCACCTCCACCCGCCACGCGTCTCCCTCTCATTTGCTTTCAGCTTCTCCCCCAGATTCCACCCAAAGAAACACAAACCTCTGAATCCAACGACCATCACACAAACACACCTTTCATCCAACGTCTTGCATCCTCTCATCTTCTCATATAAATGCATTTCTTTTCTGTTGATCACATCTTTTTCACACACAGATTTCTAAGGTTTTTTTCCCCTTTAGGCTCCGCCGCTTCCTCCTCCTCTAACCTTCATCAGATTTGTACTATTTTTTTTTCTTTTCTTCTTTCCGTTCATCTGCTGTTCTTTTGTTCTTTTACAAGATCTGGTTCATCGACATTTTCTTTCTTTTCATTTCTTTTTTTTCCGATTCTTTGTTGCTAATTTTTCAGTCCCTTTTTCCCTTAATAAGTTCTTGCTTGTTTAAAAACTGGTTCCTTGTGCATTTCTTTGCTCCGATCGTGATCTTCCCGGATCTGATCCTGAACATATGCACGATTCACTACAAGCACAAATCTTTTTTTTTGTTTTTTTGTTTATTTCTTTTTTTCTGAATATCACGCTTGAGCGCATATTACATCTGGTTTTGCTCCGATCAACGTTCTTTACTTGATCCTGAGCTACTGCGCATCACTCTTGATCTGTATTAAGTTTACTTTAATTTTTTTTTAACTATTTTCAGTGGTCTTTTTTTCCTTAGGGTTTTTGCTTTACCTTGCTTGCTCAAATGACTGGGTCTACTACCTCTACCTCCTCGGTAGTATCATCGACCCCGATGACACTCGTTTCAAACCCATCCTTTACGGTGCATGTGCGCCTAGATCGGAACATTTTTTTAGTTTGGCGTTCTCAGATTCTTCCGATCATACGTGGACATGATCTGTTTGGTTACTTGGACGGCATTTTTCCTTGCCCTCCTGAGTTCACCTCAGAAAACCCTACAACCACAAATCCTGCCTTCTTATATTGGCAGAAGCAAGACCAGCTTCTTTTAGGCTGGCTCCTGTCATCATTGACAGAGGGTGTTCTTGCGCATGTTGTTGGTTGTAACTCCTCCTATACTGTCTGGACCACGTTAGAACGACTGTTTGCCTCCCATTCTCGTACTCGTATAATCCAACTCCGTCTGCAGTTACAAACTACCAAAAAAGGAGCTCTCCCTATCTCCGACTACCTTCAGAAAATGAAAACTATCGCTGATAACCTTGCTGTTGTTGCACACCCTGTTACTGACTCTGATCTTGTCCTTCACATCCTCTCTGGTCTTGGCACTGAATATGAGTCCTTTGTTACCTCTGTGTCCACACGCACCGACTCTATAACTGTTGAGGATCTCCATGGCATGCTTCTTAGCCAGGAGCTCCGTCTTCAACAAACTCTCCCCTCTGATGCCTCTGCCAACGCAGCAGTCAAGTCTGGACACCCGGACAACTACAACAGCACCCGCAACAACCGAGGTCGTGGACGGGGTCGGGGGCGTTTTCGCAACAACAATAATAATCTTGGTCCTTCTGGTGGTCGCAACACCGGGCAACGGCCACCGTTTCCTCCACAAAATAATCCTCAGCGCCCGAAAATCCAATGTCAAATCTGCTCGAAAATGGGGCACAATGCTCTTCAATGCTATCGCCGTTACGACCCTTCCTTCACTTCTTCCGCACCTCTCTCTGCCATGATAGCTAGCTCGTGTCAGATCTCTGATGATGCATGGTACCCAGACTCTGGTGCAACAAATCACCTGACTAATGACGACTCCTCCTTCCAGACGTCCAATGACTACCATGGTGGTGAGAATATTCACACCGCCAATGGCGCAGGTTTGCCTATTCTTCGTAGTGGTTCCTTTACTATTCCTTCTCACACTCGTTCCTTAAGAATGCATAAAGTATTTTTCGTTCCTTCAGTTACAAAAAAACTTTTAAGTGTTGCTCAGTTTTCAAAAGACAACAACGTTTATTTTGAATTTTATCCCTTTCATTGCTTTGTGAAGGATCTCTTCTCGGGGCAGGTCCTTCTCCAAGGGCAACTTAAGAACGGCCTCTACAAACTTCATCTTTCCAAACCATCCACTGTCAACTTGGTATTTTTGACTGAACGAACTTCTGTTAATACTTGGCATAATCGCCTTGGGCATCCTAATGCTCAAACAGTACATTCTCTGATTCATAAAAATCATTTACCTATTTCTGGTTCTCACAAACTACATTTTTGTAGCACTTGTCCCTTAATAAAAAATAACAGTCAACCGTTTTTTCAATCTGATTCTCGTTCTTCTGCACCCTTACAATTGATTTATGCCGATGTTTGGGGACCCTCTCCTACTGTTTCCACATCCGGTTTTCGTTATTATGTCTCATTTCTAGATGACTTTAGCAGATATACCTGGCTTTTTCCGATTACACTTAAATCTGATGTTCTTCAGACTTTTCAAAAGTTTAAAACACAGGTTGAAACCTATTTTTCTACCAAAATAAAATCTTTTCAAAGTGACTGGGGTGGTGAGTTTCGTTCTGTTTCTAAGTTTCTTGAAACACATGACATTTTACATAGAATCTCTTGTCCCCATATTCATCAACAAAATGGGGCTATTGAACGAAAACACAGACATATTGTTGACACTGGTTTATCCTTATTAGCTCACTCTTCTGTCCCAAATAGCTTTTGGGTTGAAGCATTTTCTACTGCATGTTTTCTAATTAATAGTCTGCCTAGCTCTGTTTCTCATAATATTTCTCCTTTTCAAAAACTTTTCGGTCGACCACCTGACTACAAACGTTTTCGAGTATTTGGCTGTGCCTGTTATCCATGCTTGCGACCTTATACCCTCAATAAACTACAACCACGTTCTAAACTATGTGTTTTCCTGGGGTACAGTCCATCTCATAAAGGGTATAAATGTCTACATGTTTTATCAGGACGCACTTTTATTTCTCCTAATGTAATTTTTAATGAAAACCATTTTCCTTTCCATGATGAGCCTATTCATAAGGAGACCCAGGTATTTGGCAGTAGAACCTTGAGTTCTTCTACCATACCTACTCCTTGTACAACTCACATAGTCCCTCCATTTGCCCCAGCAGCAGTTCCTGCCACTACCATTCCTCCCTCTCACATCACCTCCCACACAACACAACAACCTCATCCTAATACCTCTAACTTCCCAATCACAGACATATCAGCCCAACCAAATCAAACACCTACACCTACCTCACCACCTTCTCCACCTTCACCACATCCTCCACCTCACCCTATGACAACCAGAGCCAAGGATCACACCAGGAAATCCAAACAGTTCCCTGGCTTTCAAGTTTATTCCACCACCAAATACCCACTTCCCTCCACCTCTCTTGCTGACACTGAACCAACTTGTTTTACAACTGCTGCTAAGGATGGTAGATGGCGACAGGCCATGTCTGATGAGTACAATGCTCTGATTTCCAATGGGACTTGGTCCTTAGTTCCATCTAGTTCTGCTTCTAATATAGTAGGTTGTAAATGGGTTTTTAAAATAAAAAGAAATCCAGATGGGTCTGTTAGCCGATACAAGGCTCGTCTAGTGGCTAAAGGGTATCACCAGGAGCCTGGTCTAGATTACGACGAAACCTTTAGTCCTGTTGTCAAAGGTGTCACAATACGAATTATTTTGTCTATTGCTCTCTCCAAACAATGGCCTATAAGACAATTGGACGTTAACAATGCCTTCTTACATGGAGAGTTACAGGAGGAGGTTTATATGTCCCAACCTCCAGGGTTCATCAACCCAAATCATCCCCAGCATGTTTGTCGCCTTCACAAATCCCTTTATGGCTTAAAACAGGCACCTCGAGCCTAATTCAAAAAATTGGCAGACAAAATGCAATTACTTGGTTTTATCTCTTCTAAATCTGACAGTTCATTGTTTATTCTTAGAACAGGTGCTCACATTATCATTGCACTCGTTTATGTTGATGATATCATCCTAACAGGTAGCTCCAGTTCAGTTATGGATCAGGTTGTATCTACACTTAACTCCTTCTTCTCTCTTAAAAATCTTGGTTCTTTACACTATTTTTTAGGAATCGAATCTCATTTTACAGAAACTGGTTTATTTCTCTGTCAACACAAATATATTAATGATCTACTACTTCGAACTAAAATGGATAAAGCAAAACCCATCTATTCACCTGCATGTTGTAAAACCAAACTTTCTCGTTACATAGGAGAACCAATGAGTGATCCCCATCTCTATCGGAGCACTGTTGGAGCACTTCAATATGTCACCATTACAAGACCTGAAATTTCCTATTCCGTAAACAAAGTTTGTCAATTCATGCACAACCCGACTAATGAACACTGGATTGCGGTTAAACGTATCCTACGTTATCTAAAACATACCATAACACATGGCCTAAATTTTCACAAATCTTCATTTAACCTAAGCGGACTTCATGCATATTCTGATGCAGACTGGGCTGGAGACTCTGATGACCGTCGCTCCACCACTGGCTACTGCGTTTTTCTTGGTCAGAATCTTATTGCTTGGAAATCTAAGAAGCAATCTACAGTGGCCAAATCCAGCACTGAAGCCGAATATCGGGGCGTTTCGCATGCAACAGCTGAACTAGCATGGATTCAGAATCTTCTGCTCGAAATTGGCCACTCTCAGCAACACCCCCCTACACTTTGGTGCGACAACCTGGGTGCAACCTATCTTGCCTCAAATCCTATATTCCATGCCAGAACCAAGCATGTGGAGATTGATTTTCATTTCGTCCGTGAACGTGTCGCCTAAAAACAACTACAAGTCAAATTCGTCTCTAGTCAAGATCAACTAGCAGACATCCTAACTAAACCTCTTTCCTCACTCCGGTTTGGCCTTCTCCGCTCCAAGCTCAACGTGTCCACTCTCCCGATTCGCTTGCGGGGGCGTGTTAAGGATCAAGGCTCAACTCATCCAGATGTAGCCCATTAGGCCCATATAAGAATATATATAGTTTTGCTCATGTTAGTTATTTGTAATTCCTAGATTAGTCCCATATTGATTAATACAAATTGTACCTCATATCATGAGAGTATATATACAATCACCTCTCCCTCAATCAACTCAATTGAGGAGAGATTTTCCTTTGTGTTCAATCACCTCTTCTATATTTCAACATAGACTTATGGTGTTTTAAAATGATATCGAAGTTAAAAAAACTAATTGTTATGAAATGATAGCTTGTTTTCTTGATGTTGACGTTAAAAAATACAACAAATAATTAAGTTTTGACTACGCACTCAAATGCATAGGAAAATTGAAAAACAAATGAACGCATGGTGATCACGTTGCTTCACTTTCTAGGATGTTTTATCTTCCGTAATGACTCCACGTACACCACCATATAGAATCTAATTAAGCGTGAAGACTTAACTTGATTGCCATCTCTTGCGACTCGATCGTGCTTCGATGGGATTCAAAACAAAACATTTCCTTCAAGGGGTTCGTTAATTTGCTCTCTTATCTATCTTAATCTGAAGAAGTAATTTGTGGAACATTTTTGTTAAAGCCGTTTTTTTACAAAGTTGTAGCATGTGATGGTGGAGTTGGTTTTCCGATTGTCAGGTTATTTAGTTTGGTGGATTCAATTAGAGTTTAATTTGTTCCTAAAGATTTTGTTTTGCTTTGTTTCCTAATTAATTGTATATATGTATATATTATTTCTAAAAGAATTCGCATGATTTGAATATTGCAATTTTCTTACAATATTGTTGTTTGCTTGGTTTTATCAGATCCTTAGAGGAAGCAAAAACTCGGACGAATCTTTGGCATCTACGTCTAGGCATGTCCGGTTCTCTTTGGCAGTGCTGCAGGAAGCAACTGACGACTTCAGCGAGAGACGCAAAGTCTACGAGGGTGTGTCAGAAGATGGCACCAAGATGGCAGCCAAGGTAGCAAACCCAAAATCCCTGCAGGATCTTAATGAATTCCGAACCGAAATTGAGCTTCTCTCACGACTCCAACATCCGCATTTGATCTCCCTCTTAGGTTACTGTGATGAAGACGGCAAAGTAATCGTGGTGTACGAGCTCATGCAGAAGGGTTCTCTTAAGAGCCATCTGTACGGGTCGAATAAACCGACTTTAAGCTGGAAGCAAAGGCTTGAGATATGCATCGGAGCCGCCCGAGGACTCCATTATCTCCATACCTGTGAAGACAATGCTATTATTCATCGTAAAGTCAAATCCTCCAAAATTTTGCTTGACGAGAGACTAAGGGCAAAAGTTTCTGATTTGACGCTTGCAAGGATCGGTCCAGGACCCTATGAGTCCCATGTCAGTACAAGGGTGGCTATGGGTTATCTCGATCCTGAGTACCACATGGCAGGACGTCTCACTGTGAAATCAGACGTCTACTCCTTTGGTGTCGTGTTATTTGAAGTGCTATGTGCTAGACCTGTTATTGATACTTCTCTCCCTAGAGATGAGATTAGTCTGGTCCAGTGGGCAATAAAATGTCAAAAGAAAGGGCAATTGGATGAGATAGTGGACCCCAAAATTGTCGGAACAATTCGACTGGAGTCTCTTAGGGTATTCGGAGAAACCGCCGGAAAATGTTTAGCAGAGTACGGTCATGACCGACCCACAATGGCCAACGTTTTGGGGAACCTCGAACACGCACTCCAGCTCCAAGAAGACAACTCCGCCACTGAGGGTACGTAGTCGTCACATCTCTTACGCCCACGGAATGCAAGAGCAACGTTTAATTTTCTCTCGGTATCAATCATTTCTTTTGACACACTTTTGCAGTAAATAGAACAAATCATATCTTTTTTTACGAATAATTAAGATTAAAAAAGTTTTAACATAAGATATATGAACCAATATAATGTGAAAGTATATATGCAACGCAATATAGCATTGTTTAAAGTGGTTTTTTGTTCTTTCATATTTGGTTTGGTGTGCAAAAGTCTCTCAAGAATTTCCTGTGGTCGTATTTTACAACTTCGTATAAAATAATGTCTCATCACGTCATGCTCACATTATTTATTGGTACATGAAATTAAATAAATACAAATAACAGAAGATAAAGAAAGATAAGCGCGACATTTTCTTTCATTAAATAAAAGAATAAATATAAAATACAAGAGTCTGACATATTTATCTGTTGCACAAATTAAAGATACATAAATATCTTTTCGCAAACTATAAACTAAAATTGTCATTGTATTAATAGTTTCTGATATATTGTTAGAGTCACATCATGACTTAAAAAGATTTTCATATTTTGATACAGATAGAACGAAGATTTGTGGAATCGTGCTTTGGTTGGTTGAACGCTTTTTTATTGTGAGATGTCGTCACAAGATTAATTTTAATTATTTAATGAAGTTGACGGTTGGAGACACAATTCATTTTGTTTCTAGAGAATTTTGATCATTAGAAAAATTTATTTATTTGAGGTGTATTTTTTTTGTGACAGTTTGTTCCCTGAGGAAGATATGCTGAACATTGTAAATCATAAATTCTTGAGAAAATACTTGCAATATATCAGGGGGTACACATTTAATGTTGTGTACAAGGCCATTGATGTCGAAGGATGTACGGTTTTTGAATAGGTCTTT